>OU342631.1:23708698-24908698 GCA_910589415.1 Malachius bipustulatus | reverse complement strand
CCTGACCCCGTGCTGTACTTTTTGGTACTCCCAGGGCAGGTTCTGGGCCAATGTATTTAGCCGAGGATCCTCTTCTTGCTAGCTCGTCGGCTTTTTCATTGCCAGTGATTCCTCTATGTCCTGGCACCCACATCAAGGTTACCTTGTTGCGTTCCGCCAGGCTTTCGAGATTTTCACGGCATTCCCACAGTAGTGTAGACGTTATCTTGGGGGCTTTCTATAGCCCTCAGGACCGCCTGATTATCTGTTAGTATATTGATCCGTCTATTTTTGTTTATACTCACGAAGTGTAGCATAGCATATATTTCCGATTGAAATATTGGCCCACTGCCCAAGAGATATGGTGTGTTGAGTATTGTCCAACTCATTGTATATGCCAGCTCCAGTTCCTTGGTCGGTCTTTGACCCGTCAGTGTACCAGGTTGTTCCGACCAGCCTGTTGCTGTCTGTGGGCTCATTCCATTCCTCTCGATGTTTGATGCTTACCTCAAAGCTCTTGTGGAATTTGAATTTTGGAGCCATGTGGTCTGTGTTTGCATCTAGCAGGTCCACTTCCACATGGTTTTTAATTCTATTGTGTCCAAGTTCCGCATATTTGCCCCTTGGTTCTTCTTGCAGTCTTAGTCGTGCCAATCTTGCCTCTCCCATTAAGCTGGGTGGTTACTTATTATTGTGCTGAATGTACGAAGTAAAAATAATCTTTACCAAATATTGGACAAGTCAGCTGTCAAAATTATTTTAGATTGCAGAACATTTTTAGTAAGCTTCTTTTAGAAATCTGCAGTGCCATTGATCTCGCTTGTCTAAACTTTGAGGTGACATTACCTGTATTATCAAAGTCTCTTGTCCACCTCGATATTTTTTTCGCCAGGTGTGCCCGTGAACTTATACAACTGATTGACTGCTTGACAATAGAAAACTGTCACCAGCGAAATATGGTATCAACCATAGCCTGCTTAAAATAGGAGACACCATGACACCAACCTGTTGCCTAACCCTGTAGAATTCCTGGAATATTTCTCTGAAGTTCTCAATTCTCCCCTGACAGTGACTGAAACTTGTTATATTAGAAGCATAATCCTGTTTGTTAATTCCAAAGGCAGATTGCATTCTTGTAGGAATAATTTCAATTTTTTGCGTATTTTAAAACCCAAGGAATTAAATTCTTGTGAATTTAATTTCACAACTGGGATTTACCTGAGAATTTCTGAGGAACTAATATTGAGATTCACTAAAGATTTTTCAGAAATTTAAACTTTCAACAGTTTTGAAATAGTTTTATAATAATTAAACCTCTAATAATGGTATTTTAAAATGAACAGTACTGAAAATGACCATTTTCTTTTATTATTATTACCTACTTTTACAACGTGTTTGTTGAACACTTTTGTTATATTTTTTCTGAGAATAATAATTGTCTTAAACTTTAGCCAATTACAAAGAAGCTAAATATGACAAATATGCATATTGTGCAAACTATTCCACAGCATTCAAAGTTTCAGTACTGTTTATTGAATATTGTGTTTATTTAATAATTATATTTTAAACATATTGATTTTACAGGCTGAAAAACGTTTATGTGGAACATTATCATCCGATAAAAATGAAATATTGTTCAGCGAATTCAATATTAATTACAATAATGAACATGTAATGTATAGAAAAGGTACAACTTTATTAAGGAAAAGGATAAGAAGTCCAGAAAGTGATAAAATAAAACAAGTAATATACCCCTTGCACGAAGATATGATTCAAGAAGATTTCTGGAAAAGGCACCCTGAAATTTTAGCTATCCGATCAAATCCCATGTACGAAACCAATGAAAATGAATTGCCTGAACTAGTGCTGGCACAGTTACATATTAGTGAAAAAAACAAGAAAGCGGAAGATCCTAAAGGAAGCAAACCAAACAATGCCGATACAGCAAGTAACAATCTTAGTAAAGCTGAGCCTTGTTAGTTTCTAATGTCTTATCATGTATTTTTTTTTAATGCCGAATAAACTAATTTATTTTAAATGATAAGTTTTTTTGCATCTTCATTGTGGGACTTTCACAACAGCTTTGCAACCAATTTTTAGCAAAAATCGCAAATTGGATGATTTAAAAGTAGCAAGACAAAAAAATTGATTGAAACGATTACGTGAAACATGGAATCAAATCAATCACACTAAGAAATTTAGTTCCCGCATGTTGGAAACATGTGATGACTCCAGGAGACCCGTACGAGGCGTTGGAAGATAAAAAGTACTGGGAAATCTGGCACCTAATCGAGGGACAGTGAAATTTAATCGTTCAACTAGTTGCGGACAATCAATGATATTATGGAGCAGTTTAAATAGAAATAAAACGGAGCTGGTTGCTTAACGTTTTTGTAGACTGTGAAGCCCAAATCTCTCCAAGAGAGCATCCTGTGGGAAGCCCCTAGGTGGATACGCAGAATCTAAGTGAAAGCACAAAAATTTAAGAAATTTGAGTTGGACAGTTTCTAGGGATCTGATGTGAGATAGATATGAGGGAACCAGATTGGCCTTTGATACTATTAGATCTAGTCAAAGGAACCCCAGACAAGCCGTAGTCATACAGGATAGGAGCTCTACTACGCGAGTAAGATATCACTGCACATTTAGCAATATTCAGGTCCATATGATTTCTCACACACCATTGCCCGAATATATCCAATCTTTCCTGCATAAGCACCGCGTCATCAATGGACCTAACAACCGTATAGATCTTCAGATCATCATAAAAGACAGCAGTTCGCAAAAATGTTCACAACGTCATTCACAAAGATGTTGAAAAGAAGCGGACCCAGCACTGATCCCTGAGGAACACCAGAAGATACACCAAACGTATCTGACCGAAATCCAGATAATTCAACAAACTGACTTCTGCCAGTGATATAGCTCTCGAACAAAGCAACAAGATCCCCGGAACAACCAAAGCTACGTAGCTTGGACAAGAGTGTGCAATGACCCAAACGATCGAAGGCCTTGCTGAAATCCGTATATGACATCAACCTGCAGACCCAGGTCCAAATTCCCAGCGATTAACTTCTAAATCACAGCCTAGTTCGTCACTGTGGATCTACCCTTAACAAAACGATGCTGGCAGGTCGAAAGTTTCCGACTGAGGTCAGTTATTATTCTTCTAAAGAGACAGAATTCGAAAAGCTTGGAGAAGTTACATAGAAGCGCGATTGGTCGGTAAGCTGTTACATAGAAGACCTGTCACCCAACTTGAAAATAGGGACCGTCCTGGCCACTTTTCATTTATCCGGAAAAGTTTGATTCTTCAGAATCAAGTTGAAAATATGAAACAATGGAGTCATTAGAACATGAGCGCAATCCCTCACAAAAAAGGCCGGAATCAGATCAACTCCAGTGGTTAGAGCAGAACTAAACTTTTTAACCGACAGTAGAATGTCCGCTTCATCGAAAGCACGTGGCAAGAATGTCGTACCACTATCAGCGTCAGGAAGGGGATCTGAAGAGTATAACTTTTAACCATTTTTTGTTGTAGTCCAAGCCGCTTTAGTTATCATAACCATTCCCTTATTCTGAATAGATAAATTTTTCTGTTTAAAGAAATGATGAAACCGAGTTCCTAGGTTTCATTAGTTGCATTAACTTTTAATTGTTAAATAAAAAATCAATTCACATAGTTTTAAATTTATTCTAATAATAAAGGATTTGATACAATAATTTTACAATATAGAACAAATAAAATTTAAATTCTTTCATGTCCATTAATATGTACAGCAAATGAAATTGTGTTACGGATAGTACATTTGAGATTTATATATACCTAGAAACAGTTTAACTTATACGTACATAGACAGTAAAGATAGCTTGGAATGGTAACTTACGACGCGATATAATTACAATATCGGAATATAGTTGTCAATTTTTGCTCTGTGTTTCTGAGCGACACATTCAGCTATCCAGACAATGTTACGACATTCCTGCTCTTTCAACTTCAAGTATGAATAAAACACTCCAAAGTGGAACTGCTGAAGGAAAGCGTTCACGTTCAACAACACCTGAAAAATAAAAAACAATAGCACACCAAAAATATTTATTTCTTTCAAAATTATTTACCTCATACTCAAAGAACTTGTCTTCCAGTGTTTTATCTCCGGGATTGGAACCTGATCCTTCAAACAGTTTAGCATACTCAGCATAATACTCTGCAACAGTTTTTACTTGATCGTAATCTTCAGCCCTGGCTAGAGCAGCTAAACCATCTGGATTCAAACGACCACAACGAGGGTACAGTTTGGCTCTATCGTCTTTGCTCAGTTCGGTACCAAACGAATTGATGGTGATAATTATTGCACGACGATCGGCTTCAAACTAAAAATTTTAATTTCGAATTAAGTAAATAGCGAAATGCTTTGCTAAAGCATAATGTATCTTGTCAAATGAAACCTTTCAAACAAAACAATCAAATTCTCTCTTGATTTAATATTTTCAAAGATTCAAATATGTTGTGACTTTAAAGAGGGCTCAAGCCTTTTTAGGAATTTTAATTCCATGGCTCGAAGCCCTGTTTAAAACGAAGGCTTGTGGCTTTGGGTGAATTCCTTTATAAAACAGCTTTGGAATTGGGAATGCAAAAAAGAGCTTCAATGCAATTCCTTTTGAGGGCTTTCAAAGTTCTTGAGGGCTTATAAAGCCCTCAAAAGGAATTGAAGCCCTTTTGCAGTCTCAATTCCAAAGTTCCTTTAATAAAGGAAGACAGAAGAATAAGTTCTTTAAAACAAAAGTGTGTGAATATTCTTGCGAGTTGCAACTAGCAATTCGTATCCTGCTGCTGGTAATATGGAAGACGGTGGGAGGTCTTGAATAGGGATGTGCAATTTAAGTTGATTAAGCGACAAGAAATTTGTAAAAAAATATTAACAAACGCTTTCAAGCTACTTTGAAAGACTTGAAGGTTTTTTCAAGAGCTTGAAGCTCTTTTGCAGAACTTTCAGCCCGTATAGAGCTTCAAATCCTTTACAAAAAGGGCTTATGGCTTTCGATGCAATTCCTTTTCAAGTGAATTGGGAATTACAAAGCTCTTTGTGTTTAAAAAGGAATTGTGGCTTTGGGCTTTCAACTCCTTATCAGGGCTTGGGACTTGTGGCTTCAAGCTCTTTTGTCAAGGGCTTTGCCCAGCTCTGGATTCGAGGATCATGACCATTCGAGAGGTCTGGGTTTCGAAACCCAATAAAAACTGAAGTAATGAAATTTGCCAAAGAAACTTCAAGACAATCTGGTCTACGTGCCTGTGCAATGTTCATTGCCCTTCATATAGCCCTGTGAGGGCTGTAACTTAGGGGATGTTGGAGTGGGGGTTGTTTTCATGATGTCATGTTATACAGCTTGAAAAATTATAATAATATGCCTTTTATTCGTCTCGATTATCTCAACCTGTATATGAGATATGGCCTGGTCAATTAAGTCTGGGACACCCGGTATATAATAATAACAAACGTGAAAAAAAATTATAAAAATTGATACATCTTAGCAATGCCTTCTTCAAGAGTCCCAAATTTCAATCTAAGACTTTTTTTACGATAATAATTATAAAATAAATATTTATACTTTTATAACCGGAAGGAACACATGCATTATAAAATTGAAACAACCTTATTGTATTGTAGTGTATAGGAATGCATCGTCTACACTACTACCTAGAAGATCTTCTGTCTCCCCTTCTGGTAACTATTCGATTATAGCCTGACACAGCCTTACTACAATCATCATGTTTGCTGAATCCTCATTGTTTGAATGAATAATAATTTGAGATAACTATGACCTCTTTCAATAATAATTAGTCAATTTTTTATAGCGGTTCAAAAAACTATCTGACAATAATCATCAGTTTTCTTCATTGTTCACTAAGCCTAACTGCAATCAAATTTATCTTTGAACAATAAAAAATTAAACAGTGCTGTAAATAAAATGAATATTTCTTGATACCTGTTGATTCAAGAAAAATTGTTACTTTTTTCTCATACTACTTGTTCACATAGCCTGAATACAGGACATTAAAGTCATAGAGTCGAGCCCTACTTTTGAAAGTCAGAAAATAGTTATTAAATCATAAATAATAAAAAAAAATGCAACTCACCGCCAAGATTTCACACATACAATCGGCCGTAGTGCCTCCAATATCCTTGCAGAACGAATAAAAAGCCTCCAGATAGGCCTTATACAAAGTGTTTCTTATGATCTCGATATTCATCTCGTCCAAATCTTGTTCGCTGATGCAGTCCACAAAGAACGGAGCAAGAGGAGTGTCGACCAGGACAGCGTTGTACAGCTCGGCAGGAGTCGACGCTACATGGATCGCTTCCATCTGCTCGAAACTTCCGAGAGGGTGACACTTTGGGATCAGTTCTCCGATTGGTCTTTGATGGAGGGTGCCGGTGATGAGTAAGATGATGTTGTCTATCATGTAACTGTAGGTGATGAAGTCTAGAAATGTAGACAACGGTTCGACTGCTTGGTTCCGCATATGCTGGAACTCGATGACCAGCTTTTCGCGAAGCTTGTTATCGATGGTTGACACCGCCAAGGGTGAGGGTTCGTTGGCAAGGAAAGACCCATAGTCTGTACCTTGCAGGTGTAGTTTTAGATCTGGAAGCGAGTTATGGGATAGAGTGAGTGGATTATTACTGGGACAAAGGCGTGCAGATAATTATTACTAATTACTTACCTTCAAGAGTTTCACACTGAACCAAATTTAAATAGTCAGCTTGTTTGAGTACTCCACACTTGAAACCACGACACAATCCTTCCAGGTAACCGGAATCGATGTTGAAAATGCAGCCCTTCATTGTTGTTTTTCCAGTTATTTGTGTTCTAACTTTACTAAAATGAGTAAAATGACCCTCGCCCAATGTATCATATGATTTTTGACGGAATGGTAATCTTTATTTTTTTATGGAAGGGAAAGGTAATCTTAATGTCACTGTCACATGATTCACTGACCTGCGCAGTAAGACAAATATGACAAGGAGGAAGGAGGGTAGTTCTAATGACAAGTAGATCTAATAGACAATATCGGGTTATTCTATTATAAGCTCTTAATCTTCAATATTGCGCTTGCGCATATGTTTTTTATTTGTTTTTAAGAAATTAAATTGGTTATCTTCAATTAAATGTTTATTATGCTATTGCCCGTATTCACAAACGATAATTTCCTAAATAATTACGTAATTAATTAAATGAGTGAGATGAAGATATGCAGTTTTTTTGCAATAGAATGAGATGGGGATAATTGATTACGTAATTATTTAGAAAATTATCGTTTGTGAATACGGGCATATGACTACATGACGCTACTCTTCCTTCTTCACTCATGCATGACAAAGTGAGGCCTGTGCCCTGTGCCTCTAGTGGCGGCCATTTTTTAAGAGGGCAAATTCCTCTGGAAAATATGTTCATATTATTTTAGCTCGTTATAATGATTTTTCGAAAAGTAGTAGTAGTATGGTGGGTTGGGGTGGTACACCCCAAGCGACTAGGCCATTTTTCGAAAAACTTTCTATAAAATTTGTACGACTATATGCTTCTCCTAAATAACTATGTCAACAGAATTTTGCCGCGTCGCACCCTTACCAAGAAAAGTCTAGATATACACCGTTCACATATTAAAAAAGAACTAGGCGGCCATGAACTTTTGTTTTTAGGTTTGCAAAAATGAAAACTCCCTAGATCTCGATTGACAATATCAGCTGATCGAGATATTAAAGGTTAAGTAAACACTGACATTTGTCAAATCACTCAAATTGTCTCAGCTGATTAACAGCCTTGTTGTCTAGTTGAAGTTTTAGAAGAAGGGGTATCTAGGATAGGTAATTTTTTACTCTGGTCAATTTTTTTCAAACTGACAAATAAAATTATTAAATTTTTGACATTTTAAATTTCGAAAGAGCAAAAATGACGAAAATAATATCTTTAGATGGATAAATCCGCATTAGGAAAGCATTTCAATGATTAAGATCCAGAAAGTTCAAACTGGAGCAAACATTTAAGTCATTCTCTGCGAAGGTAAAATATATTTGGGATGTAAGTATTAAGTAAAATATGTGTATTTGCTAAATTGCTAGTAATGCGGTCCCTGATAGAGTAGTCAGACCGTGCATTAGCAAGTATTATTAGACAGGTCAAAATAAATGTGAAATTACACCTTTGGGCAGCCCGCCTAAAACAGGCACTAATTATGAAAATATTGTGTTTCCGAAAGATTTGCAATAATCTATTTCCAATACAAACCCAATCGAAATCATGGGGGTATTGCAAACTTCATTATACAAGCACGTAAATTAGCAGCTTCCCTCTAAGGATAAAGTAAAGAATGTATGTCTTGAAGAGCTTTCAAAATGTAAGTACACCTGATATGTGACAAAGTTAATATAATCATTGTGAAAAACTTATTTCGGAGGACTGGACGAAACAAATGGACATGGTGAAAATCTTATTAAAATCAGAGCACTGAAGATGATTCTGATTCTAAGCAGGAATCATACATAGGAACTATAGCGGTTATTGATAATGGAGGATAATTTTGGGCCAGAAGCGAAAACTGAAAAGTATCTTGTGTAAAACATTCTCAAGTCTAGAATCTTTGGCTGGTTTCTGACACAGTACTTCGATACCGAATAACCGACGAATTGACGAAAAATATTTTTCATTTACGTACCTATATTTTAATATTTTAATAAACGCACCGATATATTTTAATTACCTGCTATGTATTTATTAAAAGTAAATAAATATAATTGATTCAAGTTTTTTATTTTATATTCAAAAACTACATTTGTGTATTTTCCTATTATAACTTGGCAAAATTACATGATAACCTTTTTCTCAAACTCTTATGAAAAGCTTAAGATTTTAAGATCTTAGATCCAGCGACATTGCGTTCTAGTTAAAGATTGCAATATGTGACTAAATGTTTCAAAATAAAAAGCCCCCAAAGATGTAAATATAAATATAATAAGAAGAATACCAAAAATATCAAAAATCCATCTGGCATCTATGTCCTGTTCCTTGCCATAAAACTTCAACCTCATAAAAAAGAGACATAACCAAACTCCAGCCAATGATTGACAGCGGTTATACCCAGTGATTTCTATCACCCTACACCATAACCCAATTCTTTTATAATAAGTGAACGGTGTATTATAGGTCCGGTGCAAAAAAACAAATATGACCCTGAACAAGGGAGCCTTAAAATTTTAGGATCCGGCCCTATTTCAATAGATAGTATTTGGGTGTGCCATTTATTAGTAACTAATCCCGCTTATTTTCGATAGGCTTTCTGGATTGTGCGCCATTTCAATGGAGGTAAATTTCATTTCAATTTCAATCCTTGGTTTTTTTTACGCCTGGTTTTATTCGTCACCCGGTCCAAGAAACACTTTGAGCCTCCGTTTTCCATCGTGGAAAGTTGAAATTTGGTTTGATTGAAACGGCGCACGGCCCTGAGCCTATTGAAAAAAAGCAGGATCCGTTTACGGGGAAGTGTTTTTTTTTCGGGAATTTAGTTTTTTTCGAGAATAATTTAGAAAACACTCCAAATGCCCGAAATAAGTTGCACTGATCGGGTTAAAATTTCAAAGGGGAAACCTCGGCTCCCCAAAATACGATCTATTGAAAAGGGACCGGAACCGAACATTTCAAGGCCTCTGTTCAGGGCCGTATTTGTTTTTTTGCACCGTACCTCTACCATCTACTTTCTCGGTAAGGCTGGAAATATTTTTATTGAATGGTTTCAGGTATTAAAGTTAAAAAGGCATTTAAACAGCACCTTTATAATAACTGTAACCTTACTCCACTTTTTAAGACAGTTGTGCGCTGCAGCTAATATTCTTAATTAATTAAAAGATTTCACATATTCGTGAAGATTGTAGTTCCTCCACCATTAATTGAATTATTTTATATTCATTTTGAGCAATGGCTGTAAGCGGCACACGAAAGACTTCACACATATTTTGGTGGAATTCTAACTAGTCACACTAACGCCATCTGGAGATTATTACTAAAGAAATATATAATTAGTTGCAGCTCTGGACAGTAAGGAGGCCTCTAAAATAGGTCATTGGATTTTTAGGGAAATCCCCGGACCATTTGAATTTTTAGTTTCTATGTCGATGTTCAATATCTATTTTTAATCATGACTTGCAGTAGGAAAATATGAAATGAAAGACTTGAAAATAGAGCCAGCGACTCTATAAAAAATATTAAATTCACCCTCTTGTGGTTATCGCGAGCCAAAATAACACACAACACACAACAATGGCTTATATGTTTGATTAAATTAAAACAACATCCCATTTCTTTTAATCGATTTATTAAAATCAGTTTCAGTTCATTCATAAGTACTTATTACGTGTTGCTCGAAAATATACAACTGAAGTATTCAATACAAAAATCACTGACGTTTCATATTCAGATTTACCTTCCTTAATACCTATAATGATCTGGTTTGAAGGGTCCTTGCTCTGGAATACCGAGATAACTAGCCTGCTCTGGAGTTAATTTGGTCAGTTTAACCCCCAAGTGATCTAAATGTAATCTAGCCACTTCTTCGTCCAGGTGTTTGGGCAGCATATGAACGCCGACCGGATACTGTCCAGGTTTGCTCCACAGCTCCATCTGAGCCAGCACTTGATTTGTGAAAGAGTTCGACATAACAAACGAAGGATGTCCCATTGCGCATCCCAGGTTCACCAATCTACCTTCGGCCAGGACTATGATATGGTTTCCGTTTGCCAATTCGTAACGATCAACTTGTGGCTTAATGTTCACTTTATTCTTGGCGTTCTTATTTAACCAGGCAACATCGATTTCACAATCAAAGTGACCTATGTTACACACGATGCTGTCATCTCTCATGTTTTCGAAATGACGCCCGACAACTATATCCTTGCAGCCGGTCGTGGTGACAAATATCTGTCCTTCCTTGCTGGCTTCATCCATGGTCGTTACTTCATAACCTTCCATTGAAGCTTGTAGAGCGTTAATCGGATCGATTTCGGTTACAAGGACCCGACCGCCGAAAGCTCTGAGAGACTGTGCGCAACCTTTGCCTACGTCTCCATATCCGGCAACCACGCACACTTTACCAGCAAGCATGACATCGGTGGCACGTTTGATTCCATCGATCAGTGATTCTCTACATCCGTAGAGGTTGTCAAATTTACTCTGCAAGCAAGAATTGTCACTACTTATTAACCTATTAACTTATTATTATTATTATTATTATTATTATTCAGTAGCTACTGAATGTGAAAATATTCAATAAATTGTTGTGCTCACACCAGATAACAACATGAAAAACTAAGCTTTAGTTCTGGAAAGTGGAAAAGGTGAATTGTTGCAATATTTTGATTAATATATGCAATTTAACACCAAAACAAATGAAAAGCAAAAAATAAGGAAGCGACTGAACAATTTGAAAATTAAAAACACTAACCTTTGTGACAGAGTCATTAACATTGATGGCAGGCACTAGCAGTCTTCCCTCTTTGAACATTTTATACAAATTATGCACGCCGGTTGTGGTCTCTTCGCTGACACCACGGCAGTCCTTGAGATATTCGGGATACTTGGAGTGGACTAGATTGGTCATGTCGCCGCCATCGTCAAGAATGAGATTGAACGGCTTGCCATCTGGAAATACGAGACTCTGCTCGATGCACCACATGTACTCTTCGTCGGTCTCGCCTTTCCAGGCGTACACTGGCACGCCACGTTTGGCGATAGCAGCTGCAGCATGGTCTTGGGTGCTAAATATGTTGCAACTACACCATTGAACCTAAAACAAACACAAAATGCTGTAGTTTATAAAAATTATTATTGTCTTATAGAACATTATTGTATCATTGTGTAATAATAATAATAATGATTGATTATAATTTAAAGGGATTTTATTTAATATAATAAATGAGCGCGGTCACTGTTCAATATGTATAAATGAAAAGTTTATTCGAAAATTAGATGGGAGAAAATCGAATTAATAAGGAAAATAAATTGACAGAGTTCCCCTTAGCGATGAATTTTACGGACAGGTCAGCGAATTTCTGCAGTTTAAGAAGAAATAATGCGTATTCGTATTGTTGGGGATTAAGAGTTCAAATCCCACTTCTTTTTTTATATTTAATTATATTTAAGAAAAACTTTAGGTAAATATTGTCATCATGACTAAAATTGACTAGTTCTCAAAGTCAAAATTACTAGATTGAGATGACTGTTTTATCTAGAGTTTACCTCCTCAAGAAAATTATTCATTTGTAATAAATAACAATATTTTACAATTATTATTATAAATACTTGGTTCTTGATTTTCACCATATAAGCAATAAACAGGCTTTAAACTTGTTTTTATACTCATAGAAAGGGTTTTTAATTATTATATTGAAGGATTTCGTAGAAAAAAACAATGTATGCAACTCCCCGATAACGGCCATAAATCCACTTATAATACGAAGATTAAGACACTCGCCTTATACCTTATTCACTCCTCAGCATCATCAGCAGTGTAATAACTTTCATGTTAATGTCGGTTGAATAAAACTTACATTAATTTGAATAAAAATTAATTACATTAGCTTAAGGAAACATTATTAAATTTCTGTCTGCATTTCATGCAATGCATTTTATTTCCCAACTGCAGAATTATTATTTTTTTTTATTGTTCTAGTTTTCACATTTGTTGCATTGCAATGGGGCCCTAATCAGGTAGATCAATCAAGTAACTGATTTGATAGATTCTTTCAGTGAAAATTGATTTGTAA
This sequence comes from Malachius bipustulatus, assembly GCA_910589415.1. Classification (NCBI taxonomy): domain Eukaryota; kingdom Metazoa; phylum Arthropoda; class Insecta; order Coleoptera; family Melyridae; genus Malachius; species Malachius bipustulatus. The sequence continues at coordinate 24,895,904 of OU342631.1, read as the reverse complement.
TTTTATGTAAAATGTTTCTATAATTAATTTATACCAAAACATGTAATTAACAATTCTTTCAATTAAATACCTTAATTACTTCAGGGACGAATCAGCAATCAGCAATTATTATATACCGATAAATAAGAAATTTAAAAAATTATGTAGATATAGGGAAAGCCATGCGTTCTTTCTTAGCATGTGTCATTTTAAAGTTTATTGCAAACAATTTTATGAAAGCAATAATACATGTGTAATGACAAATATTCATACTAATAAAAGAATTGAAGAATGTATCAATTAATCAATTCATACAAAATACATGTAGGTATACGTATACTTTAAATAGATGTAGTTGGTGGCAACATTTAAAGTTTTTTCCCACAACACATTTAATTAAATCTCTGTTGATTACTCGTATGTAAATTTTCTGCTTATAACACAACAGATTCTGATTAACTTGCAGCATGCAAAAATAAAGTTTTTTCATCGCAAGCATATTCTTTGTATGTAGTTTACAAAGATCTTTAAATTTGGGTATTTCATGATAGTGGTAGCAATTTGATTTTTATTTAATTGCAATTATTTTTTCAAGTTTTGGAGTTGGGGTAGGTACCCCGCTTCACAATCTATACACAATTCTAGACAATCTAGAAAACTGCTGCCACTACCAAACTGCTTCCCCCTCCATTCTGCCAAAACAGTTATTGTTTTTTCTAGAACCAAATTTAATTTTTAGAGCTGTTAAAGTCGAATAAAAATTTTTGAACGGACACACATTTATTTTATTTCTTGAAAAAGTCATCAAAAGCTATAAATTTGACATTCCAAGCATTTTAATGCCATATGGACATCATTCAGGGGAGATTTTTCTTCAAACAACGGGGAATAAAATTTTCAATTTTCGTACATTCAAGTCAAGTATTAGATTTTTGATTTCCTTGACTTTTTTTAGATTAAATGACAAAAATCCAAAATGGCGCTCATAAGAACAAAAGTTTACTTTAAAAACTCTGGAATCTTTGTAAAATTCTGAGAAGTTAGCGGATTCTTAAGAAGTACCTAATTGTGCAATTCTTCTCTAATTTAACGGAAACTGTCTATGCTGGTCTCCAAGATCCCAATGATGAGAGAGATAAAAAAAGCTTCTTTCTATATGTACACTAAGGCGGCTCTCACACTGAGGCAACAAGCAATAAGCAACTGGCAATACGCAACACACAATAATATTGCTAACAAGTATTTTACATAGAATTTAATTGGGGGTCTCATATTAGAGCAATTCGATATCGGTCGAACCAAAAATATTGCTGGTTGCGGGGATAATATTTCTAGCGATACACCGTGCATGTTGAAAAGCAATAATTATTGCAGTTTTGCGAGTCGTGACGTACCTATGAAGTTTGTGCATAGATAACTACGTTTTATTATTTTATATTATTAAAAGTTCGAAAATGTCGGACGATCCAGTTCTTAATATGTACAAAATTCGTAGAAATAGTGGAAAAATATCCCTGCATTTACGATTTCACTCGAAAGGACCACAGCAGAAGAGAAGTGATCATTCGGTAACAGTTTTGAAATCTGGTAGGATGGGCTCTGAGTTCCCTTGGGCAGATGCTTGCCATATGATGATTTAATTGAGTAAAAGCTGGGTGCACCCAATCTCCTTTTCGTTTGTCGTTTTTTTCTTAAATTCAGCTACAGTAATATCATGTCATCGGAGTCGTCGGATGACATGATGATCAGGGTTTCTGGCAATACTGTTGTTTCAATGTGAGAGAGAACCAAAATAATATTGTGTATTGCTTATTGACAGTTGCTGGTTGCTTATTGCTTGTTGCCTCAGTGTGAGAGCCGCCTTATAGGTGATTTTCAATTTTATTAATCTTCTAAGATCATACAAATTTTGTCTTCAATTTTAATCCAACTCCTCTAGGAAGTGATCAAATAATAATTACGAACTGAAGGTTCATTGTGTGATTATTTTAAATGTCGATAATAATCAATAATTTATTTCATAAGTTAAACTGTGTTTTTATTTTTAAAATGTAAAGTAGACCATATCCTACTCTGTTCTCAAACGACAGAATAAATATTATTATCATCAATGGAATTTGGAATTGTCAATACCTACACTGCTGCCATATAAAAAAAAAATCACCCGGCAATAATAATTGTTATTGCACATGAAATGTTATCATTATTATTTACAAACATTTTTCAACGAAAATTGCTAAAATATCTAGATAAGCATTACAAAACTGACCTCAATAGATACTTATATAAGGTCACAGGTCGTAAGCTCCTTTAAATAACAACAGAAAACAGAATTGCTTAAAGATTCAGGAATGATTAAACCTATTCAAATTTAAAATCTATATGACTAGGCATCTTATTGTTAAAATAATACCAACTGATAAAACACTACCCTAGTAGAAAGCAATATTGGCTAGAAATTGGCTAAATATTGGTACTATATTGATCGGTTGGGCCAATATTACCAATCCCTATACTATATTGGCGCAATATAGAAAGTGAAATTGGATGCCAATATTGGCAAATCAATCTTGCCCCAATATTGATTTTGCAACATCTAAACTCGCTATTATTGGTGTAATATTGGACCAATATTACCTATTTTTGAATTCTATTTAATAATCGTAATTTCTTAACGATTATTACTTTTGCTTATAGGTATGTATACCTATATATGTGGGCCAGATATAATCTTTAAATTTTTTTCAACAAAAATTTTACTTGAAGGCATTTTTGCTATTAAATAATGACATTAAAAAATAGACGAAATTTATTTTTATTAAAATAGGTAGGTGTCATAGTCAAAAGTTGAAACTTGGAAACTTTAAAATGCGTGTCCTACTATTTTTGTCGTCTTCAACATTTTTAGTTCATAATTTCAGAGTTAAAAAATGTCAAATTCCATACCTACAAGCAGTACCTAGGTATAACCACATGCGCCCTTCACGTGAACAAACAGAGATATAAAATTTGTCTATTTGTAAAAGGAGGGATAAACTATCCACTTTCCCGTCACTTGCTCTATTTTACCTGTCGATCAGGCATCTTCCTTCATCTTCCTTTGTTATACCATACCACGTTCCATCATCTTATTTATTTCTTCTTTGTTCTTTGCCGTTGCATGTTGCATCCGTCTCTCTTCTCTTTCCCTTACATATTTCAGTCTCAGTTCAGTCTTCAGTCATGAGTCAATCAGTTACGAGTGTGTTACGACAGACTTCTTGTGTTACTGTGATACTGTGTTATAATATTATTGTTAACTACTAAACAGCAGATTCTAATAAGAATCCAGTGCCAATTGGAAATTCCTAAGTAAGTATTTATTTTAATTATTCTATTATTAATAATGGTCCAGTTACGTGAGTTCATGGTTTTGGTTGTGGGTTCATGATGAGTTCTATGCATTTCTACATTTTTTATATAAAGTCGTAGGTAACTTAAGAGATTGCAAAAATGTTTATTACAGTTTATATTAGAAAAAGTTGCTACATAAAAACCATGCCCCTGGACTATTTTTTTAAACGCATCAGGCAGTGCAGGCGTGCAGCATGTTGTCACCTTGCCACATTGCAGCACGTCCCTTGTTAACTGATAACCAAACATGTCGGTGCTAACTTTATACTTACGCTCAAAATTATCGATAAATGAATGTTTTCTTTTTTCAAGCTGTTGGTCCTATCCCTTATTATATTTTCTGAAGCGTTGAGGACACTTTTTAACATCTTATTTAACTTCAAGTTTTATATTTTAATCTATCATTTTATAATAAATTGTAGATGTTTATAATAAATATTAAATTTATCAAATAATTTTATCAAAAATTATACAGTGCCCGCCAAAAAGCTCGAACCATACGGGAAAACGTATCATAAGTAGGCATTTTTTTATATGAATATTATGTCCTGAATTAATGCATGTGATATTCTTTCAGAAGAATTTAGTTTCAAGATGCAACCGAGGCGAACATTTCAAAGTGAGTGGAAGTTTGCTTGGCTTGGCTACTGGTGGCGATCGAGAAGGTGGACGGAGAGAAAGAGTGTTAAAGAGGGCCCACCCTGAAGAAAATGTCTACTTTTTGTAAATAGTGTCACATTTTGGAATAATTTTTTTTCAATAATTACAATGTACTTATAACTTAGGTATGCTAAATTTATTAACGATTAAAGCATCATTTTATACGCAGAATTATTATGTTTTTATTAGTCTATAATGTTGATTCTCTGGGAGGGGGGGATCTTATCCAAAATTGGCAATAAAATATCTATCCAATATTAAAGTCCTATAATTATCCAATATTGGCAATACAATATGTGTCCAATATTAAAGTCCTATAGTTATCCAATATTGACAGTACAATATGTATCCAATATTGGTTTGAAAAATTGGCCCAATATTGCAAAACAATATTGGCTAATTATTGTAAAATGTTAACACTTCGATATTGGCCCAATATAGGTAATCAATATTTAACCAATATCGACCAATATTCAGCCAATATAGCACCAATATATTTTTTCCACTGGGGTAGTATTTACATAAATGAACACCTTCTTAATGAAATGAGATAAAAAAAAGTGCAATGAAATGAAAATGAAAACTATTATATTTATATTGGTGAATTAAGGATAAAAGATGATAATGTCCAGTTGGGACTGTTGCGAGGGAAGCATGTAATGAATTATTTGCCAAATCGTGCAACCTTTAATAAAACTTTCGCAATAGGATCTTTTTAAATAAATATAAAATTAAATAAAGTACCTACAGCAGAAATTCTTGATATGTTGAATTTTAGAAACTTGTTGAATAATAATTGATATTCAAAATTTTGGTAATATTTAGTTTTAAAAAATAACCCACCTAGGTATCTATATTATATTCGGTAATCAATTTAATTATTAAATGTACAGCAACATCATTTAAAAATTGTTAAAAAAGCTTTTTAACACTATTTTTTACTATTGTGGTATCTGTAGAAGAAATAAATCACAAACCTCAGCACCTAGTTCAACCAAAGTTTCAATCAGCACTGCAGTTTGAATAGTCATATGTAGACACCCTGCTATTCTAGCTCCCTTCAAAGGTTTGCTTTTTCCGTACTTCGCCCTCAAAGACATCAATCCTGGCATTTCATTTTCTGCCAAGGTTATTTCTTTTCGACCCCATTCGGCCAACTTCAAATCAGCTGAAACAAATATTTACCATCAGAAACGATTTCACATAAAAAATGAAAAATTTACAAAAATAAGTAGAGGTGTAAGAAACAAGAACTGATATAAAAAAGGTCATTATGTAGATAAGCGGCCAGTCACACTCAGGAGTACCATATCACTACGAGGTAGTATGGGGCTCTAGGAGGAACATTGTATATCAGTGTAAAGTCTGTGGAAATTGTTAAGCAGGGAGATATTTATTTTACTATAACTGTAATCGTTACCATTGAAATGGTTCATTAATTATTTGATTTTTTTCTTTGCCCTTCTCGAATTAGTTTGGAACCGGCCTCAATAAGGACAAGTGATACAAAGAAGTTGTTCGCCGGTGCGTGTTTAACCCTCTCAGCACCCCTATTTGCTCCATGGTACCATTGGTACCCTTAGAAACTAAAGATCATTTCCACAAAAAATGAACTACAAATTATGAAACTACAATGAAAATTAAGTGTAACAGTGTAGAAATTATAGTGAGGTGTGACTGACCGAGAAACAAAATTGATATAAAAAAAAATTATACAGGGGTCCCATTTTAATTGATCACCATGGATACCTTTCGCAGGTGATACTGAATGAAAAAAGTTTCGGACAAAAGTTGTACTTACAGTTTTAAGGGGGAAATCCGAGGCCGGGAAAAACTTTGACCCTGGATGAAGGGTTCAAGGTCATTGAAGATCAACTTTGTTTTTCAAAGGGAAACCTCTATTTTTCTTATGGGCAATCGATTGCATGAATTCATGACAAAAGATTAATGTTTTTTACGTGCAATCAATTGTAAAAAAAGGGGTTTTCATTTGAAAAAACAAAGTTGACCGCCCAAGATTTTCCACTTTTAACTGTAGGTACAGCTTTTGTCCAAAACTTTTTTTTCATTCAGCATCACCTGCGAAAGGTATCCAGGGCCAGGGTGGTCAATTAAAAAGTGACACCTGTATCAAGGCAGCTTTATTGAACAACAACAAAGTTCTCATTCAGGTTCAGAATTTTTGAACCTGCAACTTCGACCGCGTAAAACACCGAGGGTATTTTATGAAATAGGTAAGTCAACTTCCTTAACAATAATTATTATTGAAAATATTACAATAATCCAAAACCAAATCAAATTAATATGAAGAACAGTTCTAGTAATTAATAACTAATAAACAAAATTTCATAATAATTATTGAAAAATTACAAAAATAAAAAAATGGAAAACTTACCAACTTTGTATGGTGGTTTTGCAGTCATTTTGAGAAATTTTATGGGTATTTAGTAAATTTGCAAAAGCTGTACACAATTTCCTTTCACCACTAGATCCTTCTTTCGGAAAAGCACAAAAAGAAAAGGAAGATTTTATTTATAGGAATACGAAAAGCATGCTGCTTTACACATAACCGGAACCGAACTCGACTCGAACCTCGAACCGAACAGTCGCGACACGACGAACATCGACGAACGAATACGAACACGAACTACAAAGCCACCAGCCACCACGGAGTATATTAAAACGGAGAAGGCCACAAGCCACAACCACCACAAGTTCGCCATTATCCCGCAAATATCTCAAAATTCGAGCGAAAACGTAGATTTCCCAGCGCATCAACGCATCAACTAATCATTATCAATCACCGACTTGAGTTTTAAAAACGTGTAAAAACAATATCCCCTTCGGTGTATTTAGCTATTCTGAAACAAACTATAACCAAATTATGACCTAAGTACAACTCTTATTAGAAATTCATAAAACTTTATAATTTAACAAAACTTAACCACTTCAGAGGACTATACAGGGTGTTATGTAATTGAATGTCAATATTTAAGGGGGTGATTTTTGGGTCCATTTTAAGAAGAAAACTTCATAAGAACGTATGTCCTAAAAGTCTTAACTTTTGAGATACAGGGTGGTAAAGTTTTTAAAAATAATTAATTTTTTCATAATATCTGTAATACCGCTCTGGATATTTTAATGAAATTTCATATACAGGTATTACGCATCAAGAGGCATTTTTTCATGTACCACATTTCGTTTTATCTCCACTAGTGAGTGACATCTTGAAGAATTTTACCTGCATATATTTATATATTTTCTTATTGTCATTTAACGACAATCTTGTGACCATGTAGAGAAACAGATTTTATTTTTTTATGCAAAAACCGTGCATGGGACTGAAAAAAAACAAGTGATCAAATTTGCTTGGAAATGAATGGGATTCCAAAAATGATTTCTATTTGAACAGAAATCAGTGGCGTACCATCAATGTCTGCTAAAATATTCCGGTAAAATTTAGCACGATCGTGCACCATCGTCACTAATGGAAATAAAATGAAACGTGGTACATGAAAAAATGTCCCTTGATGCGTAATACCTGTATACGAAATTTCATTAAAATATCCAGAGCGGTATACAAGATATTACGAAAAAATGATTTATTTTAATAAAACTTTACCACCCTGTATCTCAAAAATTAAGGCTTTTAGGACATACGTTCTTATGAAGTTTTCTTCTTAAAATAGACCCAAAAATCACCCCCTTAAATATTGACATTCAATTACATAAGTAACACCCTGTATAAGAACCAGCGTGTGGCTGGAAGCAGTAGTAGTAGTATATTGGACGTGAAAGTGAAAGCTGAAGTATAGTAAGGAAGACAGAGCAGTAGTTACTTGAACGTGGAAGTGAAGTCTGAAGTAAGGAAAAGCCAGTAGTGTTATACAGGTGATCCAGAAATGGCGGACACGGACAGCACCACAGAATCCATTGTGGATTAAAGATTCTAAGTTTTATTTACTTTGTTCTCCAGAATGGCTCCCTTAAGAAGATATGACCACTTTTGTGGAAAAAAAGTCACAACGCTGCACAGGATACCCTTCTTCAGGCAGAAAAATAATGTGTAGGCCTACAATACCCAAATAGATATGTTACCATGGAAACATATATGAAATGGCAAATGCAACAAAGCTTAAAACAATTATCGTTGCTTGGATACATATTCGATAATATTCTATCAAACTCTATTTAATTGCATTGATGAGCTCAAATTCGAACAATATGATGCCACATTGAAAATTTTTGTTGAACTCAGAGAATAGGTAAACTTTTGATGCCTGTAATTCCGTTCCCGATAATAGAAAAAATAAAAAGCAAACCCTATCGTAATAAATATGTCAAATCAGGTGCTTTGCCAGTGGAGGTTGTTTAAATTTTACTGCCATTTTGATTTAAATTTTAGAAAAAGGACACCCTATACATATCTCGGTAACGAAGCCGAGGAAACCATTTACCATTTACAGTCTTTCTGAACATCCTCTACAACACCCTGTATACCGCGTGTCCGCCATTTCGGGATCACCTGTATAGTGGATTGTGTAGAATAGACAAGTGGTGTAGTATCTCTTGGTGGAGACAAGAGAACGCTGTGTTTATTATTTAGATTTAGAGGTTATAAGTTGTATCTACTACTTGAAGGAATTTGCAGACTGTTAGTGGTGGTGATTTATTATTGTGAGACCCGTAACATTATGTAACAACATTAACAGATTAATTTTTAATTTTCAAAATATTGGTGACATTATAAAAATTACGACACACGCAATGCACTTGAAATAACTTTTTAGAAACGTCACCATATTTCTATAATATCGGAGTTTTCTAAATATTAAAATATAGTAATTATTAGAATCTATTAAGCGGCTTTTGGAGGAACAGAGCGGAATGGCAACTCTCATTCTCCGTAGTAGTCTCGCCAGTCGCCAGTCTCGTCGTGTCAACACTGTAGTCGTAGTCTCTGTTAGTCAACTCACCAAACACGATACACCTAACCCCCGTAATGCTATTGCGCATATATGACGTGTTTTACTTAATGTATTTCGCATTCAAGTTTTCAAGTGTAATCTCGCATTAAAGTTTTAACAAATTTAAAATGATGAGACTAATTTAAAATAGTTTTATGAAAAATGCGCTCTATAATAATTATAATATGAAAGATTTTGTCAATAAAGAATTAGCGAGTAATATGTCAGAACGACTCCTCGAATGTGACGTCATATGCGCGAAGCCGACAGAATTCGACCCAATAGTAGCATACCGGGTTAGGTGTATCGTGACTCAACTCAGTTTTGTTCTTACTCCGTGAAAGGCATCGATAGAGAGAGAGAGAGAGAAAAGTTACACAACATTGATATGAGTAATAATACTACTACGAACGAGGTATGCTTAGGAAGTTGTTTACGAACCTTGTAAATTTTTGGTTTCTTATAGTTCGTAAAAAAAAAAATTGACATTCAAGTTTACATCAACATTTTAAATACATATTGTAAGGTCTTTTTCAATTCTCGTAATTAGCTTTACGTATTCATATTCACTGATTTATTTTCACAATAAAGTAATTTCACATGAAAAAAAAAACTGTCATCATAAAGAATTAACATTAACGTCCATTAACGCATATCTTACTGAACTGGATCTTCAGAAACTATAGTACGATTAAGTTTAAAAAGTCATAGATATCGATTAAGAATACACATCCTTCTGATAGTTCGATTTATTTTGTTTCATTTACGTGGTTCTCATAGAAACCGTCCAGTTTGTCTAAACACTCCATCCCGCATAAATAAATGCACGTCAACATTGGTTTTGAATGAGAATTAAATGCACAACACAGAGGATAGAATGTCATTACGTGAATAAATTTTATATAGTTGTCAGTGGCTGTCAAACTGACTTGAACCGTTCAATTCATTGTTTGAACGATTCCTTTAATAATTTACGCTCGTTCATGACTTGAAATTTAACTGTTTGACATTTTCTGGTGAAATGAAAAATCTTAATTCGGACGGTTAGTATGATGTCACATATATGACTTTTTAAACTTAATCGTACCATACCAAGATCGGCAACAGGACTTTCTCGAATAATGAATGATAGCTGAATATACTCTGAATGAATAAAAAGAACGAACCACTGATTTTCACTAGACAACATGAGCAAAAGCAAAAAAAAACCTCATGATTTTAATTTATTAACACATAGTGATATGATTTGGAGCATGTAACTTAACAGATTTGGAACTTTCAAATCAAACTCAAATTAACGATTTTAAAAATTCTTTTATTTAGAATTGTATCACAAATTTCTACATGAATTAAAAACAATTCATGTTCAGTCATGGTATGTACAATAAATAATGTAAAGATTGTACAAAAATATCAGTCACACTATCAAACAACATGCTTGTTGAAAACATGCATTTTTTTCAAGATCATTAGAAGGGAACAGTTATGAGGATTATAATTTAGATCACCATTTTTGTTACCAAAGTTGGGTAAACTTAAAGAGTAGGCAAATTTTTTATCAAACTGCATGAACAAAGATATAACTTACTGAATAATTTAGTCCATACTATGTAATTTTTATAATGGTAATCTAAAATATTCTAACAATCTAAAAAAAGAAAAAAACTTAAATCTATTAAGTACAATTCTACATTTTATGTTTCCATTTTTTTTTTTTTTGTACACATTTCAATGGTCACGCTCAGCAGACACAGCATTTTAAAAATAATTTAGTAATGCTTCAAAATTGAATTTAGACAACGGAACTATTATTAACTGATTTAAAGCACATTATTATCTCAATCTCTCTGCACAAACATGGCCATTTATTGTATTTCACAATTTAAAAAATCCAAAAAAAACTTATTTACTTATTAATTGACAAATTTAAATAATGATTCATAAATCAGAAGCAATCTGCAAATAGCAAGAAAGTTAATACTGCAGAAGAAACTAAATGAAATATTGTATCTGAAATCCTAATACTCTTGTTGTTTTTATTTGATTTATTGGAATGTAATTCTTCAATAATTTCAACAGGAGTAAGTTTCATTCCATTTTTGAATAACTGATATCTACTAAAATTTAATAAATTTAAAAGTAAGCATTCTCTAAAGCTAAACTAATAAATTTTCGAAATTTAAAGACACATCATTACAAACAAAACCAAAAAAATTACGAAATTCATCAAGATTTTAAATTTGTAACCACCACAAAATTAGTAATGAAAAAAAATAATTGGACACCAACATTACTAATAAGTGGTACTCGTACTTCAAATTTACTGCTCTTGAAAAATTCATAAACTCAGAAATCAATCATAATTTTAAATTACATCAAGACTGAAACATCATTTATGGTAATATTTTTACTTGTGTTAAATGATGGCAGTGATAATAGGAAAAAGTTAAGAACTAAGTTAAAATTAACTGACCTTCCAAATTTAGGTAATATTTTCTTTGCACATGTAAAAAGTGACTAACATTACTCACTCTCAATAGAAACTCTTCATTAATTTGTAGTCTGAAAGGATCAGTATTATGGTAACTGCATTAACGTAATGCAAATCATTTGCAGTACCATAAATTTGCAAAGCAATTCATGATAAATACTGCATTGCAAAATGGAATAACATAATATTGGACAACTTAATATTTTAAAAGGTGATCTGTGAGATAGTTAATTAAACTATACATCTTATCACCTCACGATTTTTTTGCAAAAATTCGATCACTAAAATAATCGAGTTTAGCACATTTTCTGAAGTTGCATTTTTAAATTTTGTCTAAGACAAAAAATTGAGCAAACTAACTATAATAATTAGTTTTTGCATGAGTCCTGAGCTTAATATGATCCTAAATTAAGAGACTATTTTCTTGTTCAAAGTGTTATTTCAAATAACGATTTCACTGAGAACAGTTGTAATAATTAATTAACAAAAAGGAAATAGCTATAAGAGACTTGATTATTGAGACAGAAAATAAAGAAAAACATGATAATATGATTAACAATAAATTTTTCCAACGAGACTAACTTTTCAATTTTTCCAACGAGACTAACTTTTCCTTAACTGGCAATTATTAAACCTTATTGGTCGGCTGGTTCTTGACAATAACTTTAACAACAGTCAAAATCGATAAGGTAATTATTACTAGTTAGAGATTAATTGCTCCTTTTAACAAACGAAATAATTAAAGCAGATCTAAATATAATCTAAAAACTGTTAAAAGAACTGGGACGTTAAGTTAATATGGGAGTAATGAAGTAATAGCAGAAAATTAACTGGTTTCACTCAGGCACATCATAAAGTAAACAAAAAAAAAAAAACTAGCCACAAGAAGAAATCAGTAGAGTTCAAGAGGAAAATATTGCTAATAGCTCGTTCAGAGATGGATATAATTTAATCTAAATTTAAGGATTATGCCAAAATTATTATTAGAATTAATAGAAGATACTTTTTTTAATTTTAAAGGATTAGAAAACTTAAAGCACCACTTCTGATAATTTTGTATATCCAAATAACAAATAACCAAATAAACCTTAAATAGATCACAAAAAAAATTGCGACTAGTTCACCTAAACCGCAAATGGGTAGAAAGTGATCATAAAGTGCGACTAAGATACTTAAAATTAAATTGAGCATTTTACGTGGGCCAGAAGTAGGCATAGGCATCGCATCAGGAAAGAATTCGATCGATTTAAGGATCCTTCCCTTGATTAGATTCTAATAGAGCTCTCAAGCGAGCGATCTCTTCATCTTTTTGAGCTATCTGACACCTCAAAGCTTCAATTTGCGCTTCAGGCGAATTCGGCATGTTGTACGCCATGATCGTCTTCAGCAAGGTGCTTGCATCCGGTCTGCGTTGATAATTCTTGGTTACAAGCTCGGCAATTATTTTTCCCCATTGTGGATGAAGGGATAATAAACGGCCTTTACGTAAGTCCGATATATACCGGACACGCTCCATGTCAGTTCGAAATGTTTCCACCAATTCAAACAAAATTATTCCCAGAGAATACATATCACTCTACAAATTAAATGAGATAATTTTAATGTTCACTGTTTAATGAATTAAATAGACTCACTTTTGGATCACATTTTCCAGCTAACTGTTCCGGGGCTGCGTATAACCTAGTACCTAATGCAAGGCTGTGACGGACACTTTGTAAAGGGCAAGCTAATCCAAAATCGCCCAGCTGAACTAAAAGGCGTCCGTTTTCTAACTGTATGAAAATATTGCTTGGTTTAATATCATGATGTACTATTCCCTTAGAGTGAATATATTCTAAGCCTGAAATGAAAAATATTGATAAAAAATATTTTATAAACTTTCTGATTTAGAGCCCTTTAAATTTATATTGTTATTGACTTACCCATAAGCAACTGTCGAATAATTTCAAATATTGCATCATCTCTAATTTTATTTTTAACAGGTACAATAACCGCTTGATCTTCAAGATTTTTAGGCAGTTCACTTCCGTTACGTTTTTCCAGCCATTGCTTCAAGGTCGACTGGCACAGCGCCATCTGGATATACAAGGTGGCCCATTTTGTATTCCTCTTTTGCTGCGTCCTCAACTGGTGGATTTCCTTATAATCCAAAGTGCAAATAGCCATACCCCCTTCAGAGATGCTATTGCGCTTTGAACGTTTCGTCTTTCTCGACTCGCTCAAGGAACGAAAAGTTCTATTCGACTCGGAGTACGGTTGACTTGCGATGCTGTGCTCGAAATCAATTTCGAAATCGGAATTATCTTCTTTTCGGTCAGAAAAAGAATCGTTGAAATCCTGATGGTAGATGTATTCGTCGTCAATGTGGTCCATCCTAGGGTCCATATAATTAGAGCTTTCGATGGTTAAAGAATCTGTATCTTCGAGCATGGTGGGATCGTTGGACGGGACACCCAATTCTAGCCAGGCTGCTTTATATTGGACGATGTTGGGGTGGTTCATACTAGCAAAAGTCTTCACTTCTGACAAGTAATTTCTTACAGATTCTATACCTTCAGAACGAATGAGAATTTTCTTCACTGCATACTCTGAACCGTCCAACTTATGTTTCACTCTATAGACCTGCAACATATTATTATTAACAACTTCTATTGAAGAAAATTTAGTGTAATAGACGATATAAAATATTTAATTAAAAGAAAAAACATATTTCAAGTAAGAACCTATTTTTATTTTTAGATGAAAGGTCGACTATAATTAGCAAGAAGCTTGTCCTTGCTTTAGATTAGAAGCAAAAGTATGTCATGATTCCGAGTCATCATGTTTTACCATTGTAGATATTTCAATAATACAACAATACAGAATAAAAAATGACATACATGTCCAAATCCACCTCCAGCGATGTATTCAATTTCATCAAATTCGCTGTAATAATGGGAATTGCTTTCGTCCACGTCGGGCCAGACCGGTCGAAGGGTTAACGGTTTCTCTCCTCCCACAGCGTTCTTCAATATTTGGAAAAAAGCCTTTTGATACTGACTGCGCATACCCTCGAACTCGTTCATTTGGTAACTTTCGTCAATCATCTTCATGTCGAATAATTTGTCACAAATGATCTGATAAAGAATTTCCACCTTTTTCGCATCGGGCTCATAAGCGGAGCACAGATTTTTCACCAGTGATTCGATCAAAATACTAATCGAAGTTGAGACGGGTTTTGAAAGTACAGAAACGGAATCACTGGTGCTTTCATTTTTATTCTCTACTTCTGCAATGTTATTTTCTGGAGGTTTATCCTTGTTCTTGTCCGAAACATCATCTGAATCGGATTTTCCAGATTTTGCCATATTATTTCAATCTGTTAACTTACTATAAAAAGACTACAACAAAAGGAATTAACATACAACTACAACACAACCACATTCAACACAAAATACTAGTGAGGTCTAGTCCTTGTGTTCCAGCTTCCTTTACTTCCTATCTTTCCTTTCCTTCCTGATTCAAATTTGTGCTACTTACTTACTTCCCTAAACTTACACCAAACCGAACTTGTCCTAACAACCTAACATGCAATTTATTGCAATTTTCATGGAATTTTCTGGAGATTAGAACTGGATGACTTTTGAAGTGGGAAACGTAAATGTCAACAGCTGTTTTGTAAACACACTTTGAGATGAGATTATTGTTCAGAGTCAGAGGTAATCTTATCGTATTCGTAATGTTACGTCATCAAAATTACGATCCACAACGGAAAATGGAATCCAAAATCCAACAATAAAAATTTTCGAACCTGACTTTATAATATTTATCAATAATTATTACTGACATTCGAAATTCGAATATTTCGAAATAGGTAATTGAGGTTAAGAAACTTGTGACAAATGTCAAATTGGAATCGTCAATCGGATCTTAAGATAAGGTATCTGTCGCCTGTGTGAGGGCAGTTGACAGTTGAAGAAACATTTCTTCTTCTTCGTTTATTTAGAGAAAGATAATATAATAGAGTGTTCGATTACACGTCTAGGTAACCTGCGACGGTGGCGACACCCTGGGCTACCGGAGATATCATTGGTAAGTGCGGGACATTCAAATTTAAATTTATACCTAATTATTAATTGAAAAATTATTTGTACCGGGTGGGCATTTAAGAATGAACAGCGGCCATATCTTGGGAAATATTGATCCTACAGTTTCAAAATGAAAATTTTCCTGACATAAGTGACTATGCGAAATGCAATGAAAATATTTTCAAGATGGTCGCACTTCCGGAAATACCGGAAGTTGACACCTACTTCGTTATTTTAACGGGGACACCCTGTAAAATATTATATTTTTTAAACGTCTGAAGAAATCGAATACAGGTGGTTTTCACCACAGGAATTTAGATTGAGCGGTTTATGAGTTATAAACAAGTGAAAATCGCAATTTTCCAACTTCAAAGCAGTGTAGAACTAGAACGGCTCAATATATCTAAAAACGGCTTACATGTCCCTATCTTGACTTTTTACAAGGTATTATATTATGTAGTTTAGATTTTTCTACAGGGTGATGAAAAATCTGTTCATTTTCATCACCCTGTATAAAAATTCAAACCACATGGTATGATACCTTGTAAAAAGTTAAGATAGGGACATGTAAGCCGTTTTTAGATACATATATTGAGCCGTTCTAGTTCTACACTTCTTTGAAGTTGGAAAATTGCTATTTTCACTTGTTTATAACTCATAAACCGCTCAATCTAAATTCCAATGGTGAAAACCACCTGTATTCGATTTTTTCAGACATTTAAAAAATATAATATTTTACAGGGTGTCCCCGTTAAAATAACGAAGTAGGTGTCAACTTCCGGTATTTCCGGAAGTGCGACCATCTTGAAAATATTTTCATTGCATTTCGCATAGTCACTTATGTCAGGAAAATTTTCATTTTGAAACTGTAGGATCAATATTTCCCAAGATATGGCCGCTGTTCATTCTTAAATGCCCACCCGGTACGGTTTTAAAGTGTCGCCACTTCAAAAAATAAACTTCGAGGCATCAATATAAGACTTCTATTCTATTCTTAATAGGTACACAATATTTACAAGTATACTATACTTAATAATTGCAATAAATTCTTTTTACAAAATTTTCTTAACATAAATATAGGTCCAGTTTTCACAGAAGATGCTTTTATTTTTATAAATCAGTTTTCTCAACGTGGAAAGACTTTTCCAGGAATAGGGAGAAAATATTTATTCTATAATAATGATATTGTTGTTAATAATTTTAGCATAAAAGGCATTCCAGCCATCATCGACTGGATCGTGCACCGCACACGCCGTTGCTTGGTTGAGATACTGCAGACGTGTATATACCTATCCGCCAAAAAGTGGTAGGTCACGTAACTGGGTCCTCTTATTCAAGAGGAAAGCCGAAAACAAAGGATCTCTCTGAAAAAAATTACAAAAAGCTAAATTTTTATGATTAATTAGTTTCAAGTGAGTCAGCACTGCAGGCGTTTTAAAGAAAAACTCCAAGCGTCAGAAGGAGATTTATCCAGATCCGTCTACAGAGAATTAGCTCTTATTTTCAAAAATTACGAAAAAATTTACGCATATCTTGAGACAAAAATTAGCAACTTTAATGTCTTATAAACTTTTCTTCAAAATGATCCTTCTCTTGTAAAAAATATCAAGACAAAGCATTCATAGATCTTTATTTGATGCTTTGACTGAGAAGGAAGAGTTTTACAGAGAAACACCAAGAAACAAAAAATACTTATTTTTATCAAATGCTTGATTTTTTCAAAGTTTTTTGGGCAACAAACTAGCGGCCCACTATTTTAGGTTTCCCTCTTCGAAGAGGGCCCGGTCACGTGAACTTCTTTACTTAATAAAATGCCCATCAATAGTAATGCATCAAACTAAATAAGTATAATCAGAGAAGATAACTATTACAAATTATATTCCTAAGTACTTTAAGGTAAAGTTTTATGTAAACTTTATTATTAGTCTGATAAAATACTCAAAATAAATAAATCAAATTTTACACAATTACAAAACTATATATATGTCAAATTATGTCAAACTGAGAATTTAGATCTAAAGGCAGCTTCATTTTAGTTTAGAAATCGTCCGCAATACGCGATGCGCCACCGGAATGCGCGTGAACAGTGTACTGCAGTGTACCCATTTCCGTCCGTCGATCTGCCGGTCTCTGTATAGTATGTTGTCTCTGGTTAACACGATGTAATTCGAAATCATTAGAAGGTTTAAAACTGCGGGAAAAAGAAAAAACGTCTCAGGTGATCCTACTTAGAAGCGAGAAAGTATTTTTTGTTGTGTAACGTAAAAAGAGACTTCTGAGGAAAATGACAGTAACCTGCTCTTGCTTATATTACTCCAAATACATTAGATGAATAGATGATACTCTATGGTAGCTTAATTAGTTTTTGTCACTGTCAGCCAACCACATATAGCGAATTCGAATTACTGCACTTTTCTGCTCCGGGTGCGCACCGAGACGGAATCTCGTGTTCGATTTGTAGAAATCCGTTCCAGTGCTTTTCGTAATCGTATTCGAGTTAAAGTGCACTCTAGCGGTGCATATCGTAATTGTGTTCGAGTTACACTTGCTCTCTGGCAGTGCATAGGAAAATATGTTCGAGTCGTATGGCGCACAGACTATCATACCTTAAGTATGGCAGAACTGTCCCGGAGCAAAATAAACTGCACCGTCAAATTTGACGGTGCAACGGTGCACTCCCGTAAATTTAGAGGTTAGAAATAGCGGGAAAATTAAATACTGATTCCTTACTGATTCCTAGTAATTCCTTAAACAAAAAATTTGTGGATAAGTACATTTTACGTATTGTATGAACTACAACTTATTACAATAATTAAAATGGATCACGCCTTGTAGTTCCACGACTCTGTTATAATAAGAATAACATCATAACAACAAACAACCGTGATAGGTATAGGATAGGGATAGGTAGAAGGCTATAATGAAAATGCAGACTGGAGGGAAACTGGATTGCACACTGCACTGCACCGGTGCATGGCGCTCTGGCTCTGGCTCTGGTTCTGGCCTGCCCTGACACAGTTCGGTTCCATACAGAGTCGAAATGCGAAAGTTCTGCTCCGGACTGGAGCAGAATTCTGGGCAGAACTGATTCAGAGACAGATCGATCTCGCTCCGAGCAAGTGCAGTCAACTCGAATTCGCTATTAGTCTGGCAAGAGTGGCAAGTGACAATTAAAATGACAAATTCAACTCGAACTTCGAAGTCAAAAAAGACGCAAAAAAAAATTTGGTCTCTGCTCTGCAAACTGCAGTGCAAAGCAAAAGAAAAATCCAAATATTCCAAATTGAAAATCCAAATCGAAAAAGTTCTTGTTACAAAAATCGAAAATTATTCTGTACAAGTATTTGGCTTAAATTACTAATATAATCCAGTTAGGTGAGATCCTTTTTTGTTGTGTTGTGAAGTTTTATGACTCATTTTTCTATTAAACATTTTAATGTATTCCTATCTGGTACATTTTAGCAATGGCACCATCCCAGGAGCTCTCTTCCAACCAAGAAAACCCAAAAAACGAGGAAAAGAAGAATTTATGGTTTGTGTTAGCTTAGCGACTTGACCTGGGTAACTAAGCTGAAGAGTATGACCTCGCCCCTAGAAGTTTACTATACAATAATTATTATTGTTGCTTACTCATATTAACACTAATAATGACTTTAGTTATAGTACATGTACTAATTCCATGGGCAATTAAGGGTTAGTTACAGTTGGAAAACTGCCTGATACCTTAACAAGGAAAGGAGGTCGCTCTATTCCGCATAGTTACCTTTTTGCCCATTAAAAACGATAGTCAAAAAGTTCACCCGCTTTGTTTTCCCCTTCAAACAAACATATTCAATTCACTATTTCCAGGTCGCAAATATTGAGCGATGTTCAGAACCGTGGGAATCAAAAATTACCCTCCTGCAAGCAGATATTAGTTTTAGGTGATAATGAATCTGGTAAAACTACCATGGTTGCAAAATTGCAAGGAGTTGAAGATCCTAAGAAAGGTTCTGGACTTGAATATGCATACATCGATGTACGAGATGATTATCGAGACGGTATGTAAAGTAGAAGTTTACTGTATTAACTGTAAAGTTAAGAAATTACTAATAATTTTCTGTTTAAACAGATCACACTCGGCTCAGTGTTTGGGTGTTAGATGGAGATCCAGGACATTCTGATCTCTTAAAATTTGCATTGAACGAGGAAACATTCCCCCATACATTGGTTATCCTTACTGTTACCATGACGGCACCATGGGGCATTCTTGAGCAACTACAACACTGGACGTCGGTATTAGCGGATCATTTAGATAAGTTAAAATTGGACGTCGATTTAAGGCAAGCTAGAAGGTACATCTTCATTTCGTTCAATTTACTTTTGGTTATCTTTAATGATGTATTTTTATAGGCAGCATATTGTTAAAATGTGGCAAGAGTACATAGAACCTGGAGATGAGTTGGATCCAGCTTCGCCCATGAAAAGGAGTTCTAGAAATTTTGGTGATGAAGACGGAGATTTTGACGACGGATCCCCTTTACCTGAATCGACCCTAACTAATAATCTGGGCTTGGATCTAGTCGTTGTTGTAACAAAGGTAAAAAAAAATTTAAAATAAAAATAAAAATATCTCAACTGAAAATTTTCCAGACTGATTATATGCAGACATTGGAAAAAGAGCACGACTATAGAGATGAGCATCTGGATTTCATTCAGCAATGGATTAGAAGGTTCTGCTTGCAGCACGGTGCCGCTTTGTTTTATACAAGCGCAAAGGAAGATAAGAACTGTGATTTGCTTTATAAGTATTTGACTCATCGTATTTATTGTTTTCCGTTTAGAACTCCAGCATTAGTTGTAGAGAAGGATGCCGTATTTATGTAAGATTGAATAATTATTCCTGAATTTTGGTCTCAAAGGTGAAATAAAATTTCCAAATTTCAGACCTGCTGGCTGGGATAATATGAAAAAGATCAGCATATTGTACGAAAACATGCACAGCTGCAAACCGGACGATTATTACAGAGATATTATTGTCCAGCCTGCTACAAGAAAGGTACAACATTTGTGATGATCGTCTAGACAATTACACAGTGTAATTTTCAGGCTATCAGCCGGGAAACGGAAGTACTCGCAGAGGACGAACAGGGATTTTTGTCAAGACAGCAGCAAATTCTACTGGCGGGAGGCGTTCCCCAGGCGGGGTCGAGGTTAGGGGAGTCACCTTTGAGGACGACACCTCTAGGAAAAGGAACGGTAAGATCTCCTGGTTCAGGAATTCTAGCCTCTCCCAAAAAGGTAAACAGATCACGGCTACTATCTAGGCATGCCCGGGACGACGTATGTTCTCTCTAGCTTGCCGACTGCTTTGTAAATAATATAATGTCATCGAGGCTTCGTCCGATGGTGCTGAAATTGGCGCAGCTTTTCCAATGTCAAAGCTTTGAGAATTGAGAATGTAATGAATACAGGCTATGTGAGCGGAACAATAAGCGGAATCATTTTTGCTTGTATCGAAGAACCCCGGTTGATCAAATTGATGAATTTTTCTATTACCTGATCAAAATCATCACTAGAAAAAAAAGGTTGAAGATGCAGCAAAACATTTAAAAGGTCCCTATACCTACTAAATGTTTGAGTTCTATTTAATAGAAATAAAAAATTACTAATAACAAAATGATCAAAATTTTGAATTTTTGCAGAACCGGGTTTCTTCTATAATTTAGATTGTAGGTCCTGTTTTTAGCACAAACTTGTAAAAGTTTATAAAAAAATATTTATTGCTGCACTAGTCATATCACATTTGTTGGTATATTTCAGGCAACCGATTCTTCTTTTTTAATATCTACTTTGCATCCGACCATATTTTCAATCGTGTCACTCAGAAGTCACTAATTGTTAATCAATGGTTAAAGTCAGTAATTAAAAAGTGGGATTCCTGATTTCAGTTACAGTTACAGTAGAACCCTCTTAATCCATATTGATTGGATTATTTGTAAGTAAATCATAATGTAGAACTTAGGAGGACAAGCTGCTGTGAAATTAAAAACAATACTCAAATGTATAGAAAAATACTCCTTGGATGAAATAGATTAATGTAGAGTGGATTAATAAGGTTCTATAATGTGTTGGAAACTTGGGAAATCCGGTTTTTCTGTTTTTAACTTTCACTTCAATAAGAATTTTGATGTATGTATGTATGAAAATTTAATTAATTTTTTGTATATAAAGCATGAAAAATGTTGATGTTCAACAATTCATATTTCATAGCTGCTAAACTAATTTCATGCATGGTAATATTAATTTTTATTTGTTGGAAATACTCTTTACATTACTTCAATAGAAAATACGTAAATAAATATTTTTAAATAAATAATCCAAAAGAACATGAAACATGCAAAAGGTGAATAGAATAATAACTTTCTAAGCAAATCTATCTGATTCCCCAGTTGGACGGCTCGAAAGTGGTCAGTTCGCCAGGAGGCGAAGGTGTCCTGGCAAATTTCTTCAACTCGTTGTTGCACAAGAAGACCGGTTCCAGTCCGAACACTTCGATGGGCGCTAAATTGGGCCCAGATTCCCTTCAAGCGAATGCCACGATGAGATCAGATGCAGCCGCCGAGCTCGACAGACTTGCTAGAGGGAAGAAACCAAACAACAGTAGTGCCCCCACTGTAGATTTCAATGCAACCGATTGTTAATTAAATTAATACTCTAATAATATTTTAAAAGATAATTTATTTAACTTGGCGTATTCAAAGTATATAGTCGTAAAGCTTTCCGTCTTAGTTGACAGTATGATTTCTGTGATAGATTTGGAAAATTTTCATTCTTGTTGTATTGAGATTCATATAATTTTTAATGTTTATTATAATAATTATTTTTTGATGTTAAACAGGAATAATTATCTGTTTCTTATTCAGGTTTGATTAATAATCGATTTTCCAATATTTTTTTACAGCTATTTTTAGGAAGCTATAGTGGAGAAAGATAATATAAATCGCACACGTATTTCTAAAGTGACATAAGTCAAAAATTAATCTTTTGGGAAAATGTGAAAAACTATTAAACTTATAAATTAACTTAAATTAAATTATAAATTAAATTATTAACTTATAAACAGCAAAAATGTCACAACTCAAAATAACACAGTCTTCAACTAAGTTTATAACACCCATACACTACAAGACTCAATACTCAACTGCTAATGTGTCACTCTCGACGAGTCTGTGGTAAGAGCTCCGAAACATGAAGAGTGACATAAGTGCGCTCTGGCGGTCAGGATTCAAAGCTAAGTTGGTACACTTTTGATGTTTGATAGAGGACTGTTTACTAATTCTTACCATGGTGATAACTCAAAAATGTAGATTTTCGAGTTGTGTCACTTTAGAAATACATGTGCAAAATGTTACTTAATTTAGGAATGTTTGCAATTAAAATCTTTGAACAAGCAAATCGACAGTGATCTGATTAAATTAAACACAAAAAATTCGAATGGAAGTTTCAATTTTTTCAAAATTATCATTAAAACCTCCCTCTTCCAAAGAAAATTATTTTGCCTGGGTTAAAAAGTGTGTAAATTGTATCGAATATGTAATAGAAGGAAGCAACTCTGACAAAAAAAGTCTATAATGCCACTAAAATCAACAATAATGACCCTAAGGGGCATAAAAGTCTCTGATGAGTCACGAAATTGTTTTGTTTTTCAGCGATTTTATTATTTTTATCTACGAAAATATACATTAATACCCTTTTTTTCGAATTCCTGTAAAATTGTTCATGTATTTTGTCAGATTGCTGTCGAAGTGATCAGATTAGAACTGAATGAGACAAGAACAGATAATCCCTGGAATAATATTAAACGATGTAATTATTATTGATCTTTTGTGGCTTTGGTTTTATTATTTGTCTATTAAACAACTAATTAAAGTAATTTTATTTAAATAAAGTGTCTAATAGTAAAAATTGCAATTTTTGAATAGAATTTTTCCTTTATAATGTCAGTTTTTATTGTATTGAACACAGTGTAGAAAGTTTTATGACTGTTATTATTGATCTTTTCAAATGAACCAAAAATAAAAAAAATGGGCTAGTTGATCTTCTGACCAAATGCAGATATGGCGGTGGGTCTTATAGCGAATTCGAGTTACTGCACTTTTCTGCTCCGGGTGCGCACCGAGACGGAATCTCGTGTTCGATTTGTAGGACTCCGTTCCAGTGCTTTTCGAAATCGTATTCGAGTTAAAGTGAACTCTAGCGGTGCATATCGTAATTGTGTTCGAGTTACACTTGCTCTCTGGCAGTGCATAGGAAAATATGTTCGAGTCGTATGGCGGAACTGTCCTGGAGCAAAATAAACTGCACCGTCAAATTTTACGGTGCAACGGTGCACTCCCGTAAATTTAGAGGTTAGAAATAGCGGGAAAAAAAACTGATTCCTTACTGATTCCTAGTAATTACTTAAACCAAAAATTTGTGGATAAGTACATTTCACGTAAGTATTGTATGAATTACAACTTATTACAATAATTAAAATGGATCACGCCTTGTAGTTCCACGACTCTGTTATAATAAGAATAACATCATAACAACAAACAACCGTGATAGGTATAGGATAGGGATAGGTAGAAGGCTATAATGAAAATGCAGACTGGAGGAAACTGGATTGCACACTGCACTGCACCGGTGCATGGCGCTCTGGCTCTGGTTCTGGCCTGCCCTGACACAGTTCGGTTCCATACAGAGTCGAAATGCGAAAGTTCTGCTCCGGACTGGAGCAGAATTCTGGGCAGAACTGATTCAGAGACAGATCGATCTCGCTCCGAGCAAGTGCAGCCAACTCGAATTCGCTATTAGATTTTTTTTAAAATTATTTTTAACCCAATTTATAGGGACTGTATTTATTTCTGAGCCTTGGTTGCACAAACGACAAACGTAATAAAAATATTTGTGCAAGTGGCCCTTTGTCAGATAGTAAGTTAAATGAGTGGCACATCATTTTAAATTAAATTCTGAAGAGAATGGTAACTACTGTTCTTTTAACAATCACTAAATTAGATTTCCAATTAACTAGGAATACCCGTTTCTATGACAACCACATCATTGATTAAATTTGATTGATTAAAATTATTCTGACATTTTACACTTCTTTAATTGAATATTTTTTATTGATCAAACTTAGCTTTTTATGGCTGAGCACCCTAATAGAACTTGCGGTCCTTGCCCTCAGTTAGCACAGTTCCAAAAAGTAAGTTGAAACAATTCCTTCCGATCAAACATTTATAAAATTAATTCTCATCAATTATTAATAATTATTAAGATATTGCAAGTCTTGTTTTCAAGTGTTCCAATTTGATCATAGGATCAAATTTCAGACTCACCATACTGAAGATGTTTATAAAAACCGAACCTTACCTCCCGTAAAATTAGAATATCAAAAAAACGTGACTCTCGACGATCCCAATCTAGGAGTTCCCGGTACTTACTACCCTCCAAATTTGGCAGTGCCTCCCTCAGAACTACCACCATGCTGTTACAACCAACAGAATAGATGTTGCCTTGAAGATCCCCAAAGGATTACCGTGACTGAACCGTGTCCCACCTCTCCATATAACTTACAAACTCACACTTGCGAAGAAAAAGCCGTGAGATTTGGTTGTCCTGCTGATGCTCAAGTTTTAGAAAATAATCCACCCCTAAAAGGGATCCTGAAGAACGCCGAAGGTTTCGAAGGAGGAGCATTAGGTTCTTGCGCTTGTCCTCCAAAACACGACACGCTACCTTCCGGGGGAATAACCCAGTCACCAGATAGAACAGGACAAGTCGCCTTAGCCAAGAAACTTCCTGGTGAAATGAAGACCACTTCAATTCCCGGGAGGGCCCCGTGCTATCTGCCCCAACCAGAAGATGACATCCCAGATGTGCAGCCTCACGAAATGGGGCCTATCGGCCCTTGGGCTTCGGGAAGACTAGACTGGGGACCTTTATCGGGACTCACAGGAACAAGACCTGTGGTTGATAAATATTCAATTGCAAGATTTAGTGAAGGGGAATGGCGTAAGCATAATAAAGAGATCCTTGATATGGCAGAGACTGAAAAGCATAAGGCGAATTTGTTAGTATAATCGTGATATCAAAATAGTTGAATTAAATATATGTTTACAGGATTGACTGGAACGGGCATCAGTGCTTGGAACAGACTCAAGCAGACGTTGATAAAAATCAAGAAGACAATACCAGAAGATTAAAGCAAAGAGAACAAGAAGTTTATCGCTGGAAATGTGAACTTGAAAGAGCGATAGCTGCTGCTGGTGAAGAAATTCAGTTCATGGAAGAGCAGCGTCAAAGACTTAAACGTGCCACAGCTGTATTACAATTACCTGAATCGATAGGTGAGGTGATTTATTTATTGTGTAATAGGAAATAAAAAATCGACAATTTCTTTGTATTTAGCTGGAGAATGCTTGGAGAGACGAACAGGAAGGTTAGATCCGGAGCTGGTCAGAGATGAAGTAGAAGAAGAATTAATAAAAGAATTAGCATTAACTGCTGAATTAAAGGAAACATTTTTAAGGACATTAAAGGATATCCAGAAGCAACTTATCGAGGATAAAACAGCCAAACAAAGATTGGAATATGACTGGAGCGATAAGAAGATTGCTCATGAAATAGAAGCCATCAATGTCGCTTTGAATAATCGATCAAACACACTTCTCTTTAAGCCAGGATCCGTCATATTTCCTGATGAGTAAGGCTAATAATCCTAAACTAAAAAAAATAAAAATGCAATCTCAATCTTCTCCAGGCAGTCTAGTCCTGATTACTGGGAACATTTCACCAAAGAAACATTAATGGAAAGTGAAGCTACCAGGCAGAGATCTGCTACCTTACGAGGCACTCTAGATGCAATATTAACGAACGCAGCGAGGGATTTACGCACACAAGCGGATAAAGTTGAAATGGCGCTAGCAAAAAGAATTTCGTGCGTCGAAGAAATAACAAATCGATTAGAGACTGATCTGAAAGGGGTAGTAATTAATATTGATTCAAAAACGTTACATGATTTATCATTTGATCTTATTGTTTAATAGATCCTTCGAGGATTAGCAGATGTAGAAGGTCTAATGGATAATCTGCGAGATACCATAAGAAGACTCGATACGTCCATGAAAAAAGCTCAGACGAGACTTGATAACAGACTGCTGAGGCCCAGGGTGGAAAATTGCAGAGATCCTCCTCATTTTGGGTTAGTTGCATTTTTATTTATTTAAAGAGAGTGGGTTTTCTTTTACACCAAAAGGACAGCTCTGGGATGTCCTGGAGTAGGCAGCTTGTCAGAGAATGCCTTTTATGTAAAAGAAAGCGTCCAAGAGTGTATTTAAACAAAATCAGCACAGGTAAATGCCGACTATGAAAATGATAACGTAACTTTGTTCCAAGAATTGGAATATGAATATTGTAAAAAATTATTTACCTAATCCAAATTAATTGATGTTTGTCATCTCAAGGAGCAAAATTCGTGGTTTCTATTTCTAATATTAAGAAATTCTGTCCTTTTTAGTTGAAAAAACTTAAATTTTACTAATTTTCGTCTTGTAAGGGTTTTTTTTTTACCAATTTTTGACTTGCAAGGATTTTATGAAGTAGTTAATAGGTAAATGGTGGAGCAAATAACAGGTTAATTTGTCTAAAAAATTTTTATCTTTTGTCTTTTGACACGTGTCTTAGGTTGGGTCGGGGAGGGGGGGCACGTTTTTAAAATTTACTGAAAATGAATTTTATCGGAAAAACGGGTATATCTGAGCCGGATTTGATCTGACAAAAAAATTATGGTATCGAAAATTGAAGAGCTTGACTAAACACGGAAGTTCGTTCCGACCTGAACCCTTTAGCTCAACTGGTTCGCGAAATATTGCGATATTAAGGGTGCAAAAATGAATAAAAATTTAACTGACTTTTGCTCGGCAGGTGGTGGAGTTAGGGCGTCAATTTTTTGCGAGAGGAAGGGTGCCACCGAGTACTTTGACGGGCCGGAGGGAGGGGGTGGTGGGCCAATTAGGACGGGAGATATGGGGGTGAGAAAAAAATACGGAAACGCTCGTAAAAAATTTATTTTATATTGACCTACAGAGACCAGGCACCGCTCATTTTCTTCGTTTTTTTATCTGCTACCCGGTAGTCATGGCAAAAAAAAAATATTTTCGCAAATGCGCGCTTGGCGCGCAATTAAAAAAGTCAATTTTTTCTCGCGTTTTTGGGGGTGAAGGAAGGGGGTGGGGAAATTTTTTTTTCCACCACTGAACGGCATTTTTTTTATCTTTCATTTGAGCCCCACTTGAACCCGATCCGACCATAAATAAGGGCACAACGAACCGGCAAAGTCTAGGCTTTATTGCGGGCGAACGGAGAGGGGTGGGGGGTTCTTGTTAGGCTCATTGGAAAGAGAAAACATTTATTTATCTATTTATTTATTTGTTTTTTTTTTCGTGCGTATCTTGCCGCGCGCGCGAGTTATACATGAAGATCTCTCTTTAAACCGGGCGAGAAAGATACCCGAGCAGCCGTGGGCGGCGCTTACGCTCTCCGCTTGTCTATACTCCAGGCACAGTCACGATCGGCCAGGAACGCGCGCTCGGAATTTATTTTCGAATGCTTGTTCGCTCGTACCTCGCTCAATTATGGATCGATTTTGAAAATTCTTGCTTGCTTTTGATCGCTGAACGATCGGGAATGAAAAAACACATCGAGTTACTGTTTTTTCATCTGCTGGCGGGTCGATTTTTCTTACATTTGATTTGGGCCGTTGTTGGCCTTGTTTTTCATTCTCAGTCGCGCTCTCTTATCTTGCTGGCCTTCTATTGTTTTCCCGGAATGACGCGCCGGGTTCACGAAAACAATAATAGGCAGGTACACAATAGAAAGAGGCGCTACACAAAAGACTGCATCTCGATCTATTCATGGTCAAGCGAGTGCAACACATGGCTGCTTCAGGTAAGAAAATTATTTCGAGAATGGATGAAAGAGTGTTTTCCAACTTTCTCTGGACTTTGCCGGTTCGTTGTGCTCTTATTTATGGTCGGATCGGGTTCAAGTGGGGCTCAAATTAAAGATAAAAAAAATGCCGTTCAGTGGTGAAAAAAAAATTTCCCCACCCCCTTCCTTCACCCCCAAAAACGCGAGAAAAAAAATGACTTTTTTTTAAATTGCCCGCCAATTTTCGATACCATAATTTTTTTGTCAGATCAAATCCGGCTCAGATATACCCGTTTTTCCGATAAAATTCATTTTCAGTAAATTTTAAAAGCGTGCCCCCCCCTCCCCGACCCAACCTAAGACACGTGTCAAAAGACAGGGAAGGTCCGACTCCATCGACTGAAAAAAAAAAATAAAATACATTTCCCCGGTCTGTTTATTTTACCGGTCCTGCTGGGTTATCAGTTAAACCAAGAAAAATCCGTCCTATTGCCTGTTATAATTTTTAAGACTTCTATTGCAGTCTATTTACAATAATTAATCAATCATTGCTTTTAGAACAAAGTTGAAAAACCTCAATTATGCTGTAAAATAATAACATGGTATCTTAAATTTTTAATTTTTTTTTTAGTTTAAAACTGACAAAAGTCAGTTGTTCAAGTCTTTGGAAGGTAAATGAGAAGTAAATTAGGTTGGGCAAAACTTTTAGACTTAATTAAGTCGAATTGAGGTAAAAAGAACATAAAATGCTACTTGGGATTAAGACTTATTTAAAAAAATACTTTTAAAATCTATTTTGTGCTGTTTTTCCCTAAGATAAATTTTGACTACACTGAAAATTTCCTTAATAGCTTAATTGAGGAGGTAAAGTCAATTGGAGAAAGTGTAGCTGCTTTACAAGCCCAGCTGAAGCAGGCCGAGGAGTCTCAAGCTAATTTACAGAAGGCCAGAAGTTCATTAGAAAAAGAGATCATGGTGAAGAGGAAAACACTGGAAATCGATCGTGACAGAACTCAAAGAATAAGATCTTTCTATCCATCAGCTACGGCTCTCAGTGGTTACTCGTAGGAGGGAAATAAATAAATAAATTAAAGTCAATTTACAGACTAAATTTGATTTTGTACTCCATAAATATACTTATATATTAACACTACAAAGATCTTTTTAATACAATATAGATAGACTAACTATTTTTTACAACACCACTTCCAGAGTGATGTTTTATAAAATATCTGTGTCTAAAAAACAAGAATTTACCATCATAAACTGATGAACAAATATTATCACAAATGTTTAATAATAAACAATGCTTATCAAATTATTGTAAAATTTCAGCACAGTATGATACAACCTATAAATAAACTTGCATGGTGATTAATTTCTTGAGAATTTGGTGTATCTTATTAAATATGTAGTTAGGTATATTTATAGTTGAGCTTAAATATGTTTTAAATTTACTACATAAACAAACTACGTTTTTTAGATTGCTCGAATTGCAAAATTTTCGAAAAGGTAAATTAAATACTTAACCTGATATTTGAGATTAATACCATGCTTACACAATTTTTAAAAACTCTTCATTCGATCCAAATATTTTAGCCAAAGGCACTTTCTCAATTTCTTCTCATCAATTTCTGATAATTATTCAATAATTTTTGAATTTCTCACTCACATATTATAATAATACAAAATCACTTATTTTCTCTCACAGACATACACACAAAATAACGATAATGACTTGACTTACATTATTATAAACTTACTGATTGATGCAAGTAAAACGTTAAGGAGAAAATAAGCTCTCTAAGTAAGGAACATAAAAAAAGTTAAAGGAATGTAGCGCATAATAATTACATGATACATAATATTATATACATTGGCAGGTTACAATAAATAATTATCACACTCGTTTGGACTAATAATAATAATTAAAGTTACACTATGGACATCTAGAAAAAAGTTAACACTTATTTGTACAATATATTGTTGAAAGCGAAAAAAATACCTCAATTAACTTCCAATTAGTATCAAGATTGATTATTTGGTATCTTTTGATATATTTTTTTAAGGTTCTCATCCAGTTATTTTTATGGGTTAATTGCACCTGAAGGAATACCTTTATTCTTGTGACTTGTTAACAAAATATTTTGATAAAAGTTGATATAAAATAAATTAATTTTGTCCCTGCAATTTTTCCAATAAATATGTTAATTTCTGAAAAAAACTCAAATTCTTAAAATTAAAAGGTTAATCCATTTTCTTTTACAATTAAATTACTGCAATATTCAATAATATTTAAATAAAATCATACACGCACAAAAAAACTGCATGAAAACCAATAATTCATAATTTTTGAGTAGGTATATTAAAAAATATAAAAAAATTATTGCAGATTTCTAACTTCTAATAATTATTTAAATCTTATTTATTAAAATTTGGCAACTCGTTCAAGTCATCAATACTTTACTTAATCCTACAAAATTTCATGAGGAAATGGAAATTTGCGCTTAATTGGAAATATTTGAGGTTGACAATACGACTTATCAAAAAAATAATAACAAGCAGAAAGACTGTCAATATAATCACATAAACACAAACATTTATTATCAATGAATTTGAGATGCTTACACTTTACCAGATTTAAGGCTGCAGTAATGGCTGAAATTGTTCATTTGGTGATGTTTGACCATCACAGCAATCTTAATTCTGATACACCTTTTAGATACGTCAACGAATCAATTCACGTAAAAAATATAAGACGTAATAGAATATTTTGAGTCATATTATTGTCAAAGACGATAAATCAAAAGTAATTTTGATGAACAAAACCCTTCTCTTCAAGTCTTAATTCTCATCGACGTGTTGCAATTTCTGTTTGACTATCATCTTCGCTTTCCGTCAGAACGGCCAGTTGCGCATCTGGCAGAATGGTGAGGTGAGTGGCGTCTGATTGTAATGTGCTGCATTCTCCGGCACTGTTATCTGGTTCCTTCTTTTGAAGTGCTTGAACGAAATTCTGAAACATGTCACACGGTATGTTACTTAAAGCTCGGTCGGCTTTTCTCGGTAATATTACTTGACTGATCACGTCTCCATGAGCTGTACGGACTTGATAAAGATATCGGTACTTCTTCTGCCTCAGTTCAGCCTTATCCAGCCTAGACTGACCACGAACATTTGGACCCCTTGGTTTCTTTCGACCAGCTGCCACTAAAAAAAAACATACGACTTAAATTTTCAACACAGTCATGGTTTTTCAGATTTTGAGGAAAGTTATCCAAGTTTACCACAGTTTTTATCAAAAACTTCATATTTATGAGTCAGAAAAGATTAAAAAAAAAAGAAGTTTAAATTGATTTTAACATAATCATCGTAAGGAGAGATTCCAGGTCTACAGGAGCAAGAGTAAATCTTCTATTATTAGTGCTTGTGTTTTGTCAACTCAACAAATAGAAGAAACTTTTAAATTTTTACTACAACATGTGCTTTATAGTCTCTTGAATTAAGTAAAAAATCGCCGTTTTAGGGTAATTTTTCCTACAGCAATGCGACCTCTATAGAAAAGTGTTCGGACTTGTTTTTCAAAAGACACACTCCAAAAAAGGGTGTCTTCTGAAAAACAAACATTAGGTATTATTGTTATACAGAGTGAATTTTGACCGACAATTTCCTATAAAATGTAATATACTCACAGTCTGCATGATGAGTGCCTCTACCAGTTATTGCACACTGAATTATCAACCCTGTAATTACAAATGATGGCCATGCAGCCAACACGATCCACGAGAACCAGCACGGAGGAGGTTTGACTGGCTTCAGCGACACCCTCTCCCAAACCCACGAAGCCATCGATAACCTCTCTATGAAATAATCCACCGCTGCTGATAGAATTGCTCCCCCGTAGACGCTCGTGCTTAATATTGTCAAACCTGGAATCATTCAAGTTCGTCAAGTTACAGTTTCATTATCTGTCGCATAACTTTTCACATAATTTCTAATGAAAAAAAACTCAAATGATTGATCAATCTTAGTTGTAGAAAAAGTATGGTATGCAACAAATGCTTATATAAATATCATCTATCGCTTGGCAACTGTTGAGCCAAAGAAAATTCTTGATGAATTTCTACTATTGACGACAACAGGTGTTGCAGAGCAAAATAGGAGTACGAGCAATATGAAAAAATTGTAATGTAAAAAATGAATTCCATTCATCATATTCCACTTATCAGAGATCAGGTGGAATGAGACAGAAGATCAATATAAAAAAATTAAAATCGTTATTTTTTACACGTGAAAATGAAAATCAAAAAAGTAGGAACAAAAGAAAAATAGCTTCTCCATTTTTAACAGTGAAAAAAAAATTAATTCAACAAAGTCTGTTGGGTAAGTAATTTTTTTGCCATTAGTTTGGCTTCACTTACCTTTTCTGAAATACAAATTGAGAATGGCAAATATAAGAGCGGTGGCTAATAGTACTCCTACACACAACCATACTGAGCCTTTTGGTGATGTTTCGAGAAAATGATCGGCAAGTAATAAACCGGCTAAAGCTAAGAAGATTCCCGTATGGAGACCACTCATGAACAACCCGACGTACTGGACTAGCATCGTTATTAACCCAAATAGCACTCCTGCTAAAAGGGCAACACCTGAAAAAAAACTCTTCATAACATGATGGAGATCAAATATTCGAAAAGGAAATGCTTTTAATTTGGGGTAAATTCCCGCAACTTGATGAAGGATTTTGACATCTATAGGTACCTTCGTCAGTTTTTTACTTTTTACTGATCCAAGCACTTTTAATACGGTTCGAGTGGGAGTAAACAGAGTGGGCATCCCATTAAGCTGTCACTGGATGACGGGATGAAAAACAAATTAGCCAGCTTGATGTCGGGGTTGGGGGAAGCTCACACCATTATTGAGTTACAAGAACGTTATATGGTGGATGTTTTTAAATAAAAAAGTCCATATTCGAGGTTTCGTTTTCATTTAGCCCGTTCTTAACATGTAAGTAAATTTAAATTGCAAGTTTCAACTAAATAATTTTCTTCCCCTCCAAAAAAAAAATGAGTAAGTAGTTAGTTATAGGTTTTGTGGTGAGCACACAACAGAAAAAGAGATAATTTCACTGGAAAAGACGCGATATGTTGGAAGAGCCCCGATGGCACTACGGTGAAGACGAAAATTTCACAAATGATGAGGACGTCACTGGAGTTAAGGGTTAGAGATTTTAGTTTTTCTATAAAATGGCCCAAGTGTCTTTTATTGTGACTGTATATCCGAATTATTTTAACAGGAAAGAGGATGAAGAAAAAAGAATAAAACTGCAGAAGATTTGGCATCCGGCTCCAAGAACGAACTTAAAATTCATGTTGAAAAATAGTACCTAATCTTGAAACAGTAGTTACCCTTATTAAATTTAACAAGCAATCCCTTTTCGAATGTGTATTTACCTATTATTATTAGCAAGGGTATATGTTAAATATGGGAAATCGGCATGGGAGTTAAGAATAACAGGAACTTACCCGCGTTACCATAAGGAGGTAACAGATCCCCTTGTAAACATATTGAATAAACTATGGCAGAAGCGAAAGTAAATCCTGAGAGAAACATGACCGTCTTGAAGCATCTGTAACCTGGAAAAAATAAAGAAATTCCATAAAAATGTTTTCTTGGAGAGATAAAATGTACTAATGCGATTATACGTTGAACATAATTTTCAAGTCTTAATAAAGGATTTAAATTATAATTAACTAAAAGAATAGGAATCCCTTTTGTAATGCTGAAAAAATCAAATCAAATTTTGACGGGTTAATGGGATGTTGAATGTAATATTTCATAATACTCTACTCAAAAATACATCAACAATTAATTTATTCTGAGAGAAAAAAAAATTAGGCGCCCACTCCACAAAAATAATAATAATTATAGAGTATCCCAGAATGTTGTATCGAAACAATTAAAGGATTTCCTCTATAATTTGTCGGTAGCCGGTCTGATAAAATTATAAATTTATATTTACTAAATAAACACGTAGGGAAAGTATAGGTAGAGGTAGTTTATTTTGCTTTAATGAGGAGATCTTTTCTTTGCATAATAACTGAATTTATGAATTTATGATGAACCGTTCTTGTACACTAATGTTGACGATAGTAATTGAACCAAACAGCGGGTATCTTCCAGGGCTCATGTTTTTAGTAAACACCTAATTCTACATCGTGTTTCTAATATCGTTGAAAGCCCACTCATGCATATTTAAATTCGATTTAATGAGTGTCACAATAGAGACCCGAATTTTAGCCCATTGTTGCCAGGCGTCTTGCTCAAATAACAGTAGTTTTTGCCGAGAGACATTAAAAAAAATATATGAGGGCTGGTAGTAATATATATACAAAGTTATCATCTCCATGAAAGACGCTAAAAAACCTAGCGAATTTAATTATCCTTTTATTACAACGATCATTCTTAGAAAAGAGATTCCTGGTACTGTTTCCTAATCACTTATTATTATTAATAGTCGTAGAAAAATTGTCGTATCACAATAAAGGCAGTCAATAATAAATAAAACATTTAAATAAACGAGCCAACGTTAAATAGGTAAGTACTTACAAATATTTTCTCGTATTTTTTTCCAAAATAATCGTCAGTAAAATACATATAATTGGTGTTTAAGTTTAACCCTAAGCGACATCATCTACGAAAACTATGAACAGTATAGGGCCGAACACACAGAGCCCTGCGGCACACCGACAGGAGAGCTCAACCCACCGATTTTAACGTTTTGTGAACGACCTTTCAAATAACTTGTTACCAGTTATTATTATTACATCAGATGGGAAGGTAATCCAAATAGCCCCAATTTTTTTATAAGGCGGTGATTCAAGTGATCGAAAGCCTTTCTGAAATTCTGACACGTATAGATTACATCGATCTGAATTCCTGGAGAGAGGAGAGAAGTCCATAGACTCTGAAAGGGAATGCGTCATGACTCGTTAGGTTAATTATCGTATATATTACACTTTATACCTTATTTAGGAAACCATGCTGATTGTAGGAAAGTAATTAAAACCTTCCAACCCTCCAGGCCTATGCATGGGCTCTTTGGTTTTCGATGCTTGCAAAATTGTACTGTTCAAAATTCTATCAGACACAATATATTAGTGAAATGCCTAGACCGTTAAATAAGGGCGAAAGGGCGATTCCAAACAATTGTAGTTCTCATCAAATACCAGCCGTATAGGCGGTATATTAATTCTCATGACTTAATCTCCATTGTTCCCTTCGACCCTAACAGACTGTGTGTAAAGCGTGATAAAGGAACGATAATGGGGAGTTTTTGCAACATTTTTGTTCAGAAATAAAACGTTATAAATGAAAGTAACAATCTCTGTAAGCCCCTAGTATCGTTTCCTTTTTGCGCCACATTTATAACATACAGTATGTCCCAACAAAAATTTGTATAACCCCTAAAACTTCGGATTTCGTCCAAGTTCCTGATAGGCGACCGTATTATCGTATACCACTTTTTATGTAAATCTGACTGGTGATAGTTATTTGCAGTTATTAGAAGACCTTTTTGATCCCGTAATCACCCTAACATTTTTCCCTTTTGAGAACCGCCTGATTCAAGATCGCCGTAAGGACCTCTGCCTCATGGGCTTATTGTGCTTCTGTTCCCTACCACTCGAAAAATATGTAAATCTCCAAGAAAACTAACAGGATGGAACGCCTCTCCATTATGTACTATTATATAGAGGTTTCGTAGATACTCGTTTTCCCGAACAATGGATAGGTCCGACTTCTTTTGGACTTATTTTTGTAAGGCCACTTATTAAAGTCCAACGTTTATTCTACATCACCTGAATCTCTGCAAAGTGTTCAAGAATGAATCGTCGAAGAGTGCCGTTTAATCAAATGGTGCAAAATGTTGAGAAGCTTTTGAAAATCCATTGTACCATTGTACAATAATAATTATTGTTTGGAAGTTGGGGATGTACACTTTGAGCAGTACAATCGCGAAATAAATTTTTTTCTCATAAGCGCTTTTGTTTTTTCTCACCATAATCTACACCTTTTCCAGTTGTAACTGAGAAACGGTTAGGTGTATTTTAAATACTGCGTTAAATGTAATTGAGAATATCAAATGTAATTCAGAATGCCTTAAATGTAATTATTCAGAATGCATTAATTGTAATTGAGACTAGTCAAATGTAATTGAGAAAGCGTTAAATGTAATTCAGAATGCAGATGTACTTAGATGCACTTAAATTATATAAATATATGAGATTTTCTTGGGGCTCTAATTCAATTGCCACTATAGGTTCTTTTTACAGAACGAATTAGAAAACTTTTGTAAGTGAAACTAAAGAAATGGAAGGTATCGTGTCGTCCTTATTTGGACTCATCGGCATGTCACATCAGTCAGGAACACACTACACATACTATGCGAAAGCTTGAAACTAATATTTGTCTTACCTGGTGTCTGATAGCTGATGTGACTGATGTGATATGCTGATAAGTCCAAATAAGGATGAAAGCATTGGTTCCATAGCTAAAGACGCCAAAACGTAGAGTGTTGCGAATCGCGGGCACAGTTCACCATTAACTAAAGTGGTTTAAGCATGGTTTACTGTAAAATTTTCGAATTTTTCACAATCGCAATTCAATTGACACTTTCTGAACTCTGTTTGATACTTTCCGAATTACATTATTTAACTCAATCCCATTTGATACTTTCTCAATAACAATAAACTTTGAATTACTATTTACGTATTCTGAATTACATTTGACTATTCTCAATTACATTTAACGCATTCTGAATTACATTTGAGTATTCTCAATAAGTTTAATGCATTGTGAATTACAATTGACTATTCTCAATGACATTTAACGTATTGTGAATTACATTTGACTATTCTCATTTACATCTAACGCATTGTGAACTACATTTGACTATTCTCAATTACAACTCTAACGCATTCTTAATTACATTTGACTACCTGTTCTCAATATTATTTGACCGTTTCTCAATTACAGCTGGAAAAGGTCTTAAAAAAACTTCGTTTATAAATAAACAAAGCATGTTTGCATAGACAATATAATTACAGCAGCTTCAAAATGAAGCTGCTCGACTCCTCTGGCTATTTACATTTTTTTGAAGGGGTCGCTATGGACTCAAGAGAGATGCAAAAATAACTTTGAAACCAAGATAAAGTTTGACCTGTTTCTGCATATATGTTTTCCATTAAAAAAATGGAGATTTTAGTTGGGACACCCTGTAAGTCCTTAATTAAATTGCTGCAATACAACTTGTCGGAACTTCAATAGTACAGAAATTCATTTTTTTTTTAATTTTTCTCATCTTCCACTTTTCTTTTTCTGGCTATATAATTTATTTAGATGAAATGAATTGAAATAAAAAAATATATACATATACAAATCTAATACCTACCAATCGAACCAACAAAAAATAAATACGCAATATAGGTAATATTTTATCCCCTTTTATAAGATATCCCCTTTCAATCATCAAATCAAATCATAATGCCCTGAGAAGTTTACATTCATATTACCATATCGTCTCCAGGACTTCAAATGGAATATCAGGAATCTTGGGAAAATATTCACATGATGGGGGAGATCAGAAGGGATTAACGAAGCTTGATATCCAATATGAATTTTGAATTATTACTCGCTGGAGGGCGGTGAGCTTCATCGAACTTAAATCACATCCAACCGAAGATAAATAGGAGTTAGAACTATAACAGAAACTTACATTTGAAGCCGAAACTTTCAAAGTATAAGTACTTACATCATAGTTCCAATTTAACGGTATAAAGTCATTATTGTCAATCGTATAACTTCAAATTGCTAGTCTATTCCTAAACTTATTAGTCTGATGATCATTTGTAAGCGCGATGAAACACGACGTGTATATGAAACTAAGATTAAATAACAATACATTTACATATGTATGTATGTACATCTCGATTTAGGTATACGTACTTATTATTGTACATTGTATAGAACTGAATAATTTACATCATTTACTTATACAAATGACCCAAAAGTCAAAGAATATACTCTCAACCTACCTTAGGTAGACATTTTTCTAACAATTAAGAGAACAGAACGTCGATAACACCCATTTGTTTAACATCGCTTACTTAAGTCGTCCTTTTAACTCTGAAGATGGTCCCAAATAGACCGAAACCGGTGGAGTTCTTAAGGCTAAGGTAACAAAGTCATACCAAAATCAGACTCCAGTTTTCTTTTATCTCATCGTTATTTCATAAAAGTAATTGAAAGTTTATTATTCAGATTTAGAAAATTATATAAAAAAAAAAAAAAAAAACTGTCATCATTAATTCCACATACAAAATTGTTTCTTATTTCCGATGCAACTACCGCGAATTTTAACAAAAACACTCTGACGATATTGTAGCGATTTTGCAATTATTCAATACTAATAGCCCAGTCAAATTATACATACATGGAAAAAAGTAATTTCTTGCAAACAAAGGTCATGTATTTTTGATTTTTGGATATATGTTGTTAGGTCCATGCTTATAGTATCCAAATAGCAATTTTGCACCAACGAAAGCCTTGTGCGTTTTGCGCAATGTGCGAAAAACAAATGTGCAAATTTTTCGGTTTTTGCCCATTTTGCACTTAATCACCTAAACCATGCGATTCACAAAAAAATTGGTAGGATATATTTCAAAGAAAATTGAACTTGCTGTAATTTGGGTCTAAATTTGTCATTTTACCTTAAGTCTTTTCTGAAATATAGCGTCTCTAAGATTTTTACTGTTTATAAAGTTTTTTTTTCAAAAACTGGTAGCGGAATCTATTCAAAGTAGCGCTGTGTACATCACAATCGTACCTACAGACTATAGAGAAGCAAATAACTTCTCTCCTGCTTTGGCAAAAGATTTTATTACAGGAGCTTTCTTGCAAAATTACTGTAACATGTTCAAAAAACTTAGAATTTTTCTGGAGTGTAAGTACTGCACAGTTATGTCTTTCCTTTCCAGAACGAGCAGAGGTGGTACCATATCCACTGAATGCATACACGAATAGTACAATACAATGTGCCTGGTCGATATTTTGTCGCTGATTCATTGGAGAAAAAGACGAGCTTGAACAGGTAGAATAACCAGATTCAACTCTACTTCTTTTTCGAAAAACAGGTTTTTTTCACCAATTTTTGTCACACATCTTCACCAGTTATGATGACCTGATCATAGGTAATCTGTACTTTTGGAAAGATCTGTTGTAATAAATCTTTATTTGCGTTTATTCGATTGGTTTTTTATGAAAAAAAAAAAAATACAAAAACAATCAAAATCTTAGAAAAGCTGTACTTCAGAAACGACTTAAGCTGCAATAATAAATTTTGACTTGAATAATTATTACAGAAAATTTTCTTTTCCTTGAAATCTATTCCATTCCACAATTTTTTTGTGAAGCGCATGGTTTGGGTGATGTTAGGCGCAAAATGGGCAAAAATTAAAAAAAATTTGCGCAAAAGTTTAGTTTTTTTACGCGTTGCGCAAAACACACAACGTTCGTTGGTGCGAAATTGGTATTTTACTACTA
Source organism: Malachius bipustulatus (assembly GCA_910589415.1). NCBI lineage: Eukaryota > Metazoa > Arthropoda > Insecta > Coleoptera > Melyridae > Malachius > Malachius bipustulatus. The sequence continues at coordinate 24,855,792 of OU342631.1, read as the reverse complement.
GTAATGGTTCTAACAACATAATTATCCAAAATCAGAAATACCTACTTGACATTTAGCAAGGAATCATGAATAAATTGACTATGAGCTTCAAAATTTTTGAAAAACGCTTGCCTCAAAAACAGCAAGTTTTATGCCGATACAACACAAAGCACTTTTTAGTAGGCCATTTTTCGATTCCTTCGATGAGCTGTCAAAGATTAAAGGACGCGTTTGAAGAAAAATAATTATGGGCTCTATTATCTGACGATCAATGGCAATTTTGGCACTCGGGCTTTTGTACAGCCTGACGAAATAGATGAAGATAATGTTTTCTTTTTGTTTCTGGTTGCATTCTTTTTTAGATCAGAAACAAACTTTGAGCTTTTTAAAGTTTGTCCCTTACACCTACACACGTGAGATTTCTCTTTACTCTAGATGTAGAGGGACTATATTCTTTTTGGCTAAACTTGTTTCTAGCTCATCTTAGGATTAGCGAGAAGTTGTGACAATAACACCCTTGCTATAAATTCTAGCCCATCGGCATTAAGTTGAAGGTAACACTAGCTTTGAATCTCTTATTAACGATTCAGCTATAAATTCGTCTTCTCGGAAAACATTGCAATCTACAGGAAATAGGCCGGTTTTTCTAAAGCCATTCACTGCCGTTACCACAGCCACTGCTCTCTTGTATATAATAGGCCTTTCCAAAAAACTCTCAAATTTGATACAAGTGAAAAATTCAAGGTTCCTACCTAAAATTTTAAATTTACCCCCCCCCCTACATTAATGGAGGGGGAAGTGGCAGGAATTTCCTACGAGTTTGTACGAAAGCGCTGAGCTGCCATCGTTTTCCGTAAAAACTTTTTTTATACAATTTACAATTCAAACAGTAAATTTACAGTTCGAACTGTAAATTTACAGTTTTGTGGCTAAGGTCATTATAACTACTGCCAGGCAGGAACGCGCGCCCGCAGATCAGCAATGCGTAAATGCAAGAAGTAGGCAGGGAAACTGTTTTTGCGATTTTTGTTATCTGGCCGACTTGGCTTAAGTCTTGAAGGTGTAGAGGAAGAAGGGGGTGGTATAAAAACGAGGGGAAAACGGTTTTTTGCCATTAGGTCGCCCCTATTTGGAGTGACATGACTTGAAATGCACCTATGTACCAAAATGGACTTCCCACGATTTTTAAAGAAAATTCTCAGCTCACCAAAAGCTCAATCACCCTTTAATAGGCTTGGTCCTTCGAGCCGGATGTTCCGACCATGCTCTAGCCTGCTCTTGTTCAGATTTCGTCATAGCTTACGTCCTCTTGTATTCTTCAAGTTCAAAATAGAACCTTGGTCTCATTATACCAAAGAAACTCTACTGTTTGAACTGTAAATTTACACTTTGAACTGTAAATTTACAGTTCGAACTGTAAATTATATAAAAAAAAGTTTTTACGGAAAACGATGGCAGCTCAGCGCTTCCGTAGTTTTGGGTTGGTCGAGTTTGATATCACTGTATGTCCCCCTTCCAGATGAACAATAACTCTCATAACCGACTTTTTTGATCCGATGCGTAGTTTTTGATATATTTTATCGTCTTGAGACAAAATAAGCACCCTGTACAGTATTCTTTATTCATTTCAAATTTCAACCTATACTTTTACACAATCGGTTTTTTTATAGATGCGTCGCCATTGACTAATAAAATAATTGTAAATTTTATGGCCCATCGCAACCAATTCAGCGATTTATGATCTTTATACGTGTCCCTGTTAGCAAAATGTTATGCGAAAGAATCGAAAATTATGACACGTAAAATCAATTTTTTTTATTGTCGAAGGGGGATTAAAAGAGCGCTGTCTTCAGAAGAGTTCTCGAAATTTCCAATTCCTATGCACGAAGTATCATTTCTTTCAATATGAATTTATCCAGTATAGGGACGTCCATTTAAAAAATTGTCGGGGGTTGAAAAATAACGGGAGCGCCTGCGCTCGAGTGATGTTTTCTTCAGCTGTCGTTAAATTTCCAATGCAAGTACGTATTCGAGACCAACTGCATATAAAAATATCTCGGAAAATCGTAAGGTCGAGTGGTATTTGTTTGAGACAATTCCATCTAATTGTATACTAAACGTTATTTGTAACAGTGAACAAAACTCAAAATGCCTTTTAAAAAGACAAATATTATTGTTAAAAACACAATTTTTGTATTTTATGTTGATATTTCTAATAAAAATCAAATGGAAAATGGTAGGTAGATATATCAATAGTTATGGGATTCGTTATTGATAAGCGTCCGTGGCCTAGTCGATGGACTGTTGTTCGAAAGTACCCGCCGGGTTCAAACTCCGGAAAAACTGAGAAACTTTTTTTCTTCCATATAAAATATTTCCAAATAATAAAATGAATTGTGACATTTAGTAATAGAGTGCCAAGGAATCGAGCCATTGCCATAGCAACATATGAACATGCAGAATTATCGATAAATTTATCCACTTGCGCATTCTCTCTTCCTTCCTCGACCTCGATACAAAATATCCGATAGCAAACAGCAATATTTGAGAAATCAAGTGGGTGTAATAACGTGTATGAGTGGAATTTCCAGAGATACGTCAAGACCATAATAGTAAAAGAGGGACAATTTGTGTCGTACAAATTAGCTCATCATATTCAACCCTCGATAATAATAGTACATACCTACAACGACCTCAAAAAAATTTAATTGAAACTGGAGTCAAGCGATAGGTACGCGTCATAATAGAAAGTAGAAAGGGATTTAAATTTCTCTCATTGTTCAGCCTTCATTGTAGAATAGTTATGCTCTATTGCCAAGTTATGTCAGTGTTCTTTTAATAAAACTTACGCACACCAATTATGTTGGTAACAAGTAGGCTGCTGATGTACGTCAAGAACCACCCTTCAGAGTCAACCCTCTTCTAATGGAGCTGTTGGGCCTACTCTATACTTCAAACAATCTCAACTTGCGCCTTTAGTGGCTTGTTCCTCAAGCACATTTCCGAAGATAGAGCAATCAAAACCACTCACCTATTAACAAAAGATATGGCTAGAGGCTAGAACTATCGTTGAAGCTCAGTAAATGGCAGCATTATTATCTCGTGGGAAACATGAGGAGACATTATTGCCTTATTACTGACCAAGAATCTGTTTCGTTTGCGTTCAAACCAAAACCTGGAGACATTCAGGAAGGAAAAATCATGACAGAGACTCGAGTTATCAGCCTTCATGGCAGAGATACGTTTCCCGTATGTCCGAGATTAACTAATATATAGCATACCCATTTATCGTAATTTGAACCAGGTATGGGAATATAGAATCGCCGAAGGAGTTAGTTTTCGCCGTGAAAGGTACGTAGCGAGTAGGACAAATGATTTTGTTTCGAGATTAGGTTATGCTGTTGGAGTGAAGCTATATCCACACCAGCCCAGCAATACGCCGTATGCTCTTCGCTTAAGGTCGACGTAGAGAAACTTTTAAACGGGATATGTTTGTTCATAAAAGTACACGGCACAAAATTTCAGTTTAATTTTTCTAACATGACAGATATTGAGACCCCCCACAATATTTTCGAAATTCAATCATCCCCTAGAAGGAAATTCTGGCACAACGACTCTAAAACTCTCAACGTTTGCCACGCCCCGTCTGTCATGTTAAAAAAAAACGAAATTTTGTGCCAGGTGGAAAGCCCGTTTAAAAGTTTCTCTACGTCGATCACTCCAACGATACTTCAAGTTTATCGTCAATCAAAAACTTCAGATGCTTTTTTGTATCTCATATAACTTCAAAGATGCAAATAGTTTAGACTCTAGTTCAAGGTCAGGAAAAAGTACATTTTGCAAAAATTATGATCGATCTCAACTCAAGTCACCAAAAACTCTATTCTAAAAAAGAAAGAATTGGGTATTTGGCAACACAAAACATGCTTTGGGGATGATATTTTCTCACCCGAAGCGATGTGATCATTCTTATGAGAAATTTTTATCTGTACACGTCAATACAGGACACACCAAGTACATTTTCATCCCTCAGGTTTTTTACCCGTCAAGTTAATTCAATCCCGGACACTGACAGGGACAGGCGAGTATACTTGGTTGGGCACTCTTTTACACTACACCAGCATTTCAGAAATTTAACGTTTGAATTGCAAAAAGAGCCAGACAACTTCTTCCTCTCAGAGAATTGTGGTAACAATTCCGATAATCAGTCCGACAACCATCGTCCATGGGATTGATGAGAAGTGATTTTTCCGTATAGTAACAGACACGACGCAGGTAATTCAGCCCAACCCGGCAACGCGACGGGATGGCGGGATGCTGCGAAACGCGGAACCCGAAGCGCAGGCAAGGTCGTAACGAATCGATCCGGGAGTCCGGGCGGCTTGTCTCAATCCCGGGGAATGGGAGGCTGTGTCGGATCCGCCCCGGATCGCTCCGCTCAGCTGTACCGTTGCCGGCGACCATTCATGCGGACGCGATAACCACACTCAATGGGCGACATACGGTCCAGAACTTATCCTATCAATCTTTTTCATAACTTTGATCCGGTTGTGGTGTACTATTCCTGTGTAGGGTGTTTCCTACGAAGGTTTGATTAGGCGCATTAGGGAAACATTTTGGAACCACTTACGGCGGAAATGAATTACATTAATGCTTACATGTTCCTACCACATTTCAATGAATTGTTGCAAGACATGCATGCATGAACGTCCTATAAAAGTGATGGATGCCGGGGCTAGACTCATAAATAACAGAGATGAAACCATATTTCTTTGAGGAGAGATGATGCGCGATATTGTCTGATGAATTGAGACGGATTCCTTTGTTAAATCACGGCTGGTTCCAGCAATCATTCAAACTTATTTACCGATGCTGCTGTAAGTTTGCGAAACTTGCCTCGAAGTTGATCTCAGCTTTACACGTGATCTGGCCGATATAACCTGTAACCTAGTTACCATGTTGGCATAAATCTAAACTATCGATACTTAAGAAGGCCGTTCATGTAATAAATCATTGAAACCGCCACCCTGAGCCTTATAAAATTTATAGATACAGGCCTATTCTCAACTTCAAAGAATCGCTTCAAAAAAGGAAATTACATTTGAAGGGAAGCCAGATAAATTTTCGGGCATCCCGATTCCATTAAAATCGGAGCTCGTAAATCGAATTTTGTTTTGTTTAGGCGGAGACTGAGCAAAAGTTTTCGTTCAGCGTTCGATGAACAAAACACGGACACTTAACACTCTTAGCTCGACAGATTTAGAGTAGGGACTACTGAACCGTTGAATAATAAAACAAACAGAGAGACAACCAAGTTTCTGCATATGGGTTCCTTTTTATTGAATCCTAAGAAAAACAAAACAGAGATAAATTAACTTGTTATATTATTCAAATCAAGAGGGAATACATATTAACAAAAGGCTACGACCTGACACAACAACTCGCCGATTTGGGGGGATGACCCAGGTGTTACATGATGATGCTTCTAATCGTTTAAACTTCTTTATTAAGGGTATAATGTCGCATTATGCGCGTGCTCAGCTGCATGACCGTTTTTTTTGTAAAGAAGTCTTTGACCACACCGCCAAAGGGTAGGATTATGCAAAAAAAAAGTCACGAATTATTACTTCAGTCGTGATCTTTTATTATAGGTAGCATTTGCAAGAGTTGCTTGAAAACTGTGAAATGGGATAATATCAAAGGTGTTCAGGTGAGGATACTTGAAATTGCGCATCCACGTATACAGATTTTCCAGGACGCTATAAACACAAATCCGTTAAAACAGAGTTCTTGGGCACGTTCAAGCTCATTTCGTCTATCCTATATGCTGAAATCTACATATTGACTTCGATTTCCTTTGCCTCAATCTTAAGAGTTCATTCGAAACATGACTATGCACAAACCAGAAAACTTGAATTTCCCATACACTGCTTCCAATCTACACTACATTTTTTGTCATATTATTATTTAAAGTTCATTACCTTAACAAAAATGGAAACTTATAATAAGAAAGTGATAGAAGCCTTCCCAGATTTTCCTGTTTTTATAAATATTTTGCTTTCAGCGAAAGCAGGGCTTTTTATGACGTCATTATACTCACAGTTCTAAAAGTCTGGGGTCTATTGACAAAGTAATGTGAAAGCTATAGGGCGTATTTCCTAAATAAACAATAAGAGCCGTAAATAAGAAATGAAAACGCGAAACGCGACTGTATCGTTCTAAAGTTTAGGACGATAACAGCCGCGTTCCCATTTCCTGAAGAATCTGAACCAATTTAAAGGTGAAATCGAATTTTGAGCTGATGTCACTTTTATGACAGTAGTAAAAAGGTTCTGGCGACTTTCTTCAGCTAGAACACTTTGATAACTTAGGCATTCCTTACTGGATCAATCTTTTGTTAATATTGCTTCAGGTAGGTACAGTGACCGGATAAGTAAAAGTGCGGCCAATTAAGCCCAAAACTCCTCCCACCCGCTTTTTTCATCTCGCTAAATAGGATGTTCAATAGGCAATTTAATTTGTCATAATTTAATAAGGCCACACAGCCCAAATGACTTCACCCCCATTGACCGATGAAACTGCTACCATGCTATTGGCGGAGATGCAATATGGCGGTTGTCCAATCAAAAAGCGAACCCTCTATTATAATAAATTGTTGTCTGATGCTGGTGAAGTGAAGATAATTCATACTGGGAAAACTAATAAATTGGAGACCTTATAAATTGGAGTAATGTGAAGAATAAGGGCTCCAATTTATTAGTTTTCCCAGTACTTTATTATGATAGTCCTCATTGTTAGTTATCCAGTCACTGTAGCTTCAAGTACCTCAAGCTGCCCAAAAATTGGATCTTTCATATTATTTTTCTATATACAAAAATGACTCGATCTTTGACGTTTTCACTCTTATCTGAAATAAAAGTTTTATTTGCCACTCTAACGTAACTTTAGCATTCGTATTGGATCGAATCGGACTTAAAACAAGAACTGATTGGAAAAAAAATTCTTCAAAATCAGGGATCTTTGGACATGCATATGTAACAGTTTGAAATATATGTATTGCCGAGAAACCCCTGAAGCTTGAAGAATAAATATTTAAAGCAAGACTTGCAGAAAAAGAAGAAAAAGGGTTTAAATATGGACCAAAAAAGTGCATACTCCCATTATACATAATTTGTTTGACATAATCTAGAACCCAATTAGACAATTATTTCGATGTCTCACTTGAAGTCAATTAATTAGACGTCTAGAGGGATTCTTAGCTGGTAAGAACTCGTTAGGAAAAAATCCATAGCTTGGGTACTTTTCTAAACCGTCGTCAAAAAAATCTGCCAGTAGAGCGCTGTTGTTGCTGTTTCTGGAGATCAGGATCATCAATATGGTTAATTTACTTGATTTGTGTGAGTTTAAATTGTTTTGTGTTGTGGTTTTTGTTGTTTGCTCTTAAGAACTCAAGAAGAAGTGGTTTTTTGCAATCCTGAGACAAATTTCATTCTACCAATTGTTCTGATATTCTCGTAAATTAAGATTTTGCGATTTTTGATTCAAATTATCGTACATATATGTATTCACCGACGGTTTGAACACCTCTAAATGCTCTCCAGCCACATCAGCGCTCCTTATCGGAATATATCGGCGACCATATTCCTCATTGTAATAAAACTTTCGACAGCATCTTCCTGACGTTTAAAGAATTCATGTATTCAAGTTAACGAGAGAGAATTACACTGAAAAAATCACTGAGATTCGAAGCCATCTCGAAGGTTTCCGTTCGCCGCCAAATTCCGTGCCTTCTTAGTTTAATGGCCTTATTGGGAGCTGTTATGGTGTTAAAGAATCGAGTCAGCCAATCGGGAGTCCCCGTTTCTCCTTCTACGCTAGAAACAATAATACTTGTGGTTTTATCTCAATTATTGTGCAATGTTGTGTTTTACAATGGAGATGCATAAATAAAATTTTCCCTCAAAAAATAAAGATAGAATTATGTAGTTAATCTCGAAAAATTATTTGTTCTGTTGAGTATTTCCAAAAACCTTAAATTCAAAATTTTAGGGCACGATCGGTAGAGCAGCGGATTAGGTCGTCACTGAAGCCGGTGGTGCTGCTACCGTCTGTGGTTCAAATCCCAGCTCGGCATGGTTGCTTGTGTTCGTTTATAATACTATTTATTATTTTAATATATTTATTTATCTATTTATTATTAAAAATATTTCTATGGTTATATGAGCTCGATCTCGAAGCCAAAATTACCAGAGTGGAGCGACTATGTCTTACCTACATAGTTATGGCCGATGCTCCCTGTTTAAAAAAAACTACGCCTTGAATTCCAGCCGTTTTTCCATACCTACACATTGAATGATTCATTGAGAAAAAAATCATCATGTACCATCTGATTTAAAATAAATACCAGGTACATACGAAAGGAGGTAATTTTTTGGCTTATTCTATGCCTAAAAGTTCATATACAAACATACGTCCGCAAACGCTTCGTTACCGATCTACAGGGTGTTGAAGATTTTACTTTTTTCTTTTTCTTTATAGTCACAGACGGTCATCCCTTTTTATGGTAATGAAGCAAAAGGTCCCTGGTAATCATCGAAAGTTGACTGTCGATGCTTCCCCATCATATATGGAGAGCCAGAGCGATTTGAAAATAATTTTTGGATTCCTTGTCGAAAAATGTCCTCAAAATTAAAAGATGGCGAAAAATCGACAGTTATCTTTTTTTCTTATGGCAGCCATATTGGATTTTTCCAAAATATTACAACAAAAAGTGGTAATCAGGATTATAACACAATCTTGGTAATCAGAAACATAAATTGCGTTCAAAAGGAAAAAATCCAACATAAGAAAATCGAACGGTGACTGACGAGACTTCCCCATTTAGAGAGCTAAATAAACAGAAAAAATTAAAAACAAAATTTGCAAATTTTGTATTTTTACAATATTTTGACAACTAATAATGACAGCTCGGATTTTTTTTCACAACTTTGCCCCAATTTAACAGACTTCATATCTTTCTTTTCATATCATTTTCTCTAAAAACGAGCACCCTGTATAGCTTGTAAAATGTTGTGCATGCAGGAAATGTGAGCAAAACCATTTTGGATCTTATCAGCATGTCATGGAATACGAGATTTTTTAGCTTTAAATCTGGATGTATTCTTTGAGCAATTTTTTAAAAGGACTAGTAAATTGAAATCGTATCTATAAAATAGCAAATGGAAGGAGAATTAATGGTTTCGTTTGATTTAAAGACATTTCGAATATGTCGTAAGCTTTGAAATTTTAAAGACGACGTTCATTAATTTTTTTTATCACTCGCAGACTTCCCCATTCAATAGCTCTAGCTCTAAGTACTTCAAAGTCTGGTACTTTTATCCTGCATTATTATTCTGTCGTTAAAAATTAAGACCTTTTTTACTTTATTGATCTCGACGATCCTATATAGATGCGAAAGCGAGTTCGCAATTACTCACCTCTTGAATAAAGTAAACTTTTTGATGTTGATAGTCAAAAGAAATAAGTTATAAAAGACTTGAGCTTTCCTTGAAGTCTTGCATTAATTTAGATACCATTTCAAATTCCTTGCGCCCACCAGCGAGTGACTTTAAAATTCCAATTAAATCAGATCAGGTTTCCAACTCTGTTTTATATTTTATATACTACCTACATAGATTAAGGGATGAAAACTTACCCACATTCTCACTACAAAAGGCCCAAGAAGATTAGAGACGCAATAAATTACAATATGAAAATGTGCTTAGGCTAACAGAAGCTTCAGTAAAGGAAAATATTGAAATTTTCTTTCAGGAAAATCTTTCAGCGGATAAAGAACAAAAAAAATTCTCCTCAATTTCGTTTCAAAGCGTCTTTTCAACTTTTAGTTAACTACTTGGATGGGTTAATTAAGAAGAGCGGAATCGAGCCGCCAACTACAAACAACCCTAATGCGGTCTATTATACCTATATACGTAGGGCTTTCTTCGCGGGATATTTGACACGACGTGATACACCTCAAGCCCTTATCAATTTCAGCACTCTACTTACTTTCTAGTTATTATAATCCCTTCAGACTTTCGTAAGTCAAAAGTTTCACAAGCTGCTCTACAGAATTATCGCGCGATAAAATCTTCGAGACGATTGGTCATGGTAACTCAACAATGTTAAAAAAAACAATTCTGATGGTCAATCATGGCCACAACATCTGGCTAATCATGGTCACTTTTTGGCTCAATATTGGAAACGTAAATAGTCACACTTTGGACAGGCAGACTGAAAAAATCCAGTTCTTATTGCGGGCAAGGTTGGTTTCGTTAAAAACTTTAGTGGCATTTTTCAAGACTAAAGAGCAAAATAGAACATGAATGACATGAACAAATGAGCATGAATATGTTCACCTAGTTTTTCGTCGTTACGCAACTACCACCTGGCGGAGTTTGTTACTAAGGTGGCGACGATAACCGCGTGGCGGAAGGAGATCAGGTTGCACTCATAAGGGGAATTATTTTTATAAATTAATAATGAAGCATTGCAATGTAAATCGTCGCTTACTCTCTATCTATTGATTTATTCGATTTTGGCGAGATCCGGAAAGCCGAGTTGAAATTACATATTCCCACGACTGATTATTGGTAAGTTCTTTTTTATTGATTTGATTTTTTGGGGTTAATTAATACTTTTCTTTACGGCTGTTATCCATTTTACGCTGTAATGGATCATTTTTTAACACATATAGAGGAGTGTGTGCATTATTACAATGTATTTTTAGATTTCTCCCATAAAACTTGTGACATACTGGGCAGGAATTTGTTGTTTTTAACTTATTGATTCTACTGTCCCTTTAAATCGACCCGCATTCAATCGGCAGGTATTAAATTTCCATTTTCACACAAGTCCATTTCATTACTTCCTTAATTCATGGTTAGACATCCCGTTATTAACATTTTCTCAATAGCTACCAGATATCATTACTACATACTAATAGCTTCTGCGTCCTTAATATCCACGCAACCTGAGCGTGTTATCGAGCTTTTATCAAGCCAAATTAAGTGTAGCTTATCGCCTGATCCAACCCATCAGCGGTCTTCTATCGTCCTGTCGATCTGACCTCATCATAATCTATTTTGATCACTTTCATCAAAAACGATGGTAACTTGCGTTTTTTACACCGCAGCTTTGGATTGTGCGTCGTTCGTTAACCGCTCGTGTGTCGCGATTATGCAAATAGCTCTCCTAAGCACGATGTTTCTTGTTCCTGAACACTGAACAGGAGCAAAGATCGCTGTTACGGGTCAGTGTTAATTTCTCTCCGTGTATGTCCCAGTGGAAAAGCTCAGATGTAGGTCAAATATACCCTTGGCAACGAGGAGTTTTTCGAACGAAACGGGGATAGATTTGATTAACTTCGGCTTTATACACGTGAATGTTTTCGTTTTGTTTTTGTTTGGCTTCTAAAACTGGAAAATGGAATTGTATGTACAGAGATCGAGCGTTCCCAAGGTGTTTGTTATTATATGGTACCGCCTGAAAAGCTTTTGTTCTCCGTTTGGAGGAAATTCTACCTTCGAATTTTTAACGTTATATTATGCAGTATGAATATGTAACTTCTAAAACTACATACTTAACACATTCATTAAGTGTGCCGTTAAATGCAAATTTTACTAGTATAATTAATAGAGTGCAACTGAGAATGTGAAGAGATTCTGAAATGAAATAGAACTTCAAGAAGTTAATTAAATAATTATATAAGTGTAGCTACTCTTGAAATAAAAAAATATACCTATACAGGATGGCCCATCTGAAATAAAACAGGATCACTTGTGGCAAATAAAAAAACGCATTTTGGAGAGTGAAGTAGAAGTATAGTGAACACGACTACGTTTACCTAGTTTTCCGTCGTTACGCAACTACCACCTGGCGGAGTTTGTTCCCGCGGTGATTACCGCGTGGCGAAGGAGGCCCGATAAAGCGACCCAGTGATTACTTTGTATTAATTAAAATCTCTGGGAATATTATCAGGCTGTACCCAAGGCAACCCCTTGTTTCTTTGGTGTTTTTAATGTAAATCGTCGCTTAATCTCTTATATATTGCTATTAGTTGCTATATTGCTTGCATGGGAAGTTCACTGGGAATCTTAAGTACCTTCTCCTAACTCGCCACTCATTTCGCTTGTAGAAATGAGAATAGGTAATCGTTTTCGCAGAATTAAGCCATAAATTAATAATGAATGATCCTACTACGTGGTGAATTAATGTGACCCTACAATACTTGAAAAGTTGAGATAGGGACATCTAAGCCTTTTTGCGATATTTGGAGAATTATCACTTGTTTATAACTCATAGATAACCTACTGAACTTAAACTGCAACTGTAGAAATCTACTTTTTTTATGAAAATTTGACTGCTGAGCAGTATTTACATTTATTTGTAGGAACAACTCCTTCCATCTTTAGCATTTGCTTATCCCAATGGCGACAATATAACAATATGAACTACGACAGAATCTGGTTTCAACAAAATGGAGTCCTCCTTTTGGTGCTAGCATTAGGCTATTTCTCGCAAACGTTGGTAATCTCCTGGCAGGTGTAGGACGACGAGGATCGATAGAACAGCCTGTGCGCTCACCCGATTTCATCCTCCTAGAGGTTTTTTTTTTATTTGGGGACATTCAAAATCAAAAGCAACATCAACATCAATAGTACGCATAGAAATTTAGAAGTTCTGCAGCATTAAATTCGCATAGAATTGGAAAGAATCCCTCTGGATATCATTCGGCGTATCATACAAAGCGTTTGCACTCGTGCAGGATAGTGTCAGGAAGTTTTTGGTTTACAGTCTCAATAATTTCGATTTTTCCTGGTAATAAAAGGGGCAATTTTTCACCATTCTAAATTTATTAACTCCTTTCTTCAATAAAACACCCTTGCATCTTGTCAGCGGTAAGAAATAAACTACTAATGCGTGGTATCGTTATATTCATTAAGAAACTCTTATGCGAGAAATCAGAAAACAACTGGCCAGGAATCTGCATTTATTGGACCAGAACCAGCATTTAGAATATCACCGGATATTGTCAAAAGAACATTACGCGCAACTGGGCTGAGGGGGAAGTCCTTCAGCACTGGCAAAACTTACCAAAATTAGACCATTCGAAGGTGTTCCGTCATCGTAATTGCTTTAATCGTAGAAATTAATATCTTAATCCCGATGAACGATATGCTAATTTCATTCAGCAACAATTCGTTCCTCATCGCAAGGTTCGTGGTTCGAAGAACATTCAACCCCTACCTCCTTTCCTTCCCTTAATCCGCACATGGAAGAGAGAAGGGAAGAGAAGAGAAGAAACACTTGGTCAGCCGAAGTTGTCGGAGCAAGTCGCATTCGAGATTCACAAATCGTATCGTATTGGACGGATCGTCAGACATCCTCAACCGAATTAATACAATTCGTAATAATGAATCGGCCTTACAGCGGCGTTTATAATCGGTAATTAAAATTAAGTGATCTACAACCAAACATCAGGAGGCAGCAGAAAGCAGACGGATGATCAGTAACTACTTATTCGAATTATTTTACTGTGCATACCTACTCCTGTTTCCTTCGGGGTTAAAGCCCTGGTCCTTCGAGCCGCATCAAACAGAAGGCTTTTATGCAGGGCACGCCGAAAACATGACCAAAGACTATTTGAGCTTAATAGGATTGACCTGACTGAAAGTCTTATTACAGGGCACTGTAAGTTGAACCATCATCTGCACAGGTGGGTTTAGCGAACAGCGCTCGATGCCGTCGCGGTGCTTGGAGGATGACGAAACAGAAAAACACATCCTATGCGAGTGTCCCGCTTTGGGAAGCACTAGGTTACAAACAATAAACCTTCGGGAGAGACTTCCTCACACTAGATGACATGGATACATTACCAATAGTCAAGATGGTCAGCTTTGACTGATGGGGTTAATGTAGCACTACTAGCACGACCAGATGTGAGCCACAATAGACCTTCGGTTGCAATGGGGGTGTCACAAAATGGACCATTCACCTTAATCTAAACTAATCTAAATCCTCGTCTAAATCATTAAAAAGAGGAGAATTGATTTTTGATACAAAAGGGAGGATTGTTACTTGAAACAAAAAAGATGACGTCACAGCTCAAAAATGTGATCTGATAAAAAACAACTTACAATATTCCTTCTTTATGAATAAAACTGACCTGTTTCGGGATTTAAACAAATAAACGTTAAGTAAATAAAACATTTTTGAATATTGTGCGGAACTTTTCCACCATCCTGTATTCTCCACGGTATTGAAATGACGGGCAAACGATATTCATAAACCGGGAATATTTCCCGTTTGAACTTTTTTAATAATTAACGGAGCTTTATTGTGTTCTAATCCATTGTTTGAGAGCAGAATCGATGACTGTCAGGATTGTGTAGTGACTCACCGAAACCTCAGACTAAATAGTTAGATTTTAGTAACATTCGCGGTGAAATATAGATGTGGATTGTCTGCAAACAATGACATGCAAAATCGTTGACTGTCTAGACCTAGACGAGAAGGCTCTGATTTTTAGTAGGTACTAGTGTGTGTACTTTGTGTCTATGTATATCTTCTCAATTAATTACACAAACTCCACAAATCTCCATTTTTCATGTCAAAAAAGTTGATTAAATATTTATGTGGTTTTCAAGGGAACGATTACAAAAAGGATTTCCTCCCGATGTTCGTCGGCTGTTTGTTTGAACTCTAACTCCACTCAACCCTTACTCGCCCTCTCAATAATTATTGCATCAAATCTGCGCCAATTGTGCCGGTGCGTGGTAGTTTAGTGCGCAAAGTTCAATACCTACAATATCAAAACTAATGAATTATTCATTTCCTGTTCATTAACATAATCAAGAGTGACTATAACGTAGCATTGAGACAATTACATAAGACTAAAACAAGTGAACACACTTCCGTTATGTAAACAATAAAGTCAGCAACCCGGCCTTCTTTATAATGAACCCATTTGTTCTTCTTTCTTCCTCCTACAGACGGTGGTTTGGAGCTTGTTGGACGTTATTATCTTATCATAATATACAGGACAGGCACTATATTATATTGCCATTAAACATACCTACCTACACTTATAAACGCGGTTTTATGTAAATCGATAGTAATCCAAGAGCGGTATCAAAAGGTCATTCAACTTTATTCATTGCAAAAAAAAAGCGGGTAGAAGTAGGGATTTTTCCCGATAATTTCCGTTTTTTAATACCAAACACTTCAATATTAATGTTGTTCTCAATTCTATTCATTATTTATTTTCCTTTCCCCCCAGTTTCCACTGCCAATAAGAGGGTATGATATTGATTTTTTTTATAATATCTAATGGCTCATTATAAGTTCAAGTGCTTCCGAATTTCTTTCATCTAAACCCTGTTATATTCCTAAAGACTTCATTATTTAGCTGATATTGACGTCAAGTGCTTATATTCGCAACAGCGCGCAAGTACCTACCTATCTAATTCAGAGTTTATAGGGTGCATAATCCCCCAAGCGGGTAATTGAGATAAAAAAAATAAAAAAACAAGCATATTTCGATGAAAGGTAGAATCGAATATAAGGATATAAGAGAATTCCAGCAGGGTGGTAAAATAGTAGGGTTTTAAATTTTTAATGTTTATAAAATGTCTTCTCTAGTATCTTTCTTGCATGTTGTATGCAATCCGCTGCCAACATGCAAATGAAAAATTTTCAGAAACATCATTCATTTGCGTTCGTCTAAAATCGATTACGATATCTTGCTAATGCCTTTTCCCAGACACTTTCTCGACTTTCAAATAAAATCAACACTTTCCGTTAGGTTAAATAAATTGGCGTATAAATAAATAAACTCTTCTCTCAAAATTATATGTTTTCTGTTTTTTTTTTGCCATTACCAACCGATTAGTCCAGTCAATGAGTCGAAAAAAGGGCTTAAATTGCGTTAATTGCAAATTGATGAAATTTTGATGGTCTCGCAAGAACACCCCATGCAGCCAAGTATTCCCCTGGTGGCGGCTTTTCATATGAAGTGAGTGGATTTCTTTTACAAGGTCCGGTCAACTCGAATTTTTTTTAAGGTCCGATTAGCTCGAAAATTTGCTTTTGCAGGTGGTTCCGGTCAATCGGAAAATTCGAGCTTTTTTGAGCTTGTCAAAACCGGACCCCAGAGCTTGCCAACAAAATTGAGCTGACTGGACCTCGTCAAACCGGACTTGCAAAAAAGAATTGAGCTGACCGAATTTTTCCAAAAGTCGAATTTTCGAGCTAACCGACCTTGGGACAAAAAAAGTAAAAAAATAGATCTCAAAAAAATCAAGCTGACTGGACTTTGTAAAAAAAGAACATCGAGCTGACCGGAGTTGTAAAAAAAATTCATGCTGACTGGGTCTTGTGAAAAAAAGAATCAAGCTGACCGGACTTTTGCAAAAATAGAATTTTCGAGCTGACTGATGGACCTTGTCCTGTGTGCAGAACCTACACTTCACTAACTTTGCGATTCATGAGCCGCCACTGGTATTCCCCTCTTTTCCGCAAGATACGACCGCTATCTTGAATTTAAGGGATGAAATCATGATGTATTACGGTAAATATTGCTTGTATACAGGCTGTTTCAAATCATGTGTCGGGAAATGAAAGATGTCATTCACTGCCTCGTTCTAAAAAAAATCCTATTAACATGGGTCCGAAAACCCACCGTTTTCGAGAAAGAAAAAATTTTAAGTTTTTTGACGATATCTCAGGAAATGTTTGAGATATGAAGCTGAATTTTTGTACACATCTTATCATTAATATTATTTACTTTTTGAGCGGTACTTAAAATTTATTTTCATATGGCAGTGGCAGAGATTTACAGTTGTTGAAACTTTTTGCCCCTAATTTCTACTACACTGGGAAAATTGCAATTATTGTAAAAGCACCTTTTAAAAACAATAATGCTTTCTGAACGACACACTTGCCCAACGGTATGGTGAAGACAGAGACATCGATGTTTCAATGGTTATTTCCATCTCATCGCAGTCTGTCACATCACCATGCACCACTAGGGAAGACCGGTCATTTACTGCACATTTTAAACAGTCATAGACTTTTGGGGGTAGAAACAGGTTTGTTTTAGATTTTACACGCAAATTGTCAATATTTGGTCTTTGAATTTTCAACATTTTTTTGTGTTCTTCAAAATATTTTTGTGTGGTTGATGCGAATACAGAGGGCATGAAAAAGTCAACCGTCTTCAATATATGTTATAATTTTTTTTTTAATTTTGCCAATTAATAATAACTAATTAATTCAAGTCATAGCGTTTTCACCAAATATACATAATTTTGAAATTTTCGGTGTCGCTGAGGTTTTCCGCCCTTCTGTTTTTTTGAAAATCTGATCCCGAATTCCTAATCAGCGACCCCGAAAACACCAAAATCACGTATTTAGTGAAAATGCTGGAACTTGAATTCATTACTGAAGTGTGTCATAAAATTCACAAATTTTGAAAAATATAGGCGCCGGTCAACTTTTGGGGGCCTCTGTACCTATTCGTACCAAGCGCAAGTAAAGTTTCTTTAAAAACACATATTTTGTAAGAAAAACGAAAAGCTATTACCAAAGTGTACCCAGCAAATCCCAAATTCTCTTTATCAAGGAATATCCACGTTATTTCAAAACAGAAAAAATTAAATTTGGGAAATTTGAAATAAGATAAAATAAGAGATAATATAAGATTTTGCCGCTGCAACCTCAATACAACTTTACGGCTTTCAACCCAAAGTAATCATCTCCTACTTCTTTTCTCAAATTACACCTTTACATTTTTATTGCTCGACAGGATTGCTGACTTTGTTCTCAATACAATGACATCGGATTTTTGAAAATCTATAAACATACTTAGCTTGCCAAACCAGCGTTGTCAAGGAGTAAAAAAGTCATCCTGAGGTTTTTTTTTTGGGAAATTTCAAATAAACGCCTAACGCTTTACGGGTGCATGCACCCTCAATACAACTTTACGCCTTTTAACCCTTACTCGTACTCGTTTTTTTTTTTCCAGAAAAGCCTAAGTTTTTTTTGCTCAACAGAATTATTACTGACTTGTTCTGAATCCAACGACATGCGATTTCTGAAAATCTAACATTATAAGCACTAAGCTGGATTAATTTTGACAAACTAGGTAGTGTCAAATTTTATGGCGACTATTCTTTTAAACCCAAAACCTGGTATTTCGACTTTGGCTTCAGGAATCAAACAAAGTCAGTAATCCCGCCGAGCCAGTAATTTAAAAACAAGAAGTAGAAGATGATTAAGAGCGTAAAGGTGAAATAACGCGGATATCCCTTGATAAAGAAAATTTGGCACCCGATAAAGAAAATAAAGACATCCTGCCTAAGCTATTTTTGACTCTGATTTCTTCGGTTTTTTTTTTTTTTTGTAAAATCGATAAAACTGTTAAAACTGTTTCCACCCACAAAGGTGTCATTTTTGAAAATTTGTAACTTTTGAATAATATAAAATTTCAAAAAAAGTTCTAAACAAAAGTTTTTGAATACCTAGTAATAATAATCGTACAAACCATATTTACCGAAATACATGCATGATTTCATCCTTTAAATTCAAAATGGCGGCCACCGCTTACGCTTACGTAATCCGAGGGAGAAAATTTGGCTGGAGAAAATGGCACCAAAGTGCGCCATATGCGTGTGACTAAATCCACAAAATCTACTTTCACCAACCGTAAAGAAACATCGCGTTTCTCCATTTGAATAAATTGTTTCATAAACCAATTTAAAAAAAAAAGTTAAAGCGGCATCCTCATTGTCATTTAAAAACTGTGATTTTACAGTTAGGGGCTAAATTATGGAAACAATTCGATAAATCTTAAATTTTGAGTTTCCAGAAAAATCAAAAAATCAGGTCAATTTTTATATTTAATTTACTTTTTAGAGAGGTTATTTAAAAAAAAAGGGTGTACCTTGGCCCAATAACGACAACAGTGCCTATTTTTTTTTAAATGAGACATTCTGTATATTACTACATTTTGATACAGTTGAAAATCATTTAAAAGCTCCATTTCACTGCCTGCCCTGCCTGCACAATCTTATGTAAATAAAGCCAGAAGTGGGAAGAACTGCTTCGAGAGTTCATTGAGTATGACCCCTTTGAAGAGCACCAAGGCAACAAGGAAGAATGATGTAAGGTCAAAGGTTATATCAGTTCGCACATTTATTTCAAATCAAAAAAACTAGGAGGCGCATCAAATTTGAAAGTTCGACTTTTTCAAAGAAGATCCAAAATAACAATATGAGATTTTTATGCTCGTATTCCTAAAGGTATAGGTAATATCGCTAGAATAAAAAATAAAAATGTATAACGTAAGAGAAAAGTATTAAGTAATTAAGTTGGTACTCGTTATTTATTCCCAAACTAATTTGCTAGTATGTATCTACATAATGTTGTATTTTCATACGGGCACGATAAGACTACCAACACCAGTATGACGGCGCCCAGCAGGTTATGACGTCATGTGGCGTTGAGGACTAGATAGTAAAAGGGCATCACAATGTGGGAAAAAGATAAAAATCAATTTTCTCTAGCGCAAAAATTTACCAAAAATTCTTATTGAGCCATTTTAACAATTATTACACGATCTAACAAAATCAACAAAAAAATTTCATGCAGCTGTCATTCCGTTCAAACTAATCTGACTGCGATTGCGAGATTTTTATGAAACTTGGCATGAACAATAAGCAAACAGAGCTCTTTAATTTGTCTATTAGGTTTTTGTAGATATCTTCCAGAGTTGTAGATATTCAGAGTTGGCGCCTTTTTTCCCTCCCTATATTTTACGCCATTGACTACTGCAAATAAAAAAACTTTATTCAATAGCTATTGCATTTCAGAACAAAAAACTGTTCCTTACTTACTTTTTTCATACGGCATACCGTTTTCGAGATATTTTAAGTTTTCTCAGGTAATGTTGGACCATTTACATTGCAAAATTATTGATTTCATTAAATTATCTTACTAGTAGAATTTTTATGCATAATTTTATTCTTAATGATTAGTGACATAGCGGGGAAATTTCAAATATCTCAAAAACGTTGCGGTGTATGAAAAAAATAAAGAATAAGTTTTTGTTCTAAAATTCATGAAATATTAAACTACGTTTTGGTATTTGCAATAAAGTCGGTGGCGTAAAAGATAGAGAAGGAAAAGGGGCTCCAATCTTGGATATCTACGCCACTGGAAGATGTCTACAAAACCTGACATAATTAAATTAGAGATCCTAGTACTGTTAAATTTTTATAAACTTTGACATCCTGTATCTTTTAAACGAAACGTCATTTTCAGCTGAAATTTATCCCTCAGGCCATTTATGAAAAAAAGTTAATATGAACATAATTATGTCTGCAACGGCTTAAAAACTCCGACGAGAAAAACGTAGTAGCCCATTTTTATGTAGAGTTGATCAGACTAATCAGAAAAAATAGCCGCATGGCAAAATGTCAGTGGTGTAGGTACCATTTTTTTGGTAAAAGTCAGAGGATTTGCTTCAATTAAGGTACGCCACTGGTGGAGCTATAGAAAAACTCTTCTAGGTAAAATATGTGGTTTTAATAACTCTTGTAAAAATAAAAATTCAACACCCTGTAGAAATTTTTTAAGCCGTTTCGGACATACTTATGTTCATATTAACTTTTCTTCATAAAACGACCTGAGGAATCATCACATCCTAAAGTATTAGTTTGTCATTTATTAAGAAACACCCCTGTATAGGTAGGTACACTTAAACGTGAAAGATAAATTGCCTAATAATAAAATAAGTATCTAAAAATACTTGACAATATTAACTTAGATAATTACGTGGAATGCCGGCGAAATAGAAATTACCCAATAGCGCGGCAATTAGGGCAATTAACTTACCATTTACGAAAAATGAAACTCGAGTAGAAAAACAAACATTATTAAGGAATTTGGGATAATTAAATATTCATTCGCTTATTGGCTCACGAAATTACATTAATCCATCAGGTTCGAAATTAATCGAGGATGATTTTTTTAATCTAAATTAAAGAAAACTAACGCATTTACATTTTTTTTTATCCATAGTTTGCGAATAGGAATAAATACCCATAAAACAGCGCCATTTTAAATAAAACATGTCGCATGTCAAGACATTATCAAATAACCGGCAGTTACTTAATCGTTTATTAACAATACTGCAGTAGTTGTCGTGATTCATTAGACTGCTCGTATGTATTTTATATTATATCACTTTGTGATAAGTTTACAACAAATTACACGTTAACAGTTACATAAAACAAAACTTTAGATTTAGAATCCCATCATTTGATGTGCCTTAGTAGTAGTACCAAGTAATCATAATCGTAGGAGCCGTTCTAATTATTTTGATCACTTCCTGGCTGACACAGTGAATAGAAAAATCTAAACGGGGAAATATCAAGACCTCATTACCCTTCTACGCCAATCATGATTTATCGCTGTTATAATATTATGTATTTCTACTTATAAGACTTGTTTATCTAATGATGTTTATCCATCCTCGTTATTTTGTAGTGGTAGTGGTATATAGCGAATTATATAATTGATGGTTAAAAGTAATTATTTATAGACTAATTAGATTATTAATAAAATCTACATAAAAACTGAGTACAAAAAATTGACTGACGGTAGGCCATGGACGAGAGTAATTGTTTTGTTCCAATATCAGTTGACAAGCGTCTATATTGACAAGTGTGATCTACGATATAATATTTCTCAGGAGAGATACAATTATTAACCTGGCAATGACTTGACTGACCAGCCAGGCTCTGGCGCTCTGGTCAGGAGAGAACATCTCTTTTAGGAAAAAAAAAACAATAAAAATTACGTAGCACCTTTTTTTAGATTCCAATTAGCCGTGTCGTGAGACTCTTCTAAGTTATGATAGTACAAGGAGTGAATTGAATCTTCACTTTTCATTAACAATTTAATTATGATTTTTTCTACCTAACGTTTTTTGCAAATTCCCGAAAATGGGAAAATTTGATTGCGTGTGTAAATGCAGTTTATGAAATTATCTTGTGATACACAGGATGCATCAGTTTTTCAGGGACGCCTTTAACTTGATTTTTTTTAATAGAATATCCTGGTGCGTGAAAAACCCACGGTAGGAATGCGGTATCGAAAATTAGGTCCGATAACCAATCAATGAGTGATTAAGATGAAATTAGGAAATGCGGATTATTTAAAAAAGAATGCGTATACTTACGTATATGTAGTAATCACGGTTGTAAGCAGATAATGATTAACTTCTTGGATAGCTCTGAGGTAAGTGATGCATGAATGAACTGTTTAATATTTTTGTAACGTACATTTTGTACGTACCGGCTAGATGCCGGTAACACAGAGACGACGGCGGGCGCGCGCAGTGAGTGAGTGATGGTGGGTTTTAGTGCATCGGCCGACTGGAGGCCTCGAGTTTCGTAACATCGACTGTCGAGTTGAAATCAGGTGCGTTCATCTTCATACCGGCCCGTTCACCTTCTTTTCTCTCCTGGAATTCGCTAGAGGAAGGTCATTTCCGCAAACACAGGAATTTTTAGCGAAATGGCGTTGTGACCTTTCACTTAAATTATTATAAACATCGCCCACGTTTTTGGCTTGGCGAGTGTCGTAAAATGATGTTATTAATTGTGCTAGAATTATACAGATCATATTCTCTTAATACCGTATGCTAATTTTAATTACAGCTTTTAAACCCGATCGAGTTCGTTCGCATGTAAAATTTTGTCAGTCACTTTTTTATCTCAACCTATCTTGAGGACGGGAATAATTCTATAGTACCCTTGGCAAACAGACTCTAAAAAAAAAAAAAACTTCTGAGTGGAGCGTATAGATATCAGCATGACTTTTATCGAATTTCAGGCTCCTAGGGATCCGCGGTTAAACCGCACATATTGAAATAATTTAAGAAAAAAATTAGCAAAATTACGGGAAACCAAAAATATAATTCGGCCGTCAGGCTTCTCGATGGTAGTAGGTATATCGCGATGCCGACGTCGGACCTGACCAGATAACGTTCCCTTCCCCGATAGCATTTTTGCTTCGATCGCGGAGAACGACATCGATTTATAAAATTAATAATAACGTACCTACCTACGGGACGAAGGCGGTAAATTTAAATTTCTAAGAAATGAAATAAAGAGCCAACTACTATGGTACAAAAATTAATAACAATTGTAACTGTTCTAAAATAGAACGTTACAGCAACTTCACTCGTATGAAATCTGTGAAAGCGGGATACGGGAAGCCGCGTCTAGACACGCTCTCGAATCTCGATTGGCGAAATGCAGTAAGATAGCGATCTCAACGGAGTAAGAATCTCGAGTTTCCTGTCCTGTGTCTTATGTATCTTTTTCCTGCGACGAAGGACAAGAGACCCTATACAGATGTCCTCAGCATAAGGACAGAATTGAAAGGAAAGTAAAAATGTAAAAATCAAAAGTGGACGCAACAAATAAATACAGGCTGTTTCAAAACATGCGTCGGAGAAAGAAAGGTGTGATTCCTTGACGCATTCTGAGGAAAAAAGTTGCTATCAACATGGGTCCGAGAACCCACTGTTTTCGAGATACAGGTTGTCAAAAAAAAATCATTTTTTTTTACGATATCTCAGGAACCGTTTGAGATATAAAACTCAATATTTGTACACACCTTATCATTAACATTATTTACTTTTTGAGCTTCAATTAAATTTATTTCATATGGCAGTGACGGAGATTTTAGGGTTGCCTAAAAAAATGTGTCCCTAATTTCTATACGACTTTGGGAAAATTGTATTGTGAAAGCACATTTTAAACTGTCAATGTTTTTTACATAAAAAATATGCTCTTGGTCAACAGTTTTTGAGAAAAACAGCATTTTATGGTGAAAAACATAAAAGTAGCTATTTGTTTTGTTGTGGATATAGAATCATTTCATTTTGTTGATAATTTCTTTTATGATTTGTTTCACTGTCACACAAAAAAAATTATCCCTCAAAAACGTAAAATTAGTGATAAGATGTGTACAAAAGATCAGTTTTATATCTCAAATAGTTCCTGAGATATCGTTAAATAACCGAAAAAACAATTTTTTTACACCCTGTAACTTGAAAAGGGTACATTTGCGGACCCATGTTAATAGGAACTTTTTTTTTAGAACATTTTTAGATTTGTCCTTCTTTGGGCTTTTTAAATCCCCTTAATTTTTGCATATCCCCTCAGCCGTTCAAAATAAGTTATACAATTTTTCCAAAAAAATTGTTTCGCAAGAAACACGCGCTTAAAATATCACAGAGCACTTGGTTTCTGAGATATCACCTTGGGACTTTTCCTGCGTCTTATGGCATGGCTGGGGTACCTTTTTGCGAATTTTTCTTTTTTTTTAATTTTTGGAAACTCTTATCGAAACTCCACATTATCATTTTGTCTACATGTCAGAATTTATCAAAAATCCCTAAAATGAAATTTGCGATGAAAAAATATTGAAATGGAAATAATGTGTCACAACAAAATGATGCCACAAAAGAACAAAAAAAAAAAACAGTTTTGCCGCCAAAAGATAGTCCAACTAGCTGTTTTAGACGCAGGTGAAATCCCAAAGTGATAACTCAAAAATCAAGTGCTCTGTGATATTTTGAAAAAAAATTGTATCTGAAGGACGAATTAGCAAAACTAAACGAATTTACAAAGTCTAAAAAAGGACAGATCAAAAATGTAACGGTATACAGGGTATGCCAAAATAAAGTAAGCTAGGCAGATCTGCAGAAATAGGGCAAAACAATTTTACAAAATGTGCAGTTTAGCTTCTCATTTGCAAAAATAATTATAGTTAATTTCGGTATTATTAACGGCGTTGACGTGATCAAGCTTCCTCACTCTTGTAGAGACAAGAAAAAAATTCAGCATTGTTAAATGGGCCAAGAATCCTTCCCAAAGCTCAAAAGCTCGAAACAGCTTTTAACAATAAGCACTTACAATAATTTCAAGAATGAACTGCTTCTTGACAAACAGTCTTAACTCTCTGAGGCTAACTCGGTATAAGTGTAAGACGGTATGAATGTTAAGACGGTAAATGTAGATGAACACGAAACCCCAAGGCTTCAAACATTTATTATAGAAAACGATAAAAAAGTGGGAACTTGAAGCGTCTATGTAAATAGATTTGCTCAGATGTGTAAGTATGCCTGTGCTAACTTTTTAAATTAATAATAACAAGATCCGTTGGTTGCTTCTCGGTCCCGTAAATTGAATAATTGAAAATTTACGGGCGCGTCTCACTCAATCTAGTCGAGATCTAGATGATAATCTCGGAGATGTGTGTGCTGAAGTGCATATCGAATTGGAGATAAAACGGAACAATGAATCTGTGTTGGCATTTATCGATGAGTATGATGCATTTCCAATTTCACGGCGTCCAAAGTACTGTAATACTCATCATATCTTCGCAGAAATAAAACGGTGCACGACTGAAATGTAATTATTTACACTTATCAAAAACTGGACGTATTTGATATGAAAGAAAATATGATTCCTTTAGTTTACTTCACTTCTACTTCCATTTTTGTGAACATTTCTGGTTCATTTTTCTACATGCCACATGCCGCAGATTTGAGCAAGGCCAAAATCTCTGAATACATATAAGGGACGTCCAACGACCTTTCTCAATTTTAACTGGGAAGTCATTTTATCCAGTGCTTCCCTAACCAACCATTTAGTAAAGGGGCGCTATCTATAACTGTTTCCATCCAAGCAACACATTCCTGCTTGCAGCTATGCAGCTAGATCATCAATTTGTTCTTCGTGCAAGTTAAGATAGGGACATGTAAGCCGTTTTCCGATATTTTGAGCCGCTTCTGATATACCTGGTGGTCATTATTAGAATGGTCACCTCTGGAATATCTCAGAAACTAAGCGTCGTACCAGCTTCAGGAAAAATAATTTTTTAGGAAAGCCGCCCTAAAAAATAGTTGGAAAATAGTTTGAGCTTTTGATGTGACCGCTGGGGGCGTAACAACCATGACCGAATAAAAAATTGGAATTTTTTTCATTATTTTTCAAAATTGGGGTTTATTCAAAATATCATGGAAGTAATATGCTTAAATAACTTCGTTTTTTTTATCTTGCAGCTTTTTAAATAGCTCCATAAATAAATTCATAAATAACTTTCCGGGCTATTTACGCTTTAACCTAGGGCATCCCGAGGCAGACCAATTCTTGTCTCCACAAGATAATTCTTGTCTCCATCGGTAGATGGCAATCAACTCTTGGAGTCACGGAGTTCCAAGGCGATTTTTCATATAAGAGTTGGCTTCCTGGACAAACCCCCCGAGAAGACATCGGCGCCGAAGACTTCGTATGGTACCTCGTGCCTGTGGCTCCCGGATGGAGTAGGAAAAAGCAGGCTACCGCTCAAGGGCCGAACCGAGTAAGTCTGCGAGCGGGCGAGGGAAATGCGGACCAGTAGGTCGCCCAACGCCCAACGCCGAAAGGGCGCCGACGGAAGACCGGGGCCTCGTTGCTCATCGGAGGGGCCAGAGATTGCGCAGCAAAAGGGAAAACCCTGGCTGCAAAAAAGAAGCAGTCCAACGTCCAACGTGACCTGGCATACATCCTCTGGTTATTTCTCGATGTGCTGTACTGATGAGGTCACAAAGAGACCGAAACAGCGATGTCTGCAGCTTCGAGATGACTAGATGGCTCTGTGTTTTTGGTCTGCCTCGGGAAGCCCTAGGTTAGAGCGTAAATAGCCCGGAACGTTATTTATGAATTTATAAAATTCACCGTTCTATTAATATTATTAATATTCCATAAATAAAGTGGTGGGGGAACGTCAAAACTTTGTTAATTCAAATGTCGATTATTCCGGTTAAAATCGGCTAATTTTATATTTTTTTCTGTTCACCATCATTGGTAACTTCGTTATTACTGCAGCAATGAAGTCGGTTAAATTAGCAAAAGAGAAGAATTTTGGGATACAAAAATAGTAGTATCTCATGACGTGAACTTTCAATTGTTTTTCTGTTTTCACCACAGTAATACGCGGCTAAAATTCTTCACTTTTGTTAATTGAGCCGACTTCATAGCTTCAATAATAACGAAGTTACCAATGGTGAACAGATAACTTATTATAGAATCATCACCCTGTATACATAATGGAGACTTTTGATCGCGATAAACATATTTGAATTTCAGCAATGTTAACCGAGGGATGATTTCCATTTGATCCTAACGAGGTCCAAAATCTGAAAATGCATAAAATCAACTTTGCTGGCAGATATCTACAGTTGGGCGAAAGTTATCCAGGTTCCAATGACACCTTAAGAATGTAATTCTCTTTTTCACTAGATATGTGAAAATAAACATATCATTTGTTTTTAATTTTTTTCGAAAAAAACGCGATATTTGCTTACATGTCAAATAACGCCCTCTAGCGGTTGATTGGTAACAAAATGGAAAATTCGTAAAATTCAATCGACAGAGGAAGGAAAACTCTTTGTGATGAGACTAATGTTGTTAAATTCCGTTGAGGTTAATTGGAATAATCGACATTTGAATAAATAAAGTTTTGACGTCCCCCCTCAACTTTATTTATGGAGTTATCAAAAAAACTGCAAGATAAAAAAATCCATTCCTGATATTTTGAATAAGTATACCATAATTTTTAAAAATAATGAGAAAATTCTAATTTTTTATTTGGTCATGGTGTTACGTCTCCTGGCGGTCATTTTAGTAGCTCAAAACTATTGTCCAACGATTTTTTAGAGCCACTTTCCTTTTAGAATTTTTTTTCTTGACGCTGTACGACGCTTAGTTTCTGAGTGACTATTCTTAATGACTCACCCGGTACACTGCTTTCAAAATGAAAAATGGCGATTTTCATTTGTTTATAACTCATAAACTATTCAATTTAAACTGTAGCTGTAAAACCATACTTAATGGTAATAATATACAGGATGTTTTGGTTAAAAAAAATAGATGATGTCGTAATTACTAAGCCCAGGAACACTCTGTATAAAAAAAATTACGTCAATAGAAAAAAAACTATCCAGATTTTTTCCACACCCGATATAACGTTGAATTGGAGCTTATTTATTTTGTGCCAATCGCCTAATAATAGATAGATCCTTTAAAAAATTCTTATTTGCTATACCTACCTACAAAGAGGAAATGGGAAATATTGAAAACCTCCATAAACCTCCATTAACATTAACCGTACATAGACTTACCGCAAAAGGTGTAGAGCAATCCGAACACGATGTAGACGGAACACAGAGAGGCAGTGATAAGATCATAGTGCGTGTCGACTCTGGTGCAGGGTTCCACCTTGGGACCGTCGGGGCCGAAGCCTGGAAAAGCCGTGCCGTTCGGTCGGGGTGGAACCAGGGAGCCTGGACGCGCTCCGCTAGTCATCTCGGTCCTGCAATCAATACGGCGGTGTCAGTAATTGGCAATTAATCGTCAATTAAAATAATGCGCTGTTAATTATCGAGCAGTAAGGTCTTCCGTAATTTATTTTTTTTCCTGATTGAGTTAGCGGTGTACTCGTAATTTAACGATCGTTACATCAAAGTCTAGACATGCAGGATGCTGAATATAGGTAGGTAGATTTATGGTATCCTATACTTGTCATAACTTTTTACATTGGCAACTCTTTTTAGACAATGGTCATTGTTTATATAGGGCTCTTTAACTTTAACAGTCCAGTCAGTAGGGAGGGACCTTGATTAACAAAAGTTGGAGTCCCTAGCAGTAATTTTTTAATACCTATGTTGCTCAGGTCTGAGTCTTTTAACAAAAAATTCAAGTTTCGGAATTTCGATTTTGAAGAGGAGTTTGCTCGAGCTGCAAAGAATTTTTTGGGGAAATGTTCACTAAAAACCTGAGGGTTTCTTCATTTCTAACTTTTTGACAGAAGGATTTTTATTCAATCAATCAAAGAGGATTTATTTTGAAAAAAGCAGTTTTTCGCACCTTTCATTCAAGCCGGTGGCTGATGGAGCGGTCCCCCTGCTAGGTCGAAAACTTGTAATTTTATCAAGGTTTCGACCTCAGCCTCATAAAAATATTAAATTTCTATTCCACCTTTTATAACAAGAAACGAAGACTATTTTTGGTTTTGGTCCCCACTGACTGGTCAATAATTTAATCTAACTCTACCTAAACATTTTAGCTACTTTTATGATTTTAAATAGGTAGAGCTAGACGTACACATTAATGCTTTGTATAAAACTTCTTTTCATAAACCTCCTGAGACGGCACAGTTACGGTTTTATGTTCAACAATGGAGAGAACGAACAAAACATTTAATTAGGAAAACATTTCTAGAGATTGCGGAGTAAATAAAAACCCAATTACCGAAACCCTCGCTCAGCCCTCATAACACACAATCATATCGAACAATTAATTTCTGCAGGTGTACGAAGTACGAGTACATATTCCGCACTGCCAGAGACACATATAATTTTCATTTAACAATAGTATGAGGGTAAATAGTTCGTATTTGCACAATACGACAAGATACCATCTGTGTCCTCTCCCTCTCTCTACCGTCTCTGCCCTTTTCTGAAATTTCTGTCCTCAAGAAAATTTATAGTACAGTGTGCGTATAAAGTTTGAAATATAATTCATACTTTTATTAGAATTTTTATAACGTTTCTATTGAAATCGCTTGGACAAGTCAATTTTATTTTATTTTTACAAATGCCAACATAATCTTTTTTTGGCAACGATCATGATCTTTATGATTGTTATGTTTCCCTTATTTTATTAGGTACTTATAGGTATAAATGCTCATCCTAAAATCAAAAAAACTTTAATTTTAAAATTTCTTCAGGAACGATGACTAGAAGTATGTGGGAGGGGGATGCAACGTCCCCCCCCCCAAAAAAACACATATTTGATGAAAAACCTTATTTACCCAATCACTCGTTAACCATTGGTCCATTGAAGATATTAAAAAAATTGCTCATTATAAAAAAAGAAAGCTTTACTAATTTCTCAAGAAAATGTCCTTTTGTATTTTTAATGTAACGTATGCCATAATTTTCGAGAATATCGCTATTGAATAAACAATTACAAAAATTTTTATGCGCGCGGATTTTCGTTTATTTACATTTTTTGACAAAGAAGGGAGTAATTCTTAATATACATAATGATCATATTAAATTATTGTTCATTTCAACAAATTGAGATTTCCGATAGTTCCATCTTCCAGTCTATTCCCGCGGGTTATTCAGAACTGCATAACTTATAATGTACACCCTTATTTCCAATTTTCTTACGTATCTGTTTCGAGCACTCATATTCTTGTTCCCTGAAGTCTTAGCTTCAAGATGAGTCACCACCAGTTTATCAAAATTTATCAATCAAAAGGAAAAAGCTACATATTATGACAAAAAAAGTTGTTTTTTTCGATTCACCCGGTGATCGATTCAGCAAAATGTTTTTGGAATTGGACGTCTTTGATGGTAGCAAAGCACGGGGAGGACCTGCCGAAATAAATTTTTCAGCAGCTGCGGAACACTTCCAATAACTTCATTATAAAGTTTGGTTGAGCCACTGGAATAATTGTTGACCTTACATGTAAGTATAGAAAATTCATAATCGCTCTTTAAAAATACATTAGATTAGGTTTGTAGCTGGTAGGTAAACAATACATTAAATTTACACATATTATTGCGTATGCACAACAAACACTCTTTTGCACATGAATGACTATGGAAATGAAACCGCTCGTTTCAACGCTTAGGATATACCTTGAATTTCGCGGTCTATGTTTACCGATCAAGGACGTTAAGTGTGAATAATACGGCTATTACATAAACGTAGTCTGTTCGGGAAACATTTGGTATTCATTGTTTACTTACATCACCAATACCAACACTAACACCATCAATCAGAGACTCGTAGTTTTAACATATAAACAATGACATTAACATTGAAAAATCAAACATTTTTATTGCAACATTTGAGTTTATAGCGTAGTAAAATAATTATTAGATTTTTTTAAATTCTACTATATTAGGTTTTACGGCCAGGATCCTTCTACGGAAAGCTCTGTCTGACCAAAAATATCAAGAACATATTGCCAAAATATGGAATAACTTAAAGACATGCCGCCAATGGCAGGTAATTAGCACTGGGCTCAACTCGAAATACTTCCTGGGAGTTAACAAAATCGAGTTTAAAAAAAAAAACTTCACATTGCTGATGTAACCAAGCATTAGAAGGATCTTCATCACAGGGCCTCCCTCCTTCAACATACACATCTTGAGCTATGCGGGTGATTGTCAAGCAGGGAGGATGTTAAGGGAAAAGGGATATAACTTCCAGGTGAGGTATAAAAGGGCCCAAAACCTAAGGCCCTCACGAAAAATTAAAATTATTTATTAATATTTCTATGATTCTAATAAAACTATTTAGAGTTTAAAAAAAATATTTAATATTAGTCCTGCGCACGGAGGCCATGGGTATAATTAAAAAAACAAAATAAATCAGAAAATACATCTTAATGCATAGGACGGTCCATACAGGAGTATTAGGTACATAAAGACATTAGGATGGTTTACGCAGGGTGTTAATTTTAGGATGGAGCCAAACTTCAGGTGGTGATTCTTGGAATGACTAAAAGACGAAACGTTCATACAAAACAATGGTCCTGGGAAATACATTTTTCAAGATACAGGGTGTTAAACTTTAAATAAAAAATCGTTTTTTTTTTTCGAAAATATCTTACATATAATTTACCCAATATTGTTGAAATTTGGTAGTTTCAATAATTGCTGCAGTAAGGGGTTAATTTAGCCCCAACTGGAATAAAATTATCAAGTCCAGTGGCTACCGGGAAAGTTAATCGCTTTTTTAAAATGTTGATATTTTTTTCAGACTGAGTAACTAAAAATACCTACAACTTTTTTGTATCCTGAATTTTTTTGTATCTTGATTAGTTTTTGGAAAAATGGTCCACTTAGTCCCTGGACCACAATAAGAAACATGATGGGGAAAATTTTCTTTTGGATTTCTCAATGTTTTTTGGTTGGTCTAGGGATATGCAATTAAGTACGAGTAGTTCTTATTTTTTACTTAAAAACAGTGCAATATACAAAAAACAAATAATAGACAAAAAATCTGTATTTGTAATTGCTTAATCTGGCAATAAATAAAAATTGCAGAAAAATCTTTTGGCGTACTTAAAAAAAAAAAAGTTTTTTCAACTTAATATTCTTAAACGTGCCGGTCAGGACGTCACTGGACCTAATAATTTTAATCCAATTGGGGGTAAATTATCCCGTTACTATACTACAAAAGTAACTGCCAAATTTCAACAAAATTTGGGTGGAGGACATTAAGATATTTTCGAAAAATATGATTTTTTAATGAAAATTTATCTTGAAAAATATGCATTTCCGGATCTATGGTTTACATGAACTTTTTATCTTATAATCACTCATGGAATATCCTGAAGTTTAGCCCCATACTTAATTAACACTCTGTATATTAAGTACTATAATATTTCAATAATAATAATCTATTAAAATTTTTATTAACGCCCTCTAGTTCAAAAATTAAGACCTGCGTTATTACGTTCTGATAAATTTTTTTTTCAAATTACCCTAAAACATGAAGTTTTTTTTGCACAAGTTTAGGAACATGTTGACATTTAGGCACATTGACCATTAACATCTTTTAATGAATTACCTTTGTATACAGGGTGGCCCAACGAAAACGTACCAGGGCTAATAACTTGGAAACTGAAGGATGGACGCGAAAAGCGCCGAAACAGGTCAATTTTAGGGAACATAGATCGAGTGATCTATGATAGCTCCTTGAATTCTCTTCACAAAAATATCACTTTTTGGGTTTTGCAAAAATATTAGATACAAGGCGAATCAATAAAACTGGTTTTCTTTAACAATAATTATTATTGCGGCGAAAATAATTTTTAATAAAATATCGCACTGCGCTTGTTACAATCATGGAATGGTAGCTAGTGAAATGATTTGTTACATTAAAAAAAAATCTGCTTGCTTATTGAAAAAAAAAAGAATTATTATAAAGTACTTATACGTTTTTTTTTTTCGATTCGCCCTGTAATTTTCAGGGAGAACCCAAAAAGTGAGACATTGTTTTAAAGAGAATTCAAGTAACTTTCAAACGATATATCACTCGATATCTGTTCCCTATGACGATAAACAAAGGGGTAGCTATACCCTTGCCAAGGGGATCAACTAAATGTAGTTAAATTTGTCACCCAAATCTTCAGTTTTCGAATAGTTATTAGGCCTGGTACGTTTTCCTCAGGCCACACTGTATAATATGTATAAATCAAGGGACTTATTATTATCTACACAGTTTATTTAATGAAAGTTAATCCTATAACATGTTTGTAATTAACGTGTCCAGTAATTATTTAAAATTGTATATAATTTTTTGACGAACTGACAGGCAGAAAAGCGAAATCATTATTTGTTTGGAAAGTTTATTTTAAATTAATGTTAATTAAAAGTTAGGCTTTCGGTGTTGCGTGTTCTGTAAGTCGGGCTTGAAACTTTTGCGGGCAAAATTGATTTATTTTGGATGAGCTTTTAGGAAATTAATATTAACAGAGCAACACAATAAGCTGATTAAAGTTAAATATGGCATACGCGTATGTATCTACCAGTTTTATTTTTAAAACATTGTGCTAAATATACTTTATCATTATAGTTTATCACGTAGTTCTAGTTCTATTAATAATTTGATATATTTTTAGAGCAAATTAGGTGGGAGTGGTAGGTAGGTAATCATAATCATCATAACTGTAGAGCAAAGGTAAATAAATTGGAGCGGAAATGTTTTGAATAAAATCGGGACGCATAATATGTAGTTATATGTAGTTATACACAGGGTGGCTGTTTTTTAAATGTCCAGCTTGTATTTTCTGAAATATGAAAGATACGGAAATAAGTTGAATTAAAAAATTGTGGAGCTGAATGCGATCTACACAATTGCGTTCACAACACCTTTTTTCCATGGCCAACCTGTTTTAAGGTAGAATACTCAACTTTGTTTTTTTTTTTTTAACGGAACACCCTGTATTTTTTCAAATTTGTTTTTTAGATAACTTCCTCTTCACAATGATGTAGGTATCACAAACAATATTTTTTCAAAGGTGTAATTGTTGTAATTGTAATTCATATGTACCTAACATAAAAAAAACACAAAGTTGGCTATTCTACCTTAAAACAGGTTGGCCATAGAAAAAATCTGTGTACGCTATTGCGTAGATCGCATCCAGTTTGACAATTTGTTCATTTAATATTTCATAACTCAGAAAATATAAGCTGGACAATGAAAAGTAAGTTAGAGTTTTCATGAGCACCTGAGAGTAAGTTGCACAAGTCCTCAAAGGGTTAATAACATTTTAATAAATACCCCAGAGAGATAAATAATACAAGGCATGTGACATTCTGGAAGTTGCGCTTTTTGGCTTGTATTTGCTATGCGATAAGGCATACAATCGAAATTAGAAGACAATGTACTCATTTCCAGTAAAATACAGTGAATCACCTCTGAACAGTGAACGAACACGCCGCTATAGGCCATTAAACGGGGGTGGGAAAGGGTTTTGTCTGATTCACCGTGAAAATTATCTAGCACGATCCAAGTCACGCATTAGAATTATTACTTTTTTGGAGAGAAGTTTTTTAATGCTCACAACTATTATTACCCCGACCATTTTTAGATTAAATTACTTTTTCCTTTTAATCCTGATGGGTATCTAAATCATGTTACATTATACGAACGGTTAACGGTTAACGATCGGAGTATCCGTCGCCCGCCTCCACACCATAAATTTTTTATTTTAAATGTTCTAAAAAATGTCAAAATGAAAAATGAAAAGGGTTTCATTAAAAAATCGCAGTGAGTTGATGGTATACTTTTTAAATGAGGCACCCTGTGTATTATTTCATTTTTGGGTTCTACCTAACGCCCCAGTTCAACTTTTTTCAAAAATGAAAATGATCACCTTTATAGCTTTCACCTTTTCAGTTTTTTTGCAAAGGCAATAATTTACAGACTGTCCTATTAAAAAAGCACCACTATGTCACTGCGCATTTTTGGGACACCCTGTATAAATAAAAGTTAAAAGTCTTCAATAAGGTCAAATTATTAAACCCTGCAACTTTTTTATTTGCCTTTTTTTGTAACATTTAAAATAAAAAGGTACTAGCAAGGGGGAAGGGGGTATTTAGGACTGTTTGTTTCATTGGAATTATTACATTTAAAAGAAGCACAACCTCCTTATTGGTCACATAGGGCTGGCATGGGAGCAGTGGGATTGTGCCTCTAAACATAAATAATAAACCTCAATAATTAAAAAAAAAAAAAAAAATTAAGTACATAGGTACATACAATAGTCACAATAGTCAGTATGCAGGGTGTTTGGTAACTGGACAGCCAAAATGTCAAAAACGTCATAATAAAATCATATTTTAAGCATAAAACAAATATTTTTTTCAAGATGAGGCCTCGTTCAGGAAATATTTTCAAAAATGTAAAACAAAGTCTGCTGCGAAAATGTTTTTTTTCTTTTTAGTTATACCTTAGTTTTACCAAAGAATAGATACAATCAGAAGCTAAACTGGCCGGCGGTGTCTTGGTGTCTTTGATCTTTTAGAGACAAGCCACACCTCTAGCGGTCATTACTTCAGGGTAGAAACGCAGGCCCGCCACCAGCCCGCCACAGAATAGGTACAATTCTATTCTGTGGGCCCGCATTCAAAACTAATGAAAGCTCATCTCAAATCATGGCGGATCTCTATGCGCCGAATAGAGGCGCGAACTCAGTATTTTTATTGAAGTTTATATTCTGATTGTACCTATTCTGTGGTTTTACATTTTTGGAATTATTTCCTAAGCCGTCTAATCAGTTCTTGAAAAAAGTTATTCTTTGTTTTATGCTTAAAATACGATTTTATACATGGCGTTCGATTTTGACTGTCCAGTTACTAAAAAATATATAGGGTGGGCCATCGAAAAAGTAACAAGCCTAATAAATTGGAAAGTGAAGATGTATGCGAAAAATGCCGAAACAGGTCAATTTTGTTTTCGAGAGGGACATCTTTGGGCAACAAATTCAACCATCCAAGTTCATCCCCTTGGAAGGGGTGGCTACCCCTTCGTTTATCATCATAGGGACCATATATCGAGTGATACATCGTTTGAAAGCTACCTGAATTCTCTTTACAACGATATCTCACTTTTTGGGTTTTGCGTGAATTCTACAGGGCGAATCGATAAAAAAGGTACACTACATAATTACATCCTTTTCATCGGACACGTGCGGGCACAGTCATTTTTAATAAGATATCGTGCTTCACTGGTCACTATCATGGTTGCTATGGTTATCATTATGGTTGCCATGGTTATCATTATAGTTGTCATGGGTACTACGACTGAATCGATTGGACTTGAAAGCCCATTTTGCTCTGAATACTAAATGGCAAAAAATTTCGAATATATCGATTTGTTTTCAGGATTATTTAATTCTAAATTACTAAAACATTCTTCGTTTATATCGTTAAAAGGAAGTCCATGGTTAAATCTACCCCAAAAAAAGGAAAAGGTGGAAAAGAGGGGCAAACATCAAAATTCAATACCACGATAGATTTTTTATTAATTCAATAAATGCTCAAATTCTGCATTGATGTATGCGTTTTTCGCATACATCTTCACTTTTCAAATTATTAGGCTTGTTACCTTTTCGATGGCCCAGCCTGTATTTTTATAGTATAGCCTTAGTTTTACATTTTTTTAAATATCTCCTAAACGAGGCCTGCTCTGAAAAAAGTTATTTTCTCTTTTATGCTTAATATACGATTTTATACATGGTGTTTGATTTTAATTGTCCATAGTTACTAAAAAAATCTATTTTTAGCAGCCTTAGTTTTACATTTTTGGAAATATTTCCTAGACGAGGTCTCATCTTGAAAAGAGTTATTCTCTCTTTTACGCTTAAAATACGATTTCATACATGACGTTCGATTTTGTCTGTCCACTTACCAAACACCTTGCATATGTGTAAATGTGGCATAGGAGCATGCAGAAAAAAAGGAGGCCACACAGATAAATAAAACCGAGAATAAAACTTGCATTCCGTAAGTTAAACGCACCTGAGACTTTCACAGATAGCATTCCTAATGATTAATAATTGTAGTGTAGTGACTATTAATACAGGCAATTGTGAAAAAATAAACTTGAAAATACACCGAGTTCTTCTGTTACATGACGTTTTACCTCAGTGAAGATCTTCGTAATACCGGGTAACGAGCTGGCAGATCACGACACGAAACTTGGGACCAGGGAAAACTTTAGCGAACCGGATCATGAACCCAAAAAGTTTTAATAAGTTCTGGAAGATAACACCATGCTGCAGTCAGGCCAAACGATTCAGTGTTCATGAGTCGCTCAGGACGAAAAGACCTTATCAACATAATCAAACTGATCTGGGAGGTGGGGGAGCTGAAGTTAATGGTTACTAGTCACAAAAGTCTCAACCGATACTGATAACTTCTGGTTCCAGTCTAATACGTCAAATGTGGATGGGGTGACGAGAACTACTACCACTAAGACTAACCACACATATAGGTCTATGCAAGGTCATAAAGTATCTTCAGACCAATATTTTTGGGCCAGAAGCAGTACCACTATAAACTACAACGGAGGAAGAAATGGAACTCCTCTCATGGAAAGGTTTCCGGACCTTTATAAAAACGTCGGGAAGGTTTGCGTATGAGAGTTCCAGCATTGGCAGAAGGAGTCCTTCTTCACCTAGTCGCTTGGGGTTAGTAGATACAACATACCGTTTTGGCATACTGTATCTTTTTTGGAACTTGAATTGGTGAAGTTTGCGGAGTAGGCATGCGCATTGTCACTGTTTAATTGCCAGTTACCGTCAACCGAAAATAAATATGAAAAGTTTCATATGTTTCTTTGTTTCAGATATGATCAGTAACTCGCGCACTCCGAATACAAGGCGATATAGAGCCCATTAAAATTTAGGATATTCTGCAAAAAAAATTGAATCCAACGCTTGGTTTTCAAGTTACTGAGTTTCCCTCATCCGAGTTTGAAGGTAATTTTTTCAATAACCGTGATGACAATTAATGAAAAATTCAGGTTACTGTAATGTCTGGAACGGATACCATTATAATTCATCAATTTTTTTTCACAAAACCTCTTTACAGAGGAATTGAGAATGTTGGAAATTGATATAGTATACCTAAATCTGAACGAAATTTGAAGTTTGGCAACCGCCTAAACTCAACTTATTAGAATATAAAATATTCAAATGCCTTCGTCGCTATGGAAATAAAAATAATAACAATACCATCTAACCTGAACTTATTCACATGTTCAGTGTAGTGTTGCCACCTTTTTTTCTACAAAAATGGTCATATCTTTGGAAGAAAAGAACTTACAACACTGCAGTAAGAAAATTTACCACTCTTAAAAAGTGAAGTTTACCGCAGCATGCTCCAAGTGGGCGAGTTACTGATCACCTGTAGATAGATCTCCGGAAATCAACAAGAAGTTATCAGAGATTGAAAAATAATTATTGGTACAACTGACTCGGTCCTAACTCTCACAGTTTACTAGATCCTCATGCTGTTCATTCCCAAATATCTCGGACAGGGTGACCTACAAATATGTCATCTTTGTAATGCAAGAATTATGGCAAGATTGTGCCTACCTACGTAATTATTAAATAATTATGTTCGATCTAAAAATTGTAATTTTGTTATTAAATACATTTTCTTTATTAAATCATAAGAGAAAATGGGACCGTCGATGTTCGCTTTTTTCACATATAAGTATAGCCTCCCCTATAAGTATTGTGGTCATTGTTAGGAACGGCATTACCAACAGAGAAACTGGAACAATTTAATTCGTGCAAAAAAACTATAAAGTAAACCGAATTTGGTTCAATTTATAAACAATTTAGATAGATATCCGTCCATCTGGTTTCCATATGCACGCAGAAAAAGTATCGAATATACCATTAGGAAATCATAGATGCATTACAAGCCACTCTTACCCTCGATTTGAACATGCAATATGTTTATTTTTATACTGCTGTAGCTCGTAATAATAACGAATGCCAAACCATCAATACAATAAGCCATTTGGAGTTTTTGTCGGCCCCGTTTTGTATGAAAATTATATCGTATAATTTTCTTGTCGAATCGAAGGCTGGAACAGCTGGTTCCGTTGTTACGTTACGACTCAACCAACCCTTTTGTATCAAGCTTGCAACATGAATGTACCTAGCACTTATTAGGTACATGAAAAAACTAATGTTTCTGTTGATGCGATATAATACGTATGTACTAGGTACGCGTGAAGAGAATTATGATAATAGGTATTCAAGTATAGGTGCATATTATGTGTATCTGACGTACCACGTACCACATATCAACTTGATAAGAGGTGGTTTCACATCCGCCTAGTTCATGAAGGCACTTAGGTGAGCTCTAGAGTTAATAAGAGTTCAGTACTTAAATAAACACCCGGTATAACTTGTAGAAACCATTATTGCATACATGCGTACATTAATTATTAATTAAAATACATTCACTAGGAGCAAATTAATATGACATAAAAGAACGATTTATGATTTTTTAATGGTCTGTCGTCTTAGAAAAAATTAATTACTGCCATTCATACTATCATAATGATCGCGAGTTATTTGGTCAGGATTTTATAGTGTTCCGAAAGGACAGAAATTTTGAATCCGTTGGGTCTCCAGGGGTGGTGGATCTCTTGTAGCTATTAGTAATAAGTTGGCTTGTATTCAGTTAAACCTAGATGTGTTTGCATCCTCTCTGCCTACCATTGACATAGTTGGCGTTAATGTACATCTCTCATTTAATGAAAAATTGTTATTATTCTCCATTTATATACCTCCTGACACCCCGGCTCAGGACTATGAATTATTTGCAGATATTTTTACTCAGGTTGTAGACACCGACAGTAGAGTAGTAATTGTGGGTGATTTTAATGTTCCAAAATTTCTATTTAATCCATTAAACAAGATTTCTCTCACACTGAATAACTTTATGCATTTGCACAATTTGTCCCAGCGTAATGTAGTGCGTAATAATTCGGGCGTAATGTTAGACTTAATCCTGTCAAACTTTGAATGTGGCATTTCTAGGTCTGAATATCCATTGGTTGGAGAGGACTCACATCATCCCGCTCTTAACTTTTATTTTGAGTGGAAGAGCAGACCGTATGCAAATTTTAAAAATGCCGGAGGTACTGAGCAATTTAATTTCAGGAGAGCCAACTATCCGCTGTTGTATGAACTTCTTTCAGGTATGGACTGGTCATTTTTGGAGTGTAGTAAGGACGTTGAAATGGCTTGTTCATTGTTTTACGATGCTTTATATGCGGCCATTTATGCAGCTGTTCCTACCTATCGCTGCAAATCTTCTCGCACACTGAGTCCGCCATGGTTTGATGGCAATATTTTGAGACAGTTAAGAATCAAGGCGTCCTTTCACCGTAAGTACAAGAGATCTAAATCCTTGCACTATTTGAATCAGTTTGCTAAGCAAAGATCATTTTGCAAGAAACTTATTTCACAGTC
Source organism: Malachius bipustulatus (assembly GCA_910589415.1). Taxonomy (NCBI): domain Eukaryota; kingdom Metazoa; phylum Arthropoda; class Insecta; order Coleoptera; family Melyridae; genus Malachius; species Malachius bipustulatus. The sequence goes on along the minus strand of OU342631.1, from coordinate 24,815,124 downwards.
TTATAATGTATACCTGGACAGTATCCAAAATAATATTTCACTTGATCCAAAAAAATTTTGGTCATTTGTGCAGGGTAGGAGGGGACGTACACGTATCCCTGGGGTTATATATATATATATTCGTTTGAAATTACAAATTGCAGTCTTACGATACATGTTGTTTAGTTTATTAAATTACATATGATTGGTTTCGTCGATCATGGGGAAAAGAACGATCTGTAGGATATTCTGATGCGATGTTGACATCCTGGGGTTATGAAGCTAGACGATAGGAATTTCACGACTCCCGATGAGATTGTCAATGCATTCTGTGATTATTTCAGTAGTGTCTATATATCATCCGTCCCTTCGACCACATCTACGAGTAGTGTGGACGGATACGGCATGACCAGCTTGGTGACTGATGTTGCTTCCATTTCCGAGGGAGAAATCTATAATGCGTTGAAATATAGTAAAAATTCATTCACGTCAGGCGTTGATAAAATCCCTAGCTTTTTATTGAAAGATTGCGCCTCTGTTTTTGCGAAACCATTGCATATTCTCTGTAACCTGATTTTAAGAACATCAACTTTTCCCAGCATGTGGAAGCAGGCTCGCATTACACCCGTATTAAAAAAGGGTGACCCCTGTGACGTTCGAAATTACAGACCCATCTCAATTTTGTGCAATTTCGCAAAAGTTTTTGAATCCTGCGTCTTTGAACGTATATTCTCTGTCGTGAAGCATCATCTGTCTCCGAATCAGCATGGTTTTGTTCCCCATCGATCAACAGTCACTAATCTGGCCTGTTTTTCGCAGTTTGTATCTGAGGTGATTGATGATGGAGGTCAGGTCGATGTGATATATACTGACTTCCAGAAGGCTTTTGATCAAATGGATCACTTCGTTCTCTTGAAAAAGCTTTATTTGTTTGGTTTTACCCAGCCCATGATAGACTTGCTTAAATCTTACCTTTTTGACAGAAAGCAATACGTCACCTACAATAACTTCATTTCAGAATCTTTTACACCCACCTCAGGAGTGCCACAGGGCTCTAACTTGGGCCCGCTATTATTCTTACTTTTCATCAATGACATCACCAACGTCATATCATGTAATAACTTGCTTTACGCTGATGACTTGAAACTATTCGTAAATGTTAGGTCCATCTCTGACTGTTCTCTTTTGCAGAATAATGTTGACCGTGTAATGGAGTGGTGTGAACTGAACAGGCTCTCCCTGAATACCTCCAAGTGCAGTGTTATTACCTACTCTCGTAGAAGATCTACCGAGTATTTTGGTTACACCATCGGTGATATACAGCTGGCGAGAGTGGATTCTATCAGGGACCTGGGTGTTCTTTTCGATTGCAGCTTTAACTTTGCCACTCACATCTCTGATATTGTTAGCCGCGCCCTTAAAACATTCGGCTTCATTTATAGGAACTGTAAAGAGTTCACAAATGTTGGTGCATTGTTAACGCTCTTTTACACTCTGGTTAGATCTAGACTTGAGTATGCGTGTCTTATCTGGTTTCCTGTTCCCCAAGCCCATATTCATGCCCTGGAAAATGTTCAGCGAAAATTTCTGAAGTTCTTATTCTTCCGAGTTGAAGGTGTCTATCCCCAACGAGGATTTGAACACACTCTCCTTCTCAATAGGTTTGGAGTTTTATCGCTGGAAATGAGGCGTATAATTGTTGTAACTCGTTTCCTTTTTAAACTGGTAAATGGTGGAATAGACTGCGAGTTTTTGCTTGGTAAATTGCCGTTCTTGGTTCCCCGTTTAAATTCACGTTACGCAATAACTTTTTACACTCCCTCTGGAAAAAGTGGTGCTCTGACTAGGTCGCCACTCTACCTGATGTGTGCTTATTTTAATAGTATTAGTGATTGTTGCGACTTGAACCATGACAGTTTCAGCATTATGCGTCGCCTTGTTATTGAGAGATGGTCTGGTAGTTGTCGGTATTAGCGACTTTCTATCTGTAAATTAATTGGTAGCATAATACTATTCTTGATTGTTAATATAATTATTTACTTAGTTATTAGTTGATTATTATTGATTATTAGATTATCTTGTTATTAATTAATGGTATTAATTTTGCTATGTTTTTTATTTCATAGCTTTTCATAGTTTTTAGTTATAATCTGTTGTTAATTTTGTAATTCTGTATGAAGAATGGGTTTGTTTTCTTCTTTTTTCTATTTGTCAAATGTATTTTATATTTTGTTTCCTGTAATTGGGCTCTTTGTCTGTTGGAAACAATAAATTATTATTATTATTATTATTATTATTATTATTATTATAATATGATCAATGAATAAATCCTTTTTTTTTTGATGAATATGAATGAATTAAGGGTATAAAGATTTTTTTTTTTGGGTACTTCTTCCAAACTCGCTGGAATATTAATAATAATAATAGCCTCTTTTTTATGGAAGAGTATGTTGATTTATTTAATTTTTTTAAGCTTGTAATTATAAAGAATACAACTAAGTACGCTTTTTTGGGCAACTCTTATTTTTAACCGAGTTGCTGAATGATTTGTTGGACCTTCTTTGCCTTTCAACGTGTAAATCGAAAACAAAAAGTGAAAAAATGCCTTTTTTAAAGAAGTATCCAATAAAAGTCGAGCATGGGGTGAAGTTGCTCGTTCATTCGCGAAGTTCATCCGGAATTCAATTAATCGAAGTATACAACAAAGGGGCCTTGCACATTAAAAAAGTAAGTGTGGAAATGACACAAATATGAACCCAAGTCAAGTTAGCCATACTTCGACCAGTCATGCTTTCGGCCAGGGGAGGGACATAGATTAATTTCCAACTTTTTTTTCGTTATTTACGACTTAAATGTATAATAGTTGGTTTGTTTTTGTTGATAATAATATTAATTTAAAATGTCTGATCCTTTTCATCAAATTTTCAGTAATTTTTTTTTCGGTACATTAGGTATGTCCGTGGCACCGTGGCCGAAAGCGTGGCTGGCCATTATTATAAAATTTCAGACTTTTTTCAGCAAAATTTTAGCAAAAATGATTTTTTCAGTTTCTTAAGACCATAGCTGAAATCGTGGCTGGCCATAATTATAAAAATTTTGACTTTTTTGAGCAAAATTTCAAATTTTTCAAAAATTTTTTCAGTTTCTTATAAGACCGTAGCCAAAAGTGTGGTCGCCATAATTATAAAAATTTCAGACCTTCTTCAGTTGATTTTCAGCAAAAAAATCAACTTTTTTAGTTTATTAAGTTCGTGGCCGAAATCGTGGCTGGCCATTATTATATTTCAGACCTTTTTCAGTTAATTTTCAACAAAAATGATTTTTTCAGTTTCTTAAGTTTCTAGCTGAAAGCTTGGCTGGCCATTATTATAATATTTCGAACTTTTTTGTGCAAAATTTCAACAAAAAAATATATTTCTAGTTTCAACATTCCATAACCGAAAGACTTCTTTCGGACTTCTTTCAGTAAAATTTCAGCAAAAATTTATTTTATCAGTTTATTCAGTCCATGGACAAAAACGTGGCTGGCCATTATTATGAAATTTCAAACTTTGTTCAGTAAAATTTCAGCAAAAATTATTTTGTCAGTTTCTTAAGAGCGTAGCTAAATCGTGGCTGGCCGTTATTATAAAATTTCAGACTTTTTTCAGGAAAATTTCGCAAAAATGATTTTTCAGTTTCTTAACACCGTTTCTAAAATCGTGGCTGGCTATAATTTTAAAAATGATGAGTTTTTTGAGCAGAATTTCAGCAAAAATAATTTTTTCAGTTACTAAAGTCCGTAGCCGAAAGCGTGGTGGCCATTATTAGAAAATTTCAGGCTTTCTTCAGTTGATTGTCAACAAAAGTCATTTTTTCGGTTCTTTAGTCCGTAGCTGAAAGATAAAATTTCAGCAAAAATGATTTTTTCAGTTTATCAAGTCGTGGCCGAGAGCGTGGCTGGCCATGGCGTTTCAATAATTAGGATTTTTTCAGTTTACGGTGATTTTTATTGAGTGAAATTTCATAATATTATTATGAAAACCAAAAACAAACCGAATATTTTGCATTTTTTACAAGTCCCTGCTCTCCGTGGCCGAAAGTGTGACTGGCCGAAGCGTGGCTAACTTAACTTGGATCAAATATGATGCTTTAATACATACAGGGTGTTAATTTGAAAACTTGCCACCCCTAAATTCTTCCTTGGAAATTTTTTTTTTGAAAGAAATCTCGAAACAGGTCAATTTTTAAATTTAATTTATGTTCTATTGACGTAAAAATATTTTATACAGGGTGTTCCTTGACTCAGTAATGACGACATTGTCTATTTTTTTAAATGGGACATTCTGTATATTATTACATTTTCAGATTGTCTGACAAAATCCAGTAGGAATGGTTTTTACAGCTACAGCTTAAATTGAGTAGGTTATGAGGTTATGAGTAATAAACAAATGAAAATCGCAATTTTCCATTTTGATACAGGGTGATCGAAAGTCTGATAATTTTCGTCACCCTGTATGAAAATTTCATACACACAATAGGATACCGTTTGAAAAGTTAAGCGGAAAACATGTAAGCCGTTTTCTGATATCTGTAGCCGTTTTCAAAACAAGCTGCTTTGAAAATGAAAAACTGCGATTTTCATTTGTTTATAACTCGTAAGCTACTCAGTTTAAACTGCAACTGTAAAAACAATTTTTATTGGATTTTCTCAGACAATCTGAAATTGTATTAATATACACGGTGTCCCATTAAAAAAAATAGACCATATCGATTACTGTGTCAAGGAACAGCCTGTATAAAAAAAATTTATGTCAATAGAACATAAATTACATTAAAAATTTACCTGTTTCGGGATTTCTTTGAAAACAATTTTGCAAGGAAGAATTCGGGGGTGGCAAGTTTTAAAATTGACACCCTGTATATCAATAATAGTCCAGTAAAATTAGGATTTGATTATGCAATCAAAGCGGGAAAAAGAGAAATATGTGTGGGTGGTGGGTACTCGATGGTGCGAGTCTAAATTCAAAAATGCGACCTCCTATCCCTTATGGAAAAGACGCCATCTTGGTTTAAGAAGATGAATTTGTTTTTTACATTATACGACGTCATTTAACTTTTAATCGAAAAAAGTGTAATAACTTACTTCACGGAGAAAAAAATTCCCTATACAAATTTGCATCTGTACAATTTTTTCATATATTTTCAACAGTTGATTAACTACAAGTAATTAATTGAGGAAAAGATAAATGGAAAATCCTTTTTGGAATAACTCTCTTTTTCTTACCGCGTCTGAAAATCATTTGGACAAAAGTTGTACCGCTATCTACGATTCGCATAATTTTCAATCAAAAAATAAGTGCAAACATGTCCCCAAAATTGATAGTTTTACAAATTTTGCAGGAATTTGTACCATAAATAGTTGATAACAATAATTGATTATTTCTGACCATCAGTGTTTAAGGAAAAAATTTCAGTCAAACAATGTTTCGTTTATGGAAGGAGACATCGTTTGGACGTCTTTGGACATCTTGGACGTCAAAGCACTTCGGATGTCGGTTGAGTTGTATAACTACAACACCTCTAACCTGGACCGAGAGTGAGAAAAACGCATACACGAGAGAAGAAAATATATCCTGCAGCATTAACAGGAAGTGGTTCTTTCTTCCGCATTCTTCCAAATCAAACGCAATTCATTTTGGTCCTTCTGTCAGATATTAAGTTCGACCATAATCAATCCCAAACACCCCTCCACCCTAGCCCATCGCGAGGGGGTGGGGGTGATTTCAAATTATGAATGGAAACTGCCATTTTTTATCGCAAATTATGAATTTGTCTGAGACAATATATCTACCAAACTTTGAAATATTTTTTCATCAGATGCCTTCCGCACCACCAAAAATGCAGATCAAAATCGAGTGATTCATTTTAATTCAATATTTTTCTTCTTCTTCTTTAGGTTTTTGGCTCTTAGCTTGTTTTTAAGCTATTCAGCCAGCTCATTACTTTCAATATTTTTACCTATTTTTATTGATAATTTTATTAATAATTTATTGAATTTTGAATAATTGTCACATCTCTCAGTTGGGGTCTTATTTAGGTAACAGTCAGCTGTCAAAACCATTCACCCTATCATCAAAATCACAATAATTGACAGATAATTGACACATAAAATAATCATTAAAATAAAAATAAATTATTTTAAATGGATCACTCGATTTTGACCTGCATCTCTGGAGGTGAAGAAGATGAAAAAATGTATTCCGGCAATCCGCACAAAAAAATGGCAGTTCCTATTCAAAATTTCGAAGTATATTCCCTCGCGATGGGGTGGGATGGGGGTGATTTTTGTGTCCAAGCGATGTCCAAGCGATGGCGGGGGCCAAACCAAACAATGTTTCGAATAAAAACAATGTTTCAAACAATGTTTGACTGAAATTTTTCTAACACTGGTGGTGAGGAATAATCAAGTAGGGGAATTACAATGAATCACCCTGTCAATGCTAGAAATTCCCACAAAATTAGTAAAACTAATTTTTATAGGGGAATAATTTTAGATTGAAAATTATGCGAATCGTAAATAATTTTCCAATTCATTTTTCAAGCAGAATCGCACGACTTGAAGCGCTATACTAAGTAAACATCATTAGCCCGATCGATCAGCTGTTATTATGAAAATGTTAATAATTTCAAGCGCTACAGCTTCTGTCAAAACGATTTTTAGATCGAGTTTGAAAAAAGGGAGTTATTCCAAAATTAAGGGTATTTCATCCCCATTTTTTCTCAATTAATTACCTGTAGTTAATTAACTATTATTGCAACTAAGAAAAAAATTCAATGATGCAAATTTGTAGAGAATTATGTTCTCCGTAAAGTTAGTTAGTTAGTAAAAATTTATCCCCTAAAACCAAAATTGCGGCTTTTCCACAAGGGGTAGAAGGTCGCATTTTTTGGATTTAAACTCACCAATGACCACCCAGCACTCACACAAAATTCAGTTTTTCAGATTAATTGTAATTAATTGTATAATAATTATTAATTTGTTATAAATTATCAATGTTTCTCGCGCCAATGAATCATTTCAAACACGCCTAAAACCGCGGGCATTGTCTTGACGTAACCTACCATTAATTTATAAGGAATGTATTTCAAATCTTACGAAGGTGATTCAAAGTTGTATTATAATAAAAATAAACCAAATGACGTCACGTCAAACGTTGAGCGTTCAGAAACACCTCGCTAGATTTGCGTTTGCACCATTTTCAAACCGTTTTTACAAAAGTAAGTTGAAAAAAATTAAGGCAAAAAAAATTATGCAAATTCCCTATTAGAAAAACGGAAACACGATATTGACAGTTGGGCTCCATGAGGAACGGTCTTCGACAAAGGACAATAAAAATTTACGAGGAATGTTGCTCCATCTCTAGACATCAGCTAGTTCGCATTCAGGGTGTCACCCCTACAAGCAAAGTGTTTCAACAGCTCAAGAGACTCGCAGACTTGAATAATTTTGCCAACGAATGATGGCTTCTCTTGATGATGGGAAAATCGCTTGGAACTGTTTTTCGATGAGAATTACATTTATTGCATTGGCACAGACTGCCGTTATTGTGTTGACAAAAAAACCCACTGCCGGGAATGTCGCTCCTAAACACCTCTAAAGCAAACGTCTATACAGGGTGTTTTAAAAAATGAGTCGGAAATTAAAGGTATGATTTTGCGATTGTTAAAAAGTGTAAGCCAATTTTCGACCGGCGAGATTTTTTTTAATTTTTCAATAAAAGTGCCAACAAATGCGAGATGAATTGAAGCCAACACTTCAAATTATATGTTGAAGATAAAAAAATGAGAAAAAAAATTGAAAAAAAAAGTAGAAAATACAGGAAGATACAAACAGGTGACGCGGAAAAAACGTAAGGCAGTCAAAAAAAATTGGTAAAAAAAATTCGAAATGATGCGAAAAATGATGAGCGACAATATTTTTTTTACCGCTCACCTAATTTTTTTTTCGAAAAACGATCTCTACAAAGTTTGTACGCCCATGCTTTCCCTAAGTAACTATGCAAACAGAATCTCTCCGCGATGTACCGTTACCAAGAACAAATTCTATAGGTGGGACGTTGCAAAAAAAGGGGGGCTCTGAACGGGGGCCTTAAAATTCTCGTATCCGGTCTTATTTGGGGGTGGGTGCCGAGATACGTCCGTCCCAAATTTCAATCCGATCGGTGTAATTTTCAGACACTTGAGTGTTTCCTAGGCCTTTCCCGAAAAAGATCGACATTTCCGGGAAAAACACTTCCCGGTAACGAATCCCCGCTCATTTTCAATAGGCGTCTGAGTCGGAGCGCCGCTTCAATCGAGCCAAATTTCAACTCAAGGGGAAAAATGGCGCCTCTAGAGTGTTTCCTAGGAATGTCACAGACACACAGACCTACTGACGGACAAAATCAGGCCTGTGCGCACTACAGGGCCTGTAGTGCGCGTTTAAATACCGACGTCTGTACCAATGCTATGGACGGATTCAATGCGGTGATTTCTTGTATCTGCGGATTGACTTCTATGCGTGAATGTGCGTCTATTATCTTACGGCATGGAGGAATATATTCAAAAAATTAATAGAATGAAATATAAAAAATATATTCCTGTTATTTGGTGTGGTTTTCTTTCTTTTTTCTTTTTAATGCATCTTCAAGAACGACGAAATCGTTTTGCTGAAACTGGGCATTGTGCCTAAATGCTCCTTTAACCCTAGGTCTCATCCAGACTCGTTCGTACTAGAAGACTTATGTAACTATTACGTAAAGTCTCTGTGTAAGCTGATACAAATCCGTATCTTTCGTGTCTATTTATTTGTAAATAAAAAATAGAGATGGGCCTCGCAAAAAGTAGGACACTTTTCTACAATAAATTAGCCCAACAACTATAGTAAATAAAGTGATAAAAACTTAATTCAAGTTCAGATTATTATTATATTATTTAATCAGATGGATGACAATTGAGAAGAATTGAGTTTTATTATTATTTATATTATCAACTACAAACAGTAACAGAGGAAATGGCTTCTGCTGTATGTATACATACTTACTTACTGACCCGTTGCATATAATTTAACACGAAAATTATTCCGTCCTTCAATTTATTATTATTGTGGGCGGAAAAACAACAATAAGAATAAATGATCCTGCACTGGATGTAACTATATGGGCTAACGACTTATTAATTCATCGAAAAATTTGATGACAAAATAAAAGAGTGAAATAAATAGGGAAAAGATTAAACTCTATCCTTAGTAAAGTCTATTAAATTATTCTGACATGTTGTTTACATTTTCTGATAACTAATAGCGAGCTGATTTGCGAAAATTCTCGCTGACATGACAGAAATGCCATTCTAATACAGAATGCCAGAATAATTCCGCGCATGTTCGAAAGCGAATGGCTGTGACGTCATAGAATATTCTGCGTGTGAGAAGCTTCCAGAACTATCGAGATCCACGTCCGGCGTATCTATCAGAGTTCCGTTGCAGTAGCTACAGTTTAGTTTAGATTGGAGTGCCACAGAATAAATGATAGTAATGAAGGATAGGAAAGAATAAGAGGGAGAACGTTTCCCCTTCCCTCCTTTTGTAAATCTATCAGATTTATATAATTTTACAAACAGAATTCGCACGAAAAGAAAAAATAATCCGGACATTTCCTAAAGTTTTCTATTATAATGAAAATCAATTATAATTTGCCAAAACAACTACAACTTCATGACTAGAAAGTTTTTTTTTACATCTAGAAAGTTTAGTAATAGGCACCAGAATCTTCTCATCGAATGTACAGAAGGATTTAAAGGTCAATTGGAAACTACCATAAGAATGAGAACTCATACAACTTTTAAAATTTGTCCTTAGAATCGAGGGCTAAAAGGACGTCCCATTCAAGTTCACCTGGGAATTACGGTCACTACGGGAATTCTGAAAAAGAATCCCTCCTGGATTCGATATAAGGCATGAGACAAGGCATTCGCTTACTCCACGCGAAAGTAATCACGTTCACATTATATTGCCTGGATTTTTGAAAACGTTTAAAAGCAATACAAAATAAATGAAGCATTAGTCCAGATTAAAGTTTTCTTGCAGAAAGTTAATCTGGGAAAAGTAGGAAAACACTCATAGCTTCTTTATACTTTCTGGACATAGGGGAAAGTAAAAATAAAAATTGTTAACTATATTATGATTAATGTATAAGTTATAATGGGGGCGGGTAGGGATTTTATCCCCTAGAAAGGATAAAAATTCAAGCGGCTTTATCTCCAAAATCATCATAAATCATCATAATCAAAGTACAAATTACTATTTGTGAATTCCGTCATCTAGTTGCCTGATTTGCATGTTTATTATGCATCTTGGATCTTCCGCCATCATACCTTTTTGCTCTGTCTGTTCGAATAAGTGTGGTGGAATTTGAACAACAGTCTTCAGTGCACTTCTTGCCTCTCTACGAGATAGCTCTACAACTGGTTTCAAGTGGTTGTGGAAGAATTGTACACTTTCCGTCTCTACTGATGGTCCTGCTTCAGAAAATGCTTCTCGTTCTATCCACTCTGGGGTTGTTCCATCGATCTCCGATAGGACCAAGACGTCAACCGTCTTTGAGTGTTTGCTATTATCTTAGATCTTCCACCATCACGCCTTTCTATTCCGTCTGGTCGAAGAAGTGTGGTGGTAATGTAGACGGCAATCTTGAGTGCACTTCTTGTCTTTATTACTGTCATGTTGATTACCCCAAACTGCGAGATAGCTCTACAACTGGTTTCAAGTGGTTGTGGAAGAATTGTACACTTTCCGTCTTTACTGATGGTCCTGCTTCAGAAAATACTTCTCGTTCTATTCACTCTGGGGATGCTCCTTTGATCTCAGATGGGACCAAGACGTCAACCGTCTTTGCATGTTTGCTATTATCTTGGATCTTCCACCATCGCGCCTTTCTATTCTGTCTGGTCGAAGAAGTGTGGTGGTAATGTGGACGGAAATCTTCAGTTCACTTCTTGTCTCTGTTACTGACATGACTCATGCTGATTACCTCCAACTAAGAGATAACTCTACAACTAACGACGAATTGGACGAATTGTACATCTTCCGTCTCTATTGATGATCCTGCTTGAGAAAATGCTTCTCGTTCTATCCACTCTGGGGTTGTTACATCGATTTCAGATAGGACCAAGACGTCCACCGTTCTAGTTAATATGCCTTCAAATGGTGCCTCTTCTAAATTCTACCACTTACGTCGGGGCTTCTCCATCTATCCACTCCAAGAATCCTCCATCGGTGTTTGGTGTGTTACTAAGATGTCAGATGATGTAGAGCAGATAAAGGCCTTTCTAAACGGTGCTTCCGCTTCTTATACAGTGACTACCAGCTGCCAGGAAAAGTTCTCATCTCTGCAGTCTTCCTTTGTTGGTCGTATTGAGCGTTTTGATGCCTGTTACCAAGCTGGAACAAACTACAGCGGTATATTGTATACCTATTTGTATTGTATTAATTGGGGATGTATCTGCACTGCTACCTAGAAGACTTTTGTGTTTCCCCTTCTAGTGATTATTTGATTATAGCACCCCATCCTGATCAAATTCTCGGAGGAGATTTAGGAGTTACGATGGTTCTAAAGATGGTAAGTCTTTTTCCGCTGGTTGGTAAAGATCTAGGATTCTTCTTTGTTTTACTGCATGGCACTCGACCAGAAGATGTATTTGGAGTTTCGTCCCCTTGCATGCAGAATCTAAAGGTGTAGACCAATTTTGCTAATGTGTACTCCATGGCTGCCAAAAAAAAAAAACTACAGCGGCACAAAGAAGTGAAATATCTGCAAATAAGCGAGTTCTTTGATTTTTCAGTTTTTTTATTTTTGCCCTTCCACAGAGGCAAGCATACAAGCATGTATAGGAATGTTGTGGAGGAAGGTTGGTATGTAGCAAAAAGATTCTTTAGTGTGTAGTAAATGTTTGTTCATCATCGATTTAAACTGATGGAAGGAGTAGACCAGGGACTAGCGGAAGACGTGGCAAAAATGGTTGTCTAAGTAACATTAAAAAAAGAACTTTTATTGCAAAAAATTTCAATTCTATTTTTAAGTTGGACCCACATAGATCAACAAAAACTTGACATTAAAAAAAAAATTCTACAATTTGGTTGAGTTGAGAAAGGGCTTTAGAGAGAGAAAAGAGAATTTTGATTAAATTTGAAATTTAAATTGTTAAGGAAGCCGTCTTCAAATTTCTTCAAGAGCTTTTGTTTTTTCTACAATTCAAGACCGTCACTTAGCAACAAAACAGTCTTTCGTATAATCAATAATGAATGAGAGCACAGTAAAAATGAAGTCAAACGCTAGGGATTTCTCATTACTCATGTTTACTTCTTCCCACCGGGAAAAATTCCAACTTAGAAGGTAAATTATTAACTTTCAAAGGAAACAGTTGAAAAACAACCGAATGAAAAAGTCCGCATTAGCAGAAACAAGGAATGAATACTAATCGAATACTCCAACTCCAAATCACTTCACTTTATTCAGACATGAAAGAAATAGAAATGACAACATACAAACGATTACAGTTTGCCGAGATTAGACATTACACTACACTATTAAACATTAGCGGTAAACGATTCGTCAGTCCATTAGACGAGACATTAAAGACCTTGCGTTGCGACCTACATTATTACTACAGCTGCTGCTTCTTTCATCCTTCCCCAACTAAGCTAAGGAGTTCTTTGAAAGGGTGCATTTTCGCATTTTCCTTTTCCTTCTGAAAGTGGATACCGTTCGTTCGTTCATTCGGGCCGTCGTAGGTAGTTCGTGTTCGTGCACTGAAATGTCCTATAAATTCATCCGTGCTCCTGAAAAGCCTTATCGTCGTAGAGCCCGAACCCGGTCTGATAAATAACAGCTTTAGCACTTGAAATAACGAATGGGTCAACAGTGCTCGCATGTTCCATCTCGCCAAGTTAGAACTTTGAATTATGCCTACCTACCTACTTCGTCGAGTAGGTGGTACGGCCTGTGACCGTGTTTTTGTTTCCGTTGGAAGTGTCATGACTGTCAAGAGAGTTCTGCAGTGAATTCTTATAACTGCCTCTGAAGGATGGTAAACGTCCTAGAAACGATTTATTTTCCTGAAGCAGCAGAAACTGGGACTGGAATCGATAACATTTGGCACAATTTTATATTGCCTGTGAATTCATATTTCACTCTCATGTCATCGATAAAGCTCCCAGACATGCACGGCCTGCATATTCCAATTTAGTTGACATGAAAGAAGTCTTGCGAAAGTAACGTTGAGTGTTTTGGGGGAAATGACACGGAAATTTGTTTGACGCACGGATAAAACTACATCATCATTAGTTGATGTGTGCAAGCTTTCATGGCTGCCTTCAACTGAAATCATAATAATTGATTCAGAGCTGTTTCACCGTGGTCCATTGAGATTTGCTAGAAACGTTTCGTGTCTACAGCTGCGGTAGACATCATCAGCGGTTACGTGAGGACAAGCGATGCTTCCACTTCTAGTGTTCACTGCATGCAGTTGTTCGGAGTGCAGTTCTCCATGGACCACGGCAAAACAGCCCGGAATAAATTATTACTACTCATTATCATTAACTAGAAAAGTTTAAAAAAAAAATAACGACGGGGAAAATAATAGGAATTGAAAAATATTATGTGAAACGGTTTCCTTTCATTGAAATTGAACTCATTTTCTGAGAAAAGTAGGGGCCACGTGAAGTGAGCTCCCAAAACGGATTTTTGCTTTTAAAGGGCTTTGATCCGCGGAACTATTTAAAATTTATATCCAGAACTCTAGAACCTGGAAACATTAATTGGAAACATTGGTTTCCAAGAACATTGGGAAAAGAATTGTGAAGTAAGCCGGATGGGAAATTTAAAAAAATCACCTTTTTTTCTGGACGTAGTCAAAAGAAATTATTGGATGGTCAAACGATGGTCAATCGAATGCGCTATAGCCATCTATTTGTCCCATGTTTTTCCGGCTCACTTCACGATGCTGAAGCGGTTTTGGTTTCCTTGATTTTGTCGGTCGTAAGTCATAACGAGAACAAAAGTTTACCATAAAAAATCCAGCATCTAGTCGGTTTTCAATTGTCAAATGTCAAATGGATATCTCTCAACGACTTATGCGTATTAGATACAAAAAATAATCAATTAATTTATAACAATAAAAAAATTATGGCCAAAATAAGGAATTTCAATTTTTCATTTTATTTCCCTAATGTCTGAAATTATCCTAAATTTTAAGATTTTGAATAATGGTAACAATCTGAATTACCTTGCTCATTTAACCATTTCCGACATACACTAAAAATAAATATTCTGACTTTCTTCATTTAAAATTTTTGAACTGACATTTAGGCCAGTCAAATAGTAAAAAAAGTGAAATTGCCTTAATTAAGAAGTTTAACGACATGTAAATTGTAGGTAGGGGCGCCACTAGAACACTCCAGCCAAGGAACCTGTATTACCGACACTGACGCTTTCCTTAGTAAGCGTTAGTGTCGGTAAAACAGATACCCTACTCCAGCCAAGTTTCCCACTTCTGATTCCGTACTTAAGTGGTGGCTGTCATCTTGAATTATTTAAGGGATGAAATTATGCATCTGGGTAAATATCCGTAAAAAATACTATTACAAAATCGTTAAGGAGGATATATCCAGCAACTTTTGTTTGCAACTTTTTTTTTTAATTTCTTATTGTACAAAAGATATAAACTCTCGGAAATGGCACATTAGGGGGTGGAAAGAGATTTTTCGATTTTACAGCAAACCGGTCAATCGGGGGTGAAAAATGGACTGGACAAAAGTTGTAGCTTTGGGGTTTTTCTATGCATGTTAAAAAAAAATTGGAATGCTTGGTACGAACACAGAGGGCGCCAAAAGTCGACCGGCGGATAAAATCTTCTATTAATGAGTTTGGTGAAAATGGCCGCCATATTGGACCGGCCCTTTTTTATCGGAATATCCGATATCGAATTTTTAATCGATTTGTTGTAGGAAAACTCAAAAGCTACAAATTTGTCATAACATACTTTCACCTCCCGATTGACCGTTTTGTTGTAAAATCTAAAAAAAAAGTTTCCACCCCCAAAAGTGCCTTTTTTGAAATTTTGTAACTTTTGAACAATAAGAAATTTCAAAAATAGTTTCAAACAAAAGTTCCTGGATATATCCTCCTCAACAATTTTTGTAATGGTATTATTTTACGGACAACCGATATTTACCGAGATATATTCATTAGAATATCATCCCTTAAATTCAAGATGGCGGCCACCCCTTACGAAATCCTTACGAAACCCCGAGGAATTTTGGCTGGGTTGTAGTGGCGTTCTATGTCTATCTACCATTAAAATTTTCCTAAACTTCTAATTAACGCAATTTAAAAGTACAATTTGACTGGAATAATTCAAAAATTAATCAAAAATGATCATTTAGATAAAAAGTAGACAGAAATTACGCTACAGAATAAAAAAAAAACTACCTATATTTTTATGAACGTCTTGATTCATATTCACCTGGTATAAACCTCTGCTGCTTCCTTTTTTTGTCTATGACGATTTTTCTCCTCCGCTTAAAATTCTCAATTTCTTTCCTTTATGCCTTATGGTTTTGTATTTCGCTACGGATCGATCAAGCACACAAAGATCTTGGAAGCTCGCATCCAGAAGTGGCGTCTTAATGACAACCTCGTTTCTCAAGAGACTTCCTCCTTCACCATAACATACCTTGAGCTATGAATGGTTAATATCAGGGATTTGAGGTATGTCATTATTGTCAAGACTACTTCTTCCGACAGCGGTTGCAGCAAAACCTCTATCGTTCTATAGTATTATACCTTATGCATCAAGTTCCGGTTGGTTATGTTAAAACATACTTTTCCCCTGAATTCCTGTTTTCCGGAAGCTTTAATAGTTAAATTATAAAAGTTGTTAGAATTTTACTAAACTTCAGTATAACCAAAGGTTACAATTAATCAAATCATAAAATCAATAACATTCCAGATAAACACATCGACACATCGACAGGAAAAGTCTTGAAGTTTCTGAATTATACAACAACTTCAGGGAGACCAATCCGTGTCTAATAAAACGAGAAATGTTGAGAATCAATTTCCCGCAGCAGTGGAAATGCGGTTCGGAGCAAGTTGTCGTCGTTCTGATCTCAGTCGGTACGAGGGATATTGAACGATGCTATCAGGATCAGGTGTTTATCAAGCAAACTATTCCTTCTATTCCTGTACAAAAAGTAACAGCAACGTAAAAAGTAATTCGAACGATTGATTGCTTATTTTTAGAGGAAAGGAAACTTTGACCGAAGAGACCTGCCGGGAAAAGCTTCACATATTCCAAGAATTCAATGTTAACGGGATGTTACCGAAAATTATCAGCTCGTTTTCCAACAAGAGGACGATGTTTTCCTGCACGACTCGTCGCCTGTTCGACGGTACTTGGGTTAGATCAGTGAACTCCACTTTCAGTTCAATGAATTGGAAGAGTCGCTATTTAATGAACTGTCATCATATTCGTCTCCGTTAGATAGGTAGGGATCACTTTTTGGGATGACTCTAAATTTAGGGAGTTATTCTTTCTCTTTCTCTCTCTCTCAGCTCTCTCTCTCTCTCTCTCTCAGTTCTTTCTTTAGCCGAACATTATGCTTTTTTTAAAGAGCTTTTTTATCCTAAATTTAATTACCTGGGTAAATACAACCATTTATAACCATCCCCTCTGAAAAAACAAATTGACCTTTTCATTGCCTGAATCATAATCATCACGATTCCGAAGTTCTCAAAGATTCCAGTTCCCACCCACCACAACTTAATCCCTTGAAGCTGTAACTAGCACGCTGTAGCATAGAGTAGAGATCACAAGAGTGACTAGGTTTTGGAGGTGCGAACCGAAAAATCACGTAGTCTTAAGCGATTTCAAGTGAAGAAACAAAATCTACTCCCGATAATGAAAACCCTGCACTCCAAGACTACTGCCGATCTACTCTAATAAGACTACTGGCGATCCTACTCTTCATGACGACAAGAAACGGTGTCAGAAGTAAGTTATCCTTGAAGAATTGTTGTAAGCATTGTTGTAAGCACACAACAACTCTCTCTTGATATCACTTTGCCATACGACTAATCGCTTTTTTCTGTTCAAGAGTGTTTCAAGTTTGGAGAACAAGAAAAATTTACAAGGAGCCAGGTCAGGTGAGTAGGGGGGTGATGGGGAAGAACACTGGTCGAGTGTTTGGCCAAAAGCTCACAAGCTCGAAGACTCAATGGGCTGGAGAGAGATCTCATGATGGAAAAACCAGTCCATCTTTCTGACCTATTGCGATGGATGGCGTCCCTCAGATGTTCAAGAACTTCAATAAAGTAAGTCGGGTTCCATGAGGAGCCTTGGGGGATAGGTACTCGTGGTGAACAACACCCTTAGCGTAAAAAGTCTGCATCACCTTGACATTGGATTGAATCTGACGAGATTTTTTGCGTTTGCGGGACGTTTCACTCACCCACTTGGACGATTGGGCCTTCATATTTCAATATCAGTATCGTAAATTCATGATTCTTGACAGATCCTGATAAACCAGGCTTGGCACAAATTTCGCAGCATCGCGGTACATCTTGGTCAAAGCCACGTGAAGATCCAGCTCTAACTCCCATCAGACTCCTTAAAGAGCTCCCTGATGGTCATGCGTCGATTTGGCCGCAATAAGGTGTTGAAAAAACCTTCTAGCTACTCAGAAACGACTCAGAACGTTTTCATCAGCTGATCTGTACAAACATCGGGATGTCAAAAAGTCCGCGTACCTATTTTCTTAACCGACCTCGTACATGTCAATGAATCTTGAATGGAACGGTCCTTCTAATTTTTGAACAGGAATACGATGACAATTCGGGTGTTTCCCCCAACTGCATCGCCAGTAAAAATATCCGTAGATGACGTCATTATTGTTTAGAGTTTAGCTTAAGGTTAACCTTGTTCCCGGAATTTCCTCCCTAAAAATGTAATTAAAATAGTTATTTCCCACATAAGCGCTCCAGAATTGCAAGAAAGAATCGAGGTAACGGCAACAGCCGAGGCAACAGCAGACAATTTTTATCGTACTTTGTAATAAGAGTAATGGGCAACCCAGTTTGTGGTGAGTGCGCGCATAAACTGAAACTGGGGGCATTTCGAGGCCATTTTATTTTACAATGAGAACGTCTTGCTCGTCCTCTTCCTTCTTTTTCTGCTTTAATGCTATGATGTTTTAAAGGAATGTTATTAATATTTTGTGTCCGTTTCAGACAACATAGGGGTGGGTTTTTATCTCATTAAAATAGCCTTGTCGTTATTATGGCTGTAATACAATTTTTTTATTATTATAAAGGATAATAGTTTCAAGAGTAAATCGCTTGGCTGTTATTACATTTATGTAATATATTTGATGAATTTTATTGGGATTTAGGTTCTAATTTAAATTTGCCACTAAAGATTCTTTACAGAACAAATTAGAAAAACTTTCGCACAGCATGCGAGGAGAATACTGAAGACATGGACGGTACCGTTTCGTTCTTATTATGGACTCATCAGCATATCATATCAGTCAGCTCTAAACTACACATGCTATACGAAATTTGGAAGTTCTATCTATTCTAACTGGTGTTTTCGTTTTGTAGTGACCTTTAATTTTCAAATGAGTGAGCAGGCAACCAGAGAAACGTGCGTGTCTTTATATAGTATTATCCTCGCTATAACAGTAGAGTTTTCATGGATTTATGAATTTTACACTACTAATGCAGAGGTTTCCATTAATTCAAGAACTACACATTGATTCTCATAAGTATATGTATACCTACCCACATTCATTTTCAAGCTAATTTTATTAAATTTTTACTGATGTGTATTTATAAATTAGATGTTACTACACGAATTAAGATGTTATGGCACATTTTTTCACCCTGGCCTTTTTAGATTTATAATTATTTTTATTGAACCACTTATTTGATTATATAATATATTTGATGAATTTTATTGGGATTTAGGTTCTAATTTAAATTTGCCACTAAAGATTCTTTAGAATAGATAGAACTTCCAAATTTCGTATAGCATGTGTGGTTTAGAGCTGACTGATATGATATGCTGATGAGTCCATAATAAGGACGAAACGGTACCGTCCATGTCTTCAGTCTTCTCCTCGCATGCTGTGCGAAAGTTTTTCTAATTTGTTCTGTAAAGAATCTTTAGTGGCAAATTTAAATTAGAACCTAAATCCCAATAAAATTCATCAAATATATTATATAATCAAAGAAGTGGTTCAATAATAGTATATTATGCAACGAGCTTATAATGAAGGCTATTAATACGCGAGTATGATGGTTAAGATACGAGCCATAGGCGAGTGTCTTAACCATCATAAGAGCGTATTAATAGCCATTATCTGCGAGTTCCATACACTATTTTTTCTACGACCCTTTTTTATTTCATAGAAAAGATTAAAAAATTATATATTTTAACAATGACCCGTGTACAATTGCGGATCATTGAGGTTAAGATAGGTTGCTATTTGCTTACGCATATTAGGTACCAAATTTTCTCTTCGTCGCTAAGATTATTCTGCTGAGACATGTTTTAGTATCAAGTTTAAAGGGCACTACTCACTACTGCGTAATTTTTATTATGCGAAGTTCGAATTCCGAATTTTACGCTTTGATTTTCAGATTAATAATAATTTTAATAACATTGACAGCCAATAATTACGATATTGTTTACCTGCGCAACGCGACGGTCGCAGCGTTGCCGCTTTGAATACTATCACGGAGCACTACGAATAATACTTTATCTTCTTATCTTTTACACGATATACCTACTTATCAAATTAATTAAGGTAACATAAAATCTTGATAAATTTTCTTTGAATGTTACTTATGTTCTAAATTAAATAAACGTTCAGAATTTTTTTTTTTCAGAAATACAGAACTTATATCACAAGGCAATTTTTGTCGTGAGTATGACAACTCTGTGACTTCGGTTGGTTTGCCGACCCGATTGTGAGCGAAAAGGACCCGATTCGATTGCAAATGCTACTCTGCCATTGGATAGCTTGACCAGTGCTTTAATGAAAATTTGTATCTTAATGAGACCCATTAAAGCACTGGTGATTCATACTTAATATGCAGATTAAAGGTTGGGAGTAGAAAAAAATAATTATAAATTACATTTATGTATAGCTGCGCAATTCTAATTTTTTGATTCTGCAGAAAACTTCGCACCCGTTTATAACGAAGCGCGTATTTTTTTGGGGGAAAACTTTTCTGATGAAGAATTATTTCTTAGTTTTTTTTTTTTAATTTATTGCAAAATGCGCATTAGGCAAAGCACTTTCGCTTGATTATTATTCGATTAGTGATAGTTTTTTTAACCATGTACACAAATAGGTATGTCGATCTAAATAAATGACACTCTGGAAGTTCACCTTTTACGAGTAGTTATTAGTTAATCGTTAATGATGCAATACTAGCTTAATTAAGCTAACGGGCACTCTCATTAGTCATTACAAACTACCAGGGTGAAGCTAATTGGTATACGGTATACACTTGGCCGGTTTGTGAAGCAAAAAATGCTCTAAAGCAGTCTCTTCGATAATGAAAGTAGATGGCTTAGTCCTCTAATTAGGACTTATCCCAAAATGGATAAAACATGTATAGTGTCACACAGAAAGGCGGTAGGTACTCATCATTTTATGGAAAAATTTTTCCTAATCTTTTAAGGAAAATTTTGATTTTTCTTCAAACACGTGATAAATGACCTGGGACATGAGCCGTCACGTATTGACGCTTTTTGAAAAAAAAAATTCTGAAAGTAGACAAATTAAAAAGAAAGTAAAGACATTATAAGAAAATCAAAACAAAAAACAATAATTGAAGAGAAAAAAGATCATCATGTAACAGAAGATCAAAATATGTTTCCTTTACCTACTTGAACAATTAACACGTGTTAAGTTTAGGTTTATAAAAATAAAAAATGCAAAAATGCAGCATTCTTTCATGCAAATGTCATCGAAGTTTTCTCTTCGGTTTCCTCCCACAAATAGCACACGGTAAACAAGTATTTTTGTTATAACTTTTTTTACGTATTTTTTTGTTCCAAGTATACAGGTGGTCACAGAATAAAGGAGACAAACTTTTAAGGGGACAGAATATTTACTTGATTTTAAGACAAAAAGTCTTAATGAACCTATACCCTCTAAATTGAGTATTAACGAAGTTACAGGGTGTTTCGTCCCATCTTTCTAATTACATATTAGGGATTCCTCTAAGGTTATTCCCGCACATGTCCCCTCCAACCACTCCCACCTAGAAGTGTACGCTTTCTTGGGAAATGAATTGGAAGATGATGGGTTACATACCGTTAAAACTCACTGATGGCAACCAAATCAGAGTTGGTGGCAGACAGCGCCAAGGGAGAAGGGAGAGCCAACAACAAAAGGTTGACCGTAAGACGTCGTACGACTAGGTCAAGTGACAAGCACTGAGCTTACACGAACTAAAGAGAATTGTTCTCGGAAGTCGCCGCGACGCATTTAAATTAATAGCCGTCTTAAGAATTGCTCTTCCATTAATTACTTGTGCAGTGCAGCATCTGGATAAATCTTAAGTACACGTTTTTCATGCTCCTGTTATCCTAGTTTTCATATTTATAATTAATAAACTTTACTCTATCATTAAGATACGCCGCGCGTAATTTACGCACCAATTATTATAATTCTTAATCGCCTACACGCAAGCCGGTCATTGGGATCGCACACACGATGTTCAATGTTCCAAAAAAATTACATTTTCTTGTATAACTCAAAAATTTATGAAATTGTTTGTATTATTTTTCTATTAATTGATCTATATAACAGCTATAATTACGTGTGTGTAATTTGAACCAGGAACGTACGAGAGGTTCAACGTCTTCCCCCTTTTAATTTTAATGCCATTAGATAAATTTTGTTTTTACATATTTTTCCAAAAGGTGGACATTTCTGGTACAAAAAAAGGCAAAAGATTTGGTAGGTAAATTCTCAACAGAATTTGAGATAACATGCACAACTGAATAGGTTAAAGTTCAGTAATATTTACCATAAAAAATTGATACCTTTTAACTATACTAACTTTTTTTTATTGAAAATGTACATGCACTGCAGGGAAATCCCTATGACGCTCTGGGAGAGGTGCATTGTTAGAAATTAGACGAAATTACCAAATAGCAGCAGTTATAATGTCAAATGTTGCCAAATTTATTGTTCAATATTTGCTTATATCTTTTAAAATGTAGCTCTGGATTTTTTAAAATTATTTTTCCCGTACTATACTGAGTGTCCCCTACAATGTACCATGTACCAAAGAGTTTATCCGTCATTTTCTTAACACCCTGTAGAAAAACATTCAGTAAAAAAAATCATAAAAAAAATTAAACCGTTTCGGAGTTGATCGAAATCTACTTCATTGGAGTTTAAAATTTGAAGATATTGGGGATCGAATAAAAATTTTTTTTTTTGTATTGGTACATTGAACACCCTATAACTTCGTTAATACTCAATTTAGAGGGAAAGTTTATTAAGACTTTCTGTCTTAAAATCAAGTCAATATTTTACCTTAGAAGTTTATCCCCTTTATTCTGTGACACCTTTTATACAGAGTTTTCCTAAATACCAGGTAAATACGAAAGAAAGTAATTCTTAGGCTTATTTTATGCCTAAAAGTTCATTTAAACATAGGTCCGCAAACGCTCTTTACCGATCTACAGGGTGTTGAAATTTGACGATTTTTTCGTGTCGACTAAACTGTCAAAATTAATGGAAATGTGATTATTATAAAAAAATAAATAAATAAACAGAGACTGTTTTACCATAATTTCGTTCAACGGATTAGAGTAAATTTTTTTGTTAGATAAGGGTTGCAGAGGCAAAATACTATAACAATAGGAGACCAAAAAGTTTCTAAATAAAACAGAAAGTTCACATTGTATTTTAGAATCTACCAGAGGGGCATCTCAAAAAAGTTCAGGGGGAGAAATGGGAGCGAAATGGGAGAAATTCGGGGGGAAAATCTGCTTGAAGATTCTCACAACCATTTGTCATTCCCAATGATACAAACCCTATAGCGCAACCTCAATAGCGTAACCTGAGCTATTAAAAAAATTCATATATTTTTTTAATTTAACACCCTGTAGATTGGCAACGAAGCGCTTGCGGACCTATATGTTTATATGAACTTTTAGGCACAAAATAAGTCCAAGTATTACCTACTTTTTGGATGTTGGCAAATTTGGATGTTTCTATAGGAGATTTCGGTAACTATAAGAGCTATGGAAAAATGAATGGCGCATTCTCGATCGCTTTTTTTGAGAGGAACTCAATGGTGAAAACCGGAACTCGCTATCTTCTTTTGTTTTCGAGCTATAATGAAAAGTACGATTTTTCACGATATCGATAAATGTCGATATCTTTCTTGGTTTTCAAGTTAGAGAAAAGATATTTGCACATTCTTGAGGCACTTTTTTGAGTAGAATGGAACGGCCTCAACAGATTTTGAATATCTTTTTTCATTTTTCCGTTATAACATAAAGTTGTATTTTTTTAAATGGAAGTCATAGTGGGCCATGAACTAATTAAATGGAGGATTTTTTTCTCTTTGCAACGATATATAACATGTGTGTTAAAAATTTATGAAAAGTTACATTTTTCAAAATAAATTGAATTTATCTTGGTACCTGAGATTTTTTTATTTTTATTTTGACTTGTCACGTAGTGGGCGTGAATGTCATTTAGAATAGTATATGAAGACGCCTGTCAAAGCCCAGTTCTCTTACATTTTTGAGTTAGAAAGTGACTGTTTCGCTTTGAAAAAAGTAAAATTTAGTTGATGACCAATGAAACTTTTTATACTTATTTTATATTAGATTGCTTTATGCAAAATAGTGACAATTCTGATATTTATATTTATAAGAATTGGCAAGTACGGATCCAATTACATTAATGGCAGTTTCTTCGGCATCACCAATATGATAGTTTTTCGGCCTAGGCTTCTTGAATGACCCTTGATTGATAATATTTGCCTTCAACCTGTCAAAAATAGATTTGTGGATTGGTCTCCTCTGTGGATAACGATTGAAGTATGTTTCGGATGCAATATCAGAATTGCTGTTACTTTGAATAAAGCACTCTAACATATCATACTTTTCGTAGTTTTCATAAACCAAATTTGCCATTTTGCAAGCGAAACGAGCACTTTCTAACTCAAAAACTGCGTAAACTGGCTTTGACAGGCGTTGTCGCACAATTTTCTAAATGACATTCACGCCTACTAGGTAAATAGTTGAAACAAATTTCTAAGGTACCATGATAAATTAAGTTTATTTTGAAAAATTAACTTTTCATAAATTTTTAACGCACATGTTATATATCGTTGCAAAGAGAAAAAAAACTCTATTTAATTAGTTCATGGCCCACTATGACTTCCATTTAAAAAAATACAACTTTATGTTATAACGGAAAAATGAAAAAAGATATTCAAAATCTGTTGAGGCCGTTCCATTCTACTCAAAAAAGTGCCTGAAGAATGTGCAAATATCTTTTCTCTAAGTTGAAAACCAAGAAAGATATCGACATTTATCGATATCGTGAAAAATCGTACTTTTCATTATAGCTCGAAAACAAAAGAAGATAGCGAGTTCCGGTTTTCACCATTGAGTTCTTCTCAAAAAAAAGCGATCGAGAATGCGCCATTCATTTTTCCATAGCTCTTATAGTTACCGAGATCTCCTATAGAAACATCCAAATTTGCCCACCCTGTACCTAGTATTTAGTATATGGTTTTAAGTAACTTTTTTCTTTCGGTGAATATTTCAGGAGAAGCGCTCAAAGTGATTAAAAATCCTGAAAAATCAAGAAAGAACCACTTTATATCGTCTTTCAACGATATTTTGAACAAATCGCCTAACTAATTTTATTATTGACTACTTACTATAATTTTGAGTAACTAAGTAGGTATAATGGAAAAAACTTAGTTAGAATGGTAAAAAATAATTCTTGCTGTATATACTTAAACTTACTTAGTAGTATAAGTACCATCATGTACTTTGATACGGAACCCTAACTTGGTGCGTGTAAAACACGCACTTGGCCAATTTTATAAAGTCTGTTTGTATTAATACCTTAGAACATAAAATATACCAGTAATCAGTAAATTGAAATGGAACTCAGGACGTAAGCGAATTCAAATGTAGAGCAGCCATTACCGACATTACCTTCCACATTCAGCGAACATTGTTCTAAATCCTACCCTCATACTGCATATTGATCGGTATCAAGAGGTTCTCTCTCATCTCGCGTCATTACAAACATCCCCTTCAAATTAGAGGATCGGACTATTTTGAACAGTTTTTAGCAGGATGACTATCCATACGAATTCAACTTGAAAATCGAATCCCTTTTCAAATGACAAAATACCGCTAAAAGGTCTGTATAAAATTCCAAAACATTTTCCTGATACCAAAAAATAATTATCAATTAGGTATTAAAGTACTCATGAATGTACCATATGGAACGTAGTAAAGGGTTTTCAAAGAAATTAAAAATCTATAAAGGAATCGCGAGCGATTATCCAAGTAGAGGTAAGGACAATAATTATTATTACGCAATTTGACATTTCACAGAAAGTATAATAGACTTGATGATACTTTTATGATACAAGAACAAGCAGCCGTACTCTCATACAAGTTCCACACACGTACAATTCCCATCAGACCGGTAATTTCTATAATAAATAACAATTGTACCTGTAGTTATAAAAAAATCAGGCGTTTCCTTATTCCAGTTTTTATAAAGGTAGGTATCTCGATCGGTAGTATTATTATAGTAACCAGTAACTACAACTTCAATAGAAAACTTCAAAGAATTTATAATAAGAGAATTCCTGCACAATCCACCACTTATAACTTAAAAGGTATAGGTAGGTACTTATAGTTGAAATAAACTGGTAATCTCATTTTATATAAAAGAGAAATTATTATTATTAAAAGACAAATTCACCTGATTTTACTGTATTGGTATATAATTATTATAAAGTTACTTTATTTTACCCGCCTTGTCTCTAAACAAACCTCAAGAGCTTAGCTAGTTAATAAATAGATCGTTGACGTTTACTTCGTCAATCAATTCTATTGACCCGGCTATCATCATTATCATCTAACTCTTGTACTCGTTAAATCGAAAAACTTGCTGACTGCAACCTCATTTTCTCTTCTTAGTTGGGTTTCCTGTTAAATTACGAAATTAACAGGTGTTGAATCTCAAAAACGCATAATCCAAATCTATACAGAAAAAACATGTATAATAGCTATTATGAATGAATTATTTAAACTGGTTAGGGAACAGTTATTTTAAGATGAATTGGGTAAAACTAGAGTCCCTCGATATACAAGAGTCTGGTCATACGGTCTCCGGCAGCCATGTTTATCCTGTTTCACCGAAAAAATGCATTGATGAGATAGGCGCTTAGCACTAAAACAATTAAAATACGCGTTATTTTGCATATTATTTATACAGTGATTTTTTTTTATGGTGACTATGGGAATGCTAAAGGATCTTGTAAAATCGTTTCCACATTATCTCTTGTTTTACCTTGATTTACTGCGTATTCTTCAAAACAATGTTAAATGTAGTCAAGTTCAAAAAGTGAGGTTTTTCATTTATTAACCAAGCAACATTAACAATAAATATCCCTCAATACGCAAATGTAAATAGATATTTTATATAATATTATGCGATATTAAAAAAAAAATGAGTTTTTATTAGGTAAATAAGTACCTAAGTTTTAAAGCTTGCAGTAATAAATTTCAATATAATTGGACTCACCGACTAAAAATCTTAGAGGGTAATATACTGAAGGGTTATAAATATAGTTTTTAGAAGTGAAGCGGTCAGGCTTGTTCTTTATTAGACAGGTTCTATGTAATTCGAGCATCCCAATAATACTAAACCACAGTCTAAAATCTATTCAACTTCGCATTTCATTATTTTATAAATGATTCAGTAAAATGTTCATTATTATTCTTTCTAACTTTTGATAAAATATATCTGGAAGTATTAGATTAAAGCGAGTTTCTTTAATTTTATATTGAATTTTAAAGGGTAATTTAATTTTTTTTTCACTATTGCAACAATAACTAATTGCACAACGACCAGGCATTATTTATAACCTTATAGGTATATGCAATTCGATGAAAAAAATTAATTAGTAGTCATTTTCGAGACCGGCTAATGCTAATCTTATGGCACTCGTCGGAGCTAAAAGGATAAAAATGGCCGCCGAGGCGGCTAACCAATCAGAAAGATGACCGCGTATGGCCAGACTCTTATATATCGAGGGACTCTAGGTAAAACTATAGACATACAGTAGTAGTAGAGAAGAGAAATGTAGGTAAAATCCTACAAAAAGTGATAATGCCACTCTATGGATTTATTCGAATCCCACTTGTCTTGCCACTGAAATGTTTAACTATTTATTTTAATTTATAATAATTTGTATACGACTAAATGACATGGGCTGTCCTTGAAGCTAAAAATTACCAGAGTATACTACGACTTTTTCTTATCTGTACTTACAGTGTCCAGTAAAGAACGCGTTCACTCATTAAATATTTATTTTGAAAAGCCTGTTTTTTAAATTATTCGTTAATTTCTCTGTAAGTGCTGTGCTGCATTTGAAAATTTAAGATTTATTGGTTCTGAAGCGAGGAGGTATTTGTTATTAAATCGGTTTTTAATTCTACGTCAAATTCTTGCTTAAATACAGGGTGTCGCTAAAAGGTATCTACCATCAACGTTCTACCACAGATTTCCGAGTGAAAAATATGACGATTTAAACGAAATTATCTTTGTCCAAAAAGACAAGCCCTTGAAAAGGGGTCAACCAAATCCACGTTTTCCAGAATAAGTCAAAAATGAGTTAAACGAGCAACTTTAAAATATCACGTCCTACTACTAGTATTAAGCCCACTAAACTGACATAGTCCTACAAACATTGACATACAGGGGGATCCGGTTTTCAGTGTCACTTTTTACGCCAGAACTTTTTTATCCGCGCGCCACTGAGTGATTCTGTATTTTTTATTCAAAGGTGTAAATATTACTAAACTTTTTGACTTCTTATAAGATTTCGATATCTTGCAAGGTTTTCCCATAATTAATTTTTAATGATTACACCACGAAAAAGTATTTGTGAAAATCTCATTTTAATTAAAAAAAAATCAATTTTTATTTTACCGAAACGATTTTTTTCTCATTTTTTTGGCCTTAGGAATAATCGCAGTAGGCGGTGAAACTAATGTTTTTCATTTAATTATTTAATTCATTCTTTATTTATTTTGGAAAATGTGTATTCAGTCGACCCTCTCTATATAAGGGTTGTATCTTTAAAAGGATGCCATTTTAAACATAAACAATTTCGGTTAAATGGGCATATTTTTAACCCAGAAGTCCGTGGTAGATCGTTGTTATTAAAATTATTATTTAAATTAAATAATAAATTTTCACAAATACGTTTTCAGTAGTAGTGTAGGTCCATCATAAAAAATTAATTAGGGGATAAAAAAATACAGAATCAATCAGTGGCGTGCATATGAAAAAGTTCCGGAGTAGAAAGTGAGAAGTGACATCAAAAACAGGAACAGCCTGTATGTCAATGTTTGTAAGACTATTATGTCAGTTTATCGGTTTTAACAATAGTAATAAGAGCTGAAATTTTGAAGTTTCTCAGTTAATCCATTTTTGATTTATTCTGGAAAACGTGTTTTTGATTGACCTACTTTTATAGGCTGTATCTTGTAAAGGGTGCCTTTTTGAATATAGATAATTTCGACAAAATCGTCATATCTTTTACTCAGAAATCTGTGGTAGAGCGTTGGTGATACCTTTTAGCGACACCCTGTATATTGTAACGTTCTTACTTTTTATTATTTCAAATTAAAGGTCTTCCAATAATACAAGGCCTTTATTTGAACCAGTCACAATACAAATTCACAAAAATAACAAATAAACATCAACCTCCAATTTTCAGCAATCAGCTGTTCTCTTTATTTACTCACACTGAGACCATTAACACAACAAATATCTCTTCACTCTAATTTCACTTCACTTATCTTCATTCTGTTCTTTACTCTATGGCGCTTTAATTTTAACCGAACTTAACTACTGCTACGGCGGCACTCTTATGTAATGCCTGACGTGCGATCGAATTCTTCTAGTAGCTTCACTGGCGTACCTCTAGACACAACCATGCGATCTCGAACATGCGCAGCACCATTTCTTCATTTAGTAGAATGTCACCTTGGTCCTTCCAGTGTTCCTTCGTCCAAATATGTAGAGGGTCCGACAAATAGACGTCCTCAAATTTGAAAGTTAACAACAAACAACGTTTTTGATAAATGTGATTGATAAACTACACGATGTCATTTTAAATTAACGAGTTTTCAAAATTCTCTATTTCACTTAAGTGGAAGAAAATCGCCTTGGTTTTAAAATAGCCCCACAAACAGAAGTCGCCTGAGGTTAAATCGGGCGAACGTGGAAAAAAATGTCTCTTTTTTTTGAGAAAAAGGATTCTTTCAAAGGAATTTTTTGATAATTCCACAACAACGAACGACCGATGCTGTTCCACCGAACCCATGGTGATAGCTGGATCCACCTTTTTGTTGCTCCCATCTCAACTCAACGAATCCCATTTCAAATTTTGAGAGCTTTTTGCCTAACCTTGTGTTTATACAGGCTGCTCATTTTATCTTAAGCCATTCAAATACAGGCTGATTCTTAACCTATATATGTATAAACTTGGGAAAATAGAACTTAGATCAAACAATGACAACTAATAAAAAAAACTGTAGGTTTGTAAAAATTTGTATTTGGTGGTTTCAACATTACCTGAGTCTATAATGAAAATATCTTGAAAACTGGGGCATTTCCGGTTATACCGAAAGTCGCCATCAACTTCGTTAATTTAAATTTAAACAGGACATCCTGTACATTAATACATTTTAAAATTGTTGAGTTATCAGGCAATTTAAAAATGTATCAATGTATAGGTGTTCTGTTTAAAATAACGAAGTTGATGGCGACTTCCGGTATAACCAGAAGTGTCCCAATTTTCAAGATATCTTCATTAGATTTATATGTAGGTAATGTTGAAACCAACGATTACCAAATACAAATTTTCACAAAAATCGCATAAGTGGTTTGTGAGATGTCTAAGTCTAACTGACTCTCGTTATAAAAAAAATTACAGAACTAAGAATCACCCGGTATATCAGAAACTAAGTACTTACGCATCGTATCAAAAAAAGTGGGTGATAAAAGTTGTTCGTCTGGAAAGGAGACATCCGATGATACAAAACTTGACCAACCTACCCCCACCATACGAGGGCGGGGGACCGTAATTTTGCAAATCTTAAATGAGAACCCACGTTTTTTTTGTAGATTAGCTTTTACGGGCGAAAACACGTATAGTCGCGCGCCAATGCGAAGCTTTTTACTCGGAAGTTCTCAGACACAGCACCGATTTCGATGATTCTGGTTAAAAAAAATTATTTTTATATTATTTAAAAGCAGAAACCTATTGGAGCGGGGACGACATACATACAGGGTGGTCACTTTCAATTTGGCTCGCCATCATACGAGATAGGCAGAGTCGGTTAAATTGGAGAAAATTTTCACAATTTTATGTTTAGTACTTCAGAATCTGGAAACAAATATGACAACTTCAGTCATAATGTGAAAAAACAGAAATTTCGAGATTTCTTATTTTTGGCATTTTTTTATCATTGAAAGTAACTTGATAATTTTTTATAGGTTTACATAAGTCATCAAAAGCTTAGTATCCATGCATTATTTGATAGTACAAAAATTTTCTAAGCAGACTACTATATTCTAGAATTTTCGTAATTAACTTCTGTTTTTCTAATAGCCGCCGTATTGTTTTTGTCATTGATTTGATTTTCATTAATTTTATTAATACCCAATGGCATGAAAAACAATTTGGCGACCATTAGAAAAACAAAACTTGACTTTGAAAACTCTGGGATCAACTTCGAAAAAGTTTAGGAAACTTTTTACGGCTTAGAAAAATTTTGTATTGTTACATGGATAGTTCTTGATTAGTTATGTATAAACTTACAATAAATTATTCATTAATTTTCAACAATAATAAAGATATGGCTAAGACTAATTAAATAGGAAATCTCGATTTTTCAGTTTTTTCAGCATATTTCAGCAACGACTGCAGTTATCCTATTTTTTTTTTTGTGTAACTTTTCTCTAATTCAACCGACTCTCCTCGCGACTCTCGATCTCCGATTGTTTGGGATATTCCGATGGTGAGCCAGTTGAAAGTGACTTTTGTAATAATAACACAAAAAAAAAAGTAATTTTCTTAAAGCCAGAATCATCAAAGTCGGTGCTGTTTCTGCGAGGACTTCCAACTATTGCCTGTTTTACGCATTCATCGACGCGACTATAGTAGGAAATTGCTCCCCCCTTCCCGCTAATGCAAGTGGGGCGGGGGCTAAATTTGAAGGTTTAGTTAGGTACCCCCATTTTTCATTGCAGATTCGGATTTTACGACCAAAAATACGAAGGATTTGTCTGAATTTTTGTTTTTTTGATTCATGCTAGATGGCTCTGTAATCGACCTTTTTTTGTCATAATACTGAAATTGAGACAAATTTCAAATTTACACCTGGCCCCACCTGCATGGTGAGGGGAGGGGGAGCAATTTCCTACGAGTTTTCACCCGTAAAATCTGCAATAAAAACGTGGGTCTCAATTTTAAAATTGCAATTTTGTATGAATTTAATGTTCTGTTTTGTTTACTGTAATAGTTGGGCATCCAATTAAGTACTTTAATTCAAGTCGAACATTTTTTCTAGCCCTTCTAGTTCTAGCTATCCACAGACCCCATGGCGCGAACCTTTTGCGGCGGCAAATTTTTATTGATGGTATATTTTTTGCTATTATTTTATTATTTATTAATTATTTTACTAATATATCCCTAGGCCTAGGGTATATATTAGAAAAAAAAACTGGTTTCAGAAGAAAGTTTTGCTATATTTTTGATTTTCTCACTCTCTATGCTTTTTGTGTCCCTGAACCCAAATTTGAAGTTTGCAAGCAAAAATTTGGGCCGGTATTTTTTGCCCGAATTTTAGCACTTTTTTCAGTTTTTAGCCCAACTCTCAGAAAGAAAGCGTTATTTTTTCGAAGTTCATTCTATACTAAATTAAAGGAGACAAAATTTTTGTCATGAAAAACTTTTTTCAAGACTAACGGTTTCGCCGCTTGAGAGCAAAAAATTCCAATTTGTGAAATTTACCGTTTTCGCGCTTGGTTGGTAGTCGGTTGGAAAAGACATCGACCTGATGCTGGTCAACCTCAGCGGGTCTTTGAGA
This sequence comes from Malachius bipustulatus, assembly GCA_910589415.1. NCBI lineage: Eukaryota > Metazoa > Arthropoda > Insecta > Coleoptera > Melyridae > Malachius > Malachius bipustulatus. Next base: position 24,782,661 of record OU342631.1, on the reverse strand, counting down.
ACGAGAAAACGTATCCTTACTAAAAAACAAAGTTCCAAGCCAAATTTTTGTTTGCCCTCCGAGAATTCTAAAACGTCTAGCCTAATTCACTTATTTATCTTGTGTATTTTCTCATAAAGAGGGGCGCATTATTTTTAGTAGCCAAAGGGCAGAATATCTAAAGACGACCCTGTCCCACCTCTAGGGAGTGGGGGTAAGTTGGTCGAGTATCATTAGATGTCCCCCCTCCAGATGAACGACTTTCATTACCCACTTTTTCTTTGATTTATTTGAATGTCTTCTGATAAAATGATGACCTATATAAAATACCTAGAAACCAAATATTTTTTAAGTTTTTCGACTTTTTCAAAAAAATGTTGTCTTATTAGTTCGATTTAAACATAGCTATTAAATATCTGGACAATTTTACAATATTAAAGTTCCACAAAATTGGTACTCATAAAAAGTAAAGGGCGGCATTTCAGATAATAAAAGAGTATTTTAGAGTTTTAGAACTGTGAGCCAATATTGAAAGCTAGTGCGCTAAGCTAGAGAAAGACCAAGTAAAAAAATAAATAAAAACAACTTCCTCTAATAAGGGTAAAGGTAGAAGGGTCTCGGGAGAAAATCGTTAGTCAGTGTTGCTCGTAGTTCTGAGTAAAGTCAATTTCCAAGTTTCAAGCTCTACCCGTTCGGTACTTTGTGGCAAAAAAAGCAATAAAATAAATAAGTGTTATAGCGCTAGCCTGCCCACGCCCAGTGAAACTTATAAGCACTTACAACAAAAAAAATAAATAGATGTGAGAAAGAGTTATAACAAAAATACTTTTTTTATATTTTTAAGTTGGTAGCGTATTTATGAAAATGTTGTGCCCAAGAAAGCGACTGCAATAAAAATATAAGAAGCTAGAAACTCTTTTGTTTGAGCTGCATCCAACAATGAGTAATTAAGATTACCAGCAAAAAGCAGAAATCACGATATTTGCATCAAACGATGACATGAGCCGCGTATTTATTCTTTTTTTTTATGAATTAAATAAACGAAAAAATAACGAAGATGAATCAATTATTAATATTGTTTGTCGTATCTCAAACACTTAAAAACCTAATAACTACCAATTGATATAAGTGCTAATACACTATACAATAATATAATAATCATTTAAAATTAGGTGATAATTAGCCGATAACAAGGATCACTCGTCTCAATTACTGTTCGACGCCCGGAGTCTAATTTTAAGCACCAGAGGCCATAAAGGAAGAAAAACCCTTCACATCACATCCTTAAAATTAGAAATTACCGCGGCAACAAACTGTCGGCAACCGTTCAGTGGGTAGGTATTATAATAAGAAGGAAGTTAACTGAAAGCATAGCGATTCTCATTAATCAACAAAGACAAATTGTTATTTGGGGTCAAAGTCATCGGCAAATACTGATGAACGATTTAGCACCTCAGCGCCGAAACTCACGACTAAATTTAGCACCGTCCAGTTCATACAACACCTTAAGGTCGAAAACCAAACGATCTCTTATGACAAGTTGCTTTCTTAAGTAACCTACTTACTTAAACTCAGTACGTAAAAAATTTCTATTTTAATTCGACTTTTAAAACAAACAGCTCTTAAATTAGAAGGTGCGTTTAAATTAATGCCGCCGCCGATGAGTGAGCAAATTTCACGCGGTAATTAAATGGTTAGTAGTTATCCGTCGATTCGATATGCATCTTGTTGTTGATCTGGGATTGGATGTGAGCCAAAATATCATTAACCAGGAAGTGTTAGTTTTAGTTTTATTTCCGCAGCATGCAAGAGTTAATTTTGCAATTTCCCCTGGGAGATCTGGATCTCCAAGCTGCACAGGTTGTAAATGTTCAGTGTTCAATGCCGACTGAGACATAAATTCTGATTAGATCCGGGGGCACAGAGAAAGTCTTCATGTATAAGTAAAAATAGATTACATGATCGGAATTTCAATAAGTAGGTCACGCGGGACCTATTTTTCGGGGTAAACTACGAAACAAGGCGAAATTGATATGAGGTCTTTTCTGCCTTTGAAATATATCCTCCGGAGCGCTAGGGGGATATGAGAAAATTTGAAGCGGTAACATATGAAAGATGTAAAATGAAATGGGATAACTCAAAGTATTTCTCCTGTTACCATCTAAACTTGTAAACCATGACGATTTATTTTATTATACCTAAGTAACTTTGGTAGATGTAGAGAGGTGGATTCTAAATTTTGGTTTAGACAGATCGCACCTGGAAACCGAGCTGGAACAAAAAATGTATGTGTAATGAAACGACCTCGTTCGGTTTATAAATATTTACCGTTGCAAATTACAAATGAATATACTTTACTTTCACCGATTAGATTGTGATAAAATTTTTGCTTGTAAATCGTGGTGCATGCAAGCCAAACAAAACAACGCTTGAATATATTGAATTCACTCTATTTTCACTTTTTACTTAAAGTTCGTGAAACTCTATTTATCATTACCTAAAGAAACGATAACAACTCTGCCAGTAAATTAGTTTTAGTTCTCATTGATTTCTGTAAAGATTATCATATGCAAAAAAATTTGTTGTATGTATTGCAAAAAGTAGGAACCATTAGGGCTTGGAGCAGCAGATCTCCATAGTTTTATGAATGAGTAATAATAATTAGAAACTAATAAATGCCCTAGTAAATGCCCCAGTGCGAAATTAAATTATCATATACAGGATATTTGGTCACTGGAGAGCCAAGATCGAATGCCATGTATAGAATCGTATCTTAAGCATAGATAAGGCCTCGTTTAGGATATATGTATTTCAAAAAATGTAAAACTAAGACTGATGCTATTGATAAAATATGCATCTCGAAAAAAAAAATGTTTTATGAACTGAACAACAATTTTGGAAATATTTCCTAAACGAGGCCTGAACTTGAAAAAAGTTATTCTTTCTTTCACGCTTAAAATACGATTTTACACATGAAATTCGATTTTGACTGTCCAGCTACTAAAATATATAATATATTTTTAGCATCCTGCTTAATCTTACATTTTTGGGAATATTACCTAAACGAGGCTGATCTTGAAAAAAGTTATTCTCTCTTTTATGCTTAAAATACGACTTTATACATGACGTTCTATTTTGACTATCCAGCTACTAAAAAACATTTTTAGCAGCCTTAGTTTTACATTTTTGGAAATATTTCCTAAACGAGGCCTGATCTTGAAAAAAGTTATTTTTTCTTTCACGCTTAAAATTCGATTTTGATTTTACACATGACGTTCGATTTTGACTGTCCAGCTACTAAAAAAAATATTTTTAGTAGCCTTAGTTTTACATTTTTGGAAATATTTCCTAAACGAGGCCTGATCTTGAAAAAAGTTATTCTTTCTTTCACGCTTCAAATTCGATTTTACACATGACGTTCGATTTTGACTGTCCAGCTACTAAAAAAAATATATTTTTAGCAGCCTTAGTTTTACATTTTTGGAAATATTTCCTAAACGAGGCTTGATCTTGAAAAAAGTTATTCTTACTTTTATGCTTTAGAATACGATTTTATACATGCCGTTTCATTTTGGCTGTCGAGTTACCAAACAGCCTGTATACAGTATGTCCCCGGATCGACTTTAAAAGAGGAAAAACTTTTTTGTTTTTGATTTCTCAGAAAATTTCACTCTTGATGATCTGGCCTGCTTGATTTCAAATCCCCAAAACAAAAGTTACTTTTTAGGTAACTCAAACGGTTCTTGAGATAATATAATTTTTCTTTAATAATTGAATTTTTTTTAAATGTAATTTTATTTTTTCTATAATACAGGGTGATTGATTGAAACGCCACATTAGAAAAAGTTCGACTTCCAAATGATCTAGGAATCTGAAATTTGGAACTTAGGCAACATACCTAATAACGAGTCAAAATGAAATATTACCAAGATGGTAGAACATTTAAAATGGCGAAAGCAATGGCCATCTTTGTTTTTTTAAATGGGACACCCCATATATTATTGCATTTTCAGATCGTCTGAGAAAATGTAATAACAATGGTGCTTATAGTTGTATTTTAAATTGAGTAGGCCATGAGTTATAAACAAGTGAAAATCGTGATTTTCCAACTTTAAAGACATTTATCACGAAAACGGCTCAAGATATCAGAAAATGGCTTACATGTCCCTATCTTAACTTTTTATAAGGCATCCAAATATGCAGTTGAAATCTTTATACAAGGTGGTGGAAATTGTCAGATTTTTCATCACCCTGTATAAACATTTCAACTCTACAGTAGGATACCAGATGAAAAGTTAAGATAGGGACATGTAAGCCGTTTTCTGATATCATGAGCCGTTTTCGTGGTAAATGTCTTTAAAGTTGGAAAATCACGATTTTCACTTGTTTATAACTGATGGCCTACTCAATTTAAAATACAACTATAAGCACCATTGTTATTACATTTTCTCAGACGATCTGAAAATGCAATAAAATATAGGGTGTCCCATTTAAAAAAACAAAGATGGCCATTGCTTTCGCCATTTTAAATGTTCTACCATCTTGGTAATATTTCATTTTGACTCGTTTTAGGTATGTTGCCTAAGTTCCAAATTTCAGATTCCTAGATCATTTGGAAGTCGAACTTTTTCTAATGTGGCGTTTCAATCAATCACCCTGTATATTTGATGAATTTTATTGGGATTTAGGTTCTAATTTAAATTTGCCACTAAAGATTCTTTACAGAACAAATTAGAAAAACTTTCGCACAGCATGCGAGGAGAAGACTGAAGACATGGACGGTACCGTTTCGTCCTTATTATGGACTCATCAGCATTTATTTATTTCAGCATTTTATTTTGTATTTTTATTTATCATCAGCATTTATTTTTTCTGAAGAAATTCAAATAATCGTAACATGAAATGAAATTCTCAAACTTTTGTTTTGGGGATTTGAAATCAAGCAGGCCAGATCATCAAGAGTGAAATTTTCTGAGAAATCAAACACAAAAAAGTTTTTCCTCTTTTAAAGTCGATCCGGGGACACACTGTATAGGGTGTTCGAGAATAAAGGGGGCAAACTTCGCCGGTATAATATTTACCTAATTTTAAGCCAAAAAGTCTTATTAAACACATTCTCTACGTTTACTTTTTGTATCAGAAATGGCTAGATTTTGGAAAAATACGCCAAGGCCATAATTTTCTAGTGGTGTCAAAATTGAAGGGTACCTGCTTCAAGTTAAACACAGGTAATCATTGCTGTAACATTAGACTAATTAATAAAAAAAACCGACACAAAAATGTAAAAAAAAAATATTAAGCCGTTTTGGAGCTTAGTACATAAAAATAAAAATTTCTTTTTACCATTTAACATGGGTTCAAATGGGTTCGCTAAGACTTCTTGTGTAAAAATTAAGTAAAATATTCTACCGTCGAAATTTGCCGCCTCTATTTTTGGACAGTAGAGTTTTCGAAAAACGACTCTTGAACTAAAAACAAAGGTCACCCAGAATAACAATTATTATTTTACAAATTTAACACGCCCATATTTAAATAAGGCTCTTCGATTAAGTTAAGCTTTTCAATTTTATTTAGCAATTCTCTGAAACTTCTCTTTTGTTTCTCTGGTTTTTTAATAAACATAAAAATTATGAAATTTTACTCAAATTCCAAAGTCTTGATGATAATAACTTGCCCATATTGAAATTTGGTGTTATATAGACGAATGTTTCATTAATCAGAACCCACAGAAAATTCAAATGAAGATTCCTTGATAAATGTCAAGGGGGGTGGGTCATAACCCAAGCCCAAAACTTGTCCCAAAACTCAGCGTCATCCTTTGAAGGGCTTATAGGCCAAGTCATGACTGACCAGAATATCATAAGACGATCTCAGTAAAAAATTGTTAATTTTCGAGATAATGGGACTTTTATGAATTTTGTGAAAATCGATACCTTAGATCTGTTTTTCGAGTGTCACCGTTACAAAATTTCATATTCTTACATTCTTAATGTTGTTACGCAATGCTGAATAGCCCCATTAATGATTAAGTGCCGAAGAAATATTCTGGTGCCGTACCTTTTAGGAAAACTATTAATTTTTTGCCCCATTGAGATCATCTTATTATTCTGGGCAGTCATGAGTTGGTCTATCAGCCCTTCAAGGAATGACGTTGAGTTTTAGTTTAGGACATCCTGTATAGTTAACGGGTCACTCACACTTCACTACAATTTTTACACTGTCCTTTATTTAATTTTCCATGTAGTTTCATAATGTTTAGTTCTTTTTTGAGGAAATGACCTTTAGTTCCTAAGGATACCATGGAGCGAATATCGGTGCTGGGAGGGTAGGAAAGGTAAAACACACACCGGCGAACGATTTCTTTGATCGGTCCTTATTGATGCCGATCTCAAACTAATGGGTCATTCGAGAAGGGCAAGGAAAAATTTTAAAAAATCGTCAAATATAGAAGATATTACTAGTATAGGTATCTCGAAGCAAATATCTCCCTTGTTATATAATTTCCACAGACTTTCACTATATAATACCATATATGATACTCCTAGAGACCCATATAATACTACTTCTTAGTTTATGTGGTAAGTATACCTGAGTGCGAGTGGCCCCTCATCTATACAATAACCCTTTATTCTTATTTTTTTTTATATTTTGTTATCTTAAATTTCTGTAATCTCTTCTCCTGAAAACCCAACTAATCATTTGTAGTTTTGATTTCCGCGAAAAATAAATTGGCTTGCATAAAACAACAAACAACGTCATCCGCACCTTGATTAAATCTATTGCACATATAGAAACACGTCCGATTCTAAAACCATGACAGGAAACGACCTAGGAAACTACTCATTCATTATCGTCGTAATATTTCGTCTATTTAAAAAAATGACACAACCTAAGATGGTCGGGTGAACATGATGTTTCGCTATATCTTCAGCTCATAAGTCTGCCATATATCAAGTGTATAATTTTTCAACATGAACCAAGAACCAAGAAACACTAGGAGAGAAGTGTGTAGAGCAGAGATAATATTAAACAATAATAAAGAAGTTCATTTTCTATTTGTCTCTCTGTTGTTTTTTTTTACAATGTTTCACCTAGACTTGACTAGACTAGAACCCTATCGCGAACTGCTATAGGACGTTTTGTCCCCTTCTCCCTTTCAGTCCTGGATGCTACTTAAATATTTTACGGGAATCAGAGAAAGAATTAAAGTAATTACTTATACAGGGTGTATCAGCTCGGTTTAGACAACGGTAAGAGCCATGTAGGTCTTTTTTTATTTGAAGTTTTTGGATTTGGACCCTCGTTGCTGAAATATGGCCGCCTTTCGGTTTTTAGTTTTTTGGCTCTAGTTTTGACATTTTTAGGCTCTCGCCCTAAGACTTAAGCTAGTTTTGGAAACTATACTTAACTTCAGTTAGGTACAACTTTCATATTGAGTCCAGGTTCTATCTCTGTTGGACCCAAAATGGCGGCATTCCTAAGAGTTTGATATTAAATACTTTCAAAACTGCACGATTAATTCTTTTTTTAAGTAGAACCGAGAGTAGAACAGTAATTTTCTTAAAATAATGGAGGAAAACGATGATCATCTGGCAAAATCATCTGGGATTGGGCAAAAAATTGCTCAACAATAGTGTTTACCTAATGGAAAAATTTTAAGAAAACTGAAGCTTATATTCACATCTACATCTAACCAACCGGTTTTAAGAAAAATTTTAGTACAGTATTTTTCTATTGCTCTGTATGATACTTCACTATAGCACGAGCTATAACATAACTGTTTCATTTGGCAAAAATTCATGACACTATATTTTTTAAACCTCGAAAAAACTCCTCTATACATTATTTATTATTTTACGAAACGAAGTATGATGGAATGCAATAAAGTAAAAGCTCTAAATTCAAAAAGACGAGAAAAATTCTATCAACGTTTCGAAAAATAATAATAATATCTCCATAATAAAAAATCTTTTTATAGCATATTTCGTTTACAGCCGCGGGCGTGAATGCTAAACAGTACCACCACAAGTCAATTTGGATTATTACTCATAAACCACAAATCTTCAGTCAGATAAGTACTTAGGTATATGATTAATTTAACCGCAAGTAGTTTCTCATAAAATGTAATAATTGGAAAGCTCGTCGTTACTTTAACCATCCCAGCCAATAGAAGAAATTGAATTTTAATTCCTTATACATACCAATAAGTACATAAAATTTACATATTAAAGGCATGATAAACACACACTAGAATTTTATCAATTAATCAATATCTCTCCTACTTAGTATAATTTGTAACTAGACTCTACTAGTATCTAGTATCTACCTACATCAGGCAGACTTCGGTGTAGGTTTAATTGGGACAAAATTGCGTATTTTTGTGCTTTCAATTGTAATGCGAAGAGTAATTGAGAATAGGTTCAGCTGTTGCTGAAAAATGCCGAGAAAAAGAAAACTGAAAAATTGATGAGTTTTTTCGATAGGTTTTTGTTTTTTTTTTGATTTTTCATTTACACCGAATGTTATATAAAAAAAAACTATATGACAGCCATAATAAAAAAAAAACTTGACAATGGAAATCCTGGAAACTAGTTGTATTTGTAACAATGCCAAATAAAAATACGATGACCATTTATGTAAGCCTACAAGAAATAATTATTTAATTTTGAATAATAAAAAAGAAAATGATAAAATAAGAAATCTCATTTTTTTTTAGTTGTTTCAGATTACAAATCTCAGCATTAACATAAAATACCCAATTTTTACCCCAATTTACCTAATCTACTTCGGATCATATATCGGGTGTTCAATAATTATTAACACGTCCCGAGTTGGCTCTGGAGATCGAACCGTATGTCATAACTTAATTTTCTATTAATATAGAATAGTAGACAGTCTGTCCGATTTTGTATGATTGTGATCCACTGTCACGGTTACTAACTGTAACTGTTATTTGTTACGAGTTGTTTCAGAATAACTGTAATTTTACTGCCGGTTCTTAGTCTCAAATCCAAATCATCGGTATTTAATCTCTAACTCCGAGTCCTTCAGTAGATATGCGTCAAATAGTCACAGTGTTTCTCGCACATGAATTATTCCAAGTAACGAGGACATAGGAACTGCCACTGCTACCTAATCATGTTCTTCCAACTCTAGTCCAAGGGCAGTGAAATTGATGTATTGTAAACAATATGACCGAGAATATGACGTTAGTGACATTTTAGCATTATTGATTTACTGAAGGTCGTTCTTTTTTCAAAGGAAAGGTTAATTAATAAAAATAAATTCCCAATTAGATAACTGAAGTTTGGTTATTTATTTATATTGTTCAAATTAATTTGGAGCGCTCACGTAAGAGCGAAGAACTGCTATAGTTGAAAGTTATTTTCGCAATGGAAGTAATAAGCTTCATGGTAAGCTTCATTGAATTTGGATGTTGTCTTTAGACCTGTCTGGAATAATTATCACAATTGCAGACCCAAGAAAAACTGCTAGTTACTCATCAAACCCAGTGCTTGGATTTCTGTTGGAAACTGCTCACAAGCTTCTTAGAAAAGGTGCTCACTTTTTTCCTTATCCAGTGACATAACAGTGAAAGTATACCTTATTCCGAGACATTCCTGGTAGGTAAAATTTTTGTCAATAGTTCTTCCGAAACTTACAGCCATCATTATAAAGATTTCTGTGCTCGTTTTTGAAGCTAATATCGACGTCAAATGACTTTTATTAACATTTTTGCGAGCATTTTTGTAATAACTTTCATGTCAAGAATATACACATAAATTTAAATAATTTCCACTTAGACTCGATACCTTCTTCAGAAATGGCCACAGAAATCTGCCCGTTAACTTAATGAGCCTTTATAATACTCGCTGTTACAGTTTTAACCAATACTTTTTTACAGGTTTAGCATGGCTTATAGAATATCAAGTAGATCAGTTCCCAGAGTTACCGAACAAGGATTTGTTGGTTTGAAAACTTCGGAAGTAACCGATTTACAGGGAATGAGATCTGTGAAGATTGACTTATCTGTCTTAATATACCGATACCCCAGCCAGCCAGATTTTACAAGCTTAAATGTGTTTCCTTTCTATGCATTTACATCGAAGACTCGATATTTTATGTGAGACTGTTAACAAAGTCAAGTTCGCCGAGATAAACGATGCCCCAGGAGTTACGGAGTGCCTTTAGTGGAGTGAGAAACCGTGTATTAAAATGTATCCAGGAGAATCCTTAAATGAATTAATTGTTGATTTTATTTATGTATATTTAATTTAAAAAAATATCTATTAAGTGAGTGCCTATTTTATTAACGTTCTTGAATATTTTGACAACCGTCCCAACCTAACAAAATCAAGAGCTGTCAGTTGTAAAGAGTGGATTAAGTTAAGACAAACTTCTTTGTTTCTTTGTGTCAGGGCCTACTGCAAAACGGATTTGTTTTCGAACACTCTATATTATGACGTGAAGTAAAATAATTACCAGAATTTTTTAATTGACGGTGCTTGTTATGAGGTTAACCCTCGGCTTAACTAAGCTCAGCCACAATAGCTCATTCAAAGCTGAATTTAAATTATTCTAATTATTCTTAAAGTTTTTATTCAGTTATGAAGAAGGCCTGAAATGCGTTCAAGTTTATAATAAGATTTATGAAGGCAAGAAAAACTCATTTATTATAAACATACATACAGAGTGACATTTTTAAAAGTTGCCATTGGCAATAAATCTTTAAAACAAAATAAAAGACATCAAAAATCGCAAAAAACCGTTTGGGTAATAGGGAGGGGGAACAAAAATGACGTAGTAAATGACTCACCCACATGAACCCTTTTAAAGCTCCATCCAGCCCAATAATTATATGATATTTCAAATGGCACCCCCTTCCTCGTGATTGTGATACGTCATTTTCAAGGGAATTACAGTAGAAATGGTGCTTCGTGGGTTGAAATCGATTTATTTTTACGGAAGTTATAAAAAAGTTTACAAAGTACAAATCATTTTTTATTAATTTTTGTTGATAACAAAAAATACTGGAACTCTCTTGAATAATAACCGCGTCGATGTCGACAAAACTTTAAATTCCATAGAAATTACTTTTTACAACTACAGCCTTCCGCGACTTACTTACATTGCTGGAGCTACTAAGAAAATCTGCAAATGAGATGAAAAGAATGAATAATTTCCCCATTTTTACGCTGCTTGGATAATTTTATTGTCGTCTCTGAAATGCGCCTGAGGTGAAGAACGGTCTAGATTTCCCTAATGACGTAGTACTTCAAAGTCAACTGACTGGAAGAGAAATAAAACGAAAATAATAGACTTATTTCAAACTTCAAAGGTCTATCTGTATCCAAGTTTCTAAGCGTAGGTCATCAAAAGTCTCGTCAAGCTAGACCATTAAAGTAATTACATGAATCAAATTAAGACAAGAGATGGTTTTTTATCAAATTAAGGCCTTCTAACCCCCCTAAGTTACTCTAATATGGTTGAAAAAAAATTAAATCCTATAGCAAGAAGTGTTAAAAGAAAGACATAAGAATTGAAGCCTTCGGCTTCGAACTCATCACCTCTGAAGATGTCTACTGTTATAAGAAAAACAACCGGAGAAAATTTCACTGGTCTATTATTATTATAGTTCCACAAAACTTGTAACGTTATGCCAGAAAAGCCAGAAAAGCAAGCGACATAAAAAGGTCAATTTATCAGAGTTTTTAGGTGTTTTCGAACCAACCAAGTAAACAAAATAAGATAAAGGTTATAAATAATTCGTAGAATATTCAAGAAAGGAACAGACGGTCTCCACTGCCTGCTGGACCTTTACCGGTGAGTTGAGATGGTGTAGGTACACATCCATCCTTCAACTAGGGAGCTGACCTAGTTCTTCCCAGTCGTTACTTTTTGTCTCTGTGAGTTGAGCGAAGAAAACAAAAATTAAAACATCATTGACAAGGAGCTGACTTGTTAATTTTGTTCCGTTCCTAGTACCTAGATCGAGGAGCTGACTCGATCGAACCTATCCACATAGAATAAGGAGTTGACTTAGTCTATATTCCTATTCTTTTCTATGTAAACTGGAGTCCCGTCTGAAGTGAATGAACTATCGATAGGATAGAAGTATGAATGATATTTCGTGTGTAGTCTAAGGAGTTGACTTAGATTATTTAATGAATTTTGAATTTGTGATTGCTTGTAAAAATGCAAATATGTAAATATTATTCTTTATGGATCTAACGAGTTGATTAGATTAATTGAGTAAATGTTTAATGAAGGAGTTATTGTTAAATGAGAGCCTGTAAATATTATTCTCTAGTGATCTAAGGAGTTGACTTATGACCAAAGGAATAAAAATTTTAAAATCGAATGATTGATAATTAATTAATAATTATTACGCGACCAGAGGATTAGAAGGCAAATTAAAGCACCCATAGACTGTCAATTATTATTTTAAACAAATAATTCGGCAGTTCGAAATAAAGGGGTGACAAACTGAAAAATTAAATCTTTGGGCATTTCATTGAGTGAAAAATATTATTTTCCCGTCAAAAATGCAACGAGAAAAAACAGGCCAAGTTCTCTCTTATTAGCAGATTCTGTCACTAGAAGATTTGAAATCGAAAATGATGCCGAGCCAAGTTACATTCCGATACCTTGTTCCGAAAATAAAATTTGGAACATAAATTCTGAAGTAAGTAAACTGAATAGATATCACACCACTCTTTCATGTTTCAAGGTAGCATGTTTTGATACCTATTAACTTATAGAATTATATAAATTGGAAACTTTCGAGGTAAAACCTGAAAAGGTGATACTGGGTTAGGGTTTCATTTATTTTATTTCATAATTTCACTTCAAAACCTTATTCTTGGAGTACATGGTACAAGAAACTAATTTGTCAGCGTTCCAGCTTTCAAATCATTTTATTAGAGTCCACAGAGCTTCACATTGTGATTTTCGTTTGCACTGAAAGTTGTGGGTGGGCCATATAAAAGTTGCATTTTGAAAATTCAATAAAAACGAAACTAGTGAATATTTTTTCAAATTTCCGGTTATATTAGAAAGATTGGATATTGAAATTTATGAATGAAACACAATTTCATTTAAATGGCTGCCACGGCTGGCCCGACAGTACCCCATCCGATCAACCCAATTTTTCAATACATTTTCGATTGTTCGAGCTTCAATCTGGTGAATGGCAACTTTGATTTCATGTTTCAAAGCCTCAATCGTCTCTCGATGATTTGCGTAACATTTGTCCTTAACGGCTTCCCACAAAAAATAGTCCAACGGACTCAAATCGCAGCTCCCAGGTGGCCAATTGACATCAGAATTTCGGCTGATTATTCGGTTTTCGACAACGGTCCCCAAAAGTACGATTGTTGCGTTGGCTGTGTGGCAAGTTGCGCCGTCCTGTTGAAACTAAATATCGTCCATGTCATTCTCTTCAACTCTTGGAAACAAAAATTCATTGAGCATGGCACGGTAACGCTCACCATTGACCGTAACGGATGCTTCTTCATCGTTTTCGAAGAAAAACGGGCCAATGATGCCGCCAGTCCAAAATCGGCACCAAACCATGACTCGTTGTGGGTGCATTGGCTTTTCAATGGTGACGTATGGATTTTCCGTTTATTGACATAGCCTCTGAGGTGGAAATGAGCCTCATCTGAAAAGATGACTTTTCGGTAAAAATGCCCATCTTCGGCCAATTGATCTTCAGCCCATTGCGCGAACCGAAAACGCACAGAGCACCATCGTAATGACATTTAACATTCATATACTTCAAATAACTAGTGGTTCAAAATGCAACCGCTAGATGGCCCATCCGTTATAAACATGTTTTGTATCCGAAAGCAATATCCTTCCAATAATAGAACAAGAAAAGAAATGGAAATCGACCAAAGCGTGGTGCGATCTGAGCCAACGCAAGCGAAACTCTTCTTGAATCGGCCTCGAGCACCGTCTTGGGGGAAAATCCATCAACAATAATAAACAAAATATCCTAACATCCAGTAAGGGCATGAAAGGCAGGTAAATTCGTCACCAGATTAGCAGCAATCCGTATTTCGTGCATTGCTATAAATCTAACGTTGACTTTTATTCCAACTTTTCAAATTTCATCGGTGTTGGTCTTTGAAGTGAGCGAGTAATACAAGAACGTCCGTATCTTTGCAGTCAATGACACACCTTGAATATCGTGCACGTTTCGCTTCCAGGATGTGTAAAAGAATTCTCGTATTAGCTTTTTGGTGATTAGAGGGAAAAAAGAAAACTCCGCTGGTGACAAATTTTAAACTTGGATCATTGGAATACTCGTATCTCTATAAGTGTTCTTTGAATAAAAATTTGTTCAGTTTATATTCGAGAAGACACCAGAAGTTTTATCTCCGAAAACTACACCTTAGCCACAAATAATTGGCCTAAACGGCAAAAATGTTCCTAATGGATTTTGTCAGTTTATTTTCAAAAAAAGCTTTGCTAAGTTTATAAACATAAACGTAAGGAAAATAGACTATCGCATGCAACTCAATTTTTATAGAGGCCTTCCTTCTTGGGTTATAAAAAGTTTTTTACAGCTTACCTCCTATATAGGTACATATATGTATATTTTCACAGGTTTTCGCGGGTGGGGAGAGGGTTTAAATCTGATGAGCATAGAGAATCAAGAAATTTATAAGCTCCGCGAATTACGGTTGTTATTATCTGTTACTCTTTTTTTTCTGATAGAAAAATATTGATTTTATTATCGTGATGGAAGTATTCGGTACGTACGTACGTTCCATTAATGAATTTCACCACATCCATCACTCACCTGGGCATATACTGCATAAAAACAATTTTTATACCCCTAATTAAAACTTCACAAGGATAAAATCAATTTTTTCTCGAGACCACTTTTTTAAAACCTAATCTTCTTGATCAACAAGTGCTGGGACTAAAATGCCATTGCCCGATGACCTGATTAGATTCAAGATAATCTAAAACATGTACTAAAAGCATTTTCACTCACCCGTTATTACATTAGAAGACGAATGGCAGTAGTAATCCTGGTGGCTTCAGCAATGTTCATTTTTCAGTAAAGCGGGTACAGTTTCTGTCAAACCGTTGAGCCTTGAGGTACTTGATAGATCAACGTAACCGTTAAAATAGAATTTACCGCTTGAACGGAGGTTTGGCAAACATGTTCTGAAATAAAGGATAAAAAAATAATTATTGGTATTTTTTTTAAATTACATGTATAAAGTACATAGTATGGTTACAAAGTTTAAAATCTATACGGTAGACACGCATGACCGTAGCGTTTAACCGCATGTGTAGAACACGCGAGACGCAGTATACCTATAGGTAAGTATATTTTTATAGTCACGCTAATATAAATTGAATTTTCAATAACATACCTACATAATATATTCACTCATTAATTACAGTTCATAATACAGGAAATAGTTACTAGTTACCTATTTATATGCCCTTATGAATTTATTACATAGGTGGTTGAATTTTTTCATGGTTAAGCACATATAGGTAAAGATAATATTATAATATAATAATTTTCAATCGTAAGATAACGCTTGTGAGTTTGTAAGATCCCAATAAACTAAACCTAACTTTATCGGTGAAGTTTCGAAGAAGATCGACCACAAAGGACCCCGCAGAATCCTTATAGGAAATTGGTTCCCGGGTAAATTTGATGGAAAGTAGATCAGAAATCTCCATGAGCACAGCCCCCAAAAAACTCCCGTTCTCGAGATATTCAACTCTGAAGATGGATGTTTCTCTCAAGACAGTCTTCTGCATATTTTTAAAATATTGGCCACCTTCCTTTTTTTTGAGAGAAATCTTAGACGGTTCATTTGTTAAGATTGAAAAGCTGCTTCTGCAGAGTAGTTACATTTTAAGTCTGCTGAACCATTTTCGAAAAAAAAACAGGAAAAAGTTTTAATTTTTTTTTAAATATATTTTCGTAATTACACTGACAACAATAAAAGTTACAACAAACAAAAACGTCAAAAGTAGATAGGGCACTTGGTCTGGCCGGGTTTCCCTAGATCCTAGGGAAAAGTGAGTCCCCCACCAAAATCTAGGGAAAAAACATTGGTTCAAGCCCCCACCTAAATCTAGAGAACTTTTTCCCTAGATTCTAGGGAAATATATCTCCACCCACCTGTAGTAGAAGACCCGCGAATAGGACAAAATAATGAGGCATGGGAATGCAATAAACCTTTCAAGTTGATAGCTATTTTATGTTAATGAGGCAGATGTGCGACTCAATTTTACCTAAAATCTAGGGAAACACGGCCAGACCAAGTGCCGCCCTACCTACTATCAAAAATTAAGGAATGTACAAATGATCTCATTAAGATTTCTCTCTAAAGCAATTAGGGGGGGGGGCAACATTGTAATGAAGTCGTGAATTTTCGACTTCATTTTAGTCAACTGTTAACTTTAGTCAATTTTCCGTCTTCTCCATTGAGTTGCCCTGGGACAAGGGTACGATTAACGTACAAACTGTGTGATAACTCAGGTATTTGAGAAAAGATAGCGAGTTCATTTTCCCGAGGGAGTGAACTCCGAGCCGGGGTTGTCACAACATTTAAAAATAAATCCTTGACTGTCATGATAGAAAAAAAATCGATCTTCAAAGGTGAATATCTCGTTTTTAGGGGGTTAAACCTATGGAGACTTCTCATCTACTCATCGAATACTACCGATCCCCAAAATTACATCAAAGTTAACCGGGAGCCAATTCTCATAAGGATTGCGGGGTCCTTTATTTTTTTCCATTCATCGATCTCCCTCTTTATGTACCATCCCTCTTGAGCCAGATTAACAAGTTGGCAGATCTTCACCTATTTTGCTCGTATTTCTTCACTCGCAGCGAATCGCTCAGTATAATGAGTGAGGGTTCTGCTCGTAGTACCCATCGTAGTATTGCTCTTACTACGATGTTATTAACTCGTAAAAACGGCCTATGAAAGCAAAAAATACCCGTCAGATTGTTCTTCACTCAGCACCGAACATTTAAGTTACTCTGTTAGCTGAACTGTCTCACTTCATATAGGAAGTCGATGTAAGTCTTTCCTCGAGTCCTCATTTGACGAGCATGAATGAACAGAGCGAACCCGCAAGTCGTCAAAGGGAGCGCACGACCTCAATTAAATCAACATACATGAACCGGAACAGCTTGACAACGCTTAGTCTAGGGATAAGCCGCGCCACGAATGTAAATACATTTCCTCTGAGTTACCAACAACTGGCTAATCGTTGCGCTTGATACTCGTTTGTGTTCGTTCGTGTTAACTATAGCGTCCTCACTTATTCGTTTGTGTTCGCTGTGGAACGCTTACAGCTTCGTGAAGTGAGCTGGGAAAAGTGGGGAAATTGCTATCGCGCACTCGATTGGCCAACGTTTGACAATGTTTTACCGCCCAATAATGTTGTTTGACCTTTTGTTTTTGTGTAATTGCAAACAGAAAAATTCCCAAAACTTCACAATTCTGTAATTCTCTCTGGAAGCTTAATGGTTGGTTTCCGGGAGTCGAAACTTGCTGACCCTGTTTAATCATCGTTTGACTACGTTTGACCACCCAATAATTTTGTTTGACCTATTGTCCAGAAAAAAGACATGATTTCTTATTTTCCGTTCAGGCTAACTTCACATTCTTCAACGTCAAAAGAATTTATTGGGGGTCATACGTTGTCAAACGATGTTCAAACAGGGTGAACAAGTTTTGACTCCCGCAAAGGATGGCCGAACGACTGAGCCATAAACCGTCTCTATTACAGACTTTTGAAAATTATGTGAAGTTAGCCGGGAGCGGAGAGAATTCGTTGTTATGCTTACTTTCTTTGAATTTTTTTTGGGGGCGGGCTTCGTTTTCGGGGAAAAATCAAACCGCATGAGCCAGTTTCGACTTCTGGTTCCGGAAACAAACCGTTTAGCTTCCAGAGAGAATTGTGAAGTTAACCGACACGGAAATTTTAAAAAATCATATCTTTTTTCCTGGACGTGGTCAACTAAATTATTGGGTTGTCGAACGTGGTCAAACGAAGAGCAATAAAACGTCCCTATTTACACAATTTGTAAATTTTGTGAAGTTAGCCGAGAAGTTTTCTTTTTGCAATTACACAAAAATAAAAGTCAATCAAAGCTATAGAAATTTGTTTTTCCCGACTTTTCCGGGCTCACTTCACGAAGCTAGCGCTTACTTCTGTTTACTCGCGTGCGCTTATACCTAACTGGTTCATAAAATAAGGACGTGGCTAAAATACGTCAGAATAGAGCAGCTTCTGTTCTTCTAAATTTCTAAGTGACGATTTACATTTCTGACACACTTATTTGCTCGAAAATTTCCAAGCGGAGTTATCCGTATCTGGTGCGCACCAGTTTACTGAATCATCGATTGAAATCCCACTTCTGTCATTAATATTATTAATTTGTGTTCGGCTATTTATTTAATATAAGTACATAATAAGGTACTAATATCAAAAATTAGCGTGTGTTTTATTCAAAGTTAAAATTACCAGAGTAGAACGACTATTATATAGGTCTGGTTTACCTCTCGGCTTACATAGACACTATACACAATTAAAAACACGATTATCCTCTAGAGTTTCATAACTTTGGTCGATTCTATTTAAGCCTCGTATAACTTGCTCCCTGCTGGCATAAATCCACCAATTTTCCAAGCGTGTTTGCGAACCAGTTAAGTAGGTACTCGAATTACCTTTGAATAACGAGTACCTTTCCCTCAACCCGAATACCTACGTTAAAAGCTGGCTATTTCATATCCTGAATAGGAGAGACATCATCCTTCATTTTGGGAGGGTTTTCCTCCCTATATAGGGAAATGCCAAATATTATTGGTAGCACCGATTTTGATACTTATAATAACATTATACAGGATTATCCTAAATAATTGCGAAAAATGTTGGGGGGTGTCCTAAAATGCACCGTTTTCGACGAGGTTTTCGAGATCATGGGCGTGTCAAAATATTTCAATTAATTTTTTATCTTGTGCCATTGGCGGAGATTTTAGGATGCAGATAAGTTTTTTTTCCCTTCAATTTCCGACACGGGTTTTGAAACATCCAAAGCGAGTTTTTCATCGTATAAATGGCCGTTTTTCTCGAAAACGGCTCGCATTATTACTTATGACCGGGAGCACTTTTTCGTGTAGAAAATATTGACGGTTTAAAAACGCTCTTTTAAAATGTAATTTTGCCCAGTGTCGTAGAGTAGGGACAAAAAAGCTCACGTAACTCCGCCACTGGTAAATGAAAAAAAAAAGTTATCATTAAAAAAGTAGCTAATATCAATGGTAAGATGTGTACAAAAGTTGAGCTCTGTACCTCAAACGGTTCCTAAGATATCATCAAAAAACTGGAAAAATATATTTTTTTACTATCTATCTCACTATGTACCTCAAAAACGAAAAACTCAAAAACGGTGCATTTGCGGACCTATACGTTTATACGAATTTTTTCCTTACAATGAGGTAAGGAATAACCCGAGGAATAACCCCTTAAGGATTTTTATGTCTTATTTAGGATAGCCCTGTATATCTATGTTAGATTAAGGTAGATAGGGAAATAAACTTTTGGAAATCCAAGGGGAGATAAAAAGGGCGACGGTCCTGATCTGATGGATGTTGGGGACGTAGAAAAGAAGAATCCACCTCGAGGAGTCCTATGTGCCTCAAAGCATGAAATCGAAACAAAATTTTTTCTGCGCTTATTGAAGTAAAAATAAGCCATAAAAACAAGCCTGATTATACACTACTCAAAAATAAAAGTGTCCCCCCCCCTAACATTTTCTTTCCAAAACCTGTTTCCAGAGGAAATAAAATTTGAGAAAAATTTTATGCAATCTTCTGTTTTCAAGGTTTGTTCGTGGACTTTCTTTCCTGAAGTTTTAGCTTCAATATGAGGCCAAAATTTCCAAAATCTATTGGCGAAAAAACAAGTTATGCACTTCAAGAGCAACACATTGGATTTGTCAAGATCACCCTGTAAATAGGGGTGTTAAATCGAAAATTTAAGAACCGTCCCGAGGTGATTAATGTTCAAAATTTCCTCATCAAAACAAAGAAGAAAAATTTATGTGGAGAACGTATAGGGTGCCTGTATTACCGACACTGACCTAAGCGTTAGTGTCGGTAATACAGGCACCCTATACGTTACCGACACTAACGCTTAGGTCAGTGTCGGTAATACAGGTACCCTATACGTTCTCTAATAATACAGGCACCCTAGTGGAACGGGGATCAGCCCCTGCATAATAATAAGCCTGTAGAAAATTTGTTCACAGTTTTTTTTTCATTTTGGATCAAATAAAGCAGAAAAATAACGGATCTTCACTCAGCACCGAACATTTAAGTTACTCTGTTAGCTAAACTCTCTCACTTCATATAGGAAGTCGATGTAAGTCTTGCCCCGAGTCCTTACAAATTCATTGGATAAACCTGTCCTCATTTCACGAGCATGGATGAACAGAGCGAACCCGCAAGTCGTCAAAGGGAGCGCACGACCTCAATTAAATCAACATACATGAACCGGAACAGCTTGACAACGCTTAGTCTAGGGATAAGCCGCGCCACGAATGTAAATACATTTCCTCTGAATTACCAACAACAGGCTAATCGTTGCGCTTGATACTCGTTTGTGTTCGTTCGTGTTAACTATAGCGTCCTCACTTATTCGTTTGTGTTCGCTGTGGAACGCTTACACTTCAAGAGAACCGTCCCGAGGTGATTAATGTTCAAAATTTCCTCATCAAAACAAAGAAGAAAAATTTATGTGGAGAACGTATAGGGTGCCTGTATTACCGACACTAACGCTTAGGTCAGTGTCGGTAATATAGGTACCCTATACGTTCTCTAATAATACAGGCACCTAGTGGAACGGGGATCAGCCCCTGCATAATAAGCCTGTAGAAAATTTGTTCACAGTTTTTTTTTTCATTTTGGATCAAATAAAGCAGAAAAATAACGGATAGGGTTGCTCACATGCGACAAAAATCGGAATCCCTGGAGAATATCGAAACTTATCCGCAATCAAAGTCAGGCAAAATTTTGAGTTGCCACTTTCATTTTTGCATAGTGTAGTTTCAATAAGCTTCCGCAATTATTTAAAGGACATTATAATAATTAAGGAATGAACAAAATGAACCTGTGCAGTGTACAGGCAATGACAAAATAATAAATAAAGATGTGAAACCAATAACAGTTATTACTGAATTGTTATGATAATAGATATGGTTACAATTATTATTAATACGCCAAATCTAAGAAAGTGTTCAATAATCGATTTTCTTTACAAATAAAATCAAACTTTAGTTTCACAAACGAAGCAAAAAAAAAGGCGTTAAAGCATGTTATTATTGGCTAACCTAAATAATTATTCAATAACGGGAGATAAAAAACTATAGTTACAAGACTAAAATTATTGCACCTCCGTAACTGGCTCAATTATTTATTATTGAAACAATTTTTACTGCAGCTTCATTGGCGTCAGCGTCAACCGAGAAAATAGATTTCAATTGAAACGAACCTGATCTTAGTTGACCCACAGCATTAGCGCAGCATCCATAACAATATCTTATTTTGTCGATTGAACTACATTATTTATTTTGCACTCGTATGTTTAAAAGAGATTATTAGGATCATCAAAAACAAGAAGAAGGCCAAAGAAAATTAACACATACATGCATACATCAAATAGGAAGAGAAATTGACCTACACTATAATAATAATCTTTGCCAAGAGTTATAAAAATATACTCTGCAATTAATTGAAAATAAGGACATCGGTTCAAATTATTATTTTTATACAGGATGGTCGAACGAAAACTTAACAGGCCTAATAACTTGGAACTGAAGATGTGCGCAAAAAAGCTGAAACAGGTCAATTTGTTACCTACAATAATATGTCCCTCTCAAAAACAAAGTTGACCTGTTTTGGCGTTTTTGGCGCACATTTTCAGTTTTCAAGTTATAAGAACTGTTTCCCTGCCATAAGTATAAACTTGGGTAAGATAAATTTGTCACCGAAATATGTCCTCCTCGATAATAAAATTGATCTGTTTCGGCGGTTTTCGCGCACATCTTCAGTTTCCAAGTCCAAGTTATAAGACCTGTTAAAATTTCGTTAGACCACCTTGTACAAAATGTACTAAGTATTGGTATTTCGTTTGCGGTAATAACTCTGAAACTTCCGAGACCTTCAACAGAAGGTACTCTCCATATAGCGGAGTGAAATTTTCATGGGAGTAAGATATCCCCACAAGTAGTGGTCAGGTATTGCATTTGAGTAAAATCAGTGAAGTTGTCTCAAAATGGCAGCCATTTGAATTTTCGAAAAAATGCCAATTTTTTTAAACCATGGGAAATTAATACCTAATGAAAATGATATCTAACTTGAACTTATTCACATGTTCGATGCAGTGTTGCCACGTTTAGTTTAACAAAAATGGTCATATCTTTGTGAAAAAAATAACTTACAGCACTGAGGTACGAAAATTTACTATGGGTATTTTTTTTACAATTTTTACCAGAAATTTCGAACTGCTATAGAACTGATAAAGGACTCTAAATTTTCATTTAAATATCGCCGAAAGTCACGTGATTTGTCAATAGGGTGTTTTTCAAAGTTCGCAAAAACCCATTCTTCTCGCCACGATTCAGATTGCAGTTTTCATTCAAGGGAGCTGAGTTTTTTCGGTATTTAGACATCTGCAGGTGGTCTGGTACCGACACAAATTATGGCTATTTAACCCCTCGGAACTCATATGCGCTACCTACTCACAGATCCGAGTCAGTCATATACCTAACCGATGTGGCTGTGGCGCTCGGACCATAGAGACATTCAACGCTTACATATTTCGCAGAAATCTACTGGCACTGGGAAGCCTTTTGCTCTTAATGATGCGCATCTCTTGTGAAATTTCCCATTTGTGGAACACCGTTTACCTTTCGGGCCTCTGAGTAGGGAGTCCTTTGACTTAAATTACTGACGGACTTTCCGAGGTTAAAAATAAGAATACGGCGTACACGAGGGCGTACATAGACTTAAAGAAATTATATCGCATTTGCTGTTAGACTTTATTGTACGGCCTTTGTGGCACATTAAATTTAAAAAAAAAAACTTATTTTATGGTTAACGGTGCTTGTATAGCAAGCGACATCCCGATCTACTCCATTATAAATCGAGCCATTACATTACATCATTACAAATAGCTAAGAGGCAATTATTATTACACCAATTAACTTAGTACAGGGCATCGAGTCTAAAGTGGCGAATGATTCTATAAGAATTGTGACTTTACGGAACTTGTCTATGATAACAATAATAATGCAAGTTGACTAAACCCCCATTGAAAAAAAAAATAAATGTCCTGTATACATTTTTATAAAATTACGCCCAAGCAGCAAGAGCAGCAATTTTAGAATTACATTTTCCAAACTGACCTATGCAACTCTAAAAAATGCAAAAAAAATTAAGCGGCTTCCCTCAAACGGGAAATTAAGACGCGACCTTCTGATTCGAAGTGTGAAGTTCTTCACTGGAGCTATATTCACGAATTCGGAGGACAGTGCGATTGTTAGAGCAGTCGCTGAAGGCTTTCTCCTCAGAAAAGTTTATACCTTCATCGATTTGCGTGAAAATTGATAAGTAGCTCGGTAAGTTAGTTAGAGGGTGCTTCAAGTAACAAAAGTGACAACTTTTACCCTGGGGATGGATGCCACCTCTTTTTGGGGGGTGGAGGGGGGCTGAAATTATAAAGTTGTGATTCTAAGCAAAACATATTTTATACATTTTTTTGATAAGTCAATATTTTTTGAGTTATTTAAGAATCGAAAATGTTAATTTTTCAAGGAAAAAAACATTGTTTTGTAACTGTTTCTTATAAATAACTCCAAAACTATACGTTTTTCGAAAAAAATGTTCCTATTAAAATGAAAGCTATAATAGAAAAACAAAGAGATAGGGCTTTTATAGTATAGCTAGCTAAAGGCATATTTTTGTTGAGTAGGTACTACTTTTTGAATACTATCACCGAGACTAGAAAGTAGAAGGTTAGGTAAATAACGGAAAACCGATACATTTTTGGGAAAATACCTAAAGGACATTTTTCAAAGTACTTGGAAAGACCTTTCAAATAAGCCCTTAATAGAGTAGATTGCAGTAAAACTAAGCGAGTTATGATGAAAATAAAACAGGACTCTCGAATTTTTTACGAAAAAGTGAGAAATAAAACCTGACGCCATTTCCCCCAAAATTGAAATTTATAGTAATCCCGGTAGGATCTACGTCGGGATGTGCTTTATTTTAGTAATAATAGTAATAAGCTCAAAAACTTTGACCGGTTTAGAATGCATTAAAAAAAAAAAACGATTAAAAAAATCAGAATTTTTCAAATTTCTCTAAAAAAGTCTCTATTTTTTCATAATGACTCTAAAAGTACCAAATATATGTAAAAAATGACAGACAAATTTTTTCCCAACAAAAAATTTTTTTTTATATTTCTGAAGCATTAAAAACAAACAACCGAGATATCAACGTTAGAAGTTTAAATTTTATTTTAATGATCATCTGACCCGAGCCCTTTAACCCTTGAACTTTTAAAAATGAAGCGCTTTAAAAAGTGGAGATATGGATGTTCTCCATTTTTATAGAGAAATTTTAAATGACGATTTAAACGTTTTCAGAACATCACAACCCTGAAGGTCCCTAATTTAAGCATAATATATTTTTTTTTTTATGAATATTTTTAAAAACTGATGACGAGGGATTTTCGAGCTAATTTCGAGCTCTTCGATGGTATTTTCTAGCTGTCTCTAGCTTTCACCGTTTTCCGGAAAATAGCAATTTTTTTTTGTAATGTTTACATTACATCTGACTTTTTTTAATTCAATATGTGGAGAAACCCAAATCGCACAGGAATTTCGAGCTATTTTCGAGCTACTCAATGAGATTTTGGAGCTGTTCCTAGCTCTCGTAATTTTCCGGAAAAACGAAAAAAACCGCTTTGTCGTTCTAGGATTTGACCTTAATTTTGAAAGTATACGTACTCTCGGAAAAAACGAAAAGCACAGGAATTTCGAGCTATTTTCGAGCTACTCAATGAGTATTTCGAGCTGTTTGTAGCTCTTGTCATTTCCCGGAAAAACGAAAACAACCGCTCATTTTTTTTTTATTTATTTATTTAAAAATCGAGCGGATATTCCTGAGTTGAGTTTTTCGTTTTTTCCGGGAGTACGTACTTTTAAAGTTAAGTTCAAATCCTAGCACGAAAAAGCTGTTTTTTTTTCGTTTTTCCGGAAAATTACGAGAGCTAGGAACAGCTCGAAAATCTCATTGAGTAGCTCGAAAATAGCTCGAAATTCTTGTGCTTATCGCTTTTTCCAGGAGTACTTAGGTACTTACTAAATTTAGGTCAAATTCTAGCAGGAAAAAGCGGTTTTTTGTTTGCTGTGAAATTACAAGAGCTACAAACAACTCGAAAATCTCATTGAATAACTCTAAAATAGCTCGATATTCCTGAGTTTTTCGTATTTTCCGGGAATACGTACTTACTAAATTTAGGCCCAATTCTAACACGAAAAAACGGTTTTTTTCGTTATCCCGGAAAAATACGAGAGCTAGGAACAGCTCGAAAATCTCATTAGTAGCTCGAAAATAGCTCTAAATTCCTGTGCTTTTTGTTTTTTTCCGGGAGTACCTACTTACTTACTAAATTTAGGTCCAATTAGCACGACAAAGCGGGTTTTTTGGTTTTTCCGGAAAATGACGAGGCTAGGAACAGCTCGAAAATCTCATTGAGCAGCTCGAAAATAGCTCGAAATTCCTGTGCTTTTCGTTTTTCCGAGAGTACCATATACTTTCAAAATTAAGGTCAAACCTAGCACGAAAAAGCTGTTTTTTCGTTTTTCCGGAAAATTACGAGAGCTAGGAACAGCTCGAAAATCTCATTGAGTAGCTCGAGAATAGCTCGAAATTCTTGTGCTGTTTGGGTTTCTCCACAGATTGAATTAAAAAAAGTCATGTCAGGTCAGGTAGTTAATGTAAGCATTACAAAAAAAATTGCTATTTTCCGGAAAACGGTGAAAGCTAGAGACAGCTCGAAAATACCATTGAAGAGCTCGAAAATACCTCGAAAATCCCTCGTCATTAATTTTTTAAAATATTTACTTTTTAAAAATGTGTCATGCTTAAATTAGGGCTCAACCCTGATGGTATGGTAAAGACAGGGCATCGATGTTTCACTGGTTATTTCCAGTTCATCAGTCTGACATACCACCACCAAAGGACGACTGTACAGAACAGAATCTGTTCGGCACAATTGAAACGATTATTAAAGGTGTTAAAAAATAATTTTTCCATTGATTTCAAGATATGAGGTTATTTTTTAGGGTTGAAAATTCACAGAGAATCAATAAATTACATCATAAACAGATTTTTTTGTGTCAATGTTAATGTGCGATTTATTAATAGGCATTTCAGACAAAAAACAATTTTTTCATGATTGTCGATCGACTCAATGGATGATCTCTAAGGGTTGAAAAATTAATGGAAATCATAAATCATGCTTTAATTTGCTTTTTTTGCAAAGAAAGTGGGTGGGTTTCACCAGAGGTTTCATCCCTAAAATGCAAAAAGCTCAAGTCGAGCTTTTGAAGTTACGGGTATACCTAATAGGCTCGATCCCAAATTTTCGAAAATCGATGGAGGTTCAAAGAATGCCAAGGTAATAATAATAAATAGCCTATTTTTACCTTCAGTGACTGTGTTCATATGTAGGTATGGGGCACACGTGTTTCGGCGTTGAAAAAAACATAATTTTTCGGGAAAAAAAATTGAGAAAACCGTGGAATTTGAATTTTGAAAAATCCTTCCTAAATTTTTTCGCCATTTTTTGCTCATTTGGTAGGTAGGTAGATATTGAATATAATGTCAGAATTTGACGTATCAATATTGAGAGTGTGAAGAATTATTTTGTTATTTCAGAAAATGTTTTTTTTTAGTATTCGTTTGTTTTTACATTTCACACGAGACATTATTATTATTCGGAGACATATGATTTCAAATCCAATACAGGAAACACACTCTGTATATTTAATTGAAAATGTAGTTTCTCTTATTAGATTACTTTTTATTGTCATGTGTGCAATGTTAACTGTTTCGGTATAATTTTCGAGGGTTTAATCATCATCATCAATGATATAATAATTATTGATAATTCATTAAAAGGCGATTAATAATTTACTAAATAAAGATAAATTCCTTATTTATAGAACCTGTTACGATGAAAGATGACTCATCCGCGGTATCGACATTAGGTAAGTATCATAATACAGAAAAACACGCCTTGCATTTCCAGAAAACGAATATACAGGTATCCCAGTTGATTCGAGTCGGTCGATCCTCACTGGACCAAATTTGCAAATTCAAGTACAGGATCATAATGGCTATAATTTAAAATTATTTTGGACTATTATTTAAAAAATAATAATAATAAAATTTGTTTTCACAGTTGGTGTTTAAATTGAGACGTTTTTTGAGTTATAAACAAGTGAAAAACCGAAATTTATCAAGTTCAAGGCCCTGTACAACGAAAACAGCTTAAAATAGAGAAAAACGGCTTACATGTCCCTATAATTCAACTTTTTATGTAAGTACTATCCTATGGTATAGAAACATTTGTACGTTCTTTATTTTTGTTTTATTTGGCGACGCGTGGAGAAATCTCAGATTTTTTTAAATTTTTCATCACCCTGTATAAACATTTCATCTAAGGATGGTACATAAAAAGTTAAAACATGGACATGTAAGCCGTTTTCCGCTATCTTGATCCATTTTCCTTGCACAGGGCCCTGAACTTTGAAAATTGCCATTTTCACTTGTTTATGACTCACGAAGTCACGAACTTCTCAATTCAAAACCAACTGCAAAAACCAATCTTGTTTATTCTTCTTTCTTCTCAGGCAATCTGAAAATGCCATAGTAATCCTGTACTTGAATTTGGGATTTTTTTTTGAAAAAATTCATCGTTTGACCTACATAAGCTGGGACACCACTGTACCATGTGTCCCCGGATAGGTGAAACGACTCTTATAAAAGACAAAATTTTTTTGATTTTAATTTTAATTTTTTGGGGTTCAGCCCTGCTTGGCTAAAGAATAATTTCCAACAAAATTTTAGTTTTGAAAAATCAAGCATGTCTTGGAAATTTCCAAGAAACCGGTTTTTCTGTTGTGTCAAGTGCCTTTTATGTGGCAAAAACGACAAAATGTTATTTGAAAAAGTTGTTCAGATTCAACATTTAGGTCCGTATACCAAACTTCAAAATCATAGGCCAACTTTGATCTTTTAGATTTACTTTTATGTTTATTTCACAAATCAAAGAATTTCATTTTGTAACAAAGACTGTCATGGAAAAACCAAATTGTATCCATAGCAATAGCAATCTGTCAATATCAGTCTTTGTTACAAATGAAATTCTTTGATTTGTGAAATAAACATAAAAATAAAGTAAAAGATCAAAGTTGGCCTATGATTTTGAAATTTGGTATACGGACCTAAATGTTGATTCTGAACAACTTTTTCAAATAACATTTTGTCGTTTTTGCCACATAAAAAGCACTTTACTCAACAGAAAAACCGGTTTCTTGGAAATTTCCAAGGCATGCTTGATTTTTTAAAACTAAAATTTTGTTAGAAATTATTCTTTAGCCAAGCAGGGCTGAACCCCAAAAAATTAAAATTAAAATCCAAAAATTTTTGTCTTTTATAAGAGTCGTTTCACCTATCCGGGGACACACGGTATACAGTAGCTATGTCTTCGAATTGACTTTCTAAACATGGGAAAATTTAATTTAAAAAAAAGAAGTATATTTCAAGAAAATGTTCACAAAATTTGAGAAAGGAGTGAATGAAGTGAATGGAACCGAGAGCTCGTCTGAGAACATTACTAATGGTAGGTTAATCGAATATGATGTTTTTTGTTTGCATTGTTGGATCGACATTAATTTAGTTTATTTTATTCTTTCTTTTTTCTCTCCGTCTTTTCCCACTTACAAGACCGTGAGGTCATTACTTCTGACTAACCGCGCGGCGTCTCTCGACTCGACTCAAACCATCTCCACATGCAGTGCCCGGTTCGTAGATTCTTGATATCACTCTTCTGCTTGAATACTCGGACTTAACAGCACTGCCCGACTACCCGTACCTATACCACTACCACTACCACTGTAGCCATTTTTCTCACTTTTGTCTTTTAGTAGGTAATTTTTACAACCTCGATCGGTAGTCCGTCTTTTTTGTACCATTTTATTACGATGGGAACGATTTTTGCACCCCAATAAAGGTCACTGAGGGTTCTTTCCGTCATTCCGGAACGCATTGTGGAACTCCTATACCGAAACATTGTTAGAAAAGCTAAAAGGTCTTTCCCGCATTATTTAGTGACTTTTAATAGTTTTACTCAAAAATATCTTAGTCTCAGGCTACCGACTACCTTCCATTCACTTGTTTCGGGGATACGAGTTCTGGATCCTCTGTACCGCATTTTGGACCATCTGCACCGTTTTCTTTTCGCCTGGTTGTGGGTGCATTATATCTGCTGCTTGGCCTGTATTAGTTCTTCCAGCTGCCTGTTAGAATGGCGCATACTTATATATGTATAGGGGAAAATACTTGGGAAAATATGATCTGATCTCTTCAGTTCACCGTAACTGTTATCATTTCTGAAGTCGACTTTAAACAAACTAATCCTTTTTCCATTGGCTGTTTCAGGAATTAGGAAATAATATTTCTTCTTCTCAATCGTTTTTCCTGTAACTGAGATATACTGAATTTTTGAGCCAGGAATATACATTTCAGCAACTCTGCATAACATCTCAAAAAGGTATGGCCGAGGGCATTTCTCTTATGTGTTATGTCTCGATGCCTATAATGTGGTTTGGCTTGTTTTTGTTTGCCAGATTCTCATTTTGATGATGACCATTTATATCTACTGCGCATTATCTCTGGTTTCAATCCCAGATTTTTAGCTTTTTTTCTTCGTAACATCCACAGAGATGCTACAGCTTTTGTGACTATTCTGTCAATTTGTGATCTCCAAGTTAGCTTTTCGTCAATTATTACCGCAGAAGATCGAGCCCAAGAAATTTGAACTTTCCACTCAAAGATAAAGACGAGGATAAAGATTCACCCGACGGTTTACCAATCCCTAGATTTTTACCTTTTGTTCTTCGTAACATCCAGAGATGCCACAGCTTTTGTGACTAATTCTGTCAACCTACGATCTCCAGGTTAGCTTCTCGTCAATAATTACCCCACAAGATCGAGCCCAAGAAATTTTATCTTTCTACTCAAAGATAAAAGCGAGGATTTATATTTATCCGAGGGTTTACCAAATAACCTGGTTGGTTTAAATCCCTCCTTCTTTTGTGAATATAACAAGTTTTTCTGTCATTTCTGTTTTTCCCGGATAGTCAGACCAGCCTTTTCAATCTATGCCTGGAAATTGTACATGCTACTTGAATGTGCTGGATCACCCGTTTATTAGAAACTAGAAATGATCATCATCAGCGGATGCCTATTCGTAAGAGCACCTCGCCGCACTCACCCTGATGTTACTATCCTGGACTTTTCCAGCTTCTGACGACATGCACCTTCCTTCATTCGATGGCTGAACGAATCAAGTTAGCCACGACGTATGAGGTACCCCTAGACTGGTGATCTCTCGGTCTGTACAATTATTATTTATTTTTTCCAATAGTTTTTGCTTTGCACTAATTCTGTTATGGTCCCATAGCACACCAGCACCAGAGACTTTTCTTCAATTCTTTGGTGAATCATTGAGAACATAATAATTATTATATCTGAAGTTTTCCGCTCTTATAATGTTTTCTCCTTATCTCTTCTCTCACAATTCCCTATATATCTTCGAATGACCTCCTTTTAGAATTTTCCTCGAATTTTTCATCTTCTCCACGACTTCTCTGCTGGTGGCTACACAAAATAATCATCAGCAAACATCATCCACCAGAGGGTTTTTTCTTTATATCATGGGTCGTTACATCCATGAAAAGGATGAACAGATAACTATACCTAACTGGATTTCCCTAACATCCTTACAATGGTAGGGTTAGGGTAGAATAAACTATGGTAGGTTCTTAACTGTGGGTGTGGGTGCAGTTTTCCCACAATTTCACAGGACATTTTTATTAGAGGTAAGCTTGCAAGAACTTTTTGCTCACAATCGCCCAGAAAAACAATTCCTGAACTACGGGATTGCAATTATTTATGTAAATATTTGGCTAGGTGTATTTACATTTTGATTATTTATTAAGCAGCAATAAAATGAGCTCTGCCACCGACTAATCTCGTTAATATACTTTGCATGTGCTGATAAGAACAATTTTGGCATAATAGAGGTAGGTACAAACTTAGAGGTGGGCTATCTAATTTATCTATCCCCGTCCTACCTGCTGCTGATAAGCCCAAACCCAAACAAAGAAACGACTTGACATTTTATGGGTACATTTTTTATTCAAAGAAAGACTGAAAAGTCAAACCTGTTGCATTTTTTTTCAATGAAAGAAACATGAAACATGAGAGACAGGCCCCTTTCCTGTCCTGTTAGTTTTTAATAATTTTTTTTTATCTTGAATTAAATTTTTTTTCCATAAATTTTCACTTACCTCACATTTCATTCGGGAAACCACGAAATTCTCCAATGTCAACACTGCACCAAAACAAAATCACATTACCGTATTATTGAGGGTTCCCTGTTTTGTAACCGAGACTTAGAGACACCGGACTTTGAATACTCTCACTCGACACAGCAACACTCCGACTCTCGACGACGGTGAAATGAAACTGAACAAACCGCGTATAAACAGATAGAGTTGATATGCAGTGCGCGTGCGGAAATGGTAGTCGCGGTCGTTTTTTATTTTCGCAAGGCTTGCTGCATTGTGCCTCTCATGAATGTAATAATATCAATTTGATAATAATAATATTTTTATCAATGCATCAGTCTTACAATCTTCCTAAACTGTAAAAGTGAAGAATTTTAATAATGATAATGTAGATACCTACTTCTATAGATACATTTTTAATATTTTTATTTTTTATACATATAGGTAGGTACTAAAGGAATTAATAGGATTGATATATGGCGGACTGATGAGCTCAAATTACAGCGAAACTTCGATATCTCTGTCTCCACCAGAGACTATCAGAGGTTGTTTTGTTTAGAGAACTTACCCCGATGTTCAATACAGTGTGTGTGTCCAGTGTAAGTGGCATTACATGGGGATCTTGGAAAAGGCCAGAGATAGTGGAGCGAAATCGGACCAAAAATGTGTTGTTTTTTTTTTTTGGCGTATAACCAGCTGCCACTTATACGTATGATGTATTAGACTCGTCCCGACAAGAAATGGACATTTACGACATTTTTCCGTAGGTCAGGGCTTTTTAAATTGAAAAAAATTGCAAAAATTTGTAATTCAGAAAAATTACTTTTAAAAAATATAAATTGTCATATCTTTGAAACTAATTGAGCTATCGACGAAATTTTTTTTTTAAATATAAGTGCATACATAAGCGCTTCTTTTGGAGGTAATCTTGTTTTAAGGACTTTTATATTTGATTGTGAAATCAAAAGTTAATTGAAAATTTCCACAAAAATGTATTGATATTTTCAATCAGCGAGAAACTTTTTTATTTTTGAAAATTTATTTACACATGCAGCGAAGAAATTGGATCCAAAATATTAAGGAAGTTTTTAAAAGATAAATTTTTGTCGTATGTTTGGTAGTTATTGAATTATGAATTTTTAATTGTGATCTACTTCGCGCGATGGCTGAACGGTAAGCTTACGCACGGACGCATAGCCAGTCGCTTCCCTCTCTAGTATGTGTTTGTGGTATCGTCGGGCTGAGAATAAATATTTTGATTACTTTTGTAGCTTTTCCTTCATTCCCTATGATAGATAGTTAAGTAAAAACTTACCACTTAAAATACTTTCTTTTTTTAACATAATTCGCTTTCCGCATTCAGCTTGCCGTTTTTCCCCACAAGCAAGTAAGTAGGTAATATGATTACTAATGACAACATACCTTGTATATATTCTCGGTTTTTGTACAACTGTCTTGTCTTTAACACTCACAGCTTTTTTACAAATAAATCATTGAACACACGTTGTTGAATAAAACTCTAAAAGGATCGAATGATGTGTAATTGCATGGTCAACCATGTCTAACCAGTCAAACATTTTCAGAATCTAATTCTATCGGGTGTTTTTATTTTTATTAAGGAAATGCTTTTTTCAACTGTTTATAGAATTGATCAAGGCAAATAACTTTTTCAAATAAGTTTTCCTAAAAAAGTAAAAAATAAATGAGATACAGCCTTTGTAAGTTAAAAAAATTTAAAGTTCAGCCCTGTGATAAATTAATGTAACTAAACTGATTTCATGCAATCAACAATCAGAAAAGCACTTCCAACACATAAGGTTACCTGGGTGAACAAAACGAAAACTAACAGGAAGCAAACGAAAATAACTGAAGTATAATAGGTAATGTTTATTAGGTAAGTTAAATGAAAAAACAAAGGATGGAAATTTTCATTTTATTTCATTTTTATTTCCTGTTATTTTGCTTTTGTTTCCTAGGTAACCTTACGTACTCGATTTTTGATTGTTTAGCAAAATCAGTTTGGCAAAGTACCTAGGTATGTAGTTGAATTTACTATAGGTCTGGACTTTATTTTTTTTAGCTTCCAAAGGCTGTATCTCGTTTATTTGTGAGTTTTTTAATTAAGAAAAGTTATTTGAATAAGTTATTTGCCTTGATGAATTATTATAATACACAATCGAAAAAAGTATCGCCTTAAAAGACATCCCACCCCATATGAATATTGGCTTATTAATTTATGTCAATTCAGGTATTATTATAGTATGTAGTTCGTATTTTTTGTTTTATTTCACATATTTTTCCGAAGTTTATTCTTCTGTATACGCAGTTACCATTAAATAGGTGCACGTATATACCTACCAAATACTCTAGACTTACCTAGGTCTAGAGTATTTGATACTACCTACCTTGCCTCATACCTTGCTGACTGCAGACTTCCTCATACTCACTGCAAGATCATACTTAATTAAATATAATTTGGTGATAACCAGTTACTTACGTATATTCTTTGTTGCTAGGTACTGCAATTTATAAGTTTGGTGGGTAGGTAGGTGATTAAAAAAACCTACAAAATTTTCAAAATTTATAAAAATACGTAATGAAATTCCATAATCTGCACAAACTTTTTCTAAACAATTTATATACCTACCTATTATTTTTATAAGATACTTTTCATGGTGCGCTACAAACAATAATTAGGTATTATAAGCTAATGCCATTGAAATAAAACTTAGCTCCAAAATGAAATTAGAATTTATATTTTATTTTTGGTCTTCTACAATTTTCAAAACGACCTGTAAATATTTTATACTTTTGATTACAGATCAATACATATATTGATTTAAAATGAAGAAAAAACATTCGTTTATGGCACATTTCAATAAACAAAAGGTATTTACCTACATAATTTGGATTCCATATTCATTTTGATGTCCAATAACAATAATTATTAACATTAACGTATAATAATAATAATTCTACCTACAATAATAATACCTACGTTCTACTTTAAATTTAATTAGTTTTTGAAGCCCAAATATTAAAAAAATTTAATTTATGCTTTTTTGCGAACGTTTGAGAACATTCACGTGTATTTGCTGTATTTGCCGGTCATACTGACCAGAAACCTGGTTCAAGGACACGTGTCCAGGGCAATAAATCTTTCCTACAATAATAATTGAAGGTAATACCTTAAATGTTTACCTGACAGGTAAAGTGGGACCAGCCTGAGTGTAAGACTGAAAAATATGTCTTATAGCTTATATTATACCTTATTCCTATATTTGGATTAATGTAGGCCTTGCATTTGACTCGGCGCTCTCTATGTAAGGGGTAGCGCACGATATTGGCGCGACATCAGTTGAAAAAAAGGTCATAACTACCAAACGGCAATCGCTACAAAGAATAATTTTTATACAAAAACTTCTACTATATCTTGGCTTCATTTTGTTCGCTGTATGTGTACAAAAATTTTCACAAATAAAAAAGTTTGTCGCTTAGTGAAAATATCAATACACGTTTTGCAACATGCATCGTTTGTATTATTTTTGCGAG
Source organism: Malachius bipustulatus (assembly GCA_910589415.1). Lineage (NCBI taxonomy): Eukaryota > Metazoa > Arthropoda > Insecta > Coleoptera > Melyridae > Malachius > Malachius bipustulatus. The sequence continues at coordinate 24,747,425 of OU342631.1, read as the reverse complement.
TCAGCTATATATACTTAAGGGCAGCAAGATACACGATTGGAAGCGCCCATTTGTCTGCTTTAATTTGATGAAAAAATCATTTCAATATCTTGATTACTTTCAAAGATATTTAGTCATGTAAATGTTCAAAAGTACAATTTTTTAAAATCATAAATTTTGATGTTTTTTTCAAATATCAAAGTCGTGACCTACCCAAAAATGTCGTAAATAGCCGTTTTGAATGCAAAATTATGCAATGAACAAAACCTATTAGGTCTGACCTGGTTATACGTCAAAAAAAAAAAAATCGATAACGGAGCGACTTTTACACCGAATTTCGCTCCACTAAGATACAGGGTCGGTTAAATTAGAGAAAAGATGCGCAGTTTTGTGACCATCTCGAATCCGTCAAAACATGCAAGATATCTGTGACCGTTCCTGAAATATCCTGAAAAAACTGAAAAATCGAGATTTCTTATTTTCCTCATATCTTTTTTATTATTGGAAATTAATAAATAATTTTTTGGAGGCTTACATAAGCCGTTAAGAGCTATCCATCTGACATTTCAAAAAATTTCAAGGCTAGATCCAAGAGTTTTCACAGTCAACTTTCGTTTTTCTTATGGCCCCCATATTGATTTTCTATGTCATTCGATATGAAAAAATTAATGGAAACCAAAAATTAATAGATTTCAAAAAAAAAATTAAAAATTTTTATTCTTAATATTTCAAAGAAAAACCTAATAAAAAATCGTCGAAAAACGTCAACATTTGTAAAATACGCCGAAATAGTGCTTGCCTTATGTTTTTTTAATTTATCTATGAAATTCTGTCTAAAAAGTTGTCTTTTTTGTAAAGAAACAAGAAGAATAAAAATTTTTTTGTTTATTTTTTGAAGTTTAACAATTTTTAGTTTTTATGATTTTTTTATACCGAACAACATAAAAAACACTATGGTGGCCATAAGAAAAACGAAAGTTGACTATGAAAATCAGAGGATCTAGTCGGCTTTGAAATTTTTTGAAATGTCAGATGGATAGCTCTGGCCGACTTATGTAAGCCCACAAAAAATTATTTATTAATCTCCAATAATAAAAAAGATATGGCAAAAATAAGAAATCTCGATTTTTCAGTTTTTTCAGGATATTTCAGGAACGGTCACAGATATCTTGCATGTCTCGACGGAATCGAGATGGCCACAAAATTGCGCTCCTTTGGATTTGTTTAACCGACCCTGTATCTGTTAGTGTTAGGAGATAGCAATATAGCAATATATAGAGAAGGATACATGGTGCACCCTGTATATATCTTTTTTATTATTGGGAAATAATGAATTATTTTTTGTAGACTTTAAAAGCTATCCATTTGACATTACAAAAATTTTCAAAGCCGACTAGATCCCAGAGTTTTCATAGCCAACTTTTGTTTTTCTTATGGCAGCCATATTGGTTTTTTATGTCGTTGGGTATAAAATAAATCGAGGAAACCAAAAATTAATAGCATTCAAAAAAAATTTTCGAAAATTGTGTTACTCACATGTTTTTTTTTTCGAAAACATAAAATTTTTGAAAAAAAATTTTTTTGAAGTTTTTGAAGATGTTATTAATTTTTGGTTTCCTTGATTTATTTTATACCGAACGACATAAAAAGACTAATATGGCGGCCATAAGAAAAACAAAAGTTGGCTATGAAAACTCTGAGATCTAGTCGGCTTTGAAAATTTTTGTAATGTCAAATGGATAGCTTTTGACGACTTATGTAAGCCTACAAAAAATAATTAATTAATTTCCAATAATAAAAAAGATATGGCTGAAATAAGAAATTTTGATTTTTCAGTTTTTTTCAGGATATTTCAGCAACGACTGGAAATATTCAAAGAAAAAATTCAGATTCTGATTAAGCATTGGATTGTGCAACTTTTCTCTAATTTAACCGACCCTATATCTTTTGCCGTTTCCAAGATTTCCATGTACCTAATGCTACTTTGTATAGAGGATTCGCTATAATTAATTATACTCTAATTTTTATATCAATAATTTATTGTTACTTTAAATACAGTCTGTCCCCTATATTAAATCTTTGGTAAGCTTTTAGATACGTTGTTGTGGGATCGTCAAGGAATTAATGGTACCTATAATGGGATGATTTTGTTAAATGAATAAATTTAAAAAAAATGGTAATCTTTGTTGATCTCCACTTCCTTAATTTGTAAATTGTATGGACTTGGTTTTCTTTCAAAATAATAAAAAAAAGGTAAATTTACAGAAAGTGGTAGAGCAGCTCTGCTCAGTTCAAACGATATTTTCCGCGCGGCAGGAATTGCAGGAATTGCGACCGCAGCGTTGCCAGATCGTACTGATTTTACGATACGTAGGCTAGGTACCGATTTTTAGTGAAATATGGAAATTATTATAAACTGACCAAGACCTGAAAAGTTATTGGTTGTTGTTAAGTTTTCTCTTTCTCTTGAAATTTGAAGAAAATTAAAAACATAAAAGTAAAATTTAAAATATTGATATTTATAGAAGATGAAGAAAAAGCCGGAGGGATAGTAAATTTCAGGGGGGAGAGAACCTAACAACGATCAATGATCTGACTTTTCAGGTTTTGGTCAGTTTCAGTTGATCATCTATTGAAAAATATAATTTTGAAAAAATGCAGCTACTAAATCAGGCAACACCTCTTTGAGTGACATGCGCATTATTGTCCTAAACTCGGGTGCCACTTCTGTAGGATTAAAAAAAATTAAAACACTATATGAAGGTGTCCCAGAAGGCATGAATCAAACGAAACCCAGTGGAAGGGTGGGAGGTTATTTGTGAAAAAAATCCCTTAAGCAGAGTGGTTCGATTGTTTACGGTTTTCGAACTATTCGTCATTTTGTGTTTTTAAAATTAAATATATTTCAAAAAATGCTTTTTTTTGTAAATAAATTTCTACGCTTATAATAAATGTTTCCGAATTCATTTTATTATTTTGGAATTATTATTCTTTGCATATTATAAAAGTTAGAGATCATTTTTCTTCGGATTTATAATTTTCCATTTATAATTTCTCAATCGAAAACTGAATCTGGCAACGCTGTGTCGATTTTACCTGAAAATCTATTAACAAAATTATTATGTTGATTTATTATTGTGCAATCGCGGGGGTATCAGTCACGGAAAAAATTTAAATTCATGGGCCATAAAGGATATAGCCGTTCTCTTATTATAGCCAAATAAGAAGTTTTGAAATTATGTCTTTTTCCCGCCAAAATACCTATTATTTTCAAGATTATTGCCCGAAATTTTGGATTCTTGTAGAACTTTGGATTTTTGCTCAAAATATTTATAAAGCCATATGATTGGTTTGCTACAGGTTGTCGCCCTGTTTTGTACAGTGAGAAAAAACCGTCCTGCTCTCTCTCGATTATACAGGTCGCAGAGTTTTCAAACTACTCAAAATAGGAAACTGCAATTTTTGTAAGAGTCGGACATCCAAAGGGAGTGGTGTGGTGTTGCATTTGAGCAGTATCGGTCGACCCATTTCAAAATGACCATTTAAATTTTCGTAGAAATTGCTTATTTTTTGTAGAGTTAAAACAGTTCTGCTATTAGTTAACCAATGGCGTAGGCAGGAAGGGAGACAGAAATTATAGTAAATTTCTATATCCGTATATTATAATAGCAATAGGTAGCATGTTTTCGAAGCATGAACTAAAATTTTTACAGCAGACAATCCACCATCATTATTACTATAAATAAATACTAAAGCCGAGACTTACGCCCTTATTCACAAACGATAATTTTCTAAATAATTACGTAATAAGTTATCTTCATCTCATTCTATTGCGTATAAACTGTACATATCTCCATCTCAATCGTTTATTATAGATCTATCATATAGATATATCATTTATTTAATTATTTTCGAGATATTACAGGGCTAGAACGTTTTGTGAATACGGGCCCTAATTAATAATAATCTTTTAATTTGAGACAATTCAGAAAGCTTTTTTAGTATTTATGTTCGCTTCTGCATTAATTACAATATTAATATAATGCCTGTTTGTGAAATAAGTGAATAAGACACCCTTGCTTATTATAAGTTCTATTTTCTATTGTACTACCAGCTTCTTCTCCATAATATTAATTAATATTATTATGTACGTCAGTTTCAGCTATGGGCATGCGTAGTTATTAGTTTAAGGTGGTTAAGAATTGATAGAACTGTTGAAGTCTTGTCAGCAGCAATTGACGCTGTTCTGTCATAAGTCATGTCATTCATGTCACACTACATGATTTATGACAGGACGGCGTCGATCGTTGTCGTTGACATTGCCTTTCCAGTGAGAAAGGCAAAAGGAAAGGCAAGGCAGTAAGGCAGTAAGAAGGCAGTCGACTGATGAGTCGACACTCGACAGTCGACGACTCAACCATAAATAGAATAGAAAATAGAATCGCCGGATTATTAGGTTCAGCCAGATTCAGCCGATAACCGGAAATATCCCAGCTCCCCCGTCCATCTCAACCAGGAACCAGGTCAGGAAATTCGGAGAATTGCATTGCAGTGAAAGAAGGGTGAAAAGTTGACAGGGACAGGAAGTGATTTGTTTTTTGTTTTTAACCTCGCGGGGGCACGCTGGCATTTTCGCTGCGGTTTGGAAATTTTTAAATTAACAGGTGTTCGAGGTAAGTGCAAATATTGATTGGCTTGGCGAGATCTTTGTTATCCAGTCGTTTTCTTTCGAAATTTTCAGGTCATGTCTTTGACAAAACGTATTATAGTCGAAACCAAAAACCTGTCACGAGACCCTCCGCCGGGTATAAGCGCGACCCCTGATGATGGGAACTGCAGATACTTCCAGGTAGTCATGGCGGGGCCGGCCTCGTCGCCATACGAAGGAGGCTTGTTCAAATTGGAGCTTTTCCTGCCCGAAAATTATCCCCTGTCACCTCCCAATGTGCGTTTCCTGACGAAAATTTATCATCCAAATATCGACAAGCTGGGAAGAATATGCCTGGATATACTGAAGGATCAGTGGTCCCCGGCTCTGCAAGTCCGCACCGTTTTGTTGTCTATTCAAGCTTTACTGAGCAGTCCGAACCCGGACGATCCGCTCGCAAACGATGTAGCCAACATGTGGAAAACACACGAACACGAAGCAATTCTCAAAGCCAAAGAATGGACGAGGCTTTATGCAATGGAGTGACTTAGTTTTATTGTTCCTGATTACTTGTCACATAACTGACTGTGATAAAACTAAATATAAACAAATACATGTATAAATGAATAATAATAATTCAAAATTGACTGAACATTCTTGTATTTGTAGAGAGTAAGTTAGTTTTGAAATTCCAGTATCCAGTAGTTAGTTATCTATTTTATTAAGCTTCGTTTAACTAGTGGTCTTTGTTTTGCTTGTAAGTAAGTACCTACATGTTTCAAATTTTTGTAAGTGTCATTCATGTTCAACATGTAATATCATTTCTTTAATTATTATTAAAATATTCAACAATTATCTTAAACAGGATAAGTGTCTTGCTTAACCTAATGTGCTTTTGTCGGTATTCAGTATTCACAAACTTCTTAAATTTTGTATTATTGCTGATTAGCTGGGCTTGCTCTTGCTAGATGGGCGGCATCTCGTAGGGGTGGGGGCGCACAGCTTGCTGGCCGTTTTCTCTTCCTCTTCGTAGAAAATAAGTCTCGTGGATGCACAATTCAAATCTAGCCAGAGGCGCTCTGATCCTATCTACGACTCTGCCAGGATATTCAGATATAATTAATTTAAACCCCTTCCCCCAATAAAACTTCTCGACTGCACATTCAATACAATAATAGAATAGTTATAGAAGTAATAACAAAAATAGATATTAAAGGTGTTCCCAGTTTTACCATACTTTTTTTTGTTAATAACTCCCTGAAAGATTCCCTACCCTATAAGATAATAATATTGGAGATCATTATTATAATATCCATTTTGCATATCTATATTTTGATCTATTTTATAATTCTAGCCTCCCTGAAGATTAAAATGGAGCTAAATTGATCATGTTTAACAAACAATGCTTTCAATATCAAATCAAATGATTCAATAAAGAACAGCTCTAGTTGAGTAAGGCCAAGCAAAATTGGTACTTAGGTACATATTTTACTTGAGACAAAAGCGCTAGTGACATTTTGCAATGATTAAAATAAAAAATTGTATATTAAAAGGGGATATGACATGACCAAAACTTCGTAGATAAATTTAATACATTAATATACGAGGTGATGCTTTAATATTGCGAAAAATTTAAGAGTAAATAACCAAGAGAAAAAATAATAAAGATTTCATGTTCCCTCAACTGTTTATTGGTATGTAGTTGAGAAAATTGGTAGTTTCTAAGAAAGTTAAGAAACTTATAATGTTTTTACTTTAATGGAAATAATTATTAATTACATTAAAGGAGAAATAAGACATTGATCTTATTGTACTCCTTCCAGGTATATTTGTTGCATAATTCGTACAGTTAAAGGCCAAGCAAAATTGGTACTTAGGTACATATTTTACTTGAGACAAAAGCGCTAGTGACATTTTGCAATTATTAAAATAAAAAATTGTATATTAAAAGGGGATATGACATGACCAAAACTTCGTAGATAAATTTAATACATTAATATACGAGGTGATGCTTTAATATTGCGAAAAATTTAAGAAACAGATTCTTTGGTTAAGAGTAAATAACCAAGAGAAAAAATAATAAAGATTTCATGTTCCCTCAACTGTTTATTGGTATGTAGTTGAGAAAATTGGTAGTTTCTAAGAAAGTTAAGAAACTTATAATGTTTTTACTTTAATGGAAATAATTATTAATTGCATTAAAGGAGAAATAAGACTGATCTTATTGTACTCCTTCCAGGTATATTAATAATTGCATAATCCGTATGGTTAAAGGCCAAGCAAAATTGGTACTTAGGTACATATTTTACTTGAGACAAAAGCGCTAGTGACATTTTGCAATGATTAAAATAAAAAATTGTATATTAAAAGGGGATATGACATGACCAAAACTTCGTAGATAAATTTAATACATTAATATACGAGGTGATGCTTTAATATTGCGAAAAATTTAAGAAACAGATTCTTTGGTTAAGAGTAAATAACCAAGAGAAAAAATAATAAAGATTTCATGTTCCCTCAACTGTTTATTGGTATGTAGTTGAGAAAATTGGTAGTTTCTAAGAAAGTTAAGAAACTTATAATGTTTTTACTTTAATGGAAATAATTATTAATTGCATTAAAGGAGAAATAAGACTGATCTTATTGTACTCCTTCCAGGTATATTAATAATTGCATAATCCGTATGGTTAAAGGCCAAGCAAAATTGGTACTTAGGTACATATTTTACTTGAGACAAAAGCGCTAGTGACATTTTGCAATGATTAAAATAAAAAATTGTATATTAAAAGGGGATATGACATGACCAAAACTTCGTAGATAAATTTAATACATTAATATACGAGGTGATGCTTTAATATTGCGAAAAATTTAAGAAACAGATTCTTTGGTTAAGAGTAAATAACCAAGAGAAAAAATAATAAAGATTTCATGTTCCCTCAACTGTTTATTGGTATGTAGTTGAGAAAATTGGTAGTTTCTAAGAAAGTTAAGAAACTTATAATGTTTTAATCGTATTTTACTTGACTTTCAACTTTTTTGAAGATTTCTAACTGATCAGTAAATGTTGTAGGAAATAATAGTTTAAGTTGCCTAAAAAAATTATTATCGTTAGATCATAATATATCTAATACTGCTATATTGCTAGCGTCCATAAGTGGAAGTGTCACGGAAACAGTGGGGCAGCAAACGACTATCTCTATCTGTTTTTTTGAGTACTCGACCCCAGTGGCGGCTCGTGAGTTATGAAAGAGGGTGGGCACAAAAAAAACTTACCTAATTTTTGTACATAAAATCTATTTTACTATTTTTCATGCTGAAAAGACGTCTATAACTTTGTTGTCAAAATCTGGGATAGACTGGATGAACTTCTTTTCTATTGATAGGACCGCCAATGCGTTCAGTCGATCTTCTGACATTGTGATTCTGAGAAAAGTTTTAATGCGTTTGAGGGTGAAAAAACATTATTCACATTGTGCTATCGACATGGGCGTTGTACAAATAATATCCAATAGTTTGTACATTTCCGTCAAGACCGTTCTAAGATTGTTGTTTGTTATGAACACTAAAAGTGGCAAAACACAACCAACGTCACACATGTCATTGCGCTGATAAATTGCTGAAAGTTCACTTTTCAATTTTACACTGTCCAACATAGGATACAATTTCACAGTTTCATCAAAATGTTTTTGTGGAAATGATTTATAAGTGATCCTTAAAATTAAATCGGTCGCTAATTTGGCTTAATATAGTGTCACATACTTCCTTCGCAATAACAGCTCTGTTATCTCCAGCTGTCGTTTTTTGTCTCTTCCTTGCAGGTTCTTCATGATTCCATTCTTGATTGTCATTGCCCCCAGTAGAAATTTTTTAATTTCTAATGTGAATGATTTGTTGTTGGAATTGTTCAAATGGATTTTGCAGTTGAACACTGTCAATCCCGCGCTTTTGGGTCTGATTAAACAATATTTCAACATGTGGCATGATGAAATGAAATATTTTCAACCAGTAGAGAAATTCTGGGCAATTCAAATGTTTCAATAAACCACTTGCTTCACTAATAGTAACTGAATCCATCCCATCTGCGTCAATAATTTTGTCTAGACATTCTTTGAAAGAATCCTGGTGTTCAAACAATGTGTTCACAGTTTGACTTTTGAAAATCCATCGTGTAGGAGCGCCGCGTGGTCATCTATGTTGGACTATCATCTACAAACAAAGCGGCACGCTTCCACCACGTGTGCCTACTACTGCATTCAGGGCTAAGTAACTGGAATTGGTGACTGGAGGGAGAGTAGAGACTGTGATTTTTGTGCCCCAAATCACTGTATCAGCTCAGCGATCTTCCACTTATTCCACTAATATTGTAACAGACGATTAAATAACAGGATACTCGATAGGTACTGTTCTTGAAATGGGGCAGTTTTAAACGCCTCGTCCTGGCTCCTGGAGCTCCGTCTCAGCACTGGCTGGAACATAGTTTTGAGGCATGTATGTGTCGTAAGCTGTGGCACGGAAGGAAACTTTGATAACATTGTCATAAAAATAGAAAAATGTTTTCGCTTCTCTACAGAAAAATGAGCCTCACAGTACTGTAAAAAGTACTTCAACCAAAAACTGTGGATTTTGCACACTTGTTTTTAAAATCCCTCAACAGAACGATCTTTAAGGAAAATCACCTGCTAAAAGCCCTGATTCAAAAGCTGTTATAACCTAAACACTGTTGACTTATATTCGAATTTGCAGCAATTTTACTTGTAGGACATTTTTGTCAATTTTATTGGGCACTTCTTCAACTTGTAACATCTGAAATTGCACGGAAGCGCCCATTCGAGTCGACTTAGACTGAAATAATAAATTAAATATCCAACTTATAATAATAATAATTAATGATAATACTGAAAAGGACATTTACATGAATACACAGTATTTTCTATGCCGTATAATAAAAAATATTTTTATTATAAATAACTTTACAAACATTTTCCTATTATGTCAAACATAAATAAATCTTATCTGATCAATAAATAATACAAATAACAAATAATTAAATTTAAAAAATTTGCTCTAAACGAAAATTTTCTATTGCGAAGACTGGAGATTATCGTCTCTGTGCCATAAAAGTCAAGTTGCGAAGAAATCCCAAGCGGCACTACTTCACGCACTAACTTTGCAAGTGGTGCATGGAATACACCGACATACTCGGCTCCACCTCCCTTGTTCTGTGAACAGCTTCTTCTGAATCCTGCTTTGCGGGTTTATTCTTGGCAAAAAGAGCGTCCAGCAGAAGACCACTGAACACCATTACTGTTCCGAACCACTGCCTCGTTGATAGAACATTCCCGAATATCATCACGGAGAACAGAACGGTGAAGAACTTCCTGCATGTAGTTACCACTGACACGGCTAGGGGCCCAAACTCACAAACCTGGAACCAAAAAGGTTGATAATCATTTACTTACACACCAAGTTCTATTTTTACAAGTTTTACACAGGAATTTCACTACATTTACCACAGGAATTTACCAAATTTGTACTTCTAGTACCACATAGGTACTTCTACTCACTCAAAGCAAAGCTATCAGAGGAAGATCATTTGGAGAATGAAAAGTAAAGTAAGAAGAAGTCTAATAGTGGACAGCGCATGAAGAGTAGTTTGAAATGTGAGGTGAGTCAGTTCAGCTAAAGGAGTGACAAGCGACTATTAGAACAATTTGTGTAAGTAAAAAAGAAAAAATGTGTTTAGTGTTGAGTGAAGGGTTTAGAGACAGAAGTGGGATTAGAAAGAAGTGTTTTATTTAATTTAAAGGTCATTGTTATTGTAATGTAAATATAGAGACTATAATTATTGTTATAAATTGTTGTAAGTAAAGAGATTTTCGTAACAATGGTGTATCCTGATTGGCTGCAAGTTATTTCAGTTTTTAATTTTAATCACTGAGAACTGGAATTATTAAAGCCGTATTTGATTAATGAATCTTAATGTAACGATTTATAATGAATCAATATTTAACAGGATAGAAAGAGATATACTGAACATTCTAAGAAAAGAAAAATAAAACTATAATAAGTTTAAACAATATAATAATACTTACCATTGAATAGAGAAATATTTGTCCTACTCCTTGCGTCAATCCTAAAATTATTAAATTTAGGAAAACATGCGGATGACGACCGGTGAATTCTAAAAATTTGAAAGCTTCGCCTGTTAGTAATAAAGCGGCGGCTAAGTATATTGAAGACCAAGCATTGGAAGTTCTCATCAACTGATATCCCGATGGTGAGTATTCTGACCTTATTCGTTCCTAGAACAATCAAGAATAATAAAATTTATTACTACGATGACATTGTTCATTTCATTTTCAATCAATTAAATAATTAGCAGAGTACCTGGATTGCCCCCGATAATCCATTCATTGATAAAGAAAGAAGCAGGAACAATTCCCCAAACACGGTGGATCGGGTATAATGACGCTGATTGTCATACATAAATAGGGTAATCCCGAAGACGATAAGTAAGACAAGCACATACACGTGAGACTCGTATCTCTTATTGCTAAAAATCATCGAGAAAATCATCACGAAAATTGGTTTGACTGATTTTCCTATAACTTGCATGGGATAGCTGACCCAACGTAACGAGACGTTAGAAAATATCATTCCAGATAAAACAGAGAATGACAGCAACAAGTAAAACTTTGTGATTTGAAAATCGAAGTATAAAATGTATTCTAAAATTGACAAATCCTCGTATTGCGGCCACAAATTGGCGTATATTTCTGCTATTAGGTAGTTGCTGTAACATTGGAAGAAAACCAGAGTCAAAAAATAGGTAAACTTTTCTGTTATTGGCTCTGTGTATCCTTGCTCGTCGATAATTTCTCCTTCGTATGTCCCTTTGGTTACTTTTTCGTGAATTATTGCAAAACAAAAATGAGATACCAATATCATTGATGCGTACAGAAAGAATTTTCGTCTTTCATAAATGTTTTCCATGAGTATTTCATTATTAAAATTCCAGAGGCAAGATTCTCCAACTTTTATTGAAGGTAAGTGAAATCGTTATGAAAACTTTACATTTATAAAAAACATCCCAAACAACTTGAAAATTATTGAAAAAATAAAAAGGTGATAATGGTGACAAATTATAATAAATTAAATGTCAATTAGACATATTTTTGATTAGTAAAGCCTTAAATAATTATTTAAAAATTCCAGTGACAAATGCAATTTTTTATTAGAAATCCGATTAATTTGATTCATTTATTAAAATAAGCCTTGTTACAGCTGTGTTTAAGAAAGGTGATAGAAGTCAGTTGTTATCAAATTATAGGCCCACAAGCATGGTTCCAATATTTAAGGTACTTATGACACGAGACTTATATAGGAACTTTTTGGAGGTAAATGAGATAATAGACACAGACATTACGGATTTAGGATGGCAAGGAACAGGACTAAGGCTGTGGGAGGGTAACTGAGTTTGTGGTTGATGCGTTTGCATGATGGACATTACTCGAGCATTTTATTGTGTTGGTCACAAGTCATAAGATTCTCTTGTCTAAGCTCGAACTCTATGGGATTCATAGAATATCCAATGATCTTTTGACATCCTATCTGTCAAATCGCTATCAATGTGCTGAGGAGGATGGTGTGTTCTTTGACACTAGACTGGTGAACAGGTGAGTGCCACAGGGCTCAATTCTCGGCCCATTACTTTTTATTGTCTACACGAATGACTTTTCAGCTTGTCAGTCTAATGGCTTCTGTATTTTGTATGCGGATGATACCACGATGGTTGATATATCACCTGATGTCGTTAGTTTGCCATATAAATATTGTGGAGAATGCTTGTGAATGGTTTATGGCTAATCGTCTTCAAGCCAACACAGATAAGACGCAGATAATCCTGTTTAGAACGAAAGGGTCTAAGCAAGGTCGTACATCTGATGAGATGCCTGAGGAACGTTATTGAGTCTGGGGTTCTGGTTGGCGTTTACCACTCATCATTCGGTTTGAGTCGCATATGGGGTGAGCTTCTGGGGAAATGCTCCTGACAGCGTGAGGGTTTTCAAATAGCAGAAATGGGTTGGTGGAACCATTGCTACAGTTGCAAGGCACACCCACTGTTGTCCTATTTTTTCAAGCATAGGATCCTTACGCCCTGTATGCATATTGCCCATTCTCTTACTGAAGTGCAAGTTTAGAGTGGCTAGATCATTTGCGAGACAGGATGAATTGCGTGACCACGAAACGAGAGCATCTCAGTTACAATAACTCTCCAGACAAAACTGAATAAAGTGCACATATTGGTAAGGAAAATTAGATAAACGAACCGCTGGACCAGTATTTATAACAAATTGATTGATTTTCCCTGGCAAAGGAGATAAAAATAGAAGAAAACGTGTTCCATTACTTGTTACTTGGTAAGACTGCTTCACATCCTCTTATTACAAGGAAAGACAAAACAAAAATGTGAGCCTGTTAAATTAAGAACACGTTAGTTGTCTATGCCTGGGCCTATGCATGCAGCTTAGCCCCAGGTAAAATCAATAATAACAAAACTAATAGATAAATGATCAATAAAAAAAAGTAAAACTGGAGTCTTGATCACCTAAATAATAATAAAATACTTTGTACTGAAGAGTGAGGACAATATAATGATGTATTAAATATTAATGTTCGTAATATGAGTTTATACTTAATTTATATCATTAATAATAAAATAATGAAGCCATATTTACCTGAATGGCTCCACTTAATCCATCCATTGTCAAGGACAATATTAACAATACTTCACCAACTCCAATCAAACTTCCATCTCTTTGCTTACTAGCAGCACTGTCTTTTAGCATAAATAGAACAATTCCTATCACTATTAGACAAACGAAGAAATACTTTTTTGATGGATATCTCTTTCTGGCCACCAAAGCCCCCAGTATCATCACCGGAATTGGCTTTGCCGACTTGCCAACGACCTGCGTCGGATAAGAGACCCACTGCAGGGCCATATTCGAACATACCATTGCTAATAATAACGTTAAGGAAACACTGGAATAGTAAAAGACGGAAGTCTTGTCGGCTACCTGGGGCCAAAGGCTCGTAGCTAATCTAGCTATCATGTAATTGATCAAACATTGTGTGAAGACCAGGGATAGGGCGTAGGTGAATTTTTCGTTTAGTATAATTTTATTTCCGTTTTCATCAACAGACTCGATCTCGTATTTTCCTTTGGTGATTCGTTCTTGTAAAATTCCAAAATAAGAATATGCGACGAATATTCCAAGAGCACAAACCAAAAATCGGTTATTCTGCTGCATTTTCAACTGGGGCTGGGAAATTTAGCTTTAGCTGAAGCTAACTCACCAGATGTTGTCTTGTAGTTATTGTAAAGTAAGATTTTTCAAAGCAAGTTATTTTTCCGTTCAACACCTCATTGGAAGAAAATAATTAATAAATTATACGAATTTCCCTTTTTTCTATTCTTAAGATACAACGTAAACGTAAGTAAGCCTATGAAATGAATGAATTTCTTCTACTACCACCTACCACATTTCAAACCAAACTTCCATTTTTTTAAGAATGAATCTTTTTCTTTTTTGAGTTTTAAGTGGCGATGATTGATGACGCTCTGTTTTCCCATTGGTTAAAACCTGACATTGACAATACCTAATTTGAAGGATGACAAAACTTATAATTGACACCACTGTAAGCTGCTAGTCTTAGAGAAGGTAAACTTTTAGGACGAATAATGTTATTCTGCGCTGTGAGCAATACCACCAAAGTTTTTATTGCGCAAGGGACGAGAGCCCTGACTTTGATGTGGGAAAAACTGGACAGCAGAAATTGATTTTAATTTCCAGAATTTATAAAATTTGAGATATGATGCACCTTTTATGTAAAATTGCTATTCGGCGTTCCGTATGGGGCATTTACTGATTATTTACCTATACATTCCAAATGAAAAGTGAAAACTAAAGCATTTAATTTATGTGTAAAATCAGGCTATTCAAATTTTAAAAGGTTGAAATGATAGGCCAAGGGTTTTTATTGAAAATATAACGTTAACAACAATTCGAAACGAAATGTAAAATTATTACTAAAATTAATACATCTTGTAAGCTAAATTTGTAATGTTTTATACACAGAATCGAACAAAAAAAAGTCAAAAGTAATCAATACTCTATGAATCTTAAATAATTTCTTATCTGTAAAACGTTATTCCGGGATCTTTTCTTTCGCTAAGAGTGCTAAAACTTGACTTTCGAAGTCAAAATCTCAACAATTCATCATCATATTATATCAACACAATTATCAATTGACGTGATAACTGAAAACTGAAACATATTGTTACGAGTCTCTCAATAAATAAATCCACCACTTAAAAAGTCTTACAAAATTACTTTATTCACTAATCCAAATTATAACCTCTAATTCTAATAAACACACACAGCTGATTACTACTTGTACTAACTATCACTACTGGCTCCCTTACTTCACTTCACTACTGCTCTGTTCAGCTTCCACTAGTTACTGCTCTGTCTTCACTTCACTCTATATGTCCAAACTAAATTGTTTTACGCAACCGCGAGGCTGCTCTTATATAGCTCCCCCGACGGGCAGCGAAACAGTAGGTACTTTCTCGAACGTTGAACCGGCCGTCGATTCGTGGATTCTGGAAATGTCAGATTGTTCGGCGCCCACTCCAGAAATCCATAGAACTAACGTCTGTCTGTCGATGTGTCACATGACATGTGACTGGAACTGTCGCGAACATGTCATTGACTAACTCAGTATAAAAAAAGAGAATGTAAGCAAAGAAAATGGTGGACTAGAATGTTAAAGAAGTAACTGCTAGAATTTCTCCAGAGCGGTCTCGTTATAATATAATTAAACACGCGACAAAATGTAAGCGATGCCACCACACTGTCTGCCACTCTTCTTGAGGCGATCTATGGAAACGTTACTGCTAATGCTAATCTACTATAGTCCAATAAAGTCTAAAAAGTCATACGTATATCGATTAAGAATACACATCCTTTTGATAGTTCGATTTATTTTGTTTCATATACGTGGTTCTCATAGTAATCGTCCAGTGTTTGTCTAAACACTCCATCCCGCATAAATAAGTATATACGTCAACATTGGTTTTGAATAAGAATTAAATTAACAGCGCAAATGATAGAGTGTCATTACGTGAATAAATTTTCTGTAGTTGTCAGTGGCTCTCAAACTGACGTAAGCGAATCAATTCATTGTTTGAATGATTCCTTCAATAATTTACGCTCGTTCACAACTTGACATTTAACTGTTTGACATTTTCTGGTGAAATTAAAAATATTAATTCGGACGGTTAGTGTGACGTCACATCTGACTTTTTAAAGTTATTCCTAATATTCATTGCTCCCACAGGCACAGATGCGGGCAACTTATCCTAAGAGTTTACCTAGTCTAAGCAGGTTGTCTGTAATTCTTAGAATACAAAACATCCGGAAGGCATCATTGGCCGTGCTGCTAGTGTAGTACGCGATAATAATCGCCGTTTTGAATCCCCTCTTTAATTTTAAATTATTTTCAAATTGAACTACCAACACTAACAACAGTATACATCAGCATATCGTATGCAGTAAACACCAGTAATAATTTTTACCAAAAAAGCAATTTCCGATAAGCGGTCTCATTGCAGCAAGCAGAAATAATTTTTCCTGGAGACATAAAGTTTATAATAAAAGTAGATATAAAGTTTAGAAAGTTTAAAGTCCTTCAAAATTACTTTTTAGTCATTATTGCACATAATTTTCGTTTCGTATACATTTATGTTCATTTACATTTATGTATACATTCATTTATTTATGTTGGTTACATTTTCTGAAAAAATTAATTTTGTAAATCTTCAATGGTATGAGGTATCCATCAGCCTCGAGACCTAACAATTCTTAAAGATTCTTTGTGATGTAGCAGCAAGTTACCAATGTTCTAAATATAAAACACAGTATTTATATAGAGTTATGCCACTTTATTATGCAATAAATAAATAATAATTTATTTCAATTATAATGTACGACCTTCCTATCAAAAAATCAAAATGGCTTACTTATTATTATTTCAAAAACAACATATCAAAGTAAATGTATAAAACAAATAAGTAACTAATAACTGAAGAAAATTATTTTTGTTTGTACACGCCTTAGACAATATTATATTTATTTAACCCTTGACTGGTATACTGGGGTCACTCCTGACCCCAAGTGAATTAATTAATATTAGTGAACTAATATTCGATGATAACATAATTGAATGTCTTCAAACAAATTTACAAAAGCTGTCAAGTTCTCCCCTATTAAAACCAGATCAGAAAATTAACATAATTAATCAATATATATATTTCCAACATTAATCTATCCTATACAATCTGCTCCGATCAACAAAATCCCTTCATATGTTACTGATGGTTTAGACGTTATGATTCGAAGAACAGTTAAAGAAATTATTGGACTTCCGAGCAACACAAATAGTAATATGTTTTATGCTTCACGTAATCTTCGAGGACTAGCTTTAATATGAGAGCAAAATGGGAAGTCAAATTACAACCTTTTGCAATAGCAAAGAAACTAGATCTTATTAACGACAATCTTTTACATTCTGTATGTGATTTTAAAAAGGAGCAGTTAGACTGCCTTCAATCATTATCAATCGAAGGCAAATCCACCAAAGAAATTCGAACCAAACTTAGATTATCAGCTTTTGAACAATGGAACAAATGCTCATATCAAGGAATAGGAGTCAAACATTTTCAAACTTATCCAAAAACGAATAAATTTATTTTCACAAAGAGCAAATTATCAACATCCGACTGGACTTCAGCTATCAAACTCAACATTAATTACGCAAATTTGAATGGTGTCCCTGGTTCAAATCACAGTTCCAACCTCTGCCGACGATGCAACGAACAGCAGAGAGAAATACCCTCCCATGTAATTGGAAACTGTAAAGCGAACAACAGCCTAATCATTAACCGCCATCATAATGTTAAACACCGAATTACTGAAGTTTTAAAAGAGAAAAAATTTGTATGCTATGAAGAAGTACACGCCGTAGACACTGATGGTCTTAATCGCTTCAGTGATATTATTGCATTTGATCCAAAAACAGACTCTGCCTTTATTATCGACCCTACAATTCGTTTTGAAAGTAATGACTGTCATCAAGATGATAAAATTCAATTAGAAAAAAAGAATATTTATGAAAAATGTTTTAATTTTTACCAGAGCAAATATTCACCAAGTTTTGGCATGCGCAAATGGGAAGTCATCGGCCTTTGGTTTGGTAGTCGCGGTACAATCGGTAAAAGTGTAATTGAATTCTTCAATCGCTTTAACCTGAACTCAGAAATAATTAACGAAATTTCTGAACAAATTTTAATAGATTCCATCAGAATCATAAACAAACACATTTATTCCTAAAATTAATGTTCTTTAATTATTATTTATGTTACAATTTTTAATATTTATGTCATTTTTTTTGATTGATCGATATGCTGTGTATTAATGCAACCCAAGTTAAATGGGCAGTCCACTTTATTCAATAAAGTTTTTCTCTTCTCAGAGGAATTCGTAAGTTTTGGCAACACAATGTCAAGCAGCTCAGTACCCTCCTAAATCAGGGCCTCTTAGACGGTGTTTAACGTGCGAAGGTGTACCTTGCACTGATTTGTAGATATAGTCTGTTGGGGTCAGTTCTGACCCCAATATACCAGTTACGTTTTTTTTTATATTCAAAATGACACGCAAATTTTTATCTGATAAAGAACTTGCAGATATTTTAATGTATGATAGTGATCTAGAAGAAGAGCCAAGATCGTCTGGAGTTTTCGACGAGTCAAATAGCGATCTATCTGACAAAGAAAATGTTCTAGTAAATGCTATAATGCCTGCAACACTATATTGGAAATGTAAGACAAAACGTCAGTGTCAGTTTTTTTTTTCAACATTCTAATTATGTTTTTGTTTGTTACAAGTCGTCTGATGAAGACTAAAAAAAGAAGAACAGGCGGTGTTAGGACCATGACATTCTTCGTTTGAGTTTTAGGACCAATTTTTCAGAGGCCTGAAAAAATTACATGTTTTTTAAAATGTTTTCAATTATGTCGATATTTTTTTTACTTTCAGGAAATATTTATTTTTAATTAATCAATATAATAATTGTTTTGCTAAAGAATGTGCTTGTTTCTCCAAAATGTCTTTTTCGGCTCTTTTTTTCTGGTTACTCCAGTTTTAAATTGGGGTCAACTGTGACCCCATAATACCAGTTACGTTAGAAAAAAGGTGTATACCAGTTAAGGGTTAATAGTCTAATAATAAGGTACACACATATTTTATATTTTTCAATCTAATCTAAAACTTCAGCATTCAATAACTTGATTTTTGTATCAAAATACTCTTCTATGTCCTTACAAATTTTCATGGCTTGAGGAGAGTCTACCAAACTTATCGCTATTCCCTTTTTACCAAAGCGACCTGTTCTTCCAATTCGATAGAGATAAGTTTCACAATCGGCTCGACCATTCAAGTCAACCGGCAGGTCAAAATTCACAACGATTTTCACTTGTTCAAAATGAATTCCTGTCAAAATAAGTTTTTTAAAATAGAACTTAAAGCAATAACTTAACGATTGAAATAGCATGGACAAAAATCGACAAATCTACAATATGTAGGACCTTGAAATTTCCAAGGTTTGTATTAAAATTACCAACATAATTAACTCAAACCAGAGATGGAGAAATTCTAGGGAACTTTATTCCTTTTTTTTTGAAATTAATTCTCGAATCTTTCCTAGAGACCCCTTTCAATGGAAAACTCCTGACTTTGTGCCTTAACTACCATTATGCCATTAAAAAGGCTACCTGAATGGCTCGGTAATGTTCATCAGGACAACATAATAAAGTATCTATTGATATTGTAAAAAAAACTGTCCTCTAATAGAAGTATATAATAGCTAATATAGGTCTCTAAATAGGTAGCTGATTTGCACCGAAATGTGTAAAATTTAAAATAGTTATATTGAAGATTTACTAATAGTTAAGATATTATAGAGACCTTTCTCTAGGAAATATTTTAAAATATTAAAATTACTCAACATTTCTTAATAAAGAATAGTTCCAATAATGACACATATCTTCCTTTCCTGTTATCTTATAAAGACGGCCCAGTTGAACCTTTAATGAGCATGCTTACCTCGACTTAAGACATTTGTTGTTATAAGCACTTTCTCCTGTCCA
This sequence comes from Malachius bipustulatus, assembly GCA_910589415.1. Classification (NCBI taxonomy): domain Eukaryota; kingdom Metazoa; phylum Arthropoda; class Insecta; order Coleoptera; family Melyridae; genus Malachius; species Malachius bipustulatus. Next base: position 24,727,527 of record OU342631.1, on the reverse strand, counting down.
CTTTTGAATCTATCCAGGACATTTATTCGTTGTTCGACAGTTAAATCTCCGTTCAAGAGAGCGACCGCATGGCTTTTTTTAAACATTTTCTCTGCTAACCAATTTGCAGTTTTTCTTGTCTATAAAAATATACATTATAGCTACTGAGCCGAGCCACTTAAAATTTTTTAATACACATACATGACAAAATATAATTATTGCCTGAGAGGCGCTCACAGATCTGCTTATATTTGTCACAGTTTGGTATTTATCTTGCTGGTTTGAACATTTAACATAATATTGTTGTATATCAGTAGGACATTTTTCTTCTCTTCTCGGTCTCATTACGATTGGATTCTGTACAATGACTTCTGCAAAGTCCATAACTTCTTGATTGTAAGTAGCCGAGAAAAACATCATTTGACAAGTAGGATTCAGCAATCTAAAATAATGGAAATAATTTTTAAGACATCCCCTATCTCCATGTCTAGATTTGAAAGAATTCTACAAGTTTCATCAAAACATCTTCAGCTTACTTGTGTATCCTGACAAACTGATCCTGATGCCCCTGCTGGGCTATCATCACATCCGCTTCGTCCAAAACGAACACGGAAATTTTTTTCAAATCAAAAAATCGAAATTTAACGCCCCAATCGAGCACCTTCCCGGGAATTCCGATGATAATGTGCTCTGTTAATTTGTAGTTCCTCGGTACTAAAATAAATAAATAAAATAAAAATAAATAAATGTAAAGAACGTACATTCTTCTCCTCGGACTGCAAACTTCATTTTTATTTCTGGACAAAATTTTGCCATACAAGTGGCTACCTCACCAGTTTGAATTGCCAGTTCATGTGTCGGAGATAAACACAACACCTGAAAAAATACTATGAGTTTTAATTTTATATTTATTTTTAAGATGACTTTCTATAAGAAAATTTCTAGTCGGTTCACAGTCAACACCGGTTGGTTGGCTACCTGATTTTGCTACCTGTCAAGTGAATATAAGCTGTTTATAATGTATTCGAAAAAAATCAAGTTTTTTATTTCATATTTCTCATTTATACGACATAAAAAAAAAACTCTTGAAATCATGTTGGACTTCCAGGATGCGATGATCCCAAATGGGAACTTTACTGCAAAATTCATGATTAAATTTATTCTAGTCTGATCAATCTTTATTATCATTAGAAAATAACTATTACAATTGGGTTATTTTTGCTTGGCCATTATTTAAAGACAATAAGTAAAAAAAGCCAACCTGTGGATACATTTTTGTAGTATCTACTCTGCTAAGCATTGCCATTAGAAATGCGGCAGTTTTTCCAGTGCCTGGTTGTGACTCTGCGATTAAATTTTTTGGAGGATCAACCAATAATGTTGCGAAAGCAAATTCTTGAATCCTTGTTGGTGCACTGAATCCCATTTCATGCACTCCTTTTAATATCTTAGGATTCCTGAAACGTTGCATATTGAAGGTTGAAAAAAAAGACATCTAAAGCTGTCAAGCCACTAAATTTAAAGGGGTGATTCCTCTCATAAATATTTAAGCTGAAAAAATAAATTTCAGCTCAAAATATGGTTTCGTTTAAAATATACAGGGTGTCAAAAAGTTAAAATATATAAAACAGTTTTTGGTTATAATAATAATTCATACATGTAAATTTAACTCGATTTTTGGCTATTTCAGATTTTGTAGATGTCTTCCAGCGGTGTAGATATTCTCAGGATTTGTCCCTTATTTTTCCTCTCTATCTTTTAATTACACCACTTGATCGACTATATTGCAAATACAAAAATGTTATTCAATAATATTATATATAGTTCATGCATTTTAGAACAAAAAGGGCACACCACCCCTTTTGAAATATTTGAAGTTTCCTCAGGCAATGTTGGGCCATTTAGGTACATTGCAAAATTATTGATTTCATTAAGTTTTATTCTGATTAGAATTTTTAGTTTTTAGACAAAATTATGTTAATTCTTAATGATTAGTGACATTTGCCCGTATTCACAAACGATAATTTCCTAAATAATTACCTAATCAATTATACCCATCTCACTCTATTGCAAAAAAACTGCATATCTCCATCTCACTTATTTAATTAATTACGTAATTATTTAGGAAATTATCGTTTGTGAATACGGGCAATTGTCTGAGGAAACTCCAAATATCTCAAAAACGGCACGTCGTATGAAAAAAACTAAAGAATCCTTTTTAATTTTAAAATCCATGGCTAGTGAATAACGTTTTGATATTTGCAATAAAGTCAGTGGCACAATAGATAGGGAGGGAAAAGGGGCCCAACCCTGAATATTTACGCCACTGCTGAAAGACATCTATACAAAATCTGAAATAGCCAAGTTGAATATCTTTGCTTGTTTATTGTTCTTGTCAAGTTTCTTCAACACCCTGCTGTACTTTTTGACCAACTGTCATTTTGAGCTTTAAAATCAATTTTTTCAGCTTATATTTATGAAGAGGAATTATAACCCTTTAAATTTGGCCCAATATCACTGACACACCCTGTACAGTGGCATGCATTTGACTGAATTGCAAACAAACAAACAAGATGAAGACTTGGAAGACAATAAACTGAAGATATTGAGAATCACGTCAACTTACAAATTTAAAGCTTCGAAGCTTTTAACAGAATACAAGGGAGAATTCGGGTCCTTTCGTTGCACTTCTATGTCACTTTTGGATTCGACGAGACCTTTCCTGATAACTTTTTGCAAAAAACTAACATTCGCCGGACTAAATTGATCTTCCTCATTGTCACTACTTTTTTTTGAATTGGTTTCCTCTTCCTCGCCATTCTGATCCGCAGTTGTAATATCTAGGTTGGCAAGCTATAAAGAGAGATTTCAGGTGAAAATAATCTTTTTTTTTAAACAGGGTGTCACGTGCGTGTATTACCTTTTCCTGGAGAAGCTGCTTCTGCTCCTGTTCATCGACGTACAAATCAATTTTTTGAGAAGTCATTTTTATCGATTAAATTTTAAAATATTTCCTATTAGTTAGATTTCTATTCTTTTTATAGCAAAAATGTAAATCTAATAACGCGAACCCTAGCAGTCCTAGCCTAGCTTGAAGCTTGAACTTTGGTTTGACGTATAAACTATAACTATAATTCCTATAATAACATTTCAACATTTAACAACAAAAGAACAAAACAAAGAAGAAAGAAAAAGTAAAGTAAGGGTACGAAAGGAAGTAGAGGTGACTAATTAGTAAAAGAACAAAGGTCAAGGGTCATTTATTGGTCATTGTCATTGGTCAACATTAAAATTTAAAATTATTTGAACAGCCCAGAAATGTGGGTGACGTACACTGCTGACGTGTGTGACTGACATGTGATGTAAAGATGTGGGTAACTAGGTAACGCTTCGATTCGGCTCTGTGAATCCCAGAGTAAAGTGTAGGTTGTGTGTGGGAGTGACAGCACTGAAAGCGTGCCAGCCTGGCAGGTGTCACTACTCGCTACCTGAAATCAATAGCGCTGGACACATTATTATATATCTGTATACTCGGTAGCATGGGGGCATGGGCATTTTGGCATGACTTCGATTCAATTAACGCTTTTTAAAATTATTATTAGCTGCTTTTTTTCCCTCAGTCGCCTTAGAATCACGATCCTGGAAGTTGAAGTGTAAAGTTGATTCGAATTATTATTGTAGGTAAGATAAAAAGAAAAATTTGACAAAGTCGAATTATTAAATAAAAAAATAATAATTAACAATAATAATAATAACAATAAAAAATATTAATAATTTTTTTTATCGTTTATAATATTAAAATAGCACGAAATGGATATGGCAGGTATAGCCAATAAATAACCCATTTTTACTTTCGAAATAAAACATATTTTTATCAAACTAGAAATCGCTCGTAAACCATTAAATTAAGTACCAAATTACCCAGGAAGTACCTACACATGCATGAACAAAATAACAATAAACAAACATACTTAATGAAACCATATATTCAATACTACTTATATTGCTAGTGAGGGTCTGGGAGATGGAGGGAAATACCGCGGTGCAGACAGATCTTTCTATCTTTATCTCGTCGAATGTATTTTGAGTCCTACGCGCATGTCCGAGAATTGAACACGCCTACAAGCCATCAGATTCGATTCGACCACCAGACTCGTGGCTTGCGCACAACAGGTGACTACTTAAAAAAAAAAACAGATAAAAATAGTCGTTTACTGTCCCACTGTGTCCGTGACGCTTCGACTTATTACGGGCGCTAGCAATATAGAAGTATTAGATATACATATCGATGGTGAACTGGCAACTGGCAATATGTCCTATCTGAAATTTCAGGCATTTTCCGTTTATTGTGTTAAATTGCTTATCTGCTATTATACACGTTCAGCATGTGATTAATATTTATTGCTAATTTAAGTATATGTAACAAAATAAACATATACGTATTTTTTTTCTTGTTTAAGAAATTCTAAATTAAAAAAAAGAACGTTTTTTTCGCTTCCTGACCAATTTACTTTTTTGAGATAGGACTTATTGCCAGTTCACCATCGATATGTATAAAAGTATGCAAACGTAACATATTCTTAGGTTAAGGTTTCTCGTAAAATTAAATTACGAGACGAGTGATATATTCATTTGACCACGCTTTATATGACAATCGTTCAGTTAACTTACGACCAGCTTAAATCGCGGTTCGCCGCTAGCTAACGTTATTGTTATATTATTACTGACGATGACGAGACGAGTCGCATGTACGTGTCATCTGACTGACGTCACAGGACTTTATGACTCGTCAAACATTACATCATGTGATGTCACAGAATTATGATTGACGTATGACGTTTGGTTAATGAGCTCAAAAATTTGCAGGCATTTCTTTGCTACTGGCCAAGTGTAGACGAGTGCTGCAGCCATTAATCAAAAAGAAAAAGAAGAAATTTGCACACATAAACAATACTTGTAGCGACAGCTGACAGCTACAGTAACGCCAGCTTTTGTCAAATGATAAAATACCAAAGTGTTTTAACTCACTTTAAATTTCAAATACTCAACACCTCATCAAGTCTATAATAATAATTTATTAATTATAGAAAAAGTCGTACAAATCGAAATAAATTAAAATGTTCTCTCGCCGTGAATATGAGAAAAGATTAAGGGAAGACCAGGAAGCTGCGGCTCATGTTTTTCAAGATTTCATATCGACTTTTCAAGGCACTTCGGAACCCCAGCAGAAGACCTTTGTAAGATCTGGAATCTTATATTCCGATTCGAAGAGTGAAGATGTTCAAAGTAATGAACTTTATATTCCAAAATCCATAATTAAACCCAATAATGAATTGAATATAAAAAGCGCTATAGAATGCGCGCGAATCCTGAAAATTGATAAAATAGATAATAAGTCAAAAAAGCAGCCGAAACCGCTCTCAAATCTCGAACAGCTAAAAGAGGAACTAAAAACGCGTCATGCAGAAAGGGATGAAAAGTGCAAGTACAAAGACGAGTTACAGAACTTGGAAAACTTTACCAGCAATGGAGATCCTAATTCGACAAATTTGTTTGTTGCAAATCTAAATCAAAACATAACTGAAGCAGATTTGCTGAAGCTTTTCGGAACCTATGGCCCTCTTGCAAGCGTAAAAATAATGTGGCCCAGAGGTGAAGATAAATGCGTAAGAAATACAAACTGCGGGTTTGTAGCTTTTATGAGTAGAAAAGATGCTGAAAGGGCATTAAATGAACTAAAAGACAGGACAGATATGCGCGTTGGTTGGGGGAAATGCATAGAAATTCCACCCAATCCGATTTATATACCGCAATGTCTTTTGAAAGTACTTATGCCTCCTCCAAGGACAGGCTTACCATTCAATGCTCAACCGCTAGATCGCAATTATAAAATGCCGCAAACTTCAGAAGAAATGGACATGCTGCTTCAAAAATCGATCGTGAAGGTTACCATACCATTAGATAAGAAAACTTTGATGCTGATACATAGAATGATTGAATTTATAATCGGAGAAGGACCAATCTTTGAGGCCTTTATAATGAATAAAGAAGTCGACAATCCGGAATACAAATTTTTGTTTGATTACAAGAGCCCTCTCCATGTTTATTATAGATGGAAACTTTACTCGATCAGGAAGGGTGAGAGTCAGAAACAATGGTCCCTCAAACCGTTTAGGATGTACAAAGGAGGTTCAGTCTGGTATCCTCCTGTAACTCCTAATTACTCTGAGGGAATGCCTGAAGATTTATTTGTCAAGGAAAACGTTCCTCTCAAAACGAAACTATCAGATGCACAAGTGAATCGTATGGTGGGTCTTATAAGGAATTTGACTCCCTCAAAAAAGAGTATAGCAGAAGCAATGGTTTTCTGTTTGGAGCATAAAACTGCTATTAGTGATTCCTTGTCAATTATAATTGATTCGTTGATGAGCAATACCGCAAAACCATTGCAAATTATCAGTCGATTATATTTACTTTCCGATGTACTATATAATTTCAATACTACAAGGGATAAAATTAAAGTCTCAGAAAAAATAATATCAGCAGATCTTTTCAAAGTATTCAAACATTTTAAGACGATCGACGGCAATCTTAAATGCTGGTATGATAAGGATTCATTTAGAACACGTTGCTTGAAAATTCTGCGCACTTGGGATATCTGGAAATTATTGGAAACTAGCGTGTTGCAGCAACTGGAGTCAATTATCGAATCTAAATCAGGCTGTGATGAAACTGACGATGAGAGCGATAGAGACAGTGACGAGCCATTAGATGGAGCCAACTTGATCAAACGGTCAATCAAAAGTAATCCCGTTGGAGTGGTTACGGGATCAAAAATTAAAGGAAACCCTCAGACTCAGACCAGCAATTTTGACATGCCATCAGGATTTATTGTCTCAAAGTGGGACGAAATTGATCCAAAAGAAGTTGAGGCGCAAGCTATGTCTTCAATAAAATTATACGCACTTGAACAGCAAAGCAAACAGCGATCGCTGCCTGCCAAACATAAAGTGAAAAGTAAGAACCGTTCTAGAAGCAGGACCAGAGACAAAAGAAGTAAAAAGCATATTTATTCCGACAAAATTCCGTCTAAATGGGATAGCGATGAAGAAGAAATTCATCCGAAAAGAAGACCATCGGTTGAAGAATTAGTAGATAAAAAAGTGAGCGAAAGACAGATGAAAAGGATTGCTTATCTCACAAGAAAATACCGAGAAGACTTGGAAGATGGTTATGTTGAAATAAAACAGGGTTCGACGATCAGTAAGCAAGTGGAAAGATATCGAAAAAATTTGATTAAAGAGGTCAGAGAAAATGCGAGAGAATAGAACCGATTATTATGTTATGGTGTTTCAGTTTGTTTAATTTATCTATGTTACTTTGCTAATATTCTTTAAATATTGTTTGAAATAAACTAATTAAAAATTTAAATTATTCACAAAATCTTGAAAAACATGTAAGGCTCAATTATTACACCGAAACACATATTTCTGTCAAGCTTCTTAAAGAAACGATAGTTTTCCAAAGTGTTGATAATCTGAAGTTGTCTTTTGAAAAGTAAAGAGAGAAAATAATCAACATGCATTTTTGTCATATATTTCAGACATTAAATCCACAAGAATTGCTTATACAAGGTGTCCCGTGCCACGATGGTCATAGCTTAAGAGCTATGACAATTTTAAGTCGAAAGTGCCCAAAACTTTAGCCCAGTTTTGCCCAAAACTCAAAAAAAGTCACTATGATAATTGACAAAAAAAATTACACGTCTACCTGATTGGTTTAATGTTAAATTTAAAATGGCTCATAACTTCTTTACTTTTAAGTTTGGGCAAAAGTGTAAGGGGGCACTTTCGACTTAAAATTGTCAAAAGAATACTCTCTTAGGTACTCATGACCATCGAGTCACAGGACCCTGTGTCAGTGTCTCTGTTGATATATTGTCATTAATGATCATATTAACTAGCTGCGAGGAGTGCGTTCTCAAGAAATTAATTGGATTCTACTTCCTCCTCTATCGCCAATTCTGAAGAATCTGCTCACTCCAAGAACCAAGATAAGATAAGGCACCTTAACTTTGATGAGAATATTGTAACACATTCAGTTTCAAGACAAAAACAGAAAGTCGTCTAAATCGGTTGCTAATAGTCAACCCAGTGAACTTTTCATGGTCAATTATTTCCCATGAAGTCAGTCATTTTGATCAGGGAAGATGTTAATTCAATTCCGTCAACATAGCCATATCTTCATTGTCAGCATGTACACCATTAGTGGATAATAAAAAATAAGGAAAAACTATCTACATCGGACCTTTTGCCAGCTCAATTATTCAACTTGGACAGCATATGGGTTAATGTGATGTATATCACCACATTAAACAGCGAAAGTTGCTCGCTTTCACGAAGAAAATAGCCAAAAAAATTGTTTTATTTACTCTACACACAAGCTGAGATACAGGTGGGGTGGGCCACCTGACCTGTTTCTTTGAAAGTCCACAAAACAAACAGTCTTACAGCCAATATTATAAAGGCTCTAGGCTAACGAGCAGATTTCTGTGCTCGTTTTTGAAGCTAATATCTACGTCAAATGACTTTTATTATTAACATTTATGTAATATTTTTCATGTCAAGAATAGATAAATTTAAAAAATTTTCACTTAGACTCGATACCTTCTTCAGAAATGACCACAGAATTCTGCCCGTTAACTTAATGAGCCTTTATAATATCCGCTGTTAAAGAATTTTTTTGAAGACTACATTATCTTGTTTTCAAGAGGGAAGCCTAATGAGGATAGTCACTTCTAATTTACATTTTATACACCCCAAAATCAAAATTTTGGTGAATATCTAGATGAGCGGCATGGGTATAGGGCGAAATGGCTTATACTATCGGATAGCTCGTGTCTCTAGGAGTATCAAGGTACCATTGAATTTTTGCGCCGGCACGTAATAGTCGAGAAATAAGGCCTTAAAGTTTCATCCTTGCCCTAATACGTGTATTCGAACATTATACGCGCGAACAGGCAGCTCCGTCGGACACACGACGATCGAGCGTTTCCTGTTCGAGCGCAATCATATGACGAATACACGTATTAGGGCAAGGATGACACTTTAAGGCCTTATATCTCGACTATTACTTGCCGGCGCAAAAATTCAATGGTACCTTGATACTCCTAGAGACACGAGCTATCCGATAGTATAAGCCATTTCGCCCTATACCCATGCCGCTCATCTAGATATTCACCAAAATTTTTTTTGGTATTTTTATTTATCATCATTGCTAAAACAATCAATTCAATTATTCAATGAAGGTCTCTAAGAATTAAAATAAGGACAAAGGTCACTCTAACTTAGAAGATATGAAAAAAAACAGGTTAGGTGATCCACCCTGTTTTGATTCTGTTTTTTTGAAGATACACTTGCTTCAATTACGCAACTCTTTTTTGACTTTCCAAAAATTTGGGAAAGTCTTACTTTGGGAAATTTATTTTACTTTGAAAAGTCTTAGAACGTCTCTGCCAGAGGTCTTGTCTGACTGACCCATTTACTGAAACCTCAGGAACAATTCCATGGAATTAGGAAATATACATAGCTAACATTACGAATGTTAAAATTAAAAAAATACCTAATTGACAATTCCTATAAAGTAATGAAATGAATCCTTGAAATTTTTATTTGAAAGTCAACGAAAAAGGCCCAGTGACCATTGATTTAGTTCACCATTTCTACAGGTGTTCGGAAATTATGCGCAAAGAATTAAGGGGGTGATTCTACTTGATAAAATATTGCCAAAAATATCTATAATTTTTTTTCAAAAACTCACAAACAAGGAAGTTATAAGCCTTCAAAGTTGATTTTTTAAATCAATATTTTTTTATATTTTTTTTTATAGTGTACAGATTTTCTTAAAATTTGACACACTTGCCACTGATGTTGCTTTGCATCTTTGGTCCAAATTAGACTTGAATCACTCGAAATCAAGAGGCCTTAACTGCCCTTGACCTTCAAAAAAGGCCTATAACTTTTTTCGTATTATTTTTTTCTGAGTTTAGAAGACGCACAATTGAAGAACATGAAGAAATATTCGGAAAAGGTCCTCTTTGTCTATCACGATAAAATGACCTGTTTCCGAGTAAGTTTTAAAAATTTGCTTGCAATAAAATATTGATCACCATAAATTATGATCATTTTGCAACAATACCAAAGCGTGCTTTGGAAACAGCTGAAGGGTTGCCTAGGAAACGAGACGTTTGCTTTGGATTTAATTTTGACAGAATTTTTTTTTTTATTAAAATTATTTTATTATTTTATTTAAATTTTTTTTTTTTAATTTTATCATTTCCAAGTCTATTTATATACGAATTTCTCTGTTTTGTACATAACTGGGCAACCCTGCAGCTGTTTCCAAAGATGCTTTGGTATTGTTGCAGAATGATCATAATTTATGGTGATCAATTTTAGTGCAAGCAAATTTTTAAAAACAGTTTCACTCGGAAACAGGTCATTTTATCGTGATGGACAAAGAGGACCTTTTCCAAAGACTTCTTCATGTTCTTCAATTATGCGTCTTCAAAACTCAGAAAAAAATATTACGAAAAAAGTTATAGGCCTTTTTTGAAGGTCAAGGGCAGTTAAGGCCTCTTGATTTCGAGGGATTCAAGTCTAATTTGGACCAAGATTGCCAAGCAGCATCAGTGGCAAATGTTTAAAATTTAAAAAAAAATCCGTACACTATAAAAAAAATTATAAAAAAATATTGATTTAAAAAAATCAACTTTGAAGGCTCATAACCTTTCTTATTAACCCTTAGTTGGTAACATCCGACTCTGAGGCGGATGCCAAGTTTTGATGCTGCGCTGAATCCAAACGAATGAATGTACAAAAATTTCGTATTAGGTATGTTCTAGTTGGTTGTCAAAAAGTCCGTAGCCGCCTTCGCGAAAATACGTCTGTGAGACGGGTGTTACTCAGAACGATATATTTCAGTCCATCTCTCAGTCGGCTGTTGGTCGAAAGTATGGTATGAAAAGGTATAATATATAAAAAAATGTATAAAAATGAAATAAGTCTTGTTTTTATAAAATGTATTTGTGTTTACTAGAATACATTCGAATAAATATGTACCTAATTATACATATTATAATACCTATTCCGACTGAGCGACGGATGTTACCTATAATGCTGGAACTGTAATATGATCACCGACTGAGAGACGGATGTTACTTATAAAGTGAAAAAAAGTATGTTACCAACTAAGGGTTAAATAAGAAATTTTCACAAATTTAGTGAGTTTTCGAAAAAAAATTATAGATACTTTTGGCAATATTTTATCAAGTAGAATCACCCCCTTAATTTTTTGCGCATAATTTCCGGACACCTGTATTTCTTGGAAGAACAGTAATAATTTATGTTTCTGAGTATAGGTATACACTGGTGGTTAAAAATGGCATACCAACTTGATGGTACACTATTATGAAACAAATCATGAAAAAAAAAAGATTAAAAAAATTCCTTCTAGGATAATTTTTAAATAATCAAAGTCAAAGAGGAAAATTTCATCCCCTATTTATTGTGTTACATTTTATTTCTATTACTGTGATATTGTAAAAGCAATGGGGTTTAATAATTTACCTTCAGTTCAGTTCTCATTTTTTGGTCTTTAGCATGTTGTCACTTGTCAGTTTTTTATAGTCTAACTTGACAAATATTATAGAGCTAGAATTTTTTTTAAACATATTTTGTTCATGGGGGTGTTTCCCAATGATGAATCATATAGAGTTGGTGCGCCATTTTTTCAGAGCATTTCTTAATAAGGTAGAAAAAAAAGTGCATAAAGGGAACACTATTTATTTAACTGAAATAAATGGACATGTATAAACAAAACCTCAACTGATTCAAGTATGCCAATTCATGTCACTTCATGCTTAGGTATTTTGAAAAACTGAAAACATTAACACATCATCAATGTTTTCCAACACGTTCACATAATGCAATATGAAAAGAAAAAAAATGTGTACATGATTAATATTATAAATAACTCTTATAAAATTCAAGCATCATCATCTACATTCTGTATAAATAACAAATATTAAACTCTACTGAACAGTTTATGTAACGGCTCCATACTCTGGATTAGAACAGAGTTAATAATAAACAATAAAAATAAGGCAAGCTCGGGATATTCCTTACAGAAAACCTCTCCTCGAAACATCCTGAACCGTCAATTCCTGAGAGAAAACTCGGTTGGTTGATCTTGTTGCTACTGTGGCGGCTACTGTAGATGTTGATGTGACCTTTATATAAGTGGGCTACAAACTACCAGGCATTCTCTGTGACCCAACAACGAGGAGATCCGCATCAAGAACACCTTTGATCTGACAAAAAACAGAAATACCTGGCATTTGTCTATGGAAGCTAGTCTTCACTTTAACATGCAAAAGAATGGCACACTGACACGAGAATTTTGACTATTACTAATATAGGAAATCTGTTGTACAAATAGCATTCACCAGAAAATGTAAACTTATCAATACCCAAATAAACATGAACAACAAATTAAATTTTATAGAAATATATTGAGGTAGTTTTATTTCTTAGAGCGGATAACGTACGTTAAAATAATGTTAGGGATCCCATAATATTACGGTTACCATGCATCATGATGTCGGCTGATCGGGTGATGACCGCTAGTTGTGGACTTTTCGTAATGACATGCTTTTGATTGAAGTTACTTTTGGGAAAATGAAACTGATCACTCACCGATTGATTACTCATCGTTACACCAAAGTGGAAAGACAGTTAATTTTCTTTTTTGAATTTTAAATCAAGTGCGAATTCTAGTTTCTCATAATAATTATGAAGTTCAGTTTCATGTTTCCGTAGTAGTTGACCACACATATTTTCTTTTTACATTGCTTAATTTTTGCTAATCAATATAAGCACAAAAATACTTAAAAAAAATTACACTTCCATAATACCCAACACTGAATTTAGTTACATCTAATATGTGACATTTATTACACCGTAAAATATTTTTGACATTAACGATAATTATTATTATATTAGTGAATCTATTTCTAACATCATATTTTTTTGATAAAAGCGTCTGCTTTTCATTTTTTTACCATTATTTTGTATTTTTCATTTTTAGCGTACGATACAGGTGTTTATTTAGCTTATCATGTATATGTAGATATTCAAGTAGTACAAGAACGAACACACGTCATTACGGAAAAGTGCAAGATATGACTGTGAATTTGAAGACCGCGCGCGCACGGTTATCCGACTCTAAGGTACTAAATCTAAAGTGGCTGGCTTGCACAGTCAGTCTCCGTCCAGCGCTTCGTGTTTAACATCAATTATTATAAAAAACATAATTGTTTTGAAAAACATTAATAAGAAAACCATATTATAAAGAATTACCAGGTGAAGAAGAATTATACATGTACTACACTACAAGACGACTGATTTCACGTAAACCCTATGACATTCTCAAGCTATTGTAGATATAATCAATCTCTGCTTTCAAGTGCGGTTTGCTTGAAATCATTATTTTTAATCTACCAACTTATATAATGAAATAATGAAATGCAAATACAAAATCAAAACTATAACTATTTTTATTTTCATAGAATATATAAACCTGTTCGGTGACTGAGTTTGACAACACAAACAACAAACAACTAACAAACAACCAGATATGACTGCGACGATTAGTATGTGTAATCAATTCATTATTAATTAACCTAAAATTTAAACAAGACATTTGCAAAAGATTGTCTCACAAGTTGTACAACTGTTAATATATCTCACGTCCTAATGCCCACAGTTTATGCCCTATTTATCATAAACAAGTTATAAACATTTGAAAACCGAGAACAATCTTTCACTGCACAAGAAACCAGCGTCAAAGTCATTCACCGAAAGCAGGATATGTGGTTAGGCACTATATACCGACCAAAAGATACATACTTGTTTTATATACTGATACCAAACGTTGGCCAGGCTGTGTCCAACAATCAATGTAAGCAGCATAGGTATACATTTCATTAAAAGACATGTGTTAGTTTGTCCGACGTATTAGCTAGTCTGACAAGAGCTGTTTTATTTTTTTTCCTTTTTTAATAAACGCTGTGCTGTATTATTACAGTAGCTAGACTGCTTGTGTGCGCCGTCGATGGGCGCAAACTGTGTCTGATCCGATATCGAGAGAAAATTACTTCAGCATTATCTACAATCAATTTCAGCTAATTTTCTTTGAAAGTGTCTGTATAAGGTCATCATGTTTGGAGGGTCAATGGTAGATGAATTAAATGGATGGAGAATTAATCATGGAGTATACACTCACTTGTTTTGGGGGGTCTGACTTGAATATTAGATAGATATATATAAAGGGAAACGGCCCGCCCGCACTCAATAAAACTCTCGTCGACCTGAATGAAAGATGACACTTGACTACCTATTGAGAGATATTGTTACCATTGCTCGGTCTCGGTATCGGTGGTCCATTGAAATTTGAAATTGAACACTTGGGGGTAAACAATCGAGGGCAAGAGTTTCGTAACGGGCAACCTTTCCTAAATTTGCATTTTTACTAACAATTTTGTTGATTTACAGAGTTGAAAACGTGAAAAGCGTTAGATTTTTGTTGATTGATGTTACACTAAATGCATGTTGTGTGAAAGAAATGGATTGAATAACTAGATGGTTTTCAATTTTAATAAAATTTGATTTCGAAATATCTCCAACTAGATAGATAGAGTATTTGTACTGCACGTTTTTTTTAGTTTTGTACGATAATATGATTGTATTCAAATAAAGAATTCTGTGTGTGTGTGTGTGTTGTTGTGTGAAATATAATCCCGATTGTAATGGGTCAAGTGCTAAAACCGACGTCTGCCAAAATAAATATATGAACCCTTATATTCATAACATTTTTCATAATAAATATAAATGCAGCTCTATGGTAACATCTTCGCACTTTGGCACACTTTAAAAAATCTGTACAAATAACTTAAATTCTTTTATACATAATTTATAAATATATATCATATAATATATCCATTTTTTCACAATTTAAAAATAGCGACCCCGCTATATCATAATTTTTAAAAATCTAACAAAAAAAAAGGAAAATATCCACCCCAACAAACAATTTTTATCAAAAATATTTTTATACAGGTCCGGATAGAAACCGGACGGCTAACGCCTTATCTATACCTCCCATGTTTGTACTATCAGGGATACACCCAACCTTGACACAAGGCACTAAGGCTGCATAAGGCCTAGCCCTAGTTGTCCTATCTGGTAATAACTCACAACAATCTCCTGTCTGATGACGGCACCATCGCCTCTCTCCTCGAGTAACAAATAATACCACTGATCGTGCCATCATCAAACAATTTGTATCAAAGATTTGAACATTGTTTAAACAATCTCCCCTAACAATAATTTATTAGTTAAAAAGTCTACACTCACACAAATATTCAGAACGTCCGTTTGATTGTTGCACGTGGCGAAGACACTCCGCGATTCAATAATCCGACAGTTTCCGGAGGTCACGTTAGTCTTCCACAAATTGCATAATATTATTACAATAACTCACACAACAGTTTTCCAAGCACGCACAACATTTTAAAGCTCTCGTTTTTTCTTCTACATTCACACCAAATATATTATAACAGCCACGTTAACGGCAAGAAGGGGTTGCAGGAGAGTGCCAGTCCTTTCAATAACGAGTCCCGCAGCCCCTACTGCTCGAATTCTGCAGAGGAACTATTCGCCTTTTGATGTAATTATTGTTGATTTCTATGGACTCTTCAGATGGGTGGTAACGGTGACTGCTCCTTCTGTGGTTTGTGGTTTGGTCGAGTGACAGGCTTGTCGGCAGCGTCACAATGCTCGGGGCGGTGGGGGGAGGGGGGGGGGGGATGTAGTTCTCTCTTGTCTCTTGTACATCATTATAAATGTCTTTCGACGAGCGGTCAGCAATCCAGTGAAATGTGCTTCAACACGATCATAAAAATCTACTCCATTCGTGTCAACGCTACAATCATAGTTGCATCTTTGGTTCTCAACTTCAACTATATTAATAAAAAATGTTGTAGTATATTAATAAAGTTATATAAAAAGTAAAATAACTGCAAGTTTTGAGGTTACTATGGTTGGTTTCTGTGTAAATAACGGCAATTTTATGTGGCTATAAAATTCTAATATATTTTGATTCTCTGAGGTAGATTGTAATGTTGGGCACGCAGTTTATACGATACCATCTTCCACTCACTTCTCTCAACATTCCACCATGAATTATTTTTAATCGTTACAAATAAAACGAATTTAATACCCAAACGGATAACACAAAACAAATTCTTTGTTACTATAAACGAACACTACAATAATAAACAATGAACCCTGATTATATATTGACTCTGCTCGTAGCACTTCTTGAAGAACAAAAACAGAAACAGTTCACCGGTCAAGACGACTTTTCTTGTTTTTCCTTTTTTGATACGATTTAGATAAGTAATTATTGGATTCACACTCGGATCGGCGATAGGTAGGTATTAAATCCTCATGCAACACTCGAATCAAGATTCTGAGAGGAAGGTTGATATTGCATTAGTGGAAGGCCTCGAGATGTTATGTACAACAGGTATGCATAAACCCATGCACGGGGCAGTGTGTGGGGCTAGCTGACGTTACTGCGGCGACGACTGTTCAGGAGCGGGAGCTTCTGATGGCTGGCCAGCAGGATCCTTTGACGGTTGTCTTGGTTGTCGCGGCCTGCCTTGCGGGGGCACCACCGACTGTAATACCATAGCACGGATACGTCGCTGTGCAGACTGAAAAATAATAAAAATTTTTATTAACTAATTATATCGAAAATATCAGACATAAAACATTTAGCCGCTTGATATTATTAAAAAGCCCCCCTTATTAAAAAGCATCATGTAAGGCAGTATCAATTTTGCTGACAATTAAACACTATAACTAAGAAAATTAATAGCAGCAACATTTCAAAGATCACCCTGAGTATTTATATTCCAGTGAAATGACCAATGAAATGAATAGAATCCATTTTTATTGAAAATTGTTATTCAAAGATATCCAATGAAAGATTTGGCAACAAAGCCTTGCCTCTGGAGTAGGGTGGCTGATTTTTTGAGAAAAGAATCGATTCATTGAATCGTTATTTCCAACTTTATTAATAGGTGTACTGATATGTCATATTACGTCATTCACAAGTGACAGATTACAGAGAGCTGAGTGAACTCCAGTCAAAAACATTATTATTGTCATTGTCACTCTCAGTAAGTCTTTCTCAGTCACTTTCACTTATTCCTAAATAATTTGCCAAATTGAAATATATGTTGAATCTCCACATTTTTTTATAACATTTATGGCAAGCACAATGAAGACTTGCCATCTTGTTTGACTGTTTTTTTGAAAAAAAATTTAATAACCAAGTCGATAATGACAAAACTGACAATCGACAGTGACAGTTTTCGTGTTACATGCATTTAGATTCGATCTTCACCATAACTGAATCGACTTAATGAAAAATTGACAATAAAATAATCGATTATTCAACTCTGAACAATCGATTCTTCTGAAAATCGAAAACTATCAAAATCATTTGGCGGCTGATTTGGTCAAAACAGACAAGTACAGTGGGCCTAACCACGTAGCCAACTTAATTAGACGCCAGGAAAGTGTTATGGCGTCTGTTATGGAGTTGAATGGTGATGTTAATAAAGTATCTGATCCACCGGACTGCCTTAGAGGTGAGAAGACAGCAAACACCGATAACGATTTTATTACCGTAAGAAGTCGTCATAGAAACAAACAAAAAGTGAATTCAAAAATCCGAAGCAAAAATACAATGATCGCGAGTGGTACGGATAGGCCTGATGATGGTGGTACAAAGATACGTGGAGCTATTAGAAGAAAATGGATCTACGTAGGCAGAATAAGAGGCAAGGACATCACTGAGTCCAATATTCGGGATTATCTAGCTGATCTGAAGGATATGAAGGATTTCGACAAGATACAAATCACAAAACTGAATACACGTGGAAGTAATTCAGCATTTAGCATTGGAATTCCCAATGACGAACTTTATGATAAAATTTTTGATGTAAAGTACTGGGCTGAGGGTATTGCCTTGAGGGAATATGACCTGAGGGGGACTTTTTTACAACAGCGGCGACTCCAAGAGCTGCACCCATCTCAAGTGGAGCTACGGGGTCAATAGATTTTCTTGGGAAGTCAAATAAGTCAGGTAACTTGAGGGTTCTCCACCACAATGTACAAAGCTTGACGACAGCATTTAATGGTCTTGAGGTTCTGACCTCAGAGTATAAACCACACTTCATATGCATCACTGAACATTGGTTGACATATGAGACCATAGGTATGTATGTGCCAGCCGGCTACAGACTCGTCGCTAGTACTTGTAGAGATCGTCGACAACACGGTGGAGCAGCCATTTTCGCACGTTCTGATGTTAAATGTACTGCTGTCGAAAGTATTGCCAACTTGTCGGAAGTGCCTTATTTGGAGTGTGCAGCATCCAAGGTAGTCGCGGGTGGACAAACTTATGTGGTTGTTTCAGTGTACAGGCCATCTAGGTATTTAAAGGAAGATGTTGAGGGTTTCTTTAATCTTCTTTATCAGATATGTGATTTTATATACTCTAGGTCATCGCAGCCTATATTGGCTGGGGACTTTAATATTGATTTGCTCCAGAATAATGAACTTAGAAATAAATTTGTAAATTTTATGCATGCTTTCGACTTACAGTCAACCATAAATGAGGCCACAAGAATTACTATAAACTCTTCTACCTGTATAGATAATTTTTTAGTTCCTGCTGTTTTCCGGTGTAAAGCAACTGTAATTCCGGGACATAATTCGGATCATACAATACAGTTACTTGAAGTAGATTTAGCACTGCAAACACAATCATCTTATGTATATGCAAGAGATTTTGGTTCTGAGAAGGTGCATGGGTTCACTCTTGACTTGTCTGGTGAGAATTGGAGCTCTGTCTTTGAGAATGTAGGTACAGATAACAAATGGTGTGCATTCATGGAGACTTTTCATTATTACTTTTATTTGCATTTTCCATATAGAAAAATAAATTTGAACCATAACAAGCAACATTGGGGGTCTCCGATCATAGGGGAGTATAGAGGTAAATTAGACTTATTTTATGTACTGTCCAGGTACTTTCCCGAGGCGGAGAGAATATATAGACAGCTGAAAAAGGAGTATGCCAAAGTATTACATCAGTTAAAATCAGAACGAATTCTTGAGCGGTTAAACTCCGCTGGCCATGTAAATAGGAGTAGGGTCACCTGGCAGATAATAAATGAACTTACTGGGAAAAAACAGAATAATAGAGTCGTTCCTGAGGGAAATTTGGAAGAAATAGCAGGTGCATTAAATAAACATTTTGTAAATATAGCAACTAACTTACGTGGTTCTAAGACAATGAATTCTATCTCACATGTTAACGTTAATTCACACTCAATATTTTTAAGACCTGTAACAGAAGGGGAACTAATAAATATTGCTGGCACTTTTGACAACAAGAAGTCATCTGGGACGGACGAAATACCTACTTCTTTACTAAAGACATGCATACATGCTATATCTAAGCCTCTTGCTGAAGTTATTAATTGTTCCTTGCTTGAGGGGGTTTTTCCCTTGTCACTGAAAAATGCCAAAGTCATCCCACTGTACAAAAAAGGTAACCCTGATGACTTTGATAATTACAGGCCGATTAGTGTATTGTCCGCTTTTTCCAAATTCTTTGAAAAGATTATGTATGACAGAATTGTGCATTTTTTCAGGACTTACAATCTGTTTGAAACATTCCAACATGGCTTCTTAAAGGACAAATCTGTGGAGACGGCCATTTTTGAGTATTTGACAGAGATTCTGAACGCTTTTGAGAGAGGCGACTTGGCCTGTGGCCTGTTCCTTGACCTCTCGAAGGCATTCGATTCGATTAGTCATGAATTTCTGCTCGACAAATTGTGTGATTATGGTGTTAGGGGGCAGGCTCACTCATGGCTCAGATCATATCTTAGTGGACGATGTCAGAGTGTACTTCTGCGTGATGGCAATAAAACTGCGCACTCTAGTAAGTTGGACGTAACTCTTGGTGTCCCACAGGGAAGCATTCTTGGACCACTTCTTTTCATCATTTTTATAAATGATCTACCTATAACCATCAAGGACACTAATAGTACTCTTATAAACTATGCTGATGATACCAACGTACTTGTCAGGGGTCCATTATTGTGCGACCTGATCGGTAACAGCGATTATCAGCTTTCTCTTATTTCTGAGTGGTTTCTTGAGAACGGGTTGGTTCTGAATCAGGGTAAAACACAATGTGTTGTATTCAGAACTACCCACAACAGGACATCTATTCCTGATAAGCTGTTGTTGGAGCGCGCTACAATAAACATTTCCGATAACAGTAAAATGCTTGGGATTTACATTGACTCTAATGTTAATTGGTATGCTCATGTAGGTCATTTGTGCAACAGACTGTCTTCTTGTTGCTATGCATTGAGGATTCTTGCTACCCATACATGCTACGAGGTACTTAGGACAGCATACTTTGGGAACTTTCATTCCCTGCTGAGGTATGGTGTAATTTTCTGGGGACAGTCATCAAGGATAGTAGAGGTCTTTAAAATCCAAAAGAGAGCGATCAGAATAATCCATGGGATAAAACCTCGTGACAGCTGTCGAGGAACTTTTAGAGATAACAATATTCTAACCACTACAGCCACTTACATATACGAGTGCGTAATGTTCCTGAGAAAGCATCCGCATTATTTCAACACGTTTGTTCCTGATCATCGGCATGATACGAGATTCCCAATGTTGTTACATTACCCTGCTCACAGGTTAACTTCAACTGAAAGGGGACCTCTTTATTCTAGTATACGATTTTACAACCACCTTCCTAATAGCCTGAAAGGTGAGAGCAAATTAAGTTGTTTTAAGGTAAAACTGGTTGATTACTTATGTAATCTTGAACCTTATTCTGTGGCTGAGTTTATGGCAGTGGCTTAAAACTTAGAACTTATTGTTTATTTAAGGAGTTGGACTGGCAGAGCCAGTTCTTATTTAGTGTAATTTAGCTTAGATATTTTGTTATTGTATTTGACTTGTTTCAAACTTGTAATTCTTGCAATGGTTTTGGAATAAAGATGTCTATCTATCTATCTATCATATAAAAGTTTGAATAAAAATGACAAGACAAGTAAAATTTGAAGGTTGATCAAAATTACAATAATTAAAACTTTTGACATCAAATGTCTCCAGAAGTCAGAGATTGTTCTTCTTATACAGGGTGATCCAAAATTCAGTGCAAATATTTTAAGGGCATATTTACCAGCCAAAAATAAGAAATTTTTTTCATATAATCGTATGTCCTAAGTTGCTTCGTTTTCTAGATACAGGGTGTAAAATTTTGAAAAAAAAAATCGATTTTTTATTAATTACTCAAAAACCTTTCAGCCGATTTAAATAAAATTTGGTAGGCTTATTTGTCGTTATAAGGAACTTCCTTTGATGGGAATAACATAAATTTATTAATTCCAGTAGCGTCTCAGGGGGCTACCTACTTGAAACTTATAGGTAAAATTATGGTACGTCACTGCTCTTTTGACAATTTATAATTTTTTTTAGATTAAGCAATCAATAATGTAACTTTCTTGCCTCCTGAGCTTTACTCGTCTCTAGCTTTGTTTCCAAGAAAAAAATCAAAATCTGTGCCAGGCCCTATCAAAACAAGTAATAAATTCACATCGATTATTGAGATTCACTTAATTTAATTCAGGTAGCCTCCTGAGACGCCACTGGAATTAATAAATTCATGTTATTCCCATCAAAGGAAGGCCCTTATGAAAACATATAAGCCTATAAAATTTTATTTAAATCGGCTGAGAGGTTTTTGAGAAATTGATAAAAATCGATTTTTTTTCAAAAGTTTACCCCCTGAATCTAGAAAACAAAGCAAGTTAGGACATACGATTATATGAAAAAACTTCTTATTTTTGGCTGGTAAATACGCCCTTAAAATATTTGCACTGAATTTTGAATCACCCTGTATAGAGTTTGTGGCCTTTTGCTTTTACCAAGCTATTTAGCCAGCACATTATACAGCCAGAGATTTATGATAAATGACAATATCTAACTGGCTTTGTTATCAAAACTTCCATTTATAAATCTTTGAACGTTATTTTTGAATTACTGAAAAGACTGATTCTACTGGAACAATTATTAATGATCCAAGTTCCTATTGTTTCTTTTTTCAAAAAACTCAAAAAAGAAGAGTCAAAGGTCAAAAACCATCGAGAATTATTTAGTTAATTTTTTAATAATTTTTTGTTAGTGAATCGATTCTTTTTATAGAAAACCTCTTGCACTTTAACATCTACATTGCTTTTTGATAAAGGGATATTAAAAAAAAAAAACAATTTAACAGAGGAAATAAGTATGAAGTATGCACAATAATTGCTAATTACCTGAACACTGAAGAAGGGTCCAATGATATGCACTGTAGTTTCATCTTCTTGAGGAGAGGCTCCTTGTTCGGGAAGTTTGATAACGCTTCCGGTGACACGCTGCAACTCTCGAACATTTTGACCTCCCTTGCCGATTATTCTACCAACTTGTGAACTAGGCACCATGATTTCAATGGTCAATCGAACATCATCGGAACCGGCGACGAATCCTTCTTCTCTCATTTTCTCAAAAATCAAATACTGAGCCTGTAAAATAAAATAAAATTACATTATCTCACTGAAAAAAACCTTTAAACGGTGCACCAATTTACCTTCCATTGCGCTTCAGGCGAACCGACGATCGTTACTCTTCGTTCGTTCTGGGCCTCCTGAGGTTTGGTTTCGTCGAGAGGTGCGATTTTCACTGACGCTCCGGAGAAGCGGATTATATTCCTAATGTGTGACCCCTTAGTTCCGATAATGGCACCGACGGCGTTATTCGGGATGTACAGGTAAGTAGTTTCTTGGCTGTCTCCGGCTCCCTGGGACGATCCGGCGGGGTAAATGCCCGGGTACGGTGCTTGACCTGTGTAAAGACCTCGTGAACCATAGCCAATACCTATAATAATGCGTTGTGAAGTTTTCAGTTTCACATAGCCTATTTGAGGTGAAACGCCCCAATATTACCTGTAGTGGCCATGATAGCCATCGGATGAAGTCCCGGGAACATCATGGTCTGCGGGGCCATGGCTTGCAAGTCGTTCTCGTAGCTCTGCCTTAGTTTGGCGCTGATCTGGGCTTCGGCTTTGCTCATGTTATCAATCGATCCCTTAACAGTAATTATTCGTTCCAAGTTGAATGAGTTTATGTCGTTGATGCTGGACACTGTTATCTTCGTATCTGTTTCCTGCATGATCCTCTTGATGGTGTTTCCACCTTTTCCGATTATTCTTCCGATTAAGTTATTATGAGCCAATATCTTTAGGGAAATTTCACTGAAAACGCATTCGACAATTAATTTTTTTTCCAAAAACAAAACAAATCTCAAACTAATTACCCTTTGTTAGTGTTGTTCGCCTCTTGCTGCATTACTTCTAGAATTTTCTTACAAGCGTTTGTGCAATTTTCCGGATTCCCATATATCGTAATAGCTTTTTCTAACGAACCAACATTGTCTTTTCTGTGAACATCGACTCTTGCTCTGGTCTGCTGGGTAATTTGCCTAATTGTGGAACCCTGTCTTCCAATGATAGCTCCAACCTGAGAAGACAATGCAATTTCACAAGAGTTTTTATAATAAAACTCGTAAACTCACCATATCACTTTGTACTAGTATTCGAAGGGGAAAATCTGTTTGCCTACTTTGTCCTGGTAGTCCCCCGAAGGGGGCCCCCGGGCCTCGGGGACCCCTGCGACTTCGTTTTTCCACAGCCAGTTCGACTTTCAAAGCCTTACCGTCTACTTCTAAACCATTCAGTTGGCTTATGGCCCTGGAAAGGAAAGAAAACAAAAATCACATCAGTCGTACGATGATCCTTCATCAGTCAATGAAGGTTTCTGTCATGGGTTCAAAAAATGAGTTTCTTCTATAAGCCAAAGCATTATTGTTTACAAATCTTCTATATTATATTATTCAAATTACAAACAATGATATTGAAAAGGCAATACAAAGCGGAAAGCAACTACATAAGGTAAGCAGTGAAAGCTAAGTTGATATTTGTATTTTGATTGGCTAGAAGTTCAGAGGGGTTGGAGATTAAAAACTGAACTTCCACCCAATCAAACATCAATTAAATTCAAGATTATTATTTCATTTTTTTCCGGTTTTTTATAACAGTGTAGGGATTATTTTTCAATTCATCGGTTTACTCGACTCCCTTTCTTCAAAATGATGGAAGTATCTTCTCTTATCAAACATGAAAAAACACAACTTTTTAGGGCTTTTTTGGCCAGTTTCATTATAAAATAATTAAAGTCATATATATGTAATTATAATATAACCGGTCATTTATTTAGTTTATTTTCTTTTCATTTTAACATAATCAATTCAATTAATAGATTTTTCATCACTTAGGTACATACCAAAAAAATTCTTGCTAATTGGTCTCTGCCAAAGCCATTTACCTGAAATAAATTTTTATGGATTGTGCAATAACATGAAACTTCCCCCAAGAATCTACTCTTCAACCAGAATCCCCCAATCAACTACTTCTGACACTGAAGGACCGTAAGTCTTCATTTGCATCCTTCGACCGGCACATTTGTCTTGAAACTAGGCTGATATAGCTAACTGATGAGCCATAACAAAGGCGAAATAATGCTGTCTTTGTTTCCAATCCATCTTGATTTGTTATCCAGGAAATTGACTTCCAATTATACCCACGGGTTTGAATAATAATAATAATAATACAGTGAGTTGCATAAACACATCTTTAAAAAAGACAAATTCCTTATTGAAGAAGAGCTTGAAATTTCGCTGGGTACTTGATGAAACGATTTTTTTTATCAAATCGCCCTCTTTATTATGTCAATAACAATACCCACACCGAAACACCAAACACCACGCTGCTATATATTTAATATTTTTTAATTTGGTTAATGAATTGTGATATTTATTGACAGGAGCTAATTAGGGAAGTGTCGATGGGAACAGAAAACTTTATATGTGAAAAAGTGCTAATTTTCTTGGGCTCTTGATTGAGAAACAGTTTTATTATCCGCTCATGCACCACTCCCAGAGCGTCATAGGGATTTCCCTGCAGTGCATGTGTCTTTTCAATAAAAATAAAAATTATGAGTTGTCCCTAGCAATTCAGCATCCAGTCACAACTTTCCGCAATCGGTTTGCTTGAGTAATTTTTGAATTAGGACACCTTCAAGTTTGAAATTAAACACGTTCTTGGACACCTCGAGATTTTATTCTCGGGAGTAATAAAAATTATCAAACAAGATTTTACAGGACTACTAGATGAGTTTTTAAATTATGTTACCTACCTGTAACTTTTTATTCAACACAGAATTGCTCTTGGAAATTATATCACCGTAATTTGAACCTTAAACGATTTCGAACCTTAAACGATTGATGAAAAAATACTCTACTACATACGTTAATTAGGAAAAAAGTCTTTCTTGGTACTCTTATTTTCAATTAAAGAATTCTGACTGATTGATACCTTATTAAATATCAAAGTTCAGTTGTAAAGGGTAACCTTCCCCAGAAGAAAAAAGCGCATAAGGCGGAAGAGTTTTTCTATATTTTTACAAATGTAAAATTTGGGAGTTTTAATTGAAATTCGATCAAATTACTCAATTCATGTTTTGAGTATTAATGTTGCCGTAATTTAATTAAACGTCTCGGAGTTGCTCGAGTAATTAAAAAATAATTTTAGTAATTGTTTCTTCATTAATACAACTGGGTCATTTTTGGGGTATCTATACACACCAGAATACTTGCTCGCCCATTAAATGGAGAGGAATTTTTTATAACAGGACCAGCAGGTTGCCTCTGATAGAACCTAAATATTAAAAAAACATCGCATTTACCAGAATATCGTAACCTAAAGCACATTAATTTTGCAGCACATTTGCATGCGTTGTACCTATAAATACTACAAGTGGTACAAGCTTTAAAAAAATTACATTCAGGAACGGCCTAATACTGGACAATTTTATTCCGGACCTACAAAAAGAAGTTCGACAAGCATAAGAGCAGAAAATCACACACACACACACACAAAATGCACCTAATGATAAAAGCAAACTTTGGGAGTTACCTCCCTACTTCGGCAAAATTCAAAAACACGAGAAGAAATCAAGCAAACTTAGTGGCATAATTATCAAGAGAAAAGCGAGTTAGCGAAAGCATAATACACCTGCTTAGATAAGCGATCATGACTAAGCTGGAAAACAAAGCGATGAAGAATCTAAACTAAAAGCGAAATGGAAAGATGATCATGGAAAGCTATATACACACACAGTGAAGGCTACAGCTATAAAACTTAACTTACAGTTGGGCTTGTTCTGTAGTTTCATAGGTAATTTGTACGGTCTGCGTCGAAGGGTCCTTAGACGTTAGTTTATCACAATGTACAACGCGACCATGCTGTGCTAGGTAATGCTCAATGTCTTCGAATCGAGTTTGTGGAGCTAAGTTGGATATAATGATTTTTGGTGTTGAACTGGAATAAAAAGGAACACACATTAACATAATCTACAAGAAAATACCCCTCCTATAAGGTACGCAATTCATAAAAGTCATAAACAGGCATAGGTAATACAGATTTCTTTAATTTTTAGTATACTATTATACTCCGGCAAGGATGAATCACAAATTATTATTATCGTTGTAATTCACCCTTTAATTTTTTTTAGCACGACGATGACGTATGACCTGAAGTGCAGCATGTGGAACTTAAGATCTATGAAGTCAAAGGAATAATGCATGATTGCGCCATATTTCTAAATCCTGACTTATCAAAATAATTTTCCAAAAAAGCTCCTGAAGCCTGAAGTTATATCAGATGACATGGGTTACTTTTGATGTACCTCCCCCCATGCATTTAGAAATTTGGTCTATAACTAATTCCTATTTCCAAGCAGACTTCCCCGAGGTATCACATTCAAGGTAGGCAAGTCAGAGTTTCTTAAAATAGCATTAGGAACTGAGAAAAGAGTTACCACTGAAAAATCAACAAAGTGGTATTCTTCGCAGTATAACAATCTCTTTGGACCAGTTGGGAAATTACCCAAAATTAAGTTTCAGATTTTCGAGTTCAAAAAAATTTCAGATGTTTTAGTATTTGACGCTGACGTGATGCGCTGATGTATAGCAGATAAGGCGACTTTGTGAAAAAGTAGCATATGGCGAGAAATTAGTCACTCGAGCAAGAAAAAATTATCAAGCTTGAAATTTCTGGAAATTTTCGAGCTCTAGATACCGAGAATGGGATCATTCCAGAATCCAGCAAGCATGAATGATCGGATCGGAAGCCGAAATTTTCCAGAAACTTCAAAACCACTAGTTGAATTTGTCAGGACAATTTAACCACATGAATTAATTAATTAATTAATTAATTAATTAATTAATTAATTGAAAAGCCACATAATTTTCTGACATAACAATCCAAACAATTTTTTGCAGAAATTTGGCTACTCCACCAAATTTTGACCGTAATCGGGATTCGATTGGTCGTAATTTTTGAAATACGATCGTTCTATTGGCTTATGGAGAGATCAGTTATTGAATTGTCAAAATTATTAATTTTCTTTGATGCGAGGGTAAAGTTTTGGGCGAGCCAAGCATTCAAGTCATGATTTCCATCCAGGTCATCATCATTAACTTCCAGGTTTATTTACTCGACAATATCCCATAAATATTCTTTCATTGATATGATTACTATTAAACTATTTTCTACCCTTACAAAATAGATTTTGGTAAACTTTACTACATTTTCTCACGCAAGACAATTTCATTTCTTTAGTTCCTCCTTTAAATTATAATATTTATATTACCCAAATCAGTGCAAGAAACTATTTCGGATATTCAAAAATTCTTAAAAGCTTCAAAAGTTTGGAAATGTTCAAGTTAACCCATAAAACTTGTTTTCTTCTTCTTCTTCTCTTTCAAAGATCATAATTCAATTTTTTCTTTCCAAGCTTAAACCAAATTTACCCGACTAGGTAATGTCCGTATTAATCAAACTTCCAAATAGAGGGTTATATTTAATTTATTGATGAATACGGGGCGAAGAGGTAAATTAAATTCCCGATCTGCAGCGATGATTAATTTTCAATAAAATGTACCAAATTACATATTGTAGATGACCGGCAGGTGAAAAAGTACCGAACTCAAATCCCACATTTCGCAACGCAACCACTATAATAAAAAGTAAAAATTGTACGATACGGAAAAACATCACATCGCTGAGTGGCGCAGCAATCAGTAAAACCACAATTAAATATGAGAAATTAATTCACTTTTATTAGAGTGCGGAAACATTAAAATCGTTTCGCGTTTATGTCAGCGGCAGCTGACAACTAAAATCCCGTTATTAACTTAATTTAGCCGACGACACATTATTTGCATATTTATATGTACCCCGCGTACTGCCTCATTGCTTCGGACGCCTTTGCCTTGCTAATATGTAAAGTGTTACATTGCAAGTAGATTAAGTATTTATGAATTTACACATCGATTCATTCCTAGAAATCGACTAGGTAGGCAGGCTGTCTGTCTCATACCCCGAGGGTGCATGCCATATGAATGAATATACCGCATGAGGCGTAAAATTTGTAAAATACTCAGCGTCAAAACCCACGGTGAAGAGAGGGGTAAGAAACGCAACAATTGCATAAACTTGAAAAAATTAAAACATGTCAATTTTCAAATTAAATTTAACTTCTCTCCTTGTAATTTTTTACAAAGGGCCACTTGCTTCAGTAATGCCGACATTGTCTATTTTTTTTAAACGACAACTATATCTTTTCGTCTTGACTTCGATAGACTTTTCAACTGCCAAAATTACAAATAGCCATTTGTGATATACAAGTTGGTAAAATGGGAGTGTTGCACGAAGGAAAATACAATCGGCGAGTGCTTCAAGTCACACAGGTTTTTTATTAAATCGACAAAAAAAAATTAAGAATAATTGTTAAGAAATCATCAAGAAATATAAATTTATGAACCCAGAGATTGGTATTTTATATTGTCAAAGGACAGAGGAGTCATGAAGATTCATGAAAACTTACTTCAAATTGTTATTTATGTCACTTTTAGGAACTTGTGCGTAAAAGACTTTCATTTAGAAACTAAAGTGGCACACAAAATGGCAACTTTATGAAACTATTTAACAAAAAGGAAATTTCAAATCCTACTTTACAAAAAATTGTAGAAATTAATGAAGAAATTAAAAAAAAAAATTGTAATTTTTACAGTTAAATGGTCTATCAAAATCATGATGAAAAAAATAGGTTGCAATAAAAAAATAGAACTGACCTGACCGAGCCACGAAAGACTATAAATAACAAAATATCAAGTGAGTAAAAAGTAAATTGAATAAAAATTTTTTACCTGTTTCTGGATTTTTTTTACAAGGAAAAAGTATTTACAAGGGCCAACGAGCTGCACCCCCTTTGGACTCAGTAACGTTTGAGAATTATGTGTTGCATGTCTCCATTACTTATGCGTCCAAGGAAACATTTTTGTGTTCTTTAAAAGTGATTTTGTTAACTTCAAAATGTGAGGTGCAGCTCTAGGACATCCCCCCACTCTAATAATAAACCGTTAAAAAAACCAGAATTCCTCCCCACAAGTTTTATGTCCCCTCTCGATTGAGACAGAACGATTTTTGTTTCCTATAATCCTATGGAGCATTTTTGAGTTTTAATAGTGCGGATGTCGATCGAAATAGATTTTTTCATGAACAAAGAAAAAAACTTTCAATACTTCTACTCAACAAAAAACCAAGAAGAAAATGAGCTATTATTGAGCCTGGAAAATTATTTAATCGGTTAAAAGTGAAGGCAGTTAAAAACTTCATGCCTCTACAGGGTGCATGATTCAGATCCAGATCTCCGCCTCTGGATTAAATGACGGCATTGGGGGTATCGCATAATGTACTCGTACTTCAATTAGCACAACTACTGTTCAAAATTTCAAATTATTCCAATCAGACAATTTTTATTATTTCAAAAATGCGATTTTTTCTTAAAACTCCAACACCCTGTATTTTCTTAACGAAGCATTTCCCGAATATAGTTTTGTTCATAAAGCAAACTCATATTATTTTTCGATTCTCTATCGTTCCCTGAAGTTAACAAGATAAAACCTGAATCACCGTCTATAAAGCGAGGTGCATTAACTGTATGTAGGTACATTGTGTCACAAGGGAAGAAAATTAGCTTCAGAAGTGGGAGGAGATTAGATGCACAAGCGAGTGAAGCCGGGTTAGTGCAGCTATAATATAGGTAATTGCTTCTAAAGCATTTTCTGATCTTGCATAAAAAAATAAAAAAAAAGTCATAAAAAACCTTTAAAGTTATAAATTATATTTGATACATAAAAGGGTGGATCATAAATATACCGACAAACTTTTATGGGTTGTAGGGGGCGTCAAAACAAACAATTTTTTCTCAATAAACATTTTTGTCCAAAAACGGTTCGTTTTCGAGATACCTATAGGGTTTTAAAGTTTTCTTCTTTCATTCTCACCAATTTTATTTATTGCAAAAAACATGTACGCCACTGACTTTTTCTAAATTTTCATTTATTTTTCAGACTGTCCAACTAAAAATAGATAAAAATACAACTTTTTTGTCTTTTAAATTATTGTTTTATCTTACTTCTTTTCCGAGAAAATAAATAAAAGTCGCTTGAAAAGATTCAAATGTCTAAAAATTGATAAAATAAAATCATTAAAATTACAAGAAAAGCTCTTAGTGTGCTCTTAGTTGCTTTATGTAAAAAAATTAAAAATTGCAAAAAAATACTGGGGGTTATTATTTAAGAGGCAATAAAGAACTCAAAAGGTTTCCCCGTGAGGCCGCTCCTGAAATACTTACTGTCTAAAACTGTAATAAATTCAAAAAATGGCTTAAAAAGTTCAAAATTTCATCAAAATTGGCTGAGGCGTTTTTTCGATATACATATTAATAAAACAAATGGGTTTTTATTTTTATTTTAACACCCTGTCTGTATCTCTACAACGAAGGTTTTTGGACAAAAATGTTTATTGAGAAAAAATTGTTTGTTTTGACACCCGCCCTCCTCCCCCTAAAAGTTTGTCGGTATATTTATGATGCCGATCCTAAATAAATATCCTTGTTAATGAAATTATTCTTTCATCATTACGAAGCTCGTACTTTACTGTAAAAATCATCTTTAACGTTGTCTCAAGACCGAGACCGACATGAAACTTCAAAAGTCAAAACCTACAAATGTCAAGTCTATAATCAACAAGTCTACACACTTTTGCCTACACAATTATCGGGATTTTCGAAAAGTTTTGTCTCCCTAGTGAGGAAAAGAATCCCTTTTCGGTCGTAGTTTTTAGTCGACATTTAGTTGAAATGATATAAGTTGAAAGTTGAAACTTGATATACTTAATGAAAAAGTGTCTCGAATCTGTCATTTGTCAGAAACTACAAAATCGGGAAGTAAAAAAATTATGTTCCTAAAAAAGCTTCACTTTTGGTCATACAAAAGTCGATGGTACCTACTTTAGCCGTTTACGGAAAACGAGACAAGATTTTTCTGGAAACTTATTGGTCACTTCTTTCTAAAATACTTTCAGTTTCTGGTACTTGCGATTAAACAGGAAATGGCTACCCTCTACGTTTTTATAAATAGGACTGTTATACAAGTATACTTTCAGTGTACTTTACTTTTTTTATACAGGGTGATTAAAATAATCAGCTTTTTCATCACTTTGTAAAAAAAATCATCTACATCATAGGATAGTACGTACTACATACAATACATAAAAAGTTAAGATAGGGACATGTAAGCCGTTTTGGGATATTTGGAGCCGTTTACGATGTAGGTACACTGCTTTGAAAATGAAAAATTCCAATTCTATTATCATTCATGTTATCACTCCTAACCTATCTCATTTTAAAATGGAACTGTGAAAACCATCTTCTTGGATTTGCTTAGGAAATATGAAAAACAATAAGATGGTGTCCTACTTAAAAACCAAACATTTTTGGTATAACCAAAAGTGCCAAAAATCTGAAAATATTTTTTAGGACGGAGCAGAGCCAATTATTATTAAAGTGGCCATGTTCGACTGTGAATCACCCTGTATAAAACACCATGAGTTGCTTTGACGAAATCCATCACAAATATAAAAAAAAACAACCATGCAGACCTGGATGAAGTTAAATATAAATCTTACTATTTAGTATTTATTTGTCACCGTTTGACAGATGACAGGAAATTATTGACAGATGACATCAGAGGATAGATAAAAAATAAAATAAAAATCAATTAATTAACAGTTTAATGTATTAAAAAAATATTTTGCAATAAATTTGATATTAAATTAAAATTTGTGTATTAAAACCTTGAACCAATATCGAGAATTTTTTTATCTGTAAAAAACAATATAGTACCTACCTACCTACCCTATCTCATAATGATAAGTTTACGGACATGTTTCAAGGAACGAAATCAGTTTTTCGAATAAAAATAGTTCCAATTACATAATTATTCCAATTTACTGAATGGAGGAACTAACTATCACAGCACGTCAAAAATTAATTGTACTTAAACTGTGCAATAATAACGAACAGCAACAAGTGGTAGGGTAGGTGTAGAGCAACAAGTGACAGAAATTACAAATTGTACTACAAACAGGTAATTACACAATTTAACATGAGCTTGTGAATTCAGCGATCATCGCTCATTTGATTGAATCAGAAACGGGCACGTTATCGTTTCGGCAAAGTGTCAGTCCGTTCCACATCGCAACTTTTCAATAAAATATCGATAAACTAATCTAGCAACAGGTTAAATAACGTGAATAAAACACTTACGGATTTTTCACTGTCATTGTTCCCGGAATACCAATTAGTGGACTGA
The DNA here is from genome assembly GCA_910589415.1 of Malachius bipustulatus. Classification (NCBI taxonomy): domain Eukaryota; kingdom Metazoa; phylum Arthropoda; class Insecta; order Coleoptera; family Melyridae; genus Malachius; species Malachius bipustulatus. Next base: position 24,694,441 of record OU342631.1, on the reverse strand, counting down.
ACCCAACAGGCGACGATTTAGAGCCCTGCAGTAAACTTTATTCACAGTATAAAACAATGCACACGTCCGACGACGATATGGGCGCACCGGAGAGAATTTATATTACGGGAACTGGTCGCGACAACGCCTCCTATCAGCACTTATCATCGACAACGAGGAAATGCTGATTGCTGGCCGATGCGAATAAGGAAACGCTCCGCTCTATACCTACTACTCGATCAGTCATTCGTTGCTAGAAATGGGAATAATAATGCAAAACGAGCAAAAACTATCGTTATTACCGACCGACCGACCAACCGAACAAACATGATCAATAATAATAATAATAATAAAAATAATACTAATAATGATAGCAGGGGAATACAGATAAAACGACAATCATAGATAAGGGCAAATCACAAGCTGCGTTACATTAGCAGATGACACACATTATTGAATGAATAACGTGACATAACAACAGTTAATAGTTGTAATGGGTGACGTAAACGAGATTAACTCCTAAACCCAAAAACAAGATAAAAATCCAACAATTGGACGTCGTTAAAAGTGTATTAACAGCCAAACGACTATTAAAGTGATTTTAAAGCAAATAATGGTGAAAATTAATAAGCCATTACAACCAAATACATGCAAGGAGCAATTACCATCAGTAATGAGAGGGTAATCTTTACATCTGCACAATTAAGTCCATCTCTATCAATAATAATTGCAACATGTAATGAAATTCATAAGAAAAACCTTCCACAACTTCAAAATTCCAGTAGTTCTACGCCCAACTTCACTGACACTTTTGAATTTAGCATTTATTTTTTTTTACGATCAAACAGAAAAGTGACTCACCTGTAGAGTACATCAACCTTAAAATAAAAATCCCCGAGTTGCATGAGGTTCTAGACTGATCAATTTTCTCACAATTTTCAAAATCCCCCACCCGCCCATTCTATATATGCTTAATTGTTTGCAAAAAATGGTTATGCTAAAGTGCTAAATTTTCTTGCATATTAATAATAATATACTTCAAAAATAGGGAGGAATATATATTTTTTTAAATACATACGAAACTTACTTTCTTCTTGATGTCGTTTTGTCAGAACACCTTGAACGTAGAAAGCTCTGATCTGAAACTGATGAGAGGTCTCTTCCAGGTTTTTACGTTCTGTATAACCGTTCAGGAATTTACCGGATAGGTTCACGCAAATTACGAGCACAAAGTGCTTCATGCACCGTGTATGTTGTAATTTGTAATTGTGTGTGGCTACATGCTGCATCGGCATAAAGACTGCAAGTGCAACGTACTCCTGGAGAGTGCTACTTTGTGTGCTCGGTGCATACATATTATAATAATAATTCGTGTCCTCCGCAGCATTGCGATATAATGTTTCAATACAGAACGGGCAGACCGATTGTTGCAAAATTCATTCATTTTGCCGCCGACAAACGACCCGAACATTAACCGACCGCCATCCAGATCTATTTAATTGGCACGCTCGAGGGCCCTTATTTGAAAACCATTATTATTTTTACTTCGGTCCAAACTCGCGCCGTATTTGAGTGGATGGAACGGGTTGCTTTAAAACGGTGCCGCTGATTTATATCGGCGAAATTGATGAAAAAAGCGGCTTTTGTTTCCATTCAATCGAGTCGAGACTCAGACCAATACTAATCACAACACCAAGCGCCTATGTCCATACAATTTCACCAAATTCGTTCAGATCCATTGATTATTATTGGTAAAAATGTATAGATATCTGTGTATCTGTCAGTATTATTGTCTGTATAGATATTTTCACTTAAATCACTTAAAAAGTCCTCTCTATAACGGTTAAACTGAAGAATTTTCTACTTTTATGTTATTTTTCACAATTATTATTGTGAAATTATTTTCTGGAATGGTTTTCCGCAATATTTATTCCAGCTTCGATACCTAACGGTTCTGAAAGCAGTTAGTTAAGTCAGTTAAAAAGTCTCGTATATAACGGTTAAACTGGAGTATTTTGACTTTTATTAAAATCTAATAATATGACAAACGAGGAATATGAAATAATAATTTCAAAAACAACACTGACATTTAATAAATGGGAAATTATAATAATTATTAAACAAATATAGTGAAACAAAATTAACAAAGGACCCAAAAAAAAGGAAAACAACACTGCAAATACAATGAATTAAACAACTGAATCTTATTCTATTTTCTATGGCTTGGACACCCTTATTGTGCATACAGCCAACTAAATCTCTTTTGCATCATAAGCTTCTTACTAATTTTTTTCCACTTTTTTTTTTAATAACTTCGAATTTCCAACTCATAGAATATCAAGAAAAGTGAGAGGATAAAAAAGTAAACAAGGTAACTTATGCCTAAAAGGCCTATTTTTTTGTCGGGAGCAAAAAAAGTGATTAAATTCCACTTGGGGCAAAATAGCCAATCAACTTTACACTTTTTCGCTTAAAAAAACACTTTTTTGCTTAAAAAACATCTTGACACTGTCCGTTCTTGAATCAAAGTAGAAGTGCAAAAAAATTTTATAGAGACTATATTATTATAAGCAAAAAAAAGCAAACAGGAAATAAAATGACAAGAAGTTATTATAAATCCAGTAAATCAACTTTGCAGCCAAAATTCTAATTATTCTTGGAATAAATTCGTTTTTACTTACACACGACCGAAAAATAGTATAGTAGTGTGTACCTACCTAATCCTACAAACAATTTGGGTTTCATAAAATTAACTTAATGCTAATTTCATTCATGTTCAGTAATGAAAGAAGAATGACTCAACGTTTGTTAGTCACTACTTGCGATGAAATTAATTATTTTATATTGTGAATCACAAGACAGGCATTTTTCTTATCCCTCGATGTTTTCCGGTAGCCTTTGCCTCGTGGAAAAAGCGTTAGGTATTATTCCGAGAATGGATCACAACAACAAAAATAATTATAACACAAGAACGAAGTTGATAAGCGCTAGATTAAATAAGTAACAGGATACTCGATCGAAAGGGGACCGTTTATTTATTCCAGGACTCTCGAAAAAAATATCTGCATAATCTGATTGGACTAGATTTTATTATTTATTCACCAGATCTTATATGAATCTGTAATGAACCGATATATTTCATGAGAAAAATCAACAAAGATAAGCGATAATGCCAAGTTAATAAAATTCCGCGAGTGACAAAATCAAAACAAATCCTCGAGGCACCGAGCTTCCGCGTGTAGGCAGAAGAGACGTAAATCATTCTTTTGAATAATACTCTGTATAAATTTGACTAACTTATGAATGGAAAATTTGTGCTTGGAACACTCATTCATGAATGTGATACTGCGCGATCTACGGCTTGCTGGCGGAAGTTTTTTTACCGTGGAGCCAGAGAACAGGCTAACGGGAATGAGGCGAAACAGACAGATCAAGCACAATGAAATGTCATTCACATCTTGCCCGAGATGCTGCATGTAGTGAAATTCCACACATGGAACACTTTTAAAGACCACAAATTGGAAGGAACGCAACTAGCACATGCCTAGACCTACATTTCGTACAAAAGTTTTCATAGATACCTACGTAAATGTCTTGCATTGTAAAATATAACATACAATTTTTTAAATATTGTATTTCAAGGATGTATAAGCGAAATGAAAGAGAAAACGGCTTTATTAACCTCCCATCATAAATAGATTTAGTTTCTGAACATCTGAACACCCCTGATATACATATTTCTTATTAAAATTTACTACCAGGCCTAATAATTTTAGCATGAAAGTACGATTTTGCATTTTTTGGAAAATAAAAATAAGTATCTTCCATGTAGGTACTGTAGTACCGGTGTGAAAGGTCTTTTTTCCTTCGAACCCAAAAATAATCTCGCCGAGCGATTCAAGTACAAGTAGCAGGACGCTCTTCCCGAAAATCGAGGTTCAGTGGTCCAAAAATTGGGGAAATATCTCGGATTTCGGAATGCAGTTTCCGGCAACCAAAAGAACAAAAAACTCTCGACCGACCATCTCAAAACAGGAAATCTCATTTTTCTATTCTCATTTTCCACCCGTACAACTCTGTCCAAGATAAGAATGAACAGCATGGGGATCTGGGAAACCGTGGGAGATATAATCATGGTCGGTTAAATGGGAAAAAAAGACTGTAGCTATTATTGACATCATCATCAGTTTAATTTCCCCTTAAGCCTTAAAGCTGCATGGTCAATAACTGCAATGAAAATGTGGTTTCTGTATTTCCCAATCTTCAATAATAACGCCAATGACTAAGAAAAGCTAAAATTGCAAATTTTGTTTTCTTTTTCAAAATAATTCGAAAATAAAAAATAAATTTTTAAACCTCTTACTGCCATTGCATTGTCCTTCTGGTTGCCCAGCTTTTTCCCCATTTGACCGACTCTGTATCTCCCACAGTTTCCGAGATTCCCATGACGCAAACTCGAAATAGCACAAAGATTGTTACGTCCTTGGTGAATAATCGATTCGTATTCTCTAAGACACCACCGTTTCCTACCCCTTCCTATCCCTTTACACATCGGGACGAAGGAAAAGGACACCTGACCGGACAGGACCACACATAGAGAGAAGAGTCGAGGTTTAACATCGAGAGAGGAGAGAGCTCGACCAAGAGTGCCGTTCGTACCAGACTCGTCGATGCTGGTGTTACGGAAACGGGATACCTAGTTCTTTAATTAAATAAGGAAGCGGTATAAAGTAGTGGAACAATCGTGGGTACCTACATAGTGAAGCAGAGTGAACAATAATAATAGTTACAACATCTCGCAAATTAAAACAAGTGCCCCCTTTAGTCGGACAAGACACAAGGTCAGTAATTTCGATAATAATTATTAATAATTGTGTTCCTGTCAATCATTGGCAATTACAGCCTGGTCCTTCCCTAAATTTTGATCCTGTCATCCGTGGCGATTCGGTATTACCATCGCGGCATCGAGCCGCATTAATTTAGCCCCCTTTCAGGATCGAATCGCGTCGTTAATATTTCGTGTTGCTCTTTGACGCGGAGTTAACATTTTTTTGGTCCCTCCGTAGTCGGATAGGAAAGCTCGTGGAAATATAGTTCATTAATTGGTTGCATCATTTGTTTGAAATTAGTTTCTCACTCACTGTGTTAAGGTAGCCTGTTTGTAGGTCAAAGGATTCGAAATAGTCGATCCAAAGGACGCCAGACGGCATTTTCACCCATTCCACTAATTTTACTCCATTCTCACCTCACTCCACTTCTTCGTTCGTTGCAGGTGTTCGTTTTAAAAACCTCTGTAATAGTTGAAATATTTTCTCTCTGAATTCGCAGGGCAGAATATTGATTTTTGCATTCACGGTTTACTGGGTACACTCGGTATCTTAAGTATTGTTGTTGGTGAATTCAAATTCAATAATTTATTTCCAACTCGATTTTAAATAGGTAACTTTCACTTGGTTAGGTACTTATTTTTAGTATTGCTCATCGTTCGTTGTTGTTGTATTTTTGCAGGTTTTTAACGAATAACCCTTTTTCGTTGTTACAGGGAAAATATTGATTTTTGTATTCACGGTATACCTACTGGGTACACTCGGTATCTCAAGTATTGTTTTTTGGTGAATTTCAAAGTCAATTTATTTTCAACTCGTTTTTAAATAAGTAACCTTCACTTGGTTAGGTACTTATTTTTAGTTATTGTTCGTATTTCGTTGTCGTTGTATTTTTTACAGGTGTAAAAAATAACCCTTATTCGTTTATTGCTTTAGTGTTTTGTTGATACTCTTTAGCAAAATGTCCAACACTTTGGTCGGAGCAAACGCTTCTGTTTCGAAGTTTTTGACTCGTTTGAACTCGATTCTGACAGTAGTTTCAGCACCCATTGATGAAAAGTCGCGTTTTATTGTCCTGGCTGCATGCGACAGCGCTTCAGATTTGTACAATCAGGTGCAGGAGGTTGATAGAAATATCCTGATTACGGTTGAGTCGGCAGATAAGAGTGCTTTGGTCGTAGATGTGTCATCGGAGATTTGGAAATCATACTCGGGACTACTTATCGAAGTTGATTCGGTTTATTTTCAGATTAGAGCGGTTCAATTGTCGTTGGAATCGACTCAGGATACGGTGGTGAAATCACGTCATGGTTCGAGTGAATCGTTAAATAGTCGACAGTCTGGTGCTCCCGCGCTACCCCCCTCTGCAAGTTCACATGTGAAATTGCCTCGTATCGGTATACCTACTTTTGATGGTTCGTTGAGGATGTGGTCGGTTTATTATGATTTGTTTAGGACTTTGATTCATTCGAATGATTCGTTAGCTCCAATTGAGAAGTTCCAGTATTTAGTTTCGACTTTGTCAAAGGAACCTCTTACCCTTGTCAAACATTTACCACTGACAGATGACAATTATGTGATAGCTTTCGATACTCTTGTCCAAAGGTATCAGAATGAGCGAGTACTTGCGACGTGTTATTGGCAGGCGATTTGTAATGCTCCCAAAATAACGGATTCTGATTCCTCACAATCGCTTCGTGAATTGTTGAATACCTTTTCAGAAAATATTACAGCTTTGGGTCAGGTCTCAGGCGTCTCTCTCTGGGATTTCACTTTGTTCAACTGGTTGCTACAGAAATTGGATAACGCTACTCGAAAGCGTTTCGAACTCCAATTTGCATCTGAAGAGTTTCCATCATATCAGGATTTGCACAAGTTTTTGTCGTCACAGTGTCGTGCATTAGAATCATCTTTGGGGAATGACCTATCTCCGTCTGCAGTCGTTGGTAAGCGGAGTAGCGTCAAGTCTGGTGGAAAAGTGGAATCGAGGAATTCACATGCATTTTTGTCAACGTCGAGTGCGTCTTCATCGAAGCAGTCGTGCTTCCATTGTAATGGAGAACACCCGATCTCGAATTGTCGTTCTTTTTTGAAGTTGGACCCGCGCAAGCGTTTTGAGGCTGTGAAGGCAGCGCGCTTGTGCCTAAATTGTTTTGGCCCTTCACACTTGGTGAAGCAGTGCCCCTCTTCTCATTCGTGTAAGGAGTGTGCAGGTCGGCACCACTCTTTATTACATTTCGTTAAACTTAGTAATTCGGATGGAGCAGCTTCTCATCGAGTTGAGCCGCCTCCAGTCGCATCCACGGTTGCCATGTCTTCTCTCCCATCCTTTCAGGATGTTCGTTCTCGTTCTCGTAGCAATACTACGGTTCTTTTAGCAACCGCATGTATTGAAGTTCAAGACAAGTGGGGCAACTATCAAGTGGTTCGTTCTTTAATTGACTCTGGCAGTCAGTCGTCTTTTATTACTGATCGGTGCCGCAAGCGTTTGGGCTTGCACTTGAATCGATCATCAACACCTATTTCTTGTTTGGGTCACGTGACCTTGGGATCGGCCCAGGGATCATCTGATTGCATTATTCGTCCCGTTGGGGTACCATCACCTACTTTTAAAGTAAGTACTTTGGTCTTGCCCAATATTTGTGGAAAACTTCCCAGTGTTGACATTTCGCCATCGAAGGCGCTTGATAATTTGAAGTTAGCGGATCCTAATTGGTACACGCCTGGTTCTGTCGATGTTTTGCTAGGAGCTGACATCTTTCCCAATATTGTTCATGGTGGTTATTTGTCGGGCAGTGATAACTGTCCAGCCGCAATGAACACGACGTTTGGTTGGGTTCTTTTGGGAACCATTTCGTCGAAGGTTGCGGGCGAGGTTCAAGCTTGTTTTGCGTCGGTAGATTCGACCCTTGAAGAGACTCTTAAGGCATTTTGGAGAGTTGAGGAGGTGCCTTCAGTTGAGGTTTGCTCTAATGAGGAACAAGAGGCTGAGTCGTTGTTCGTTGAGTCTCATTATCGAGAAGAATCAGGTCGTTTTGGGGTATTGTTGCCATTTAAGGATAGCAAAGAGTTGCCTATCTTTAATGATTCGTTGAATGTCGCAGATCGTCGTTTGCTCGCTTTGGAGAGACGATTGTCGAGGTTGCCTCACATTAGAGACATGTATGTAGAGTTTATGAAAGATTATTTGGAGGCTGGGCACATGTCGTTGGTGCCATTGGAGTCGGAATCTGCAAACTCTTATTACATTCCGCATCATTGCGTTTTTAAAGACCCTGGAGTTTCGATGTCTTCTGATGTGTCTTCACTCGCCCCAGTATCGTCGAAAATTCGTGTCGTTAGGTTCTTGTTACAACTAGGTCAAGAAAATTCAAAGAAGTTTCCTCTCACTTCGAAAGCCATTCGTCTCGGGCTTTATGTCGATGATCTTGCCATTGGGGCAAATCAAATCGAGGAAACCTTGGAGTTGAGAAATCAGCTCATTTCGCTATTGCAATTGGGACAATTTGAGTTGCGGAAATGGTCTGCTAATAATCCACAATTGCTTCAGGATCTGCCTGTTGAACATCGTCAACAGCAGTCATCCAACTTTGATTCGGAATCGGACTTTTCCGGGAAAATTCTCGGTCTTCAGTGGCACTCGGCTACTGATTCATTTTCGTTCGCGGTTAAGTCTATAGATTCACCTTGTACTAAGAGAAGCATTCTCTCAGAAGTCGCTAAGATCTATGACCCGTTGGGTTTCTTGTGCCCATTGACCTTTATGGCAAAACGAGTCATTCAACATTTGTGGTATCTCGGGCTGGATTGGGATGAAGATCCACCAGCTGATGTTGTCGAAAAGTGGAATCGATATAAGTCCACTCTTCATGTTTTATCCAAGTTGACAATCCCTAGGTGCTTGGTTCCCGAAGGATCTTTCGTGTCGTGTCAACTGCACGCATTTTGTGATGCGTCGACTGCAGGTTATGCGGGTGTGGTGTATTATCGTTTCGAGGACGCCGATGGCAATGTGCAGGTTCGTTTCGTTACTGCCAAGTCTCGTGTTGCTCCGCTCAAACCACTCTCCGTTCCACGGCTGGAATTGTGTGCCGCAGTCTTACTATCAGATCTCGTTTCGTTCGTCCTTGAACAAGGTCCTCAATCCATTGTTGTTGATAAGGTTTTCGCTTGGAGTGACTCTTCGGTCGCTCTATCCTGGATCAAGTCGTCTCCACATCGGTGGAAGACTTTTGTTTCGAATCGTGTCGTCCACATTCAGGATCGAATTCCTCCGGATTGTTGGAATCATGTACGTTCAGGTGACAACCCAGCGGACGTCGCGTCTCGGGGCTTGTTACCAGAGGAGTTAGTCGGGGCTTCCGCATGGTGGGCGGGGCCTGAATTCCTCAGATTGCCGCTGGAATCTTGGCCAGCACTCTTTCCCATTGCTCCCACTTCTGATGTTGAACTGGAGAAAAGGAATATTGTTTTGTTCGCTACGATAGAGATTTCGGATGTCGATGTTTTGTTGAAAAGATTTTCTTCTTTGAGGAAAATTCAGGGTATTATCGCTCGTTGTTTTCGTTTCACTAACAATTGTCGTGCTGTCAATAGGACCACTGGTGCATTGAGTGTCTCTGAGTTGCATGCTGCTCTCATGCACATTGTTAGAATTGTTCAATCTTCGGTCTTCTCTTCGGAATTGGAGAAAATTCGCTCTGGTAAACCATGTGCCAAGTACTTGCAGTCATTGTCGCCCTTTATTGATGATTTCGGTATTTTGCGAGTCGGGGGTCGACTGTTGCATTCGGGTTTAGCATTCGACGCTAAATATCCCGCATTGTTGCCAGGAAGGCATAGGTTGGTTGAACTTTTGATTGATCAGATACATCGAGGTAATTTGCACCCAGGAGTGAACACTACTCATTATCTCCTTCAACAAAATTTTTGGATCCTGTCTGCTCGTAGGGTCATTCGTAGTTATTTGTCGAAATGCAATCGTTGCTTTCGCACTCGTCCCCTCTCGTTGGAGCCTCCCATGGGGAATTTACCTGTCGCTCGTGTCTCCCAATTGAAGCCTTTTAGTTGTGTCGGGGTCGATTATGGGGGACCCTTTCCTATTGTCTTGTCGAGGTATAGGGGTGTCAAAACTTCTAAAGCCTATTTATGTTTGTTCGTATGTTTCGCGACTCGCGCGATTCATCTCGAAATCGCTTCTGATTTATCGTCAGAGACTTTCCTGGCAGCTCTTAGGAGGTTTGTCGCTCGCCGCGGTCGCTGTAGTGACATCTACAGTGACTGTGGAACCAATTTCGTCGGAGCTAACAAGGAGCTCAACTCAAATTTGAAAATCGCCGCAGAAGGGGAAGGTATTCGATGGCACTTCAATCCACCCTCAGCTCCACACTTCGGTGGACTGTGGGAGAGCGGTGTTAAGTCCGTCAAAACACACATGGCCCGTGTTATTGGTGGTCAAATTTTGACTTATGAGGAGCTGAACACCTTCATCGTTCAGATCGAGGCCGTCTTGAATTCGCGCCCCCTTTGCCCCATTAGTAGCGACCCCAACGATCTATCCGCGTTGACCCCTGGTCATTTTCTGACCTTGGAACCTCTGTCGTCGGTGCCGGATGTGAACTTGTCACATCTGAAGATTTCTCGTCTTTCTCGTTGGCAATTGGTGCAACGGATGCAACGTGATTTTTGGACACGTTGGAGGGCTGAATATCTTCATAATTTCCACCAGAGGAGTAAATGGTCGAAAACCCATTTGTTTGAGTCAACGGATATCGGTTCGTTGGTGTTGATAAAGGATGAATTGTTGTCTCCTTTGAAATGGGCTCTAGGAAGAATTGTTTCTCTGCACCCTGGTGCGGATGGTGTCGCCAGGGTTGCCTCGGTTCGTACGACCAGAGGTCTTTGTAAACGACCTCTGGTCAAACTTTGCCCGTTACCTAACCAGTAACGGACTCAGGGAATTTCGTCCCTGACTTGTCGTTTCGTTTCGTTTCGTTTTTGTTATTGTCGTTAGTTTCGTTTTCGTTAGTTTCGCTTTTGGTTCAATTTTCTGATAGCGGAAAATTCCTCCGGTAATTTTGGTGGGCGGTATGTTACGTCCTTGGTGAATAATCGATTCGTATTCTCTAAGACACCACCGTTTCCTACCCCTTCCTATCCCTTTACACATCGGGACGAAGGAAAAGGACACCTGACCGGACAGGACCACACATAGAGAGAAGAGTCGAGGTTTAACATCGAGAGAGGAGAGAGCTCGACCAAGAGTGCCGTTCGTACCAGACTCGTCGATGCTGGTGTTACGGAAACGGGATACCTAGTTCTTTAATTAAATAAGGAAGCGGTATAAAGTAGTGGAACAATCGTGGGTACCTACATAGTGAAGCAGAGTGAACAATAATAATAGTTACAACATCTCGCAAATTAAAACAAGTGCCCCCTTTAGTCGGACAAGACACAAGGTCAGTAATTTCGATAATAATTATTAATAATTGTGTTCCTGTCAATCATTGGCAATTACAGCCTGGTCCTTCCCTAAATTTTGATCCTGTCATCCGTGGCGATTCGGTATTACCATCGCGGCATCGAGCCGCATTAATTTAGCCCCCTTTCAGGATCGAATCGCGTCGTTAATATTTCGTGTTGCTCTTTGACGCGGAGTTAACAAAGATTGACACCATTTTTTCCATTTTGAGGGCCAAGGGTCGATATATGAGAGCAAATTCTTCACATTTTTCATTTTTTTTTGTTTTCTTTACTTTTTTATTTGCTTTTTCTTTGCTTTCTTTGAAACCTTCGAATTAATAAGAGTAAGAAGAATAATAAGACTTTTGGAGTTCGAAGTTTCTTTTTGACAAGATTCTGTTGAAGAAGTTGAAAAAAAAACGCTTACAAAATTCATGAAGAGAGATTTTAGGTGGCACTTTTAGAAGGGGAGTTGAAACTAGAAATTTTTTTCCCTTTTTTTGTTCGATTTTTGAATTCTATTTTGGATGACACAAACATGATTCCGAAAGTCAGGTTTTCGAAAGTCAAAAACAAAATTTTGGGCCATAGATCCCTATTTTTGATTCATACTTAACCGAACTTGTGAAGGACAAAAACTTGATTTTCGAGAGCTTCAAAAGCATAAATTCCTGATGTCTCGAATCTCGATCGTTCTATACGCTCACTATTCAGATTATCCACAGTTTGTTATTCATTACCATTTCGATATAGAAAAAACCATTTCGCCCCTTAAAAAACAACGCAGGGTTGTTCTAATTCAAATAGGTAATGTTAATTACTGAGCTGTAGTGGAGTCAAAATAATTTTGGATACTGCCTTATTGGAAGTCTTTTTTAAGAGGTAATGGCCGCTATTCCAGGTTTGAGGTCAAGCGATAAAGAGAATAATTCGAATGTATCTGGAAACCATTCAAATCCTTGTGGTATTTGATTGGTTTTACGAGTATTATGGATAAATCAATAAAGAAGCTATAAACTACCAACAAGTTTAGATAGAAAATGATAAGTTCTTTTCCTACAGTCTCATTCATATATCCTAACTAGGTAACAGCAAAAAAAGACTATAAGACTTCACCTGTAATTATTAGGAACTTCCAAAATAACGATCACGCCCCACGGATTCCCGATCAATCAGTTCTAATCACGAAAATAGCATTATTTAGGGGACATCCTGAAAAAATCGACCTTCGGTAACTACCTTCACGAATTACAACCAATTTACGGAACTCTTACTAAAATTGGATTCCTCCGATGGTCTAATTCGCTTTTCCTGATGCAGCCGCTGCTACTTTGTAATTTATTTTCCCCATTTCCCAGCGATCACTCACCTTGGCCTGACGTATTACTGCTGCACTTTCATGTAATGAATACACCGGGAGGAGTTCAACAACCCCCGGCGCTTCTGAGATAACCAGCGGAATCGGCTCACTAAACTATGGGAAATAAAACCAAGTTGACTTCCGACAGGCTATTCTCGCTAAAAGCGTTCTGCTGATGAGGCACCGGCACCGCCACCAGCCACCAGGCCTTTAAATGCAGATGACAAAACAACCACAGACAAGCAACCAACCGACTTGATGTTGTAGACATCAGAAGTATCGCTCTATCATAATGAGATGATTGAGATGCAGCACTAGCACTAGCACTGAAACTGCTAAAAAAATCTATACGAGGACGACTATAAACGAGTAAGTTTCATTAAAGAAATCTTATACGCCATCACCAACACCAACAGTAACGTTTCAAAGAACGAGTGAAATGACTGATAGATACTCCTTAAGAAAATTGCGAAAAAATCATCCATAACTGGGGCTCAGGTGTCCGTATAAGTGTGTCTGTATTGTACAAAAAATATGTAATGCATTTATGGCGTTAAAGTTTATTCACGCAAACCTTTACATAAATAAAAAAATTGTTTTCTCGAGTTTGACCCTTTTGACCGTGAAAGAAAGCATCACCGGAAAGGTGCATTGATGCATTGCACGCACGAAAAGCGTCTACGTGGAAGTCGATGAGGATGACGTCGAAATGACGTAATAATGGGGCTTTCTCATTGGTCTAAGGGCGGACACGTGACCTACGACGCGATCTGCAAGAGGAAAGCGCCAGGAGAAGGGATTTGCAGGCTTGGGAGCGAGACCGAGAGGACGCGAAAACCTCACCTGTAAAATTTATCTTACCTAAGTTACATCGAAGCACAACAGCTTCTAGCAATTTATCTCAACAAAATTTGAGTCGGAAACAAAAAAACAGGTCTGGCAAATAATTATTTAATTAATTGACAGTGGGTATTATTAAGCTAACGGGGAGATTTCAGAGCTAAAATCAACGTCAAATGACCTTTATGAACATTTTTGCAATCCCTTTCATACCAAGAATAATTGAATTGCAAAATTTTCCACATAAGAGATCCGATACCTTCTTCAGAAACGGTCGCTGAAATCTGTCCATTAACTTAATGAGCCTTTATAATACCCACTGTTAGACTTTCCGGCAGTGACCGACCTCAACATTGAACGTCGCGTGCCGATTTAAATTTCACAAGACTCGCATAACTCCGTTCTAAAGATAGGGACAACTCTTATTAGAAATTTCGATAGGTTGAAAAATAAATAAGTTAAAAAGGCCTAAGGTAATTATTGTTGCTTTTTAGATCTTGGGCTATTGCTTTCATAACAAAATTCTGAATTAAAAGGTCAAGTGGCATCCCATAACTTCCCTTTTCTTGTTCTTTAAAGTAGGGAGAAAGTGTCACGTTCGCGTAGAATGTGGCTCCTATAACTTGATCTCTCTATTTCCAAGTGTCAGAGAAAAATTATCTATTCAAAATTTGCAACCTTTTTCTCCTTTTTCGCACAACCCGCATAGTCGGGCCCGCTAGTCCATATTTTCCTCTCACGCCACCCCCACAAAGAAAAGGCTTGATTGACATTTTCATTCATGAAATTCTACTCTACGGGTATAAATCAGTCGCGAAGTACTCTGAATATTCATTGTGCAGTTTGATAAGGATCTATCATGAAATTACAAGTACTCTCTAAGATTTATGGCAACTCTAAACAATGAAAAGAATAATATTTGTAATAATTTACAACAGGTTATTACTTAGCAAGCGATTCCGAGAACGTAATTCAGTAGATTACATCGCACTATAATTTCCGTTTAAATGGATTCGAGACATAAAACCTGGAAAACAAAAGACTCCCGTAGGTAATACCTATTACTCCTACGAAATCGCTATTTACAATACGCTTCGTCTGGGAATAACTTGACGTCGAAGTTGAGTCACTCCAGAAGGATAATAGAATCGCGAATCTCGCCGTTCTGTTACAAGATTATCCTTTTCGGGGACCTCGATTATCTCCAGCTACGATGAAAATAAAACTAGGCTATTCTCTATTGTTAATAGGCGTGAAATTCTTTAATCCCTTAAGTAAATTAACTGTTTTATTTACTCAATTTACTCATCGGATTAAAGGATTTCACATCAGCATTTCACATACACCTAGCACCAGTACGTGCAGAAGAGCGTGAAGACTAACCAAAAATCGGATTTGTGTCAGAACGACAAATAACTACGGAAATGTTCCCCATTGATTTTGTTATGGAAAACTCTGCCTCTACAAGAACGCTTCTCTGCATATGCACCCTGTAACCGATCATGGTTCCTAGTAGCTGAAGTTTTTCTTCCACCTATCCTATACCTATTAATTTCTTCGAAGACCTTCGAGGTGCCATCAGCTTATGTCAAATATTGTCTTTCAAAACATGTTACCTAAACTAAAGGGTACGATTAAGAATCTGCTAGAGTGACGTGAAATAATGGCGAAAAATACCCCCGAATCGTTTTGGTCTTAAAGGCATGTTCTGAAATTCATCAGTGAAACCTGATGAAATCTTTAATTATTGACACACACACCAAGTTCCAACAACTCAACAATAACAACAAGTTCCCAAAGAATAAAATTACAGTTCAATCAGGGGATGGGACATCTTAGACACTCTTCAATGAGCATAACAAAAAAAAAGTACTGACCAAATAGCTGGTAAGAACTAAAGGCCATAAACAGAAAATAAGAAGAGGAAAATGTGTCTAAAAAGTTTGGATTCATAACCCGAGTTCAGTTGTCTTTTCTGCAGCAACTTGGTCCTTACCCAGGGATCAGCGTTGGAGGAAAGAGAGAAGTCCATCAAGAGACATTAGAGGTAACCAAGTTTAAATTATCGGCCCATTCCTGGCAGATTATGTTACTTTTATCGCGATTATCGTAATTCTGGTTTTATCACTTCAATCAGGATTATTATTATTATTTGTCTCCATTTCCTTGTTTTGACCATGTCACTGATTCTTTTATTGCGTGTCAGTTTCGCTGCATTATGTTGCCTTGAATTATTATTTTACTTGAAACGATAACATTTATGATCGTATGCACTTATGCACCAATAGACTTTTATTGTTGTCGTTACAGTTATCTACAGTCGATAATATCATATTTTTATAGAAATTCGAAAAGATAACAGTAC
The DNA here is from genome assembly GCA_910589415.1 of Malachius bipustulatus. Classification (NCBI taxonomy): domain Eukaryota; kingdom Metazoa; phylum Arthropoda; class Insecta; order Coleoptera; family Melyridae; genus Malachius; species Malachius bipustulatus. Next base: position 24,678,609 of record OU342631.1, on the reverse strand, counting down.
CGACACCAATATCTCTTGTCTGGGCATTTATACGGCCATCAGGATCAAATGAGGCATGGTTTCAATCAGTTAATAGTTTTAAATAACAAAAAAATTTTAGGAATTCATTTTTTGTCAATTTATTTGCACCGGTATTTTTTTGGGGTATATCACTTCATTCGGTTGTGACGTATGACGTATGGATATAATTTAAAACAGGATTTCACGTTTTTGGATGGCGCAAAATTGGAGCAAACATAATACTTTAATATGCCAACAAGGAAAGAGCAAACGATAAATCAAACACATCGTCCTCGCTGTCCATTAATGTTGAAGCTCTTCACTGTCGAGATGTGGTTGATGTACGGTCAATTAAGTGAGCGATACACCTTTATGCCTGCAATAAATTACATTAAAATCAGCGACAGGTATCAGAACAAACACGTCCGCAAAGCTAATGTAATATCCGCAGGACACATACCGGAGGAACGTTCTCATGGCGGATTCGAAACGAAACCGAAAATGATTATTGTCCCGCCTAATGCTTCTCTGATGTTGGGAATTGCACGGCTTCATTTTAAATCTTTTTGCCGAGATTATGAATGGCCGAGCCGCACGTATCATTTCGGTTTATCCGTTTGGCCTTTCGGGAGGTTATCGAATTATAGCCGGCACAGTTTTCAATAATAATTCACGCCAACACTATTTCCATAATTCCATTCATGATTGAACGTGACAAGAGATAATGAGCGCATATTGGAGTGGGAGAGGGGTTGAATATCTAAAAAAATGAACGACCTCTTTCTGATTTGTCAGAATTACGTCGTTCTTTCTACCGCACAAGAAAATATGTAAATTCAAGCTGAGAAAATTCAAGAATCGTTAGTTTCTGGAGAAAGAATCACTGTTTGCAAGACAACTTAATAATTTAATTCTTAATTCTGTTAGGTGTACGCAATTAATTATTTTTGCCTGAATGGGATCGCAGAATTCGAGGTAATAAAAATAACTACTTGAAACGTCGCTCTTCGATAAGGCTATTAAGTATTAAGGAGCCTTCACACTGCCTGGACTGCAGCCTGGCTTGTGACTTGTCAATTCACAAGACATGTGAATGGGAATAGGGCTCGGGGTCTAGGCTAGTTTTTTTCATGCCATTCTGTAATAAAAAATTAAGGAAACCAAAAATCTATGCACATTAAAAAAAATTGAAGAAAATTGTTTTTGAATGTGATACGATTTTTAGTTTCCGTAATTCTTTTGTTGACTTTAAGTTGACTATGTAAATTGTGGGATCTAGTCGGCTTTGAAAATTTTTGAAATGTCAAATGATAGATGTAGACGACTTGCTTTTTTATTGACAATGCACATGCACTGCAGGGAAATCGCTATGACGCTCTGGAAGCGGTGCATGAGCGGAGATGTCGATTCACGTTAAAAGAATTCAAGAAAAAGCCATTGGCGTACTTTTTTTAAAAGTCTTTTCAAATGAATGCTCTTGAAGATGTTTAAATTAGCCCCTTACTATAGTACAAATAACACTGCCAAATTTCAACCAAATTGGGGGTAAAAGATACTTTAGACTGTGTCATTAAAAAAAAGTACTTATAAAATAAAAGTTCAAAAGTATTTTGAAAAATGTACATTTTTGCACCTATGTTTATAATAACTTTTCGTCTTGTCATCATTTTGCAATCATTCAAAGAATCAATTCCCTGAAGTTTGGCCCCATCCTTACTTAACAGAACAGCCGAAACATTCCTGATGTTGAATTTGTAGCCAAAGAGCGAAAATACCTTCTCCCCCCCTCCCCCAAAAGGAGCATTCAAAGACTGAAGAAGTTATTGTATGCAAATACAATTTTGAATTGCTGTTTGCAATATTAGACCAATTTTGAACCAACCCAGGTCTCAGGATGCAAAATTCAACTCTCTGAAGTCTCCAAAATTAGAATTTTGGAAACAAAGTGCCATTATTTAGGCGTAGCTACACGAAAAAATGCGAAAGAAACTTTCCAACGAGTTGAGTGGCCCTTTTTCCCTACGACAGACATTACAATATTATGTAAACAATTATTTCCAAAAATTCAAAAATTAACAAAAGAGATTTCTCAGGCAGTAATTTCTCGACAATTATCTGGCCGGTCTAGTCATCATATAAAGAGTTTCCCAAACTCACTGTTTTGATTGCATATACAGGGTGTTTCTTTGAAAACTTCCCATGCACCCTGAAAAACCCTTCATTGGTGTTTTTTTTTTTGGGGGGGGGGATCTTGAAATCAATTTTTGTTCCCAAGTTACTATACCTTTCGATATCGAACTTGACATTGACACAACAACCTCCACCCCCAGCATTCACCCATATCATACATTTTAAATTGAATGGGGGTCAAATAAAGGGGGACTGCATAATTATTTTATTGATTTTACTAATCGGGTGGGTTATAAATAAATTTTTTATATCCATAACTAAACGTATTGTTAATCAGACAGACTTCGCACATTTTTTATAGACCACGGACACCAAATCACCATTTATCACACGGAGCAAAATTAAAAAATAAAAAACATTTTTGTAGGAGCAGCAGACAGACTACCAGAGCACCTTTCGCTATCTTTATATAGATCTATTAAAAAATGTATAAAAACAAAACATTCATAAAAACTCGTTAAAAAACAATCTGTTCGTTTCTGTTAAACAAAGCTGTTATTAATAGTTTCTTGGTAATATAGCGGTCCCATTCTTAACTTCAATAGATACAAGTTTGGAAACGCGACGATACAAAAATAGTTCAGACAGTAAATGACGTACGACACACCTAGACGGGAGAGGAAATATTTTCGCGTGTTGTTTTGTAGTTTCCCTGACGTGTCCTAATTATTTCAGACGACGGGAAATTTAATCCACGGTATATTTCCGTCCCTCGCGCGGCTCCTACATCACCGATGCAATCCGAAATAGCAACGCATACTCTTACGTCGCGGCGTCTACCGTCTAGACTCTCTCCATCGCGTCACTGAAAATAAGCTCAGGGAAAACGGAGGTGCACCACCCAATTACGCAAGCTTTCGGGAAAAACTGGCCACCTCGAGCGTACAATCAAATCAGAGCGCGCTTCAATGTGTCCCCTTCATCGCAACGATCAAAACGACGACTGGTAAAAAATTTCAGTAAACTTCGCGAAAATTAGCACATAATGAGAAAATGATGTAAGTAAACAAATCAAAAAGATCGAGGATCAGGAAGTTGTAGTTACCTACCTACATAAAAACTTGAGCTAACTTTAATGAGTTTGAGAATATTTTCAGTTTCTGAATCTTCGAATAGTTGACATCAAGGAGAAAATATAACATTCATGTTGAACTATAATAGTCTAGAGTTGTTCATGTATTACTGTCTATCGTTGATTATTTAAATGCCTGTTGACTTAAGAATTTCCAGAAATTTTAATTTAAAACAATGATTACAATAATAAAATTATTAAATTTTTTTTTGTTTGTTAATTATTGTCTTAATTAAAGTGATATTGCATATTACTTTCTATTACCATAAGTGTTTGTTTTTTTTTTTCTAAGTAAGAGTCAGGGCATGAATTTCATGTCTTAAAATCGATTATTATAAATTAAGTTGGTGAGAATTCGCAATAATAACTTTAAAAACGTTTCCATCTTGCAAAGAGGTCAGGTAAACTTCCTAAATTGGGGGAATTAGAGAAATCGATAAATAGGTTTGCCCGATCAAATCAAAATAAAACATCAAATGACTTGATTGCAGCAAAAAAAGTGTACAACTTGTATTTTTTGCTTTTAGCAGGACTTGAAGGAGTAAATAAGTTCAGAGAAAATGTCGGTGCATCCAATCGAATCCAATTTCTCAGGAAGTGTTTAAGATGGAAACTGAATTTCGTCTCTCGAGAGTAAATCATATCAGAATGCAATTAAATAGATTTCATCCTTAATCACCCCTATTGACGATTTCTAGGTAAAGCTTGACGTGACGTAAACACTTCTCGCCCACTAGAGGAAATTAAAAGAATTCTCAGATACGAATCTTTCTCTCAAATGAGGAAGCAGGGAAAACAGGAAATTGAGAACAAAATTGAGATATAGAACAGAATAATTACATCCAACAACGTTTATAATACAGCGTCGTTAAAAATGATAAAGACGTTTAAAAGACTTTTAGACGTTTCAGATTTAAAATAATTCTCACACATGAATCTTTCTCTCAAATGAGAAAGCAGGGAAAATAGGAAATTGAGAACATAATTTGACTTACTAGATAGAACAGCATAATTCCACCCTACAACATTTAAAATAGTTCAAGGAAGTTTAAAACGTTTAAAAGACGTTTAGACGTTTCAGACGTTTGTTAAGGAACCTCAGATATGAATCTTTCTCTCAAATGAGAAAATACAAAAAAATTATTCAATAAAAATTGAAAAGCAAGGAAAACAGGAAAATAAGAACAAAATTAGATTTACTAATAAATAGAACAGCTTAATTCCATCCTACAACATTTAAAATGCAGACGTTAAAAGAAGTTATAAACGTTTAAAAAGGACGTTTAAACGTTTAAAATAATTCTCAGATACGAATCTTTCTCTCAAATGAGAAAGCAGGAAAAGAAAGCAGGGAAAACAGGAAATTGAGAACATAAATTAGACTTACTAAATAGAATAGAATAGCTCATTACAACATTTAAAATACAGACGAAGCTTTTTAAAACGTTTAAAAGACGTTTAGACGTTTAAAAGACTTCTTATATACGAATCTTTCCCTCAAATGAGAAAAAAAATCAATAAAAATTGAAAAGCAGGGAAAACAGAAAATTAGAACAAAATTAGATTTACTATAGATAGAACAGCATAATTCCACCCTACTTCATTTAAAATACATAGGTACGTTCAAAATTGAAAGAGGAAGAATAAACCTGTAAGCCTAAAATCCCACTTTGGATAAAGGTTCAGCCAAAAAATTGCCACACTGCTTTTTCTCGTTAATCTTAGCTCTTAGCCTTGTGGTTATTTGAAAACTTAGAGCCTACTAGCTAGCTAGTAGGCTCTCAACTGAGCCTACAAAAGGCGTTTTTCAATCATTTTACCGCAACCTGTGTAAATTCATCCTGTGTGGAGGACATCAGGTAATCGAAAAAAAAAACAAATCACAAAGAGTGGTAAAGTTTCCATCTGTTAATGAATTGGACTCCAAGCATGGAGTGAAACACATTAATCTCGGCATAAACTGCTCAAAAATGGGTGACTCCAGAAAACTCAGATTGCTCCCCTAACGATTGTATCATGAAAGGGGAAGAAAATTTACCAAAAACATTGCAAGAAGCTGTATTTTCTATGTTTCGGATTTAAATTATAATTCTTCAGGGATTAAAACATATGGCGCACCCTGCATATTCAAAACACAACTAACTATAAACTCTCACCTAGTAGCAGCAGTTAGAACGAGCTTTAGAATTCAAACAAGCTGTCAAATCAAACCAAGCCCCCGTGCTCGAGCCATGACTTTTAAATGATTGCGAAAAAAAAACAATCCAACAAAAAGTTTAAAGGCAGCATGTTTATACTAAAGAGGCTTCGGAGTAGTTGAGCCGCTACTGCTGCGTTCCTGAGGGGCGATTGTTTGGCAGCACGAGCGCAATGAGCGTTAATCCCGTCCATAAATGTATCAGGATTCAGGACTCAATAATACGAAGTATAAACTCAATGATCGTCGGGTCAGAGGTGCGCGTATAACTCATATTTATTACACCGTACCCGGACGCGCGACACTGTTACCTGGACACATTATGCTCTATAAACGTACGAAATGAGTGGTGCGAATAATGCGCAAGATGGAAGAAGGGCGCGATCTTACAAAGAGCCTGGGGTTAGCTGCGGCTATTGCCAAATTAACATACTCGTGAATGCGGGGAGAGAGCAGCCCTAATCGCTCCCTCTTCGTTTCGGTCTTAGAGGAAGTCACCCGACAGGACGAGTCCGGTCCAGAGTGTTGTAATTTGTAATTAACAGAGTTCTGGATTATAAAATTACGTGGAACAATAGACATAACAATCTTGTTTTACGAGCGAACACTCAAGCCCGAGCAGGGAAGTTGGGTTAACCACCAGGTTTCAAGAGAATCTCGCCTCTATAAAATATTACGACTGAAATGTTTTGGTGCAATAAGGACGAGTTTGATTATGGACTCTCAGGATCCTTCTGTCCGTATATGTTTGCTCTAAGTTATTCAAGAGGAGGTGAATTCGCTGGATCGGATGTCCAAACAATCTGCGGATCTCCTTAACCCCATTTTATGTCCGCGGTGCCTAACCTGCTCACCAAGATCGGGGTTGCCTTTGTTTGATGACCTTGCCTCGCAGAACGCTCAACTAAATCGATAAATAACAAAACTGGAATCGTATGGGTATATAGAGAACACCCGGCAGTGTTTTTGTATAATATGTAATACGATTTCTCTGATGAAGTGGAAAAATGCATTTTGGATAAAAAAATTGCAAACTTAAAGTAAAATGAAACTGACAGAGAACTACATCATCAACAGAGCAAAACAAGTATCCATCCAGAGATTTAGAACTAACAGAAAAGGGTCAGTTTGAAGAGAACCAATAAAATTATTGGGATGCTTTGAATCCAATCGAGGCCTGCTAGAAAACCCGAGGGTTATTTAAATGTGCCCAAATAGTCCCAGTCCGACACATCAAATTAGGGCTACAAGGATGGGAGAACTAGCGATCAATAATACAGAGAAAATTCATTTCGGAAAGCAAGAATGTTTTAATTACGTCATCATAAAGCTTTGTAAAGGACCGATTGTTTCAAATCTTCTACATGAGAAATTGAAATTTCCACCGTTTTACATACACAGAGAGCCCTATTTATGTCATTTCCGTTGTTTGTCCATATAACATGTTAGTCTACCGACCAATAAAACCTCAGCATAAATAGCCAAGGCCCATATTTAAAAAATTACAATGATTAACAACTTAACGTAAGTGTGTCTAAAATTACCCCTTCGATCAGAAACTGTCATAGCACATTTCACGGGAGCGCGTAATGTTATACGGCGACGTTTAAGTGAAGAACGTCAAAAAGGGTTTCAATTAAAACTAGATTGAGAAAGGGGTAAATAAATTGCGAGTCACCCCATAAGAATTGAACACGTACCATGGCAAGTCGCTTGCACTTGTCGTTTCATACATAATATAAATAATCGTTCTTCTGCCGTTACTCCGGCACTCTCCAAACTGGCTAGCGTCCTCACACCACCGTCACACTTGCAAATCCGCATACGCGGATCAATCCAGGGAGAGCCGAATTGATGTTGTGGATGGGAAAACTTGCGGAACAACCAAGAACAACACTCACACTAATTTTATTTTACTTGACTGACGTTTGATTTTATGACAACGAAAACTGGTTCGAGGATTGATACTTCAAAATCAGTCAGTTCAATCAAATTACCGGTAACTTTGAAAAAAAGCTCGCACCATAGCAGTTTACATACAATTTTGCTTTCTGGGAAGTTTTTATGGAACTCATTTGTGACCCATTTGTTCTTCAGCCACCCTACAAAATCGATATTTATTGTGGTTTTAATTACATTAAAAAAAAAATGGTATAAAGGTTGAAGAACTGTATTTTCAAGCCGGCGAGGGGGGTGCCCGCAGGAAGGAGTACTCTCCCCCTTATTATGGACTCTCCTTGTAGACGACCTGCTGGCAATTCTCTCCTCACGGAGAGTTGATGTCCAAGGATATGCGAATGATCTTATTATCATTCTGACTAAAGTATATTTTGAAGCTACTACTATATCTAATATCCTCAAGAAGCTTTACAAATTACTCATAAAACCTACTCGCAAAACTGTTGATAGTACCATTCACCAGAAGAAGAAGGCTAGGAGAAATTATAATATTTGCGGAGGAAGTACGTTATCCCTGATAGAAAGCTGATGTGTAATTCCCCATCTGGGAAAGATCATCCACAGAGCTCCCTCTTATGGAGTTGCAAAAAGATCTGTGGAAGAATCACTTTCAACTCAAATCCCTTTGCTCCATCCGTTACAACTATATAACTGGTATGGAGTTGTCAAACAGCACTCAATGCAGTAGCTAAAAACAATAACTTATTTCTGGTCTGGATTACAGCTCATTCTGGCTTTGGAGAGAACAAAATGGACTCTGTGGCCAGAAGGGGGACTGAATCCAAATTAACAGAACCAGAACCGTTTGCCGGCATTTCTTCAAATATCGCCAAAACAACAATAAACACCTGGGTAGAGAATAAAGTCAAAATCTACCAGGATTGGCTCATTCTAAGGCCTTCATTAAAGGACCATCGAAGACCAAAGCTAAGAAACTATTAGAGCTCAAAAGGACAAGGACACTATAATATGAACCACCACTTTATACATGATGGGTCTAGTCGATAAAGCAGAATGTCGCCTATAAAAATCTCTCTCCAAGAGACCTGGATACATTCTCACCTTCTAAGGCCAGTGGTTTCTTAAAAAGCAGTGGTCTGCTGAAAACGGATGTAAAACGCCAAAGTGTAAGCCATAATAGACCAGCTTGGTCGCAGCGGAGGTTCTGAACTAAACTAACCTATGGAGTAGGGTTTAATGAAGCTTATGCCGGGAGAAAAATTGCTGAAAAATAATCTTTTTCCAAAATTTTATTATTGTGCATCAAATTTGTGTTTAGTGTGTCCTGTGACCCATTTTTTCTTCAGCCACTCTGTAAAAGTGTTTTTTATTGTGAATTTAATTGAATAAAGAAAAGGTAAAGATTGAAGAACCGTATTTTTGGAAGTAGAAAACGCGTCATTGCTCTAAAATCCAACGCCCACTAGATCAGATTTTATCAAGAATTCATGCGCCGATGGGAAATTTTCACCTGCAAATGAAACTGCAGAATTATTATCGCTTAGTGCTGAGAAACATGGAAAACGTACCTCTAAAAAGAGACAAAACAGGCCTGTTTCTAAAAATTTGCTTAGAACCAGGTCAGGTCAGGTTTTTAAATTTTAAGAAATTTGACCACTTTTTAGAAAGTTGCAATATTAGAAAGCCTACTTTGAATCTTGACATGCTCACAGAAAGTACCTATTAGAAGTTGCATACGAAAAATACGAAAATAAGGCGACATAAAGGCTTTTACCCTAAAAATTTGGCATACCTACATTGGAAGTGGGATAAAGGAAGACGATGTAAATCTCGATGTAAATTTTGCATACCTACATTGGAAGTGGGAGATAAGGGAAGACGATGTAAAAAAAATAAGGCGAAATAACGGCTTTCACCCCAAATATTTGGGGGGGGGGGGAGATGGGATGACAAGTCCAACACCACAAACCTCAACCTGTTCAAGAAGTCAAGAACTTATACGGACAAGGATACTGCAGCTCTTTCACTATGGTGCATTTTTAATTTAGCTACAAAGTCGCGTTATGTGAGATTATTTTGACTAGCAGCTACGCCAAATAAAAAAATTCCGAGGTACAAAACCTACCAAAGTCATAACATGTAAAGAGTTTATTTTCAATTTCCATGCACTGATACGAAGTGGAAGCCGACTGTTATTCCTTCCAATAAATACACGTCGGGCACATACGTTCATATCGACACGTCCATACCCAGAAGAGGAAAGCTGGTAATAAACGTTTAATTGCATTTTGTCGGAATGCAGAGAGGTGAATGTATCGTGTAACTAACTGTTAACTTTCGATCCAAGAGAGAACAACCGCCGACCGTAATACACCAGAGACCAGAGTGCAGGGAAGCAGGAGCATGATCGTTTCACGGCATTCCTGAGATAATTAACCGGGCAAATATCTTCATTCAGAAAGGAGACCACCTCGTACGGACCGCAGCCAGCACTAGCACTAGCACTATAAAAGCACTATCAATGCTGCAGGTCGACGTTGCCACGTTAAGACATGGCACATGGACTTTAATAAAAGGTCAGGTGGGTTGCACTGATTTGCTGCATTAAAAAAATGATAAACTTACACGACAATTGGCAACTTAGAGTTGTCCTGACGTGTTTCAAGAAAAGTGAGTGTTTCACGACAATTTAAGTAGTTGTAATACTATTATAATAAGCATAAAATGACCAGAGTACCTATTTTTAACTAAATTTTGAATATTATTAAAAAAATAAATTAATTATTATAGTAATATTTCTTTACTCCCCATCCCCATCACCAGAAGACAACAAAATGAAAATGTGCCGAGCTTTCTGGTCAATTAGCAAACTGGCAACAATGTAATGGACCCACCAAGAGGTCTTCTAGGTTCACCAACATCTCGGTCCGGCACGAGGATGATTTTTCCTCTCCTCATTATGAGACGTGAGAAGTTGAACACTGGAATTACTCTAACTAGTTAACTCCAGAGCTAAAGTCACTCCAGTGGTTTAATCATGGGGCATGCGTAATTTGCCCGAATCGAGAGAATGCCGTGCACGCCATTGAGAATGAGAACGGGGCCCGTCCGAAAAAGGCAAGGTCGCGCCGCTGAAGAGGCTGTCTCAGATTCAAGATTCCTCGGCCGGAAATTTGCATTGACGCGAATACCAAGAACACCATTGATGAGAAGTGAGAACGAGTCGGCATATTTGCGGCGAGAAGGTGCGGTCATCGTACTGCTGCTAGTCTCCACTATTTGGGCCGCCGTTCGGCGAGCGATTCTTTGAAGCATCGAGCATCACTAACAAACAACAACTGCCCAAGCCCAAACCAACTCGGATAGGAGATGAATCTATTGTGAAATGAATTAATAATGAACGGGGGGGCGTTTGAATCGAGTAGGTTACCTTTAAAAGCCGGCTATGCCGACATAACATATACATATCTGCTGCTTTAGGTAGAAATGTGGGAAAAAATACCTCAATAAGTATTATTCAACTTTGAATATAAAGAGCTAGGTATTTTTCATTTTTACTCAAAATGTTATGCTTTTCGGGAACTTGTTTAGGTAGGTAGGTATTTAGGTCATTGTACTGAATACCGCCACCTCGCTATTAGATACAATTATTATTAAATAACGGCTCAGGGGACTGACTTTTAGTCATCGTTTCGGCACAATTCTCTGATGGGATCTTCCTATGGTGGTTCTCGTATAAATTGCTCGCGTCCAGTCCAAGTCCTTATAGCTTAGTGAAGTTGACACCCCTATAAGTGCGATTTTTTATTAAACTCAGACGACATTCGATGGTCCACGGTTTGTCCAAACAAAAGTATCGTTTTGCCCACTTTCTGGGGCAAAATAAAACATTGACATCCCCCCCCCCATGAACACATTTCTTTTCAAAAGGCAATCGTTTGTCCATCTTTTTTTCCACGTTTTTCCAATTGTTCGTTTTCCAACCCTCAAAAAAAAGTTGGGGCAAAATAAAAAATTGACATCAGCCCACTCCCCATAAATAGATTGCAATAATTTTCAAAACGGCATTCAGTTGTCCACGATTTGTGTCATATCTCAAAGAATATTTATAGATATCTGGATCGAGAAAGGAGAATAAAATCGACAGTCATATTTATGACACCTGACATTTTCAAGAAAATGCAGTCGAAACTGCTCGCAGGGTCAGTTATTGTGTTATTTTGTCAAGTGTATATTATGTTACCGTTAAGTAACTGTCAGTTCAGGTTCTGTATAACAATAATTGTTTTTTTATAAGGTCTTTATTGTAACTTTCTCTTGTAAGGTCGACAAACGAACGTGCATGGACAAATCGTGGACCGTATGAACCATATGGATGGACCGTATTCCTTTTGAAAATTAACGACTGTAAATTAACGAATTAACGTTAAAAAATTAACGAAAATGTAAATATTCATGGTGGGTGTTAAATGTATTTTTTTTAATTTGACTGCAATTTTTTTTATGAGAGTTGGTAAAATGAAAATTTGAGTTTGACAAACGTGGAAAGATCGTGTGGAAAGACGACTGATGCCGTCTGAATTTAATAAACACTCACGCATTTGCTACTGCGGTAATTTTTTTGCTTTGTTCGTAATTGTTTTTTGGACAAACGAAAATTTTGGTTGGACAAACGAATGGCGTTTGAATTTTATAAAAATACACATTTGGTGTTCCTGTGAATTTTTTTAATTTGGTCATAACTTTTTTGATAGGGAACAACCGAGGGAACAACCAAGATTTTTGGGTGGATAAACGTGGATAAATCGTGGACAAACGAATGCCGTTTGAAAAATGGATGAAATCTGATCATGGGGGTGTTGATATCAAAATTTTTTAACTTTACTGTAACTCTTTTTTTGAGGATGGACAAAGGAAAATGTTTGTTGGACAAACGTGGAAAAAAGGTGGACAAACGAATGCCGGTTGAAAATTAATGAGATCTGTTCAAATTCTCTGTTCAAAAAGCTGACGTCAAATTTTCTAATTTTGACAAAACTTTTTTTAAAGGGAGGAGAAAAGAAAATTTTGGTGAACAAAACGTGGACAGTCGTGGACAAACGAACCTGTTTGAATTTTACGAAAATTCGCATTTGGAGCTGCTGTTAATTTTTTAAATTTGGTCATAACTTTTTTGATGGGGGACAAACGAGATTTTCGGATGGACAAACGTGGATAAATCGTGGACAAACGAATTCCGTTTGAAAAATTTATGAAATCTGATCATGGGGGCGCGCTGGTGTCAAATTTTTTAAATTTTACTGTAACTTTTTTTGGGGGGTGAACAAGGGAAAATGTTTGTTGGACAAACGTGGAAAAAAGGTGGACAAACGAATGCCGGTTGAAAATTAATGAGATCTGTTCAAATTCTCTTTTCAAAAAGCTGATGTCAAATTTTCTAATTCTGACAAAACGTTTTTTAGAGGGAGGTCAAAAGAAAATTTTGGTGTACAAAACGTGGACAGTCGTGGACAAACGAATGCCGTTTGAATCTTATGAAAAGAGTGGACGTTGGGCAAACGTGAGAAAAAGATGGACAAACGAATGCCGTTTGAAAATTAATGAAATCTGTTCATGGGGGTGCTAATGTAAACTTTTTTTTCTATGTTGATGCCGTAACTTTATTTTTGAGGGTGGACTAAGGGCGGATTTTATAAAAATCCGCACTTAGGGGTGCCAATTTCACCAAGCTTAGACCCTGTCAGTTGACGAAACTATTTAACTTTGTTAAAATTTTGCACCTTTATCGAAGTTAAATTTAACTAATCTCATTTCACTGATTGAAATAATCTTTCTATTTATACAATTAATCTCATTTTCTTATATTTAAAGTTCACAGAATTGTTGCATTATTAGACATTGATTGGTAAATATTTTCCTTCCACTATCAGTAACTGGATTATTATGGGGACACAGAGGTCAACTTGTCTTTACTCAAACAATAAACAATATTGTTCAAGTAGTGATATATCAGGCCAGGCCAGAACGATTACCGAAGAGTTCTCTGCACTTCCGGTTCAGTTCTCGTAGTAGGTAGGCATAGGTATTAGGTATATTACATTTTCACCTGCGCAACCTTGGAAATGTTATTGCTTCGCTCGACGGACTATGACGTAGGTATTATACAGATCCCATTTAGTAAAAATTACGTACCTACAACACTTAGCTGCATGTTTTACGTAGGTAAACATTATGGAAAAGCTAAGGAGAAACGAACCAACGTTCGCCTCCTTTCCTAATCTCGACGCCCGACCTATTACATTATTATTACAAATAAGGGCATGTCGACGACTGGCTGCGCCTGCACTAGGAACTAGGCACTATAGCGCTATCGTAATAAGCGAACTCACATGGAATATCAAATGTATGGCGCCGGAATAACCACAACATATCCATAAGGCATGGTATGTATGGCGACACATACGATACAATGTTATGTACTCTATAATTACATTTAGGTCGTTGAACCATCTGTTCGTTCTCACATCTCTCATTTAATATTACACCCATTATGGGTTTAACTATCTTGTGTCATTCGACTCCTCAGATAAGGTAAAAACGTGTTGTAATTATTAATGTACACGACGCACTGGAAAATATTAGTTATCGACGTTACGGCTATTTACGAGCTCGCAATATTTTATTTAAACACTTCGATGAGGGTTTCCCCCGCAGTCGAGTTCTCGTCAGGGATTCCCCCAACCATCATAACGGTACCCACATAAACGGCGAAAACTATGACGGCTTGCACGCAGAATAATATTTAATATTCAAGAATTACCACCCTTTAGCTATTTTACTTAATTTAAAGCACTTATGCGTGCAGTAGCATGGGACATTTAATAACTGCGTATTTACTCAAGGACAAAAGACTTCCTCATCGCTCTTACCTACCAGAAAAATTTTATTAAATGTTATAAATATTTTCAGATCTACTTACGCAACAGGTCTACTAGTACTAGTACCACTATTGTATCGTATCATAACTGATGTAGGTAAACAAATTACCGCTGATTTATCAATTATTATTATTAACGGTAGTTATTATTGTTCCCAGAATAAAATAAATAACACTGAATGGTCCTAGTCCTATAATAGTCCTAGTACTCCTAGTCTAGTCCTTTTTTGAACGGAGTCAACGGCGGGTCTTCAAAGTTCAAACATAAATCATAAAAGTACAAATGGGCACAATTAATAATAAAATAATCACAAACAATGAAGTCTTGTGCACTTTACGCATGCAAACCAACTAACTCATCATCGCAATAATATCGCAGTTCGCAGTTCGCAGCACACACACGGTTAGTTTTTGTCTACTCTCTACACACACTGCGACACGGAACGAACTGAGTCTGCCTTGGTCTTGCTTGCTTGTTGCCTTTTGCCGTTTCACGTTCCGTCCAAGTTCGTGATACGCCAACTTGACAATAAATTAGCAAAAGGAATGTATCGCCCCGACTCCTCCGACAAAGTAGGCAGAGTCCGCGATGCGATGCAAGAGCAAAAGTGCAAGTATCTATTATCTCCCAGGCTCCGGTCCCGACGACAATCATCACCGTCGACGGCCTTCAAAAAATCTTGCGCATATTCGTATTAAAAACATGACATCGTTTGGTTCTGTTGACCTCGTCCGCATGCCCCGAGAACGGCACGTTTTTATTACATTTCCGAATGCAGTGTCGGCGAATGAGAATATCGCGATGCACTTTGCTTGCTTACGTGCGCAAGGCACCGTTCAATGAATCGGGATATTTTGCAACCGCTACGTCCTACTACGTCGTAACAATATACAGAGTGACTCGCGCACAAACACTGTTGCAGTGTTTCTTTGCAGATCCGTATTAGGTAACTATATGAAAAGGGAAAAATTTGAATTTTTATATTTTGAACTTATTGAACGATACTTTTTCAAAATTGACGACAACGGCATTTGGGCCAGCGTCATTTGAAAGGATTTTATTGGAGCCAACTTGATCATTGTAAACAATGTAAGTTTAAGATTTGGATTTTTAGAAGTTTTTGTTTTAGTTTATTATAAACAATAATAATAATAGGAAAGGTAACATAGGTTTAGCTCATTTATTAAGATCACTCATACCACCAAGCAGCAGGCAGTCTCACCGATATCTGGGATAGAGTGCTGAGCTGATGAGCCCAAAAGGGTGAAATGATTCGTCCACGTCTTCAGATCGAATGACTCTGCTCGTTTACTATGAGACCTTAACCCATTTCATATGGAATGCGTTTCGGGGGGATTTATGAGAACAGCACCGAATCCCAGTAATTCGCCTATGAGAAGGATCTGAGCGAGCTCATCCTCAAATCTCAACTGTTTGTTTAGAATACTCAAAATATCCCCAAACGATATCCCCCCCCAACTCTTTCAGTAGTTTGGGGGGTATCGATTGGAGGAAAAAAATTTTCAAATGGAAAGCCCCAGATTGCTGAGTCCAAGAAAATATTCAACTTTTGTACGATTTTTTTTCTGCTCCAAAACACGAGACTGAGTTTTTTTCCTGATTTATTAGTGAACTTGATGAGAGCAGCACCGACAAGAGCATCCCAGTAATCCTCCTATGAGAAGGATCTGAGACGAACTCATCCTCAAATCTTCCATCTTTCCTTTTCATGTTTATAATGCTTAAAAGCTTGGGGGGGTATCGTTTGGGGGGAAAATCATTCCCCTCAAGGGGTAGAGATATAAGTATAATATTTCAAATGGGAAAAGCCCCAGATTACTGATGTAGATTCCGGAAAAGTCTAAGAAAATATTCAACTTTTTTACAATTTTTTTCCTGCTACAAAACACGAGACTCATTTTTTTCCCGAGTTACGTAAAAAAAATTTAGTGAACTTGATGAGAACAGCTCCGCAGCTTCGACAAGAGCAATCCTGCTATGAGAGAAGGATCTGAGACGAGCTCAACCCATTACCCATTAATTTTCCGTAATTTTTCCTTCATGTTATTATTGTTTATAATACTGAACCAATTTAGGGGGGGGGGGTATCGTTATAGAGAAAAATCATTCCCCTTCCTCCCAACCCCCTCAAGGAGTAGGGGTAAGTATGTCATTTTTCAAATGGAGAGCCCCACATTCTTGTAAATTCCGGATCAGTCCAAGAAAAAATTCAACTATTGTACGATTTTTTTTCCTGCTCCAAAACATGAGACTGAGTTTTTTTCCGAGTTAAGTGAAGATTTAGTGAGCTTGATGAGAACAGCACCGACAGGAGCATCCCAGGAATCCTCCTATGAGAAGGATCCTATGAGACGAGCTCATCCTCAAATCTTCCATCTTTACTTTTTGTTGTTTATAATACTGAAACAATTTGGGGGAGATATCGTTTGGGGAGAAAATCATTCCCCTCAAGGGGTAGAGATATAAGTATGTAATTTATCAAATAGAAAGCCCCAGATTACTATACATTCCGGAAAATTACAAGAAAATATCCAACTTTTGCACGATTTTTTCCTGCTACAAAGCACGAAACTGAGTTTTTTCCCCTGAGTTTAGTGAACTTGAGAACAGCACCGACAAGAGCATCCCAGCAATCCTCCTATGAGAAGTATCTGAGACGAGCTCATCCCCAAATCTTCCATCTCTCCTTTTTGTTGTTTATAATGCTGAAAGAAGTTGGGGGGATATCGTTTGGGGAAAATAATTCCCCTCAAGGGATAGAGATATAAGTATGTAATATTTCAAATGGGAAAAGCCCCAGATTACTGATGTAGATTCCGGAAAAGTCTAAGAAAATATTCAACTTTTTGACGATTTTTTTCCTGCTACAAAACACGAGACTCATTTTTTTCCCGAGTTACGTAAAAAAAATTTTGTGAACTTGATGAGAACAGCTCCGCAGCTTCGACAAGAGCAATCCTGCTATGAGAGAAGGATCTGAGACGAGCTCAACCCATTACTCATTAATTTTCCGTCATCTTTCCTTCATGTTATTATTGTTTATATATAATACTGAACCAATTTCGGGGGGGGGGGGGATATCGTTTGAGAAAAAAATCATTCCCCTTCCTCCCATTCCCGTCAAGGAGTAGGGATAAGCATGTCATTTTTCAAATGGAGAGCCCCACATTCTTATAGATTCCGGATAAGTCCAAGAAAATATCCAACTTTTGTACGAATTTTTTCCTACTACCAAACACGAGACTGAATTTTTTCACCGACAAGAGCATCCCAGCAATCCTCCCCTATGAGAAGGATCTGAGGCGAGCTCATCCTCAAATCTTCCATCGTTCTTTACTGTTGTTGTTTATAATACTGAAACACTTTGGGTGGGATATCGTTTGGGGAGAAAAGAAAATCATTCCCCTTGAGGGGTAGAAGAGATATAAGTATGTAATTTTCCAAATAGAAAGCCCCAGATTACTCTTATTCCGGAAAAGTCCAAGAAAATATTCGTGAGATTTTTTTCCTGCTACAAAACACGAGACTGAGTTTTTTCCTGAGTTAAGTGAAGATTTAGTAAACTTGATGAGAACAGCTTCGACAAGAGCATTCCAGCAATCTTCCTGAACCAAAATAATAGTACTGCTGTACAAACAACGCATCAGCGTCATCTGAAAAGAGTATAGAACAAAAGCAAATGGTACCAAGCTGGAACGCCGAGTAGAAACGTTTAAAATTGATCTTTATTATTGGTGGTAAGATCAGCACGAAAATTTGGTATGATAAAATATAGCATCATTGCCCAGCGGGATTTCAAAATCGTCATTGTCCAGGAAAACCAAAACTGTCATTTTGAAATGATGGAAAATTTTGCAGATTTCTGTGAGAATCTCTGTTGTCATATGAAAAAAAAAATTCTTAGAGTATGGTTTTCATAGGGTAAAGCTGCGGTCCCTAAGTTAGCGCTGCCATACTTAGAGCTAGAGCGGCCACAATAAAACGGTGTCCATCTATTATACAGGTTGTCGTGACTCGACAGTCACAGCTTAAGAGCGCATTCTTTGGGCAATTATGAATCGAAAGTGTATGGGCTCAAAAGTTTAAACGTTACGAGCAATTTTATTTTACCATTAATGTACTCCTGTTGTGCTGTCATGTTCTGTAAAGGGAAACTTTTTTTATGAAATGGCCTTTTTGAGAAAAAAATAAGATTGAATAAAATTTCTTGAAAATGCAACTTGTTCCGTATAATATACCCTATTGTGCCACAAAGACTTTTTTCCGAATTTGTGGTTTTTATAAACAAAAATTTGATTATAAAGTGTACCCATATACATATTTTTCTTAAAAACGTAAGTTGTGTCGTAACGTGCGCTCCGATTGCGCTGCCCTGTGAATACAAATTTTCTGAAGATCTCCTGGATGGATAGGGTTACAAACGAGCAAGGAAATTTTGTTTACCGTCAAAAAAAAAAAAGAAAGCTTGGCACATCTCCCGAAACTGCAAATACGAGTTTCTGCACCTAATGCGCGAGAATGCATTGTCTTTCATCCTTTAATTGTAGAAAGGCCATGCTGCTCACCAACCTCCACAGGAGACGCTGAGACCAAAGTCAATAAAAAAATATTTTGCTGTTCAAAAAAAAAAAATGAAACATTTCTATATAAAAAAAAACATTTTCGTTATGGTGAAACACTTTTCCTGAAGCATCGGGAAATAACCTCTTCACAAAACGTTCATAGAAGAGTATGGCTCATCAGTGTAGAATTAGAAAGTGGCTCATCAATCGTCATAAAAGTCCAGGCGCCACCTGAGGACTTTTCATCTCATCAACTGTATTCTGTTCAACTACAATTTGTGAGCAAAATACATTAAACTCGTTACCAAATGTATAATTTACCTCTTGAAGAGATGTTATACGATGTCAGTTAATTACCTATAAGCCTCTAGGATCTCAATTATTTCACCAAGCAAGTAACAATCGCGTGCCAAATTTTTATAGTTTGATTATTGCCATGCTCTTTTACCTTTAGCATTACCGAAGGCGTCAGAAATTAAGTCGCCACACTGAAGGAAGCAAGCACGTTTCCCAGAAATTGTTGTTCTGACAAGGTGATTGTTTGATTATGCATCGCTGACCGCGAGCGGTGCAAATATTAAGTTCTCTATAAATAAACTCATATTCTCAATCTTTGCAGATAAGCTGATCTTAATAAGCATAAGACTATAAATTTAGTCGTTCACGTCACGTCGAATGGTCAGTTTCACCAGGAAGGGCTCGGCTTGTCTTGACGAACTTGCGCGGATCCGGGAAGCAGTTTAGTCACTTTCAATAAAAAATGGATTTGAGGTATCTGCGACTTTTCTGCGATGTCTGAAATATATAAGCACTTGACATTAGGGAAGGATTTCTCTGGTTCATTGCTGCAATAATTAACCATAATTTCATATGAGAAATTTGCGGTGGTCATTACTCATTTTGCAAGAATTAAGCCTGACATGCACCCTTTTGACAAAAATTGTTCTGCGGCATATATCACCCTAAACGAATTTATCTACTGAGGATTTCTATACCTATAATAGGTAATGTATTTTCATGATGGAGTCCATAAAACGGAATTAATTACAGAGGTTTTCATGTCAGGCATTTCCACATTGTTATTTTGAATCCAACCAATTCATTTAACAATATGAGATGAGACTTGGGAAAAGACATAAACTGGTCAATTTATTTTATTACTGAAAAAAACGATTCTCTTACGGTCATTCGAATAAATTTACCAGAAAAGCGTGTCTATCCAATAAGTGAAATGATGAAGCGGTCGATCAAAGGGTTACCTACTGGAGTTATTGCGCAAACAAAATTAATTTTTTCTCTACTTCATTAATAATTATTATAAATATGATGTACACGAATAATATTCAAAAATCACCAATCACCCTGTACATTGGATGGAGAGATCCAAGTAGATAAGTACGTCACTTGAGAGAGACTTGACATGAACATGAACACCGGCAGCTCGAATTGTTACATGAAAGTTATTTGGGTTGTATAACGGTTTGTTTACCCGGCTGACCAATAATAACTGTTCATTTGCGCGGGAAAATCTCAATTGACTTTTAATTTCCAATTACATTAATAAATCTTGTTCCGAAGGGTTTTTTACGGTACAGGTGGTCTCGGGGAGGTCGAACGAGCTCCATAATTTGAGGCCCTAATTTGTTAAAAAACAACTTTAATTTTCGAAAAGCCTTCATTAATACGCGATGGATCTAACAAAGCTACGCAAGATATACCAAACAGTGTCATGGGATGGGGTTAAATTAGAGCTCTTTTATTTGTAAACTCACGACACGTATAGGTACCTGAACAGCAAACTGAAATGTTTCGGGGCGCAATCGATTTTTTCCCAACTATAAACATTTTCGGGAGATATCGAGTTGGGTTAACAATTTTTTTGTTGTTAATGCCACAGCTCAGTTGGGCGAAAAACGATATATGAGGGGATTATCACATCAGATAATCTGGCCTGTCAAGAAATAAGAAATACCTGCGCTGCCTTTCCCATTTATATAACAGTGTTGCCAGATTATTTTCAAATTGAAGTAAAAAATCATGACCTTTCATGTTTTTTATATTTCCATGTTCAAATAATTATTGTAAATATTGACTCCCCTAATTATTTTTGACCGTCGTTCAGGTAATATAGCCCAACCTGGAAACGCCGAACATTTACATGTGAAGGCTGAAGCTTTTCGTCGCATGAATTTGTTAGGGGGTTAGAAAACATGTGGAAACATGTTCGTTAGTAAATCGTTGATTTAAGCGCTCATATCAAAGAATGACGCAAAGAAATATTGTAAAGGTGGAAGTAATCGAATTCTATCAAGTTTTTTGACCCAAAAAGAAACCGTTATTGTGGGAATATCCTTTGTAATATCGTCAATATCAAATATTCTCAGATTAGAATCGGATCAATACATAAATAATATAGACATTATCATTAAAATGCAATAAAAAATATGACAACAATTTATGAATATTGATTATGCCATTTGGGCGGAAGGAACATTAGTCGGAAAAACATGTACCTACCTAATAAGTTAATTGTTCAGCGCTTTATCGCCGATCCAACCAGTTGCAGAAAGTTGACGTTAATTATGATGAAACGATTCTAAAAATGTCAAGTAGTTATTTTAATGGAATTAAAATAAACGTAAATTTAACTACATGCAATGCAACATGAAACAAGTTATAAACATTATTAGATTACCCATCGCCAGAATAACCGTAAATTTTTCAAAACGCCATTTGGATTCTATGACCTACCAGCGAACATAATAACTTTCCAATGTTAACGCACTAAGACCCTGAAGAGCTTCATTTGAATAAACTCGATTGTAATAAAATGAAAAAAATCTTACTCGGGTAGCTCGATGAAATAAACTTGGGACTGTCGCCTCGGACCTCGCCTCGGATTCAATCAGAAGAAGTCGCGAATCTGGGAACAATTCACTAGAATTTCTTTACGCATTTTCTGGTCTGATAACTTGCCATAGAATTTTTTGTCACCTTTTTCGAAAATTAAGGTTTACAGGCTGAACGTAATTTTTTCTTGCTCAACACAATACTTGCTTCATAAAAGGGTTTTTTGGAATTATGAATGCAAGAAAAGTTTCTACATCTTTCGGAAGCTTTCAAAGCTCTATAATCGGGAATTAATATTTCAGAGCCTTCCAAACCACCATAAGGCTTGTAAAAGCTCATATAATGCTATAGGCAACTTCTTTAAAGTAAAAATTTTAGCGTACTACATAATTCTTACGGGTTGCCTTGCCAGTTGCAGCCAGTTCAAATAAATGGTGGGGGCTACATCTTTCGGAAGCTTTCAAAGCTCTATGTTTGGGACTTAAAATATTTCAGATTTCAAACCCTTACAAGCCACCATAAGGCCTGTAAAAGCTCATTTGATGCCATAGGCAACTTCTTTAAAGTAAAAATTTGAGCGTACTACATAATTCTTACGGGTTGCCTTGCTAGTTGCAGCCAGTTCAAATAAATGGTGGGGGCTACATCTTTCGGAAGCTTTCAAAGCTCTATGTTTGGGACTTAAAATATTTCAGATTTCAAACCCTTACAAGCCACCATAAGGCCTGTAAAAGCTCATTTGATGCCATAGGCAACTTCTTTAAAGTAAAAATTTGAGCGTACTACATAATTCTTGCGGCTTGCATTGCCGGTTGCAACCGGTTCAAATAAATGGTGGGGGCTATATCTTTAGGGAGCTTTCAAAGCTCGATGGTCGCGACTTAAAATATTTCAGAGCCTCCCAAGCCACCATAAGGCCTGTAAAAGCTCATTTGATGCCATAGGCAACTTCTTTAAAGTAAAAATTTGAGCGTACTACATAATTCTTACGGCTTGCATTGCCAGTTGCGACCCGGTTCAAATAAATGGTGGGGGCTCTTTCGGGAGTTTTCAAAGCTCTATGATCGGGAATTAAAATATTTCAGAGCCTTCCAAACCACCATAAGGTCTGTAGAAGCTCATTTGATGCCATAGGCAACTTCTTTAAAGTAAAAATTTGAGCGTACTACATAATTCTTACGGCTTGCATTGCCAGTTGCGACCGGTTCAAATAAATGGTAGGGGCTCTTTCGGGAGCTTTCAAAGCTCTATGATCGGGAATTAAAATATTTCAGAGCCTTCCAAACCACCATAAGGTCTGTAGAAGCTCATTTTATGCCATAGGCAACTTCTTTAAAGTAAAAATTTGAGCGTACTACATAATTCTATCGGCTTGCTTTGTCAGTTGTAACCGGTTCAAATAAATGGTGGGGACTTCTGGAGAGGACAATACTTTTCATCAACGCCATTTTAAAATAATTTAATTTGGCTTCTGATCCTTCTTCAAAAGGGCTGCAAAATGTTTGGAAAATATATCTTTATTCTTTCAAGAAGTTTTTTAAGCTTTCAAAATTTTAAATGACTTCAAGACCTTTTGCAGAGCTTCAATGTCATAAGGACCTTCCAAATCCTTTGCAAAAAAATCCAAATCCTTTGAGCTTATGGCTTTGCTACAATTCTTATTTAGATGAATCGAAAATTTCAAAGTCCTTCATGTTTAAAATGGAATTGCAGCTTTGAGCTTTCAAATCCTTCTTAACAGAAATTGTGGCTTCAAGCTCTTTTGTCACAATGACCTTGCCCAGCTCTGTAAACGTTTATAATTATATTTAATATTATGTGAAATAGGGATTACAAAAAAGAACTGCATCCACTAGGTACTAATTAATTGTTTTCTTTTTTTGTTTTATGACCTTCAAAAACTGAAAAAAAATAAAACGCTGTTGAATTCAATTGACCTTTTATGACCAATTTCTGATATTTCAGATGGTTAATTCCATAGGTATAAAAGGTGCAAAGATAGCAGAGCTCCTAAAGAAGCTTGGCATCCCGGTTCAGGTTTGGGGATTTTATAAAAACGCAAATTTTTATTTTGAGAAACGAAACAATGATATAAAGTCCGAAAAGATATAGGTACCAACTACAATAATACATGATCCTATTTATACGCTGCTGATTGTAGCATTTTCACCCGATGAAAGTGAGTCATCATAATTAGTAATATTTAAATAGGGAAATTAATTTAAAAAAAATTATTAACACCTGCCTGATTTAAATTAATTTCTGGAACCCAAGGACACATACAATACCGACTCCAGACTTCACCGCGACGGAAATAGATGATGACTTGCTCATCATCATCATAGGAAGTCCGTCGTCTGACATCCAAGATCAACTCTGGGCACCAAGGACGCAGACGCAGACACAGACACTATAGAATAGACTTCAGTGCAACAGACTGCGAAAGATAATCATAATCACGTCTTCTGTCTCGGTGAATAACATTTATCAATCAATTCCCGGTTCCACCACAAAACAAACAAAAAGGAAAAATAAGTACAACAATCGTCGATAAGACAGTGCGCGAAATGAATTTACGAATTGACAGGGTAAGGTTCATTGATAAGTGATTTTTTCGTAAACAGCTCGCTCACAAATCTCGCATGTAGATTTCCGCGAAATCGTGTGTAACAGTACATATTTAGACAATTAAAGAAGTAAGAAGTTCATTTGACGTCACTAATAATATTGACCGTGAAAATGAACAAAGCGCAAAGTCGCTAAGCCCAGGGTTTATCGAATATTTTCTACAGAATGGCCCGCTTGCTCTACCGAACAATACACCGAATCAAATGGGCGAACAGAAAGGTAGCCCGAGCCCCCAAATGAGGCACCCACCAATTCAACTACATCGGATTATTTTTAAGCTGCTTCACGCATTTATTATTTTCATATAAAGTCAACTGCATAGGAGACAATAATTGTTCGGTTCAAGTACCTCGTGTCGTTAGCGTTTCGCCGATACCGATTGAAAAAAAAAAACAGTAATTAACTTAATTGGTTTTGTCAAGCTCCACGGCTCATCCGCCGTAGCAATTTCAATTTTAATATTATTCTTGAATTAATAGGCGCATATATTTATCGGCTTCTGCGGGATGAAAATTCGCAATCCGCAGCTTCTTCACCCTTTCTACTGTGACAACTGTGTACTGTGTTGTTCTAATTATTTGCTTAGTTGTGAACGGATTTAACTAGCATAGTCATAGTAGTTATATTCCATGGATTTTAGCATTTAGTTATCAGCTTTATATTTTGGGTTGTAGTAAACTGTGTTTTTTTTTAAAGAAAAACTACATTAATCCAGTCTAAAAAAAGTATTAATAAAATATTTAGGAAATATAATTTCCTTGCAAAAAGCCTGTAACTTTCCCAAGACAATAATAACATTATTCGAAATCATTTTTTTCGTATTTCATAGAATTTTTGTTACTGCAACGTTTGCGAAAAAATGCTTAAAATGGAAAACTTAAAAATATGAAACTTCATATGCGAGTTAAAATTTAAGCCAATTTTTCTGCTCTTCTGGAATATCTTGGGAATCCAAATACTTCTTTAAAAGTTATCTTCCCACCCTTAATTTCTATGCTAATGTGATGTTAAAAAAATACAAAAATCCATTTTGTTTTTGAGGTGGTCATACCGAAATGGCAAAATTGACTCCTTATCTGATACCCCCCACCCCCACTAACACCAAAGTCCCAAATTTCAAATTAGAATTGGGGTTAAGAATATTTCTCCGAACGTCGAACTCTTTTTCGCTCATTTAAAAAAAAATCAAAAATAATTTTTTAAAAATTCAAAAAAGTTACGACCTTTTTTTCGTAAATTCGAAAATATTTTGTTTTCTTTCGAAGACAATTGAAAATTTGATGCGGTAACTTTATTGAATTTATGAATATTGATTGATGCGACCTAGTTCGGAAGACCTTCAAAATGATGTGTCGCATGACCCTCGTTGAAATAAATTTTTTCTTCTTCTCTTATATGACCGAAAAAGGGTCTTTTTCTACGAAGGCGTAGAAAATTACCACTTTAAGCTCGGAACTCCGACTGAAAACTAAGAATTCAGAACTTAATACATACTCGGGATTCCCACTTAAAATTAAGAATTCCGACTTTAAACTCGGAATTCCGATTGAAAACTAAGAATATCTGGCTTAAAACTCGGAATTTCGACCTAAAACAAGAATTTCGAGCTTAATAAAACTCGGAATTACGACTTCTAACTAAGAATTCCGACTTTAATCTCGAAATTCCGAGTTTAGCTAAGAATTCCGACTTAAAACTCGGAATTTCGACCTAAAACTAAGAATTTCGAGCTTAATAAAACTCGGAATTACGACTTGAAACTAAGAATTCCGACTTTAATCTCGGAATTCCGAGTTTAATCTAAGAATTCAGACTTTAAACTCAGAATTCCGACTTAAAAGTCGAATTTCGACTTAAAACTATAAGAATTCCGAACTTAATACTGGGGATTCCGACTTATTGAGAATCTCGGGCTTAAAACTCGGAATTCCGACCTAAAAACAAGAATTTCGAGCTTAATAAAACTTGGAATTGAAACTAAGAATTCCGACTTTAATCTCGGAATTCCGAGTTTAATCTAAGAATTCCGACTTAAAACTCTGAATTTCGACTTAAAACTAAGGCTCTTCCGAGTCTTCTTCCGAGTATTAAGAAGGAATTATTTTAAATTTCAGACGAGGAACACGCTTCTCATTATTCATATGACATGACGTCAAATCTTACGCATTTTTCTGTCACTGAACACGAATTCGCAAAAAAAGTATGGGTTGTTATTTAAAATTATCCACTCCCCCCCCCCCAAAAAAAAAAAAGGAGAGAGGTGCAGGGCAGTTTTTGTGTTATAACAAAACTCCTATCGAAAAGAAAAACATTTTGGTAAAAATTTTTCAGAATGCTTACTTTTCGAGATATTGGGCGAAATGGAAAATCAAATTTCCTCGGTTACAGCGTCTACTATGATTGATCGCAAAACTTATTTCAGAAAAATCTTAGGCAAAAAATAGGGGTTGTATTTAATTGAAAGTTTCAAAGTTACCTCCATTCCTTCGCAAGAGGGATTGTAGGGTGTTTTTTTGTGCTCAAACGATGTCCCTCACCGGAATTTTCGTAAAAACATTTTTCTGCAGAGTGCGATTTTTCAAGATATTTGAATATTTCAGGTTATAAGAATCTTCCTCTTGGGCAATTGGAAATTTGAAGTAATTCTGAGTTTGAAGTCGGAAGTCTTAGATTAAACTCGGAATTCCGAGATTAAAGTCGGAATTTATAATTTCAAATAGTAATTCCGAGTTTTAAGCTCCGAATTCTTAGTTTTCAGTCGAAATTCCGAGTTTTATTAAGCTCTAAATTCTACATTTAGGTCGGAGTTCCGAGTTTTAAGCCCGAAATTCTTAGTTTTCAATCGGTCTCGAGTTTAAAGTGGGAATTCTTTATTTTAAGTCGAATCCCGAGTTTTAAGCTCGACATTCTTAGTTTAAACACGGAATTTAAAAAATAAAAATTTGGTGGCGCTTCTACCCTTTTGTAAAATTCAGCAGAAACCAACAGAAATAATCTCCTTAAAAATACCTTCCTAACGAGGTGTCACATGACCCCCCCCCCCTTCTTATTTAAAGTGTTTGGTGTTAGGGTTTGATATGTTTGCTTAGAAAAATGTGACCTGTTTCAGAAATTTCGTTCCAACGTCACATTAGCAGAGAAGGATTCCATTAATTTACAAAAATTCGGTAATAGTTGCCTGATCCCCGGATGGGTATAAACGGAGTTGGTAAATTCCACACTAAGACTACCTGCTCTCTAATCTCAGAGGTAAATTGCACACCAACCTTTAAAAGGTCTTTAATCCTTATAGGTAATTTCCACACCAAGGAAGTATAATTTAATGCTGTTACAGAGGAACCAGAATAAAGATACCTACAGGTAGATTTTTTCTTGTAAATAGTTAAGGCCTTATTTCTCAACTACTACTTGCCGGCGCAAAAATTCAGTGGTACTAAAATTCAATATTTCTAGAGACACAAGCTATTCGAAAGTAGAAGACAAATCGCCCTATACCCATGCCGCTCAAGTAAATATTCACCAAATAAAACTACTATTTTATCAGAAACTTTTTATCCATTATTATGCATTATTGCATGCATTAGGAGACTTATTTAAAGTGTAACTTACTGCCTTAAACTTATTTGCTGCAGTAAGTCAGGTCTTTGGTCAGGGTAGGTTTTTTTTTCCTTCAAATGTTCGTAAAATGAAAAAAATCTACCTTGACCAAGAACCTGACGGAACCGGTAGCTACTACATATTGCGGTCTCGTGGAGAGCGGGCTTCCTGTTCAAGCGCATTATTATGTTCGATGGTACGTATTAGGATAAGGATGATACTTTGCAGGCCTTATTTCTCAACTATTACTCTTGCCGGCGCAAAAAACAGTTTAGTTAACAATTAGATCATTTCGTTATATCTCTTGTTGGTCGACTATACCACTTTAAGATATCAGCGTACGAGTATCTTTACCTATTGGGTCTCGGTGTGGAATTTACCTATGAGATTACAGGGACTTAAATATGTCCAAGTCGTAAAAGGATTACTGGTGTGCAATTTACCTGTGCCCGGTATAAAGGGTAAGCACCTGTTGTTTAAGTCCAGCAATATTTTACTGCTTTTAGAGGAAAAAAGCGATTTAATTAGCGACTTCTAATTAAACCAACATGGATTTCATGATCCACGACCGAAATTACACTTTTGTTCATTATATCATTCAACACGGAAGCTTCATTAGGCTGCTCAAAGTAATTAATGAAGGCCCCTTTGTTACTGTCGGTACACGCTAAAACTGTACAAATTTTTTATCTACATTTTTGAGTGCGTCTTTTGGTAATATTATAACTCATCGACGTAGTATTATAAATCTTAATTAAATTTAAATAATACGCTAAATGCTAATTATCATTCATTAATAATATAATATGTATGAATATTAAGTAACAATAACAAAAAACAATAATGATAACATTTTTTTGAATAATTAATAATTAAGGTTTTTTTTCATGCGATAGTTCCGAAATGATAAAAATTCTCAAGCATAATTTGCGGTTTATTTTCTTCAAATGGAAAGAAGAGAAATGTGTCTATTGGTATTTATGGGGGGTCTCTACAAGGGACAAGGGTACCACACCATCATACTACTTACAATCCATTCAATTTTCAATGGTCGAGTAAAACTTTGTTCAGTGCACCTCAAGCTCTAACTGCTCGGTAAACAATAGAAAGAGAGGAAGAAGTACCGCGTGAACATGAAAAATCAATACGCAAGTTGACGGTGCGTGCGGCTGTTGCCGAAATTGTGGCCAAAGAGGACGTGTATGTATTTTAAGTCCGATGCCGCTGGTGAAACGAATAGGGGAGATCCAGAGCAAACGAATTGAAAGCTGAATGCACGAGAATGATAGAATGCCCGAAAACTCCTCTTTAACATATCAGTTTTCCACACGCGTGACATTGAAAATTTTCCTTCACGCGTCTACGCCTCAGGAAATGTTCTTCTTCAACACCTGCCGAGGAGGATTAAAAAAACCTGCCAGTCCAATTAATACTCGGTTAATTATTAGGAACCAAGATGTGAAAAATATCTCATTATCACCATATAGCTAGGTGGGTACTACCTATACCTACATAGATAAACCGAGTAGCTGGAATCTAATGTGTAAAACTGTAAAAAATAGCCACCTGTCCATTCCGTTATACGGATACTTCATAATATTAACATGTGCGTGTACAGCTTTTGTTTTCTTGGAATTCAATTGAATTCATATATTATGAAACACACACAAGGTGATGGTTTAAATTTAAATTGTTCGAATTTTTCATAGGAAGTCCATAATTTCTAACGGTGACCATGTAGGTAGGCATCCAACACCTGCAAAAGGCTTGTTTACTCGATTTCATAAATACGTCCTGTAGTAGAAATTTAACATGAATGATACACTCAAAAATACAGGGTGTAACGGGACCTGAACTACACACCACGTTTTTAAAAGTATTTCAATGATTATGACCACAATAAAATTATTATGCATTTATGCTCAAGAGAATTCTTCCACATATAGTTACACCATTAAAAATAATAGTGAATTAATGTTTCAGACAAGGTGTTTTCCAAAAAAGTATGAAATTGCTAAGGTCATTCCTAATAAGGAAGAAAACATAACTTTCAAAACTACACAGACCAGCTATGCCTAAGATTTTTGAGATTTCTGGAAGAATAGATTGGTTTTTCACCATTTTCACCATGTCATGTCAACATGGCTATCGGACGGGGAAATCAACAACAACAACAATGGTGTCTCGTGGAGATGATCCTTGATGGATTTAACGAGAAGGGTGTTACATTGCATGCTGTGCTTTGAGTAAGGCATTCAACAGCGTTGACCATTTTGGTGCAAGTGATATTTAATGATAAATTGTCGAAAAGCCAGAATATAGTGCAAGGAGTTCCGCAGGGATCAGTGTTGGATCCGATACTATTTTGGGTCTACATCAATGACCTGGTATCGAACGTACCGTGCACTCAAGTATGAAACTTTGCAGATGATACAGCCCCTTTATTAATGGAGGAATGGATATGAGATCTGTGATTAAAAAAAAATAGCTTTAGAAATTGCCACAATTCAATAAGAATAAGTCAAAGACACTGCTTTTTTATGACCAAATTAGAGGAAACAAAATTCATATGTTTTTTGGATGACACCTTTCAGTGTGTTTTCAGTGGAATAAGCACATTGGGGTGCTTGACAAGAAGCTGTCCTGGGCTGTGTTTACAGTAAGAAGAATGATGAGCTTGAAAACGAGGAAACTGTACTGACTGCCTACTACAGCAACTTTCACAGCAGGATTACCTCTATGGCGTTATGTCTATCTATCTATCTATCTATCTATATATCTATTAACCCCCCCCCCTCCCCCACCACAAAATGTATTCAAAACTCTCTTTAATAAAAAAACTAACAGCCAATATTATAAAGGCTCATTAGGCTAACGGGCAGATTTCTGTGCTCGTTTTTGAATCTAATATCGACGTCAAATGACTTTTACATATTAACATTTCATGTAGTTACTTTCATGTCAAAAAATTTCCGCTTAGACTCGATACCTTCTTCAGAAATGGCCACAGAAATCTGTCCGTTAACTTAATGACCCTGATTAATACCCGCTGTTAGTCAATGGATAATGAACGTTTCAATTCCATTAGGTCACCATCACAAGAAAATTTTAACTTCAAAACGTTTTTCTGGTTTGATTATGTGATTTTTTTGTTGCAACTCAACTTCAAATTATCGTCAACCCATGAGGGGCAGAGATAATGTGCACACCAACATCAATTCCCAAGAAATTATGTTTCAAAACCAACCTCGGTCCTCAATGAGTGAGAATATGGAAAGGAGACAATTTGCTTGTATCGAAAAATCTGACCAAGTATTATAAATAAATAAAAGGAAATTGCAGTTTTTCGTCCATCACACCATCCTGATGATTTTTCCCAGAAGCTTCTAAAGTTCTGTAATGAAATTTAACATAATTTCTGTTACACCCTGTATGTGTAGAACTGGACAAACATCTGTCTTGAAAGCTCGTTCTTGAAAATAAAAGTCATTTCCAAATTCTAGCGGACACTGCTGGCTATTATAGCTATGCAGATTGCAACAACAACTAATACCGTATATAGAGGCATTCCAGAAACATCTGCCTGGATAGTAGTGCATTCATTATACCGGTGGCTCCAAAAATATACAAATTCGATCGTATAAGTCGGAACTTGTAAATAAGAATGATCGAATTGATGTCTCATGAGGTGTCATGTAAAATTCAACCAAACTGGATTTAAATTATCTGAATAATTTAAAGGGAAAACCAGACATCAAACGATTCTCCCGAAATTACCGTGTGACCTCTAATAAAAGGAACGTCTTCTCCGTGGTTACTTGTTACAAGTTACACGTTACATGTTACTTGTCAAGGTCTAGGTTGTTATAAATTATTGATTTCTACACTCCCAAATTAGGTACCTCAAGAATACGATGCAGGGTTGACGCGATTACATCGAAATTCAAATCAATGCGGCATAAATATTTATCAAAAGACGGAAAAAGCATTCGATCCGATCCTACTTAATGGTCGTATAGGTAGACAATACCATCATGTAGGTGAGTATGTTACTTTTCTAACACATCAAAATTAAATGTATCAATCTTTTATTCAATGATATCAATCAGATAGGCCCGTTTAATGTGCGACTGTCACTGCTACTACTAGTACCGCTACCGCATCATCCCATGATATCGAGCGATATCGAGAAACTTGGAAACGCTAACATTTTAGCATATCTGAATAAAATAATATCAAATTTGAATACCGGCGGCGAATTAGATATGGCTAGACTGGCCAACATAAAAATGTCTTCCATCTGGCTGCCTAGCAAATTGATTGATACACATAACATATGCAATATGCATTTTGGCAAGAATTGCCAGAGGTCAGTCAGTCTGTTACAAGGTTCGCCGATTCGAGGCACTTCCTTTCCGTCTCTCTTAATTGACCGAAAATCCATAAAACGAATTAGACACGATACACGCAACCATCGAAGCAAGACGATCGACTGCGATAGGGGTCGAACAGGGGTGGGATTCCTGGAAACGTATAACTGCCAAATTTCAGGATCCGGTTGTCAAGCGGCCCGGCCGTTCAAACTCTACACACTCAATCAATGTGGACCACGAACAATTATAATTAAAACTGGGGTAGCAGCCCATTATACCTTCCACCTAACAAAAGAATTATTAAAAATGTACATTTTATTGCTGTTCCAATGAGCAAAAATCTAAAAAGTATCTCGTAACTAAACAGGAAATTGGCACTAATTTTTTATTGAATTTAAGACTGTTTCTCCTTGTGACAAAATTTAATCACTTTTTCCCTCGTTCTGTGAGCTTTTAGGACGTTTTAAGGCGCTAAGATCACTCATTCACAAACCAGGCAACAAGATCATCTTGAATTTTGAGCCACTCACCCAATGCCTCTTTCAACGGTCCAAAGAGATGAAATGGTGATAAATCCGCACTATGAAGTGGATGTGGTCGATTTTAGACTCTCAAGGCATTTTTCGAAGGCTTATTTTGTGGCCACTTTGGGTAGAATGAGGCCTGAGGTTATAAGAACGATATTCCTTATTTTTTGAACGAAATGCAGGGTTAACTTTTCGAGTACCCAAGTCAGAATAACAACGACAAAATACGTTGTTTTCTCAAAAAGATCGGCGAAAAGAACACGTTCTTTCCGTATTTTTAGGGTTTGGGAAGTTTCAGTGGTCTATAGAGTCTAGATTTAATCTCTTTGATTCTGGCGTAAAATGGTGACCTAGGGTTACCTCGCAGGTAAAGTAATGCAAAAGAAGAGACACCAACACGTCGCTGCCAACACTAATTTGTAATTTTCCCACATTGCAATGTCAGAAATTCTTCTATACTGACGACAATATTAGGGTGTCATTTATCAGGTGAATGTTAGTTTGTGTCATCGATGTTCTCACTCTCCTTAAAACTGTTAGATACACGATTCTTGGGCTTATACCCATTAGGGGAAAAACAACTTTTGAGAAGGTGGATTCCCCAAATAATTGGCACCCTCACCATGACACATGAACTGCCTCTTCTGTCAATTTAACAATTACTTACTAAAACCAGTAACTGAAGTGACCATTATATGACAATATGCACGCCTCCTGAATACAATTACGAAGAAATTGCCGCCAGGGTCATGCATTCGTTTCGATTCTGACTTCTCAGAATAATCCTGGTCATATTTAAAGCCCCACTGTACGTAATAATTGTCTGGATAGAACTGGGGAGTTAGGTAAGTAATTACTCTTCTTATTCGAAACATATTACCTACATCAATGTTGATGATAATTTAGCCTTGCTGCCAGATCAATATCTGTGTTAAGAAATTTCTATTCACTTGGTTTGGTAGGTACTTGAAACTTTATCTTGAGATTTCGCTACCCCCAACCACTAGGGGTGGGGGCAGCAACTTTGAAATCTTAAATAAGAACCCACTTTTTTATTGTATATTCGGATTTTACAGGTCAAAACATGTGGGAAGTGGCTGCCCCCTCCCCATTCATGCAGGTGGGACGGGGGGTACATTTGAAACTTTGGTTAGGTTTGCACAATTGCACATTCGGATTTTATTGTTAAAAATACGTAAAAATTTTTCTCGATTCGTGGATCTTTTTGGCTCAATGTATTTTTGGTTCTAAAGCCCGAACTTGCAATGAAAAACCCATGTTCTCAACCAAAATTTCAAATTTACCCCCGCCCCACCTGCACGGAGGGGGCAGAGAACAGCAAATTCCTACGGCGTGTTTTCACCAGTAAAATCCGAATCTGCGATAAAAAAGCAACCTCCCATTCCCCGAGGGTAGGGGTAGGTTGCTTGAGTTCGGCTTGAGGTCCATATCAGCGTCGATGTCCCCCTTCCAGATAAATAACTTACATCAACAATTACCAATAAAATAATCAACAATTTTTATTCGATATCTACCTAGAATGTCTCCAGATAAAATGATCACCCTGTATAAAAATTAGTGCCTTTTTCCTTAAATGGATCAACTTTCCAAAGTAGACACGTGCAAGAAAACTAAAAGTAAGGGAGGTGTTCCTTTCGATCGATTTTCATTTCAGCATTCCACATCTACAAGCGGTTGTCGTGTAGACGCCGAAGCAATTCCAGCCCTCTTATTAGAAGCAGCGTACGAATTTTCGGGGTTCAGTAGCTCAACAAGAACAGCCCGCCGTGTACAGTTCAAGGTCAAGTCACCCCTACAACGGGCACGATTCTCCGACTCCGTCTTTTGCATACGAGGTGCAGTCCGCGGGGACCGAGACAGAAACAAGAGACGGGCTTGCATTGTGGTGTTTCGCGTATAGGTGGACGAGGCAGCTGCGAGGTGGGCCAGGCCGGGGCACATTCATCAGCAGCAACTCTTTAGACACACGCCACCAAGCACCTGCCGCTCGGGCACGGGCTAACTCAAATAAAACAACCCCATTAAACTGAAAAGTAATCATCTTTATCGTCTGCAAGAACAAGACGTGTGTTACGGTTGCATCGAATACGCGATTAACTTGCTAAATCATCGTCCATTGAATGGCGAATGGCATGTGTCGCGATTCTCTCTTTATACCGTGATGTATACGTCCTATACCCCGTGTCTATTTATGTTTGCAGTCATTGTGTTTTTACTAAATGTTGCAAGCCAACTTGACGTACCAGTACCAGTACCAGTACCACTGGGATGAGCCTCACACTCTTCCTCATCCCATCCCTATTATTTAACAGATAAATACAATTCAAATGATCACTTTTTATTCGAGTAATAATCATTTTTAGAGGTCTCTCGATCTCTTGTATGTAACATTATTCTCTCACCTTGTTGTATGTACGTACCTCCCCACCCCTCCCAGATATATTCTTTAATTATAACAAGAGATCCGGCAGCAGGGAAAATAAGTTCAATGA
This sequence comes from Malachius bipustulatus, assembly GCA_910589415.1. Classification (NCBI taxonomy): domain Eukaryota; kingdom Metazoa; phylum Arthropoda; class Insecta; order Coleoptera; family Melyridae; genus Malachius; species Malachius bipustulatus. Next base: position 24,643,221 of record OU342631.1, on the reverse strand, counting down.
TATCGATCTACCAGTGATCCAATAATTATTTATGTCACTTAAATGGAGATCTCAATCGCCCATTCAACGAAAATCCAGAACCGACAATCTCATAAATGAATCTCCTAAATTAACAAGCATTTCCTTGAACACCGCCGATTATTGCCAATGATTCACGAAGAACTAGAACTAAGTGTTATGCCGTCATCATTTAAATGATTGACGCAGCACGCGAAGCTCGATACATCCTTTACTCTGCTGATGTGTACGTAGAAGTAACTACTACCACCCCATCTATTTGATCCGTCAAAGATAAATTATTTTCTGGGAGTTGCAAGTATGGTTTATGCAGAAATTTCTCATTTATGGAAATGCCGTTACTACTTACTATTATTATAATAAGCGGGGACTAAAAACAACCGGTAATCTTTGAATACCGGGCTGCCCATAAACTAGTTCGCGGTGTATCTCTAGAGGATGATCAAAGTAGGTGGCAGGTCTTGTCTTACAATGGTAAAATGTAAAATAAATTGCCGTGAGAAAACCAATACCAAGGGACATACGATATCGCAGGAATCTGGTCTATACAACACCGCTGACATGACCGGGAGACCACTGTGGAATTTTCGTGGAGGCACATTAGGCAATGAGAAGCATGCGACAACACGGGGAATGTGGACAAAAAACACGATGCCTTGTCTTCTGATCGAAACTCGATTTCATTAAATGCGTTTTTTGCGCACCGACCGATACTTCAATGGCTCAGACTGATGCTGATGATGTGAGAGTTTCATCTTCATCCACTGTTTATAATCGAGCATTCTTCAGTTGGGACATTCAACAGTTACTCGAGAAGAAAATATTTTGTTCGTATTACCTACCTTACCAATACCATCATCAACAGTTGTTTTGGTATTAACAAGAATGCCAAATCGACTCGGCGGGAAGAAAGTTATGACCAACTTTTCTACTCCAACATATCAAGGTAGGTATTACCTTCTATAATTTACAATAATTCAATTCTTAACTGACAGTTTTTGATGTCAGTAGGTACTGGTTGAATGATATTGTTTTGGGAATAAAATGACAACTAGAACCATTGAGGTGGAAGAATTGTGAAGGGCGTGAAGATTTAAAAAAGTACAAAATGTGATCCCCATGTCGGAAAAGGGGCGACCGAAGAGTTGATATGAGTATAATTCGGTCGTCCTTTTTGCAAAATTACGCGTCATAATAATATCAGGCATCATCGTCTTGATGTTGAAAACATGGAAATTCTTCCAAAATACCTAGATCTTCTGGAAAGAGTGTCACTAAACCGCAATGTTTGTATTCTTCATAAAAAGTAGCTCAAGAAAATCACCGAAGAGGGTAAGTTTAATCAGTTATGTGGTTGAAAAATAAGGAATCGGTATGGGGTGAAGGATAAATACAACTTCTCCCTTTAAATTCCAATCAATTTCCAACGTTACACGTACGGGTTCTCGCGAGAAAAAATGGCCTCTAATTTTACCGTCAACACCATAAAATAAAGACCCCCCCCCCATGACTCTCAATCATCACATGTTATGTTCCCTTGATGATGTTTAGCAGATTCTGTCTCAAACTTCTTTTGATTGGACCTCAATGGGTGACTTTGAGAACGGCATAACTGCTACTTTTGTTATAAAGTTATCCATCTACCTGATGAAATGGATCGTTTGCCCAAATTTTTTTGTTTCGACTTCATCAGTCGATTGCCTTTTGCTTTCGATTTCTTTGGGACGGCGCGACGATGATGATAGTGGCACAATTTTCTGTCAATTTAGCTACGTTGTTAAATTTTTTAAAATTTTAATTAAAAAAGTTACTAAATTCAACCCCTACCCCTCATCCATAACCCCTAGCATTTGGGAAGCAAAAAAAAAAAAAAAAATGGGTGATCTTGGAGGCAAGAGATTATTTTTCTAGTAACTTTGGATATGTCATACATCCATCTTGAGAAGTTTCGCATTAAAACTCCAACCAACTTAATTTTGATTTTTACCATTCTGTTAGAATTTCCATATATAGACGACCTAATGTAAGTCAATGTGTAAAATCGTTGGAAAAAAACGACCTAAGCTAATTTATTTTTTTACTCCTTAGCGGGGCTTGTGACGAGCTCAAAACCACCTCTTACCTTGAGGAATTTTGGGAATCTCAAAAAAGTTTTGCATTTTTAGTTTCCGCGGAAACGGTAGTTGAGAATTTGCTGAAATTTATGAAAAATTGAGAACTGATTTGAGAAGTTTCGCATGAAAATTCCAACTTAATTTTTTTCATTCTGCCAGAATTTCCATATGAACGTACAACGTACAGTCAATGTGTAAAATTAGTAGGAAAAAATGACTAAGCTAATTTTTTTACTGCGGGGCTTGTCACGAACGCAAAACCACCTCCTCCCTTGCGGAATTTCGGGAATCTCTTGAATTTCTGAGCTTCCGAGAAAATGATATTTGAGAATTATTGGTGAAATTGAAGAAAAATTGAGAACTGGTGCTAGAAAATAGGATGAATTTTGTAGGTTTTTTCGAGCTCTACAACTCTACATTCACACTCTCACAATATTTTTTCGCGTAAAAAATAGAAATCGTCATTTTCTTTTTTGGCAACCTTAGCGCCCTCTACTTTTTACGTTTTTGGTTGGCGCAGTTTGGAGCGATAAATTGGAGAGCACAATCCTCCTCTACAAGCTATCTTCGTTTTTCGTTTTTTAAGGAGGAAACCTTAACTATTTTATAAGGTAAAGTGGTCTGCTCCGGTAATTTTGGGCTTCGAGAACTAGTTCATTCTACCCAGTACCTTGTTTTCTAAGTAAGTTAATAAAAATTAGTTAATAACAGCTGAATGGGCGAACACAAACATCCATGGTGAGGCTGGGATTCGAATCCAGTCGATGCTGGCCGCGGCAACTTTTTCATGGAAAATAACACTCAAAAAACTTTTTAACAATCCCAAAATTCTCCAAGGGGGTGGGGGGAGACCGATTTTTTTTGATAATTTTTTCCACAAAAGCCGTTTTTCGAAACAGATTGACGGTGGTACTACTATGATGTGGTAGCCACTAACTAGAAAAGTTTGATTTTGATCACTTGGGTTTGGGTCGCGCAAAGCAAAAGTCATGTTACCATTTCCTTTCATGGTTCATCGTTTAATTTTTTTCATATCTGCGACGCCCTTCAGCATCCTCCCCTTTCATGATATAACTTTCTCATTTAGACCAATACCTCTTTCTAAAAAAAAATCATAATTTTCTATGACGTGGCATCATCTAATAGCGAATCTAAACGAAGAAAATCAAAACTGTTCAAAACTAAACTGAAGGACAATAATTCCCTCTAATAACCAGCCAATAAGCAAATGACCTGTACAAAGTAAAAAGCTCGACAGAACTTTCACTTTTCCCTGAAATCTATAATACATGCACTAACGGACATCAAGGCTGAGTGAACGAACTTCAATTACCTACATAGTCGAGGGAAGAAAGCGAAATCATGAATCCAATAAAATCGATACACACGGGGGGGCTCTTTGGCTTCCAGTTCGCGATTCCCTTCATTGAAGGGCATTATTTACGCCCTCTACGAACATACACGTGTCGTGTGGGAACGGGAGTCGAATGGGAGGGAACGGGAGTCGGAGGGAGCGCAAGCGAGCTTGTACTCTAGCTAGATGGCGAGGAACGAATCTAGCAATCAAACGGATGGGGAAGATCGACGCCAAACTCTCTAAACAGCTTATTGCATGAAAAAACGATGAACGAATTTCTAGAAAAATAATAACCAATCAATTAGTAGATTTCAAGTGGAGCTCTTTCTTTAGGCGAATAATAATAAAAAGGTTTTTTTTCTTAGTTATGGCCGTAACGTTTGTTTACCGTTTGAAACGTCACAATAACGAAATCAAATTCATGAGATTCCAATGACGAACTGGAATGCAACTAGTAGTTCAAGTCTTCAGTGTAATGTAATCCTCGAGTTTATGTTTTTGCGTAGGTCAAAATACAATCAATCAGCAATCTCAACTCCCTCGCAAGCTTTATTTAACTTAATCGCATTCTAGTCATTTTTTATGCAATAAATTCCTCTACCTACGTAATAATTGATGTTAATCCGTCATTTATAGTCGGATAATACTTTGAATCAATTTGCAACATACTCAGTATCGGAATTTATGTTTGGACCAACACACTAACATAAAGAGATTCCTTCCAACTATAAAAAGTTATGACAAGTCGCTATTTTTCCCGGATCTTGTCAACATCAACACTGGTCGTTTGACCGAAACTGGTGTAGTTTGAAAGTCCGAAAAAGTGACCAAGTATCGGGATTTACATATCAAACGCATCCCTGTATATTAAGAGCAGAAGTTGCCATATCAAAGAACTAGTAAAATGAACTATAAATTGTTCTCTACCTATCTTGTCATAAACATTGTGGCCAGCAAACAGAATTATTAGAGCAAAAAACATTATAAGGTTCATTAAAATGATACTTTTTCTTGCGCTATAAATGCGTTCCTTTTAAATGAACTTTTTTGACTTTTTCCAAGTATTTCTAGAAAATTTATTATTTGGCAAATGATGCTAACATAGATAGGTACATGGAAAAACGTTCCCCAGTAACAAGCTTGCTTTCCACACTGCGATGGCGTCGATGGCCAAGTGAAAAGTACCTGAAAAATAAAAGAGATGGCGCCACCAGGTCTATAAATTAATTATTTCTTGCGTTTTTATTACGATCATCATTAGAGGGACTCCTCACCATCGAATGGAGCAATTCACAAGTAGTTTACTGATTTTCGTTGTGGCAGTACGACCACAAAAGACGCCGAACGTTCTGGTCGTCCAATTGAGGCTGCAACGCCAGAAATCGTCAATAAAATCAATAGTATGATATTGGACGATCGGTGAGTGAAAGTGACGAGATTGCTGAGGCTATGGACATCGAAACTAAATGAGTACGGAATTTTTGCATGCAATAATTTTTAGACAAGAGGTCATATGCGCATTTTCTCTCTGTTGACCATTGGCGATGTTAAAGCGCAACAAAAACCGTTTCGAAATCGTGGACGAAACGTGCATGGACCAAAGAATGGCCGAAACAGTGCCAGTACTGATCCTGGCGAATTGAAGCAGAACAAGGCCCAAATATAGAACAAAGTCATGCGAATACATTTTTTTGGGCTGCACGCGGTATCCTCCATATCGAGAACCTTGAACATGGCAAAATGACCACGGCACATATTACGCAGATCTGTTGAATCGATTCGGCTATGATTTGAACCGAAAGCGGCCGCATTTGGCATAGAAAAAACTGCTATTTCACCAGGATAACGCACCAGTCCGCAATCGCGATGGCAAAAATGTATGAATTGCGGCTAAGACTAATAAGTTGTTTCGTAATCCATCATATTCTCCAGATTTGTCCCCCTGTTACGATCTATTTCAAAAATTGAAGAAATGGCTCGAAAGAAAGCGATTTGGCTACAGCGATGAAAGAAACGACTATTTTGAACTATTGCCAAAATCGTATTACTCGGCGGGGATCAAGAAATTAGAAAAATGATGGCTGAAGCCTATCGAGCTAGTATCTAGAAATAAAATAACTTGCAACTGAACAAATAATCATCTAGTTTTATTTTTCAGTGACTAAATACAGAAACAATCTTTGTTTCCCGGTTTCACACCCTCAGTCTCGTAGTTTGATCTTCAGTTCCGGCCGGGGGGCCCTGATTCTGGGGCTGGTAGAGGGCCATTTGTGGTTGGGAAACAATCACCGACTCTTTCACATGTTTGGCATTTGTTGTTGATATTATTTGTTGTTAACATTCTTTCAATCCTATTTCCTAATATAGTGGCTAATCTACATCTGGAGTTCTCCAGGGATCTAATCTTGGACTCTATTCTTATATTTTTACTATTATTCTTACTATTTATCAATGACCCATCCCATGATCTTTGCAGAATCGTCCAGATCTTCTTTGTTGGTTCAATTTTATGTTTTCACATCATATACTGAACGTTCTGAGACGATAAAAGACTTTGGCGTCCTTTATTGACCATAACTGCTGTGTTAAGCATTATAGAGATGCATAGCAGCCAAGGTTTAGAGAGCATACCTACGGGTTCATTTTTGCAGCAACGTGTATGCATGCCATTCTATTATCTTTGATGGTGATATGGTTCGGTACCTTTCAGGATAGGTATACACATACATCACTTCCTTTGGAAGCCATTCCGCGATCTTGTAATGTTAAATAATTTCACTGATCGCAGTTTTTTTACCTGACAGAGTTAATTTTTTACGGTAACCTCGTCAAGTGCTCAACAGAGCCAAACTTTTTATTATTTAGGTAATAGATCAAAAGTGTTGGCATAGTCATCCGTCACTGTTATGTGTCAACTTTTGGACAGAATATCTGCAGAGTGTGATTGATATGCGTGGTGATACTTTTGAAGAAATATCTGCTTACGTTCTAAGCGAGTGTAGGTAATAATTAGGTAAGGATTATTATTCCCTAAATAAATTATAATAAGCTTTTTCTACTCTTAATTGAATAATATTCCAATTATTATTAGAGCTTTTTGGATGAATTTCAGAGCAAAGCTTTGAATAGGAACGATCACTGAGATTTTTCAGAATCCACGCGTGCGCATTCGGTACGCGATTATGGCCATTATTCACTCAATGATGACAATATGGCTTCATAATTGATATTATATTTCTATATATTCTTCTATAAACTGATCTATTTTATACTTATTTATTTATTGTCTTTATTGTATTTATTTATTTATTGTCTCTGAGCAGTGTTTACATATTTTCTTGTAAATGGGTGGAAACTTGCTTGGAGTAAAAAATCTGCATAAAGTCTTCTATTTTCATTTTCAAGTGTATTTTTCTCTCAGAATTCGATTACCAACAATATTCCATCATAAGTTCCTCCCCAGATTGTGTTTTTCCGGTTCACGATTTCGTTCACTCCAGCTTTCCATCAGCGTTTTTCAATCTCACCTTCCACCGGCATCGCTCATATAGATTCTATTACCAGACTACTATATTGGAATGCAGTCGGTGTCATGAACCTCGGGCTTCGACCAGCACCCGCCGCAGTTTCAATCATACCCTATCTTTACCGATCGTGGAGGGCCTGTTATCGTATCCGCAGAGGACACACGTAGGTATAGTATATTCCACGAATGCTCCCTCTTTGGGCTCTCCATGGATTGAATTAGCGGCCGACCGACACCGGTATGTCAAATGTCGACTCTTAATTAGAGTCTCTCCGGAGTATCCAGATCGCTTGTTTCCACTCAATTTAATCAGGTAGAGGTATGTTGAGATTAGTTCACTCACGTAAATGAAACATTAACGACTTGTCTTGAAAGGAAGAAATATACCGTGTGAGCTGTATTTTTTGAATTGGTAGATTAAAAATGAAATTCCCGTATATGAAATCATTTAGGTATTCGACAATTATTATTTATCAGAGCACTTTTTTATGGAACTTTAAATTGACCATGAATAAAACACTTTTTATTTATCATTTATCACTTTTTACGGTTTTATTTATCATCCATCAGTATATGCAGAGATTCTACAAAGTAAGGGTTGAAAACATAAATTGACCACGTATTTTTTGAAACTTTCATGATGCCCCTGGTGCAAGATAAAGCTACGTTAGAAGAAAAAAATTGGGTATAAAATTTGAAATCATTCTTAATTAACACAAAAGGTGGGGGTATAAACCCCTCAAAAATGGCAGTTAAAATTTACAAAAGTTCTTCACCCAGTCAATAACGTCAAAAAAGACTACCTACCTGCATTTGCAATATGAAAAAACTCAAATTTTTTACATGATAATATTGTAATACAGGGTGTCCCATAATATGTGGGCAATCTCCCGGATTCGGGTAAATTTCGTAAAAATAAATGAAAAAATAGCTATAAAATTAATTCCTCAGAGATACCCCTACAAAGATATTAGCTGTTGAAGTTGAGGGTTGAAAATCAATTTTGTGCAATAACTATTTTATTTCTTGACCGATTTTGATAATTTTTGGTTTTATTTTGTATTATTTTGGACTGTTTAGAATAGTGTTTCATAATCTTTGGTAGCACATACATAGACCTCGGGATGGCATAACCCCCTCATTCACTTGAAAGAAAACAATAAAAATAATAATTCTACAGTTTTTTAAGGTTAATTTTCTTTTTATTTGATATTTTTTACATAAAAAATGTATCCTTATTTATTTCGATAGAGCGAACCGTTATCGAGATAAACGTCCTTCTAATAGGTGATGCGTCGCAGGAATTTTCTAAATTTCAAGTAAATTTTAACAAGATGGCTGACCTTTGACAGTAAATTGAGCAGGAAACAAAACAATAACTTAATTAAACACCTACTTACACGTCAAATAGTGTCAAAGATTTCATTTCATGGAGATCAATTCTAACTGATTTTAAAATGAGTTACACAAACGCTGAATACGCAGAAAATCAGTTAGAATTGAATCTGCATGAAATGAAATCTTTGACACTATTTGACTTGTAGGTATTTAATTAAGTTATTGTTTTGTTTCCTGCTCAATTTACTGTCAAAGGTCAGCCATCTTGTTAAAATTTACTTGAAATTTAGAAAGTTCCTGAAACGCATCACCTATTAGAAGGACGTTTATCTCGATAACGGTTCGCTCTATCGAAATAAATAAAGATACATTTTTTATGTAAAAAATATCAAATAAAAAGAAAATTAACTTAAAAAATATGTAAAATTATTATTTTCATTGTTTTCTTTCAAGTGAATGAGGGGGTTATGCCATCCCGAGGTCTATGTATGTGCTACCAAAGATTATGAAACACTATTTCAAACAGTCTAAGATAATACAAAATAAAACCAAAAATTATCAAAATCGGTCAAGAAATAAAAAAGCTATTGCAAAAAATTGATTTTCAACCCTCAACTTCAACAGCTAATATCTTTGTAGGGGTGTCTCTGAGGAATTAATTTTATAGCTATTTTTTCATTTATTTTTAGAAAATTTACCCAAATCCGAGAGATTGCCCACATATTATGGGACACCCTGTATAATCAAGCTCTGGGTAACCCTATTTATTGAGAAAATTTACCCTAAAAACTAGAAAACGTCGACCTGAAACAAAAAGCCACAGCCACCAAATTTGAAGGGAGTCCTAACAATTATTTAGACGGCCACAATCACAGCAAAAACGTTTAAAAAAACTTTTGGAAAAAAGAGGGCGATGCGGAAGGAGAAGACACAATAAGAACAGAGTGTAAATTACAAATATTGAAACCGCGTCTTCCCAACATTTGGTTTCAGCAAGATGGTGCGCCTCCTCACAAGGGAATTGTTACCTGAAATGTCCGCAAATGAAGTCATTGCAAATAACAGAGGCACTCTTATGCCAGCAAGGTAGCCAGTCGGATTTGCCAAAAACCCCACTGGACCACTTCCTATGAGGTAATTGGGGTAAGTAATATAAAGTTTATAAAACCGAACCGAAAAATGTTGGGGATCCGCGGATGAATGTACCTACGTCATCACCAGCATAGGGCAAACACCAAGATATATGTGCAAAAAACCATGAGCCTCTTTTTACCTTTTAAAATCACAATTTTCCCGGACAAGCTGATATAATGAGGAATGTTAGAAGAACACTATACAGGCTGTTCCTAAACATCAGGTAGGTACCTACATACGAAAGGAGGGAGGTAATTCTTTGGCTTATTTTATTCCTAAAAGTTCATATAAACATAGACCCATAAACGCTTCATTACTAATCTACAGGGTGTTGAAATTTGAAGATTTTTTCTTTTTTTTTTCTTTATAGCTCCTTGAGGTTAGTCAAACATCAGCTAGTCGAACAGGGTCATGCCAGGTTTAATTTTTAACAAACAGTACCGACAAAACTGTCAAAACTAATAAAAATGAGAAATCATCCATAAAAAAACAGCCTGTTTTACCATTTAAAAAATTTGAATTTCTTCCAACGAATTAAGGAAAATTGTTTTTTTTTTTAATGATAACGGTTGCAGAGTCAAAAAAGAAATATAGGAGACTAAAAAGTTTCTAAATAAAATAGAAAATTCATATTTTATTTTATAATCTGCCAGTGGCGCATCGCAAAAAAATCCAGAAATAGTGGCGAAAGTAGAGAAATTCGGGAAAAAATCTTTCTGTATAGATTCTCACAACCACTTGTCATGCCCAAGATGTAAGTTATACAGCGTAACCTGTATTCAAAATTTTAATTAATATATCAAAAACTATGAGCTATAATAAAGAAAAAACTTTTTTTTTAATTTCAACACTGGTATATCGGCAACGAAGCGGTTGCGGAACCATGTTTAAATGAACTTCGGGCATAAAATAAGTCAAAGAATTGCCTTCTTTCTTATGTACCTGATATTTAGAAACACTCTGTATAAAATATGAAATTTCCTACGTTTCGAACTCCAACCCCTTGTGTTTTTTTTTTCAATTTTTAATATGGGAGGTGAGTTAATTGTTAGTTCTCTTCGGCTATTTTTTTTTTAATTTCATCGAATTTTCATTTCTTATGTTCTACAAACAACCGCCAAGATTTCAACCTGTTTCGGAAAATTCCGAACTTCTATAGCCGATCTCTAAATTTCATTTTAGCGTAATAGTACAATATTACAAATGAAAATAACGAGAAAATCGATGATGTAATGTTTTTTGGGAATAAAAAGAGTTTTTCGAATTGTATTCCCAAAAGAAATCCTAAAATGGTATTATTTTTTTAGACGTTCTATCCGATGAAAAAAGCAAGACAATTGAAAAGCTTTGGTACACACTTAGCCTCACCAAACGAAAGACCTCACAAACGGGCACGTTTTAAACGCAAAGTTCTAAAAAACGTGGCTTAACAACAACACTACTGAGACATTCTAAAAACTCAATATCCGGAATCGCTGCAAGTAAATGAAGGAAACCCAAAAACCTGAAAAGGAAGTTCTGAACCTCTCGCGGCAGCAACGATTCTTTTACCCCTATAGAAATTTTCACCAGAAGATATTCCACATACAAGTAACAATACATAAGCGTTAATAATTTTTTGATTTTGCCAAAAAAAAATCATTTTTTTCATGCAAAATAAAAGCTTTAGAATCATTTTGATAGCCACTTGTAGAAGACAACTCGAATTCCTGGATAATGCTAGACGATTTCTCATCTACTATGCTGGAATTATGGTTAGAAATGCTTCGATCATGAATAAGGCAAGCAAGGGTAAATACGAAAAAAAAATACATATAGCTCTTGCACGATTCTCGGACCTCGTGTCACTCAATTTATTTTCCTGGGACAAAAAAAATTTTTTTTTCACGATAAAAGAATAAAAGTTAGTTTTTTGTTTTTAAACGTTTTTTTAGGCAGAAGCTTCAACTTTAAATATAAAAAATAAAAAGGAGTAGTGAAGATACTATGACCCAAGATATCAAGCCAATAAAATCCAATACGGGGAAAATTTGTGAAGTCCCACATTTTTTATAAAAAGCTTCAATAACCATTATTTTTTTATTCAAAATTAATAGCTCGATCATTATTATTTTATGCCTGTTGAAGTCTATTTTGAATTACTCAATAATTTATGGCTTACCCACTTCCCTAATAACCAATTTCAAAAATGTATTCTAATAAAACGATGAACCTTTTTTAACTACTAGTGACTTTTTAACTGAGAAGAGAAAAGGGCTGTACCTATACCGATTTATAATCAGTTATAATACAAATTTGTTGTATTCACAAATAAAAATTACATTTTCAAGCTCATTTCATTGGGGTAAAAAAATATTATTCAGTAAGTGCGCATTTTAGGTTCGTCTAACAACTTCCGAGTTTACCAAGATCGTTACCGGGATAAATGAATCCGGTGACATTCTATAGTAAATGGCAAGCTCGTTAATTTTGCTCTCTGCGTTATCCTAGAAATATGAGATATCTTTTGTTTGTGAAAGCTGAAAATTGCTGTCCCCTCTCTAGAGATCCGCCTAACGCAAAGGGTCTTTCATAAACGCAGGACATTCACGGTAGGGATAATTCTATACAATCTCTTGCTTTCTTGATTAGGGATTGCTGAATTAAAATGTACATTTTTTAAATTGGGACTTTCTTTTAATCCCGATATCGTTAAAGGTGATTATATAGAAAATCACATCATCAGGTTTGTGAGCAATGTTCAAAAATAAGAAAAAAAATTCTCCGTGTATTTTTGACCTATGAAAAGTGAAGAATTCGCAATCAAATAATTGGAAATGAAGGCTTGAAGTCGATTTGATACTTGATTTTACTCTTTTGCTCAAAACTATACAGGGTGAGTCATTAATGGCGAATTTTCTCTTGAACCAATGTAGGGGGCAATTCGTCCAGCACAGAAAAAATAGTAAAAAAAAAATATTTCTTGTAAATTGATCGAGATATGAAAAGGTAAAGTTGAGAACACAATTTCTTTAACATTGACGGTTTTAAAGAATTTATTTGCTTATACAATAGAACAGACTACGGCCCCTTCTTTCAAATATAATTCAAGAAATTTTTTATGAATGAAATCAACTTCATTTTTTTTTCTTTGATGGAATATTAGAAAACTGAAGTTAATTTCTTTCATCAATTTAATTTTGAAAAAAATTTCTATGATATTTGAAAGAAGAGGCCGTAATAGTCTCTATTTTAAGGAAACAAATTCTTTAAAAGTGCTAATAACATATCTCGATCAATTTACAAGAAATATTTTTTTCCCTCCCCCTACAATAGTAACGCGCCATTAAAGACCCACCTGTGTAGATAGATGAAACGAATTCCACGAGACATCTTAGAAAAATCAAATCTCGAACACTTTCGTGAATTTGGGAGTAAAATGGACACAAAGAACGTTTCTGAACAATCAGCATAATATAAGCTTTCAGCTCAAATTATATTCGTATTTCATCAAAATGTATTCGTAAACATACAACTTCCACCAAGATGTAATATTTGGCCTATTATTCTGGAAACATATCGTATACCGTTCATCATCTTAGCTTAGAGGATGATTTGAGTGCGGAGAGATCAAAGAGAGAATCCGTATCTCCATTGGAGACGCTTATTCAGACTTGCTATAAACCACCCTTCTCGTCTGTATTATGTAAAATAATGAGAACTTCTGGTATATCAGTTAGATTAGAAGTACCTACAACAGGATGGAATAACAACTCACCCCACGTAGAGTATTTACATCAAAACTCTTTCTCAAGACGTGAAAATATTCAACTTATGTTAAATAAAAACTTTTTCAGGAAAAGGAATTCGTGGAACACGCTTATTATAGATATATCAACGGAATTACGTCTATTTACCTTAACTGTTGATGCAATAAAAAGGACCTACGAAGTTTGGCTTTTGAACTGGCAAATCTGAATACCCAGTACAAATAGAATAATTAAGAAGAGCAAGAAAAAAGCTGGTGAAGCTTGATTGTATAACTTTTGGAGTCGTCATCCGAACATCAAACTTCACCTTCATCTGAGCCCTTGAAACGACAAGTTGCCTGTTTGTCTTATTATTTCGCAGAATATGTGACGATGGATATCTGCACGAGTGCTCTGGCGATGTCTTCATTCCAGCTATGCTCCTCTTTCATGATAGAGCTCTAGGGGTAAGCCAGCACTAGCACTATTGGATGATGCTCCTATCAAGGTAGATGAGAAATAAATATTTTGAGTTGGTTCGATGATAAAGTCATTTTTTCTTCCAATCCTTCTAATTTTTGATGAACTTGCCACCAAACATGCAACCCATACCAAAAATCTGGGAGCTGATTAATAAACGTAAGTTTGATCACCGTCCAGAATATTTTACAATTCAGAAGAACATCCTACTATGTACTAGTATCATAAAGGAAAACTTTTTGGAGCCACTTTTGTGAGAGCTGATTAACGTCCAAGCAGCGGTTAAGTGGATTTAGAAAAAAGAAAAAAACTGGGTGAATCCCCTAAATCGGCAAATATGATCATAGTGTACGTTCGAACCAGCCGAAGCCACAAATAGAATAATAGAAGACTAGACAGAGAGCCAACATGAAGGTGCCTAATGGCTTCATCTCTTATAAATTCTTCACCGAAGACATCACTGATGATACCATCAACATCAAGAATAACCACCGGGCAACCACCTATAGAACACCGTCAAGAACACCGTCAAGAACACCCTGCTAGCTAGCTACGGAACGAACCCTCTATCAAAATTTCAAGAACCAGAAGAATTCTTGAAATCAAAACACCTCAGACACTTCTCCAGGTTCTAGAAGCGGTTATTAAGCGACTTCCTGCAGCACCAAGAATTTTGTGGTAACGCCAAAGCCAAAAAAAGTTACTCCACTCTCTCATTCGAGAAATAAAATCCAGACAACAGAAGAGAGGTAAAACAGCGGCGTTAAGATAGTCACAATGTAAAGAACTTGAAGAAATATGAGACAATAGTCTACAAAGAAGCGAAAGCATCGAAGAATTTGAGAAGACGGCTAGAAAAAAAAACATAAAAGCAAACGAAATAATAATAGAGAACGGTAAAATAGAGACAAAAAAGTTTTTAAAGACGGACTGAAGTTTCCAGTTTAGAAGACGAAAGCGACGAAGCCATCTGCAAATTTTGCAGATCTTTTTTCGAAATCCAAGTCAGAAAATGGTTGGATAAGCTGCCATTATTGGCTATTTCCAAGGTTGGGTCCATGAAACGTTAAAAAAGTTGTATACTTCCACTTTTTCACGAAAACAGTACAATAACTTCATTCTTATCCCCATTTTCCACAGTACACAAAAATAACAATCATGCTGATGGAAGTGTCTCAATTATTACTTCCAATATACATACGATAACCAAAGAATCATAAATAAACAAAAAGCAAAACGATTACTACTTACTTTGACAGTTATGTCCTATTAACTCAATAAAACAATTTATAAACAATGGCTACGTAACTAGAATACATACCCATTAAGGTACGTATACACACATGTTCCTGATCGTTACAACCAATAAATTTCTCAAACATTCTGTCTACACCTCAATAATAATAATAGGAAGTTGACTTATTTAACTATCGTGGCTTGAACAAAATATTAATTATCATGACCACAGAGAAATAGGAACCATAATAGACATTCCAAAAATGTTCACTCGTCCTCTTGCATTTCCTATGATCGTTATACTAATACAACATTATTAATGGAAGGGGAAGGAAACAAGAAACCTGTGTCCTTTTAAGAAACCTTTAGAAAAACATTCAAAACAAGAAGTACCATTTATGCAGTTGCTCTAGATTTATTGAAAACTCCAAACTTGAACGTATTTTTGACCTTTTTTTTATACCCGGTTAAAAATGTGTTCCCTTTCTCATAGAAAATTGCCATGGGCCTTTTTGTCCAAACTAACCATCCCTTACCAAAGACCTGGGTTTGAATTGTTCGGTTTCTCAGAAAAAATTGAAAGTTCTGCACTTTGATAGTCGTAGTCATTGATTGCTTTGTTTTAATATTAGAGTTTGCGCCAACTGCCAAAATGAAAGTATTTGATTCAAATTTCATTGTTGAGCGGTTCTAAATCCACGAACTTCGGTCAAATTTCAAGGAACGTAAACATCAAACTGATCCACACACGCACATGAAGATTATTCTGCAAGTTTGTCATGTGCATCATCATCTTCAACGACAGCGCCGCCATTTTCACATAGGAAGTTTTGCCAACAAACAAAATGTCGGATTTAGTTACCTATATTATGCCTGAAGGAACCCAAGAACGACGTTTGAAACAACCAATACCGCTCCAGCGAGCGCTCCAGTATGTGGGGATCATTCTAAGGTGTGAAATACTTTTATAAAAAGGTGAGTGAAATGAAAACTGTCAATGGTGAACGTTTTGGCCTAAATTAATAGATCTCGGATGGGGTTTTCGAAAAATGGCGACCACGTGATACCGAAAACCTAATTTTTTTCTTTGGAACTCTACTCTTAAATCTTGGTCAAACTGATACCTGTATGATTGATCAATAATCGACGTAAATGTTCAATCACCAGATTATTATAATTATGAATATAAGAAAGAACCAAACAATATTTCATTTCCAAGAGCAGGTGAAGCTGTAGCTGCAGGTGTGAAAAATAAATTGAAATTCGTCTTTTTTGGTCCAAAAAAATGAATAACAACAGCTTAATAGTGCCCAATGACGACAAAATGACGTTCAACAAACTGGTCGTTAATCATTTCCTCGTTGCGGTAAGTTTTACATCATGATGCAAAGTTATACATTAGGTTTTCTCGCTTTTTCAGAAACTCAGAAACTGACTGAAAGATTTTCTGGAAAAAAGACCGTTTTTGTTGTAACACCCAACATTTTCCAAAATAGTGTACCTTCTCCACTACCACTTTATACCAGGTATACCTATACGCACTTTT
Source organism: Malachius bipustulatus (assembly GCA_910589415.1). Lineage (NCBI taxonomy): Eukaryota > Metazoa > Arthropoda > Insecta > Coleoptera > Melyridae > Malachius > Malachius bipustulatus. The sequence goes on along the minus strand of OU342631.1, from coordinate 24,626,744 downwards.
TAGCAATCAATAAATTATGATTAGCTGAGAAATGAAATAAGATCAAACCTAATTAATATCAAAAAACATTATTACATAAGTGTAGGCATAAATTTCCCAGCACAATGCTCTTTTGTACCAAGATAATGAGACCTCCTCTACAGAACAAACAAATCAATTCGGCAACAGCGACATTTATTTCTGCCTCCAGTGTTTCCAACGCGAGGACCGGAAGCAGTATTTTAAGGCCCTGGGAAAAGACGACACACATGCATGTGGGTGCATTCGGCGCCCGGATGACTTCAACACGGCGTTATTCAAGTTGTCGAGGTGACAAATACTCGTTGTCTAATCATTATGCATGCAAATGAAGACCGGAGTCAATTTATACCCGAATGCACTTTGAATTGTTTTATCGTATATAACGTTGGGAAAATCACCAAATCCGGCTTTATCGGTCCCGAACAAGAAATAAATTTTAAACGCGACTACTTAATTAGTATCAGTAGGCTTTATTTGAGTACGTGACTCACGGCACAGGGCGAGCTTTCATGTTTGCCTTAGTTTATTAAGTATCAGTAAGCATTTAAACTTTGTAAGAATGATTAGATATTTCCTACGGAAATAGATGCGGGTATAATGGGCTTTTATGAATTGAAAAAATCTACTTTGACATTTATCTATTTATGTCTGTTCAACATAGACTAAGAGCCCGCGACTGCCAGACTTTTTTTATTTTACAAAAGCTCCAAGTTTCGCTGCACATGTCCCCTACACAGGTAGGAACGATACAGCGACTTTGAAGTTGGGATTATCGTGGTTAATGAGGTAACAGCAGAAGAAGATGTGTTAAATCATTGCTCAAAATCTTGAAATTTTGAAGGGTGTTTTTTTTTAACTTAAAGGAAATGCAAAAATATGCCAAAAATTGCCTGTAGACATAGGTCTTTGGAGCTTCATTTTTCGAAATACTAGCTATAAGACACTTACCAAGACAACTAGCTGATGGTAACCTCTAAGAAAGCATCATCCTCGGCATCATCATTTTGCCATTTCACCACAGACAGAAACTTGGATCTTGGCTACGACAAAATGGATGAAAGATGGAACAAAAATTCCAAAATGTGTTTTCCTATCCTATCCTAACCAAACATTTTCGGCTCTCCCTCACAACATTAATCAAGTACCTACCTAAGTAATTAAATTCCAATACCCAATCAAAAATATTGCACTGCATGAAGTGTAAATAAGAAGATAACAACAGTAAACAGTAACTTTACATAAGTTCGAAATTCCGGGGTAGGTGTTCATAGCCTTTGTTCAAAACTGTATTGCCCAGCATCTGCGTGAATTCACTTTTGAGTCTGATATCTTTTCATCGTTGTTTTCTCGCCGTTATCTCACCCTCCCAATCCCATTCTTTCCAGCATAAATTATGACGCTCGAGGATTCATTAATAATTTTTTCTTATTCTTTTCAAAGTTACCTTTCGTGTCGTAATCATACGACGATGCCAGAACAGTCGACTGGAAGGCCGCCATTATTTTTTATATTGTTCCTTGAAAGTTTGGCATCTACCTATCTACTAACTGATGTTCTGTGAATTCTATCCCAGTAATTACTCCGCAGACTACGGAGTAATATTAATACTTCGCGTTAACTAGGAAGGAAATCTGCACGATTATCATTCATTATTATTAAAATACAGGAAATTACGACTCTGGTCCCGGAGTAAACTAGAACTCACTCCTCACTTCCTTAGTCTTCCCTGCATGAAATAAACAAGTACACGACGGTGCACACTTATCCCCTTAAATCTGACGGTTGAATCCTGGAGTCAGCCTGCATGCTTACTTGCATGAAAATGAAAACAAAATATTTATTTATTTAGAATCCTCTTTTTCTTGAACTTAATAATTTCGGATCATTACAACCATCAGAATGGTCGATCCACTTTTACAGTCACAGTTCCTGTCAATACTTGTAAACTGGAAGGCATATAGCACCTCTCTTCAGTGGACCATAGAAATGGAATGTTGTTCGGGATATGCACTGCAAGAAGAAAAAAAGGAACTCGTCTAATGCATAGAAAAACCTCCGGGCCTTTATAAACAGTTCGGGAAGGTTTTGGTGCGGGAATGCCCAAAATAGCCTTTAGTCAACAGTCGCTTGGGGTGCACAACCCTTTCCCACCATATACCAAAATATCAAGTAGGTAGTTAGATTTTATGGGGATTCAGTCAGGATTCTGAATGAATGGTTCTATAATTTAACGAATCAGAATTTCAGATTGGAACGAGTTTTGCATTTTGATTCGAAGTAGTTGTTCGAGACGTGCACTGCAAGAAGAAAAAATGGAACTCGCCTCATGCATGGAAAGACCTCCTGGCGTTTATAAAAAGTTCGGGAAGGTTTGAGTAGTGGTGCAGGAATGACAAAAAAAGCCTTTAGTCCAGAGTCGCTTGTGGGGTGCATAACCCTTTTCCACCATATCCCAATACATCAAGTAGGTAGTTACTTTTTTGTGGGGATTCATTCATCAATATTCTGAAGGATTGGTATAGCATAGCTATGAAAGTTTTCTAAGAAAACTGTTGAAACTAGAAGAATATTTGGAGAATCCAGTGAGACTGCTAAATAATTGTGATCCACAAGATCCCCCAATCGTGGAAACACCGAATCCTACCTACCCAAGGGTACCTGCATTACCAACACTTCCTAGGGTAGGAGGGCATTTTCATTCTCACAAAAGTTGGGAATGTCAAATTCAGCTTCAAAAACGTCAGATTTTCCCATGAACGTGATGCAAAAATTCTCACAATTATATTTAGATTAGATGTATCGTGAAAGGGCCATTGTGACACCTCCACTGCGAGCGAAGGTCTATTGTGGCTCACACAATTTGTTGTTAAATCGGGGTATTTTCTCAAAATTATAAACTTTTGCTGCGTTAGAGGATGTTCAAACAATAAAGAGGGGTTTCTACTTGTTCGCGTTGCCTAACGATATCAGAATTTTCGTATTCCTGCGTAAGTTTGTCAGGTATGGGATTCCTGGATTTCCATTTGTATTAATATTTTGTCTAATTGTCCAAATTTTGTTTTTTTCCACTTAATTGCTTACGCCTGTGACTAAATTTGTCAATAACATGACATCCAGCTGTTCAAACATCTCCATGTCAAATTAACGTCCACGAGAGAACGCGCTACCCAAAAGTAAGCGTCAGTGTCGGTAATACAGGTACTCTAACATACCCACAGGAGATAACAGAGGTACGGTATCGATGAATGACGTGACGTAAGTTAACAAGACTTACCAGGAGAAAACGAACTTAAAAAATGTCATCATAGTGGTGAAAAAATCCATTTGAAATGTCTCTGCTGCTAGTTTCTTAATGCCGGTGAACTATTTAAAAAAAATAACACAACGTAGGAGATGATTGCGTAGACGACTCAATAATAGAGAAACATTTGATATGTGATTTTGTTATCTATAAATTTAACAAAAAATATTTAAAATATCAAACGAGATTTTGACATTCCTAAATAGACATTCCTAATAGATCGATCTTAAAACAAATTAATAACATTTAAATCATTTTTAAACAAAAATTACCCCCAAAAGAGAGTACATATTTTCAATTTATTGGAGACAAATCTCGAAGACGTCAGAAATATTAGTAGGTACAACAATAAACATGGCACACTGAGTTGGCATTCTTATATGACTCTCATGAGTCTCATGATCATGAAACTGCATAAATCACCTTTTTACATACATCAAGTGACGCTAACCTGAATGATTCACAATAATTATTATTGCCTAGAATAAGCTGCTGGCCAGATTTTTTTACATACCAAGCAGCGGCCAAAAAAATTCAGACGATTTTCGGTCAAGCTGCCAAATTTTCACCAATTTTTCCTTCAGCCAGACTGTTAGATGATCAATGTCCTCCAGAAAATCTGAAAATCCTATACGTTTTATCACTGAGTCGATTTTTTTGGCATACCTTGTTGAAGAAACCTGTTCCATAAAAAGATATGCAAGGAACTCAGTTTCTTGTGTTGTTGCTTAAAGAAGCAATGATGGCAAAAGGTTGTTTTTGTAAAAAAAAAAAACATTTGTACCCCAATCTAAATTTACATAATTCGACATTTTGAGGAATTATTTTAATGGAGAAGCTTCTGGAGAGACAGCCAAAGCACACTTTCTTGAAATTGAGATAAAAAAAAACTTACAGCATCTTTGATTTTGAAGATCCTGCGCATGCTCTTTCAGCACTGACCGTTTTAAAGACTTGGAAATTTAATTTTATTACTTTTAATACCTCATAATTTTTGAATTTTCAGGTTTTTCTGCCATAATAATTGAACTAGGAGCGTTTCCCATAATGTGACAAGACATACTTCGTACGATTTCAACCAATTAAAAAGCTTCTAAGCTCTGGAGCAACCACTTATGTATTTGCAATGGTTGTTTTGGCCAGAAGCTCCTCGAGTTATTGAAACTGGATATTTCTAGGCTTTGCAATAAATAATAGACAATTTTGAGGAATTGTTTGTCCAAAAAAAACATGGATGACTACATGAAACATGAATCCCTGCGATGGAAGTTGGCAAGATAAATTATTAAAGTTAACCAATTCTCAATGGTAATTTCGTCAGAAAGATCGTGAACGATGTATACAAACGAATTCATCTCTCAAGGTTCGTTCTGACAATGCCCAGAGGTCCGTGTAACTTTCAATGCAGAAATCAGAAAACAATTCAACATAAATTCAAGTTTATAATAAGATAGCCATTGCTCTATGTACCTACCTATAGGTACACGATTTAGAACATATTGTGAATTATATAAAAGGCAAACGGAAGGTCCTTTTGATGTATAGTAGCTAACGATAGAAAAGGGTCTTTCAAGCCGGACTGGAATATCGAATTTCTAATACAATGCCCGGTACCTTTGCAAAGGTGCTTAGGAATTCTGGCAGAGGCATCGTATAGGTATACATACTATAATATACAGCAAAGAGCAGCCAGCGAAACGATTCAGCAGGCCTCGCAGGTCATTGTGTTTCGTATAAGTGCCTTTCACAAATAACCGTGTGGAATTTTACCTGGGGTTTTCAAAACAAATTAAATTCTAAGAAATCCTAGAAAGCCGCTCAAGGAATCTATTTGGGATCCCAAAGCTTCAAGCTTTAATAAGAACGCTGACGCCGTCCTTTGCCTTGGCAGTGCCAGATTTAATCTCCAGATGCAGACACAGATAATTGCCAAAAGGGGTTGATGGAGGGTGAGCTTGAAAAATTACACCAACGCCAAAATTTAGATTTATTTCGTTCGTACCTATCTAAAAAAAACTAAATCATCTGGAATTTTTTCTACTTTTTTTTTGTCACTCACAACTCGATTTGAAGTTGAACATCTCATATTCCTAATAAGATACTGATCGTCAAGAACTCTCGTGAAAAAGTATTTCTATCATTGATTTTTTCCCTAATTTTACATATATTTGTATACCTAAATAGTAATATGTATAAGAATCAGTTTTTCATTCAATTGTTGAATACAGTTGAGATCTTTAACAGAGATTTTAGATCGAAGATCGAAGAAAAAGTGTCCAGTTCTGTTAATAAATCTGAGACAACACTACTACTTGTTGATATAAATCTGGGAAAACTTTTTTATTGCGCTGTATTTGTGACTTTCAGCATGTTTTTACTTTAACTTGATTCCATTAAATATTTTGGCGGTACCTACTTTTAAAAAGGAAATTTATCATAATTGATTGCAGTTTTAGTAACAAGAAGGTAATTAAATGTTAATCATAATATAAAAAGAATCAACTTGAAAATGGAGAAATTCATAATTTTTCTTGAACTTCAACAAATAAAAAGACTTGGACTGTCAACTTTGCTGTCAACAGTTTAGTGCTTTAAAAACCACATTTATGCTAAAAAATTAAAATTGTTCCAGATTTATTTGAACAGAACTGCATGTATCTCTGATTTTTTTGCACTTATCTTGAGGCCATTTTGCTCAAAAATTTTCATAAAAAGTGGAATTGGTCCATTAAAATTATTAATGATGAACAAAAATTCCATTTTACTCAACCCACTAGCTGGTGGGGTGCAAATGCTTTGATTTTTAATCATCCCCAATTATTATCACTTTTTTATCTGCGTTGTCTTGCCTAAGGAATCTGCAAACCTTCAGCCACTTCTGCGATCTTCAAACATCATAAATAATTGAGAAAATTTGTACTTTTTCCCGACAAACCCGTAAAAACTTCGTTAGGTATATTCAAAGAAAAAATATATCCATTACCAAACAATTAATAATTATTGAAATGTATTAAAAAATATATTTTTTACTTATTTTATTTATTGATTCAATATCTCTTAATCATTTTTCATTTACACTTAACTTTTATTTTTTCTTCAATGGAACAAGATCTGTGGTCTTGAGGACCACATCAATTTCTTTTATCTAGTAGGCTGTTGTCATAAAGCGGTTGATTAACTGCCACGTCGTACATCCGTGTCATTGTCATTCAAAGTCGACCATTTTTTCCATAATTTTTGACAATGTTTGATCAAAATTTTGAAAATTTAACAACAATTATCGATTATTCATAAAAGTGGAAATAACAACAAACAGGAGTACTGCGGCAAGGACCAAAACAGTTTTGCCATATCCATATTTTCCTGTTTGGGTTCGTCACTGGCGTTAAAATGGTTCCATGCAGAACGTTAAAAAAAAAACAAAAAACATTGCTGTTAAAGAACGGTTCAAATTTCGTACACTCGAACGCTTGAGAGCTGTTTGACAAGAAGTTCTAAGAGGTCTATTAACAGGCAATCACTTTCTCCAATAATCTTCAAGGGAAGTTTCCACAGAATCTTTCACAAGGATATATAACTTCATCCTTACAAACACCAAAATGGCACAGCGACATCTCAGTAATCGAGATAAGGTAGCGAGGTTAACATTTTGTCAAGAATCTTACCGGTATCGAGTTTTTCAATGACCTATGATGAGGAAAAATCTCCTTAGGATGCCGTTAATTTATAGACCTCAAAACCCTCGCACAATGTTCCAAAAAATCCCCATAGTCTCAAAGTTGCTGTTTGGAGTGGTATAGAATCACTTGGTATTTTTTAAGAATGAGAACAACCGTTCTATTACAGTTGTCACAGTCAATCCCAAGCCTATGCCTAACATATCTAAACATAAAAACAGGAGCCTAAACATGCTAGTACAAAGTACAAACATTTCTCATGCATCTCAGAAATTCAGGGATTACTAAATGGTGATTTATCATTCCAACAAGACGATGGAGAAACATCCACACAGCCAGAAACACCAAGAGGATCCTGAAAGGGAATTTTTTAGTGGTCGTAAAATTTCTGGATTTGGAAATTTGCATGCCTTCGCTCCATGATGGTCTCCCGATCTAATAGCACCTTTTTTTTGTCGAGGTAGGTACTTGAAGAAAAAGGTCTTTGCAAATCATCCTGCAACAATTAAAGGGCTGATACCGCATTCGAGAAGGAGTATACAAAATTGATGCATTAATTGAAGTTGATGGAAGTTGGCCGACAATTTTTTTTTATTGAAATATCAAAATGGGTATTCCAATAAGGGGAACAATCAGAAGAACAATCTTAGACCAAGGGGGTAGCTTTTAGCTTGAAGGTACCAAATTAAAAATTTTGCTTGAATAATATTATGAAATGTCATTTTTTAAGGCAGTAGTATTGAACAAATAAATTTGCTTGGTGTCGAGAACTCGAGAATATGCCTGATCTGATACCATAAAATTAACTTGGTAGGTGAAGGTAATAGTATGAAATTACCACACCATGAAAAGCTAACAATTATTACTTGTTACACTGCAGTTGCAATGACTACCCTGAGGACCGGATTACATTGTAGCAAAGCAAAGGAAGTAACTCGAAACAATCTCGACGGAAATAAACATCCTTATAAAACATAATCCTCGACATAATCAGAGAAGTAGACAGGATATCTTGAGTAGGGCTTTTATTATAGCCAACCAGGTTTGTTTTCTACACGTCCAACTGTACGGGCTTGTTATTATAAGACTTAGGTATGATAATAATATGAGGCTTAAATTTAATCATAATTCATGATGCCGAATATGTGAATGGAAAAACTAAAATTATTAAAATCATTCATGATTATTACGTGTCTGCAATAAAATATCAGAACATGATTTTAACAATTACCTACCTATCAGGAATTTTATTTACGATTACCTATCGTCTGTGCTGTGACAGGAAATTAAATATGCTCTTCATTGAAAGAAGAATGCTGCGATGAATGAAGTAGGTGCCTATTTAGGTATTATTGTAGAGAAGTCGGTTGGTTCTGTCTTAGTTATTATTCGTGTACGGCACATTCCACAACGAAAACGTGTCTTGTAAACATTACTTTCCATTTTTCCAAGATAAATTTGGATTACTTTCTGGCTCGCTTTCTGGCCAAATATTGATCCAATATGGAGATAAGATCTAAGTAAAGCTTCGATGTTAAATTTAACCAGACTAGGTAGGTACCACGTAAAACGAAAATGCACTCTCTCACAACCGGATCAAGTATTTAAACAATGTAATCTATTTATATTTCATGCATGCGTCATTGCTGAAGGCTTTCTGGCTGGATAAAAAGTTTAGAAACATCCACGTGGTTCTGGTTCTAACTATACGTGTTACATGGGCTCCTGATGGGTATACGAAAAAAAATTGATTTTTCAAATAATTTCGTTTCTGCGAATTCTGCAATACTTCAATGGGTACTTAATTAAATAATTATATTCTACCCATTAGGATTTTATATGATGAATAGGTACCTACTTTACCATTTTTTAGGAATAAGTAGGTACCTACTTTATCATTTTATGAATAAAAATCAAGTCGTTGTGACAGATTATTTTCTCAAGATCTTCTAAAAATCAATTAAGGGCTACTCGTCAATTGAGTATTAGGTTGGTAGGTACCTACCTTCAATAATTAGCTAATTCACTTTTTTTCTGGTGATGAAATATAAATTATATAATTTTTTTGATTTTTGGGAGTGTCAAAGGTGGGTCTAGGTAAAAGTATTTTTGCGAATTCTGAAGGGTTCTCACCTGCTCTCTGCTGGTTCCTCAGCCTCGAAGGTTTGATCCTGATCTTCTGGTTCGTGCTCTTGAAACTTCTCCATGGTGCACTTTTCGATCACAGTTAGTAGTCGTTTTCACCGAAACAGTCGAGGACAAGTAACCTCAAGGAAATTCTAAGCTATAGGGATGATAGAGGGATAATAGCGACACACATACACACACACACACACTATCAAGACTTAAATTTAGTCAGTCTTGGGCAAAAACTTTCGAACCTAAAACGCGAAATTAATCTAAAATTGGAACAAATCCGAGTAAGTTAACTCCTTTTTGTTTATTAACAACAGAAATTCGTCGACAAACAACAAAACGACGAAAAACAACCACAAATCTCATAACATATACGAGTAACTATCACAAAAAACTCTACTAACACTGGCGTCCGAAAGGAATTGATCAAAAAGCTGTATCGCCGAAAGGGTCACTTTTGAAAGCGAAACCAAAAAGTCCTTTTCGGAAAAATGACGTAACACAACATATCACTCTAAATACGAGCTAAATGCGTACTAAGACATTCCTGGCGGAATGCCGACGCTTGCTCAGAGAGACGCCGCGCATGCATCACGCCCATTCTTCCCCACCAGAAGGCCCCACCGCGGGCCCCCGACCGGCCGGCTCCGCGCTGCGCCGGTTACGCAATTCGCCGGTCCAGCGGCGTCCTCAACGACGGGACGGCGGGCTCGACGACGGGACGAACCTTGGCTGCGGTCGATCGGTCCCTTCGAGGGATGAAGAACGCCGCTTGCGTCGTCGGTTCACCGGATAGGGGAGGAAAAATAGTGAAATGTGATTATTTTAGTGCGAAGTGTAGTTTATTCACATGGTCTAAATAGTGTTATAGCTTCTAAATCCAATTGTGAAATTTAAGTTCTAGAGCTTGTCAGGTGGAAAGGCATTAAATTAATTTGTGCAGTGCTGGTTGGTGTTTCTGGTGCTTTCTAATTAATTCATTGCATAATATAAATTACTTTTCAGCAATTATTATTTATTTTTAAGAACAATAAAATTCAGACCGTACAACGAATGAAGAGGATCAAACAGAATTATTCGTTGGACATTTTCGATTTTCGAACTTTTTTTAATAATAAATAATTATTAAAAATATATTTATTTCATAACGTTGCTTAGGTAGGTACGTTTTCTTAATTAGTTCTAATAAAAAATATTTAATTATTTTTTGGGTAACCGTTTATTATAAAAATAATAATATGACAACTTTTATGTTTTTGTTACCTTAAAACATTTTTTTCAGTGTTGCAATCAGAAACGGTGCCCTTACATTATTTAACTTTTGCTATAATTTTTTTTTTCGCATTTTAGTAAGAGAGAAAAAGCTTAACAATTATTAATTAATAATTATTGTCTACACAATCAACTCATGAAACTTCATTTTACAGGACGCGGAATTTGTCCATCGTGGCAAAAAGCTTCTAAATCCTCTAGGAAAAGTTTCAATTCAAGACGTGTTTCATAAAAAACAAAATCGCAAAAATTAAATGAAATAAACTAAGTATTATAAGGTTTGACTTAAATAAATTCATATCGACGCCTTATTGGCACAAATCATACTGATGGGGATGGTAGTTTATAGCCTGATCCGTAAAACGTTGATCCGCGAATTTTTTTAGTGAAAGGGGAGTTAAAATTATTTCTTCTTATACAATATATTTCTAATTTTTAACTAAATTACAATACTAGTCGTATAATGGCCACTTTTACTGTACTCGTAGTGTAAAGCTTAGCTTTCTAATGTCAAAAGAATCTTGAAAGCTTGACTTTCTTGACGATTTTGTGTCTACTTAATTTAAATATTTATTTGTAATTTTCGTTGACATCTTGAACTAGACAAGTGAATGAAAAAAGTGTTAAAATTGCAGTTTTATCCCTAACATTTCCCATATAAAAGTGAACTGCTTCAGCATAACAAACAAAGAATAATATGCTGGCCAAATAGCTGGTAAAAGCTAAAGGCCATAAACACTAAAGAAGAAGAAGAACTGAATTCGTTTTAAAAAATTGTTCTTCTGCAAAATCATCAGAATTTTTGTTTCCACCTGTGAAATAATAAATTTCGATGAGTAGAGGTTTGCTTTTCAGTTGTACTTACGTTTAAAAAATTGAAATTACATTCGAAATGTCAATTTTATTGCCATAATATTGGGTGCGTCAAAATATACCCATCCGCTATCGAATATTGTTACATTATACTTTATTTTTTATTTAGATGGACTTGTCAAACAGCTGTCAAGTTGGTAGCCTGTGCAATCTTTAAACAGTAATTTTGATATTGTCAGATGGTAGCCTGTTTTCTCGACCTTGACAAAAAATTTACGTTGTGACTATATAGAGTCACAGCAACACTCCCCGATTCGGGTATAGGCTATGACGTCACCTGCAAAACATGTTTCCTCGTTGTACTGTTATAAAACGCAAATTAGAAAATTCTAACTCTATTTTATTTGAAAATAGTCCTTTTTAGTATAGTTAATCATTTTTTGAGGATCAATTTAACTGTTGTTTGACATGACTATATCTAATGACGTTTTGCGAAAACTAGGTTTGGTCCCTGAGTTCAGTACTCTAGTCACAGCGAAGCGCCAAAGAACTGAAAAGTTGAAGTTGTCAAGTTGACAAACAAAATTATTAAATTCAAATTTATTTTGTAAATGCTGACGCAGGTAAATTTATTTCAAAAGAAAGGAAAGAATGATTATGATTATCAAATGCTGTGAACAATGATAATTGAAAGATTTATATCCAAATCAAACAAAAATGCAGTTTATTCAGATTCCTTGAGAAATTCTTTAAAAAATGATTGAATAATGTAAGTACCTCTATTTGTCAATAATAGATCTTCTATTTTCAACATTTTTACATAAAACTAAGAAGAAATCGGTCTAATCCTACATATATAAGATTTATAAGAGTAAATAGCTAGGTACTTACATTTACAAATGTCTCTAAGATTTCAATTTACGCCTAAAAATTGCGTTTATAGTTTTTCGGATTTTAAATTTTGAAATAAAATGACATCTCAACTAATCGACATAACCTAAATTAATTTAGTAACCATTCTAGTGACTATTTTAGTAACAACTATCACCATAACCAACCTGATCAGTCTTGTTGCCAATCGTTCCCCTAGAATTTTGACTTGGTGGAATCCATCTAATTAAAAAATAAGGTATACAATTTTGTTACTTCCTTGCAACAACTGTCAAAAGTGAAGTTTTCCCCAAAAGTACATTAACATCTCTGCGTTCGGTAATAACACCTATAGGATCACTGATTGAGCGAACAAAAAAAGGAAATTTAATTTAATTTTTTAAATCTGATGCAAAATTATTATAATAAAAAATAACTTTCTTTCTTTACCAGTGACAGTAACACAAGCAGAAAACCAGTAAAATTTTAATTATTTTTTCATAAATGGGCATTTGACAAGTGCCACAAGATGATATATAAAAATCAACAAGCTCCTCGTCCTCCAATTGATTGAGGACCCTCCAAGTCATCGAAATTCAATTAACGAACGTTTCAGATATAGCTGCCAGTAGTCAGATGTCAATTGCTGAACGCTGCAATAAATATACTCCTCAACAACGAATATAAATTGTTAAATTGTGTTTCCAAAACTTATCTTCGATATTTTCACACAATCAATGTCTCTTTTCTCGATGGAAGTAAGTACTCCACAGTCCATAGTTCACATGGAGACTTTGGGCGAACGCATTTTTACAAACTGGTGTAGTAAATGATGCGTATATAGCATCCTGGAGGACCTCGTTATGATTCTTCAAACGAAAATATTGAGCTTGGTCGGATATGATGTTCAGGCAGAGCAGAACCAAAAACTTCCACAAAAAGAAGTGTAAAGTTCGCACTTTACATCCATAAAAACTTTGGAAGCAGAATCAAATTTTTGACAGAAGTTGATAAAGAGCGAATAAGATTTTTAGTTTTCTGCATGGTGTTAAAAAGAAAAACGATACTTCTGGAGAACAGAACACCTCCTGCTCTTACTCGATTAACTCGAGAGAGAGAAAGAGAATGTGCAGTTTTTCATGAACGAATCATTATGAACACCTTTCAAGATGCACAAGCACAATGAAATATTCTGGAGAACGCGGCATAGAAAACTGATAAAAAAAAAGATTTATAGTTACAGCGCGCGCGCGCGCTACATGCTAGACCGCTCCTCTTATATTAAGAGACTCAAAAAATGGAAATATTGAGTGGCCGCCTCATTCCCCCTGGCATATTTTAGGGAACCATGCAGACTATTGCTTGAGTCACTTTTTAAGACTGAAGGGCTATTCGTTATAGCTCAAATTCCAGCTGAAATATTGCGCAAAGTAATGCTATATATGGGAGTCGCTTATTTTCTGTATGCATGGATTGTCATGGTGAGGGCCATTTTACTTGATGTTGTTATTTATAATAAATTTTACATTTATCAATAAAATAAAAGTTAACACAAAAATATTTTATTTTGGGCTACATTTTAAAGAAAAAAAACTTCTCTAGCATTTACTATTTAACTAAATTTATATTGAAAAAATTCCTTTATTAATTTTTTAACGGTTCAAAAAAAATACGACATTCATGTGAAGCTACTGAGGTCACATACAAATATAACGTCAAAAATGTATAACAAAAAATAATAAGTAAATAAAATGAGAAATTTATAAAAGCAGCTCGAATTTTATACTTTATAGATACTTAATATGTTTATTCCAAATAATATTAAAAAAGTCAACGATTACGATTATAATAACGGATGCTAGTTAAAAATTACAAAAATAAAAAATTTACAAAAAAAGAAAAAACTCGCGTTTCTTTTCACGCATTGAAATGAAATTAGTTCATGAAAAAACCAATAGTTCATTAACACAAAAATTTAATTCAATAATTTTGAAAAATATTTAAATTTTAAGGTCATCACTTTCTGGGAATCCACAGTTACCTATACAACAGTTAATAATACAAACTTTTTTACTTTTACATGAATCGTGATCGCAACTTCCTATCGTTATAATTATTTTCTATTAACTCCATTATTAAAAGTTCCCTAATGAAACATGAAGAGATTAAGCGCCATTTTTAATGACCGTTATAATCTATAATCGAACAATTCAATAATATAACCCTTCATCGATTTGTTCATTCTTGAATAAACAAACAGTTGTAATTAAAAATGGTGCCTCAAAGTAATAAATTTTGGAAACTAAGAGTTGTTATTTGAAAACCACGATAAAGGGTTAAATTATATGAAATAAAATGCAAAAACATCAACAATTGGATTATATTATTTATTAAAGGTTAAAAAAATTACATGGACGGGACAAATAATCTATAATATTCCATATGGGATTGATAAACTTCTAAGCTCGTTTAGTCCAATACCACATTACCATGAAACACCATTTCTAACGCCCTGAAGCGCCCAAGCGCCTAAAATGATAGTGATGATGATTAATAAAAAATACTAGGCTAAAAATAACACAAAATGGTTTTAAAAGTCATAAAGCTTCTACAAAAATAATGAAAAAGCGCAAAAATATAACTAAGGCAAATATCTAATATTATAATAATTAAATAAATAATAGAGATGCACAATAATTATTAATGAAACGATTTAAAAATAGCTTTAAAGTGCCATGATGTGCGGACAAGGGTAGACATAACATACATGTCTGGGGTGGACGATATGTAATAGGGTAGGTATTTAAAAAAATTAAAGTACATCTGTAAATTAATTAAAATTACACCCGCATCAGTTAATAAACTAATTAAAAATGAATTGAATTTAATTATTAATATTACCATCACGTTTACGAAACATGGAAATCGAAAAGCCACATCAAATGATGTACCTAATTCAATATTTATATTATCAATGTTGAAATGGAAGTAATCGATTTTTATAATTTCATTGAAAATTGGAATTGCTTTAAAAGTTTAAAATTGAAAAAAATAGTTGCTTTTCCGAATGTACAAAGCATTATGGTCCCTAATAGCTATAAAATAATTAAATAAAGATAATTTATTTCGTAATTATTTTGAAAAGCATTGTTTGTGAATTCGGGCGTTAATAAGTAAATAAAAGTATTCGTTTCAATGTATATTTTTCTTGTAGGTGTAGGTAGTTTGATTCCGACTAATATGAACAGGTGAAAAATATAAATGGCATTTTTTATCAGTTTAGATCATGGATTTTTGAGATATGAGTTTATTTCCTGAAGATGTCACAAGCTATAAAGAGTAAAAATGATAAGGTCCCCTTTTTCCTATTCCCAAACCATCGTTTTTTTTTATGCATTTACACTTTATTTTACACTTTATGTATATATTACAATTTTTTTTTTTAATTTCTTCAAATAATTTCACTTTTATTAATAAATTTTTTTGTGTGGAAGTTACCTGTATATACAATATAATGATTATTAAAGCATCTTGGTTAGGTCGGTATCGAATTTAGCAGCACCGATTAAAGAAAAACCATTTGGTAATGAAATTAATTTTCTATTTTACTTCCATTAATAAAAATAATGTTTTTCGTCCATTCCTAATAGGTACATAATTAATTCTCTGGTGCATAAAAAATAATTACATATCCCTACAATAATTTTTCAGGTCCCATGACACCTATTTATTATAACACAGCTATAATAAATGGAATTAGGTGTTAGTTATTTGCTAAAATTAAACTAAAACGTAATTTCAAATTTTGCATTTTTGAAAATGTAGTAGGTAGGTAACTACACTACTTCTTATTAAATTGTGATTATTTTGATATTAAAATTTATTTAATTATTATTATTAATCTTGAATTTATGGATAAAATAAAAATTATTGTCTTTAATTTATTTTCAGATAATAATTTTGAAGTGTTTTTTGTATGGTTTAATTAAAGAATTGAATTCAAAAAATGACTACATTTCAAAAATTATCTCTACAATCCATAAACATTGATTTTTAGTTAAACAAACGTAAATTAAGATAGGCGAGTATGGAATTCGTTCGTATACGCACGCCCCTGGTCGGTAATATGTATGTAGAAAATGGTTCTTTGTACAGCGTAATATGCTCGCTCATGTCTGACTCCGACATAAAAAAATATCCTCTTTTTTATTCTCATTTTTATATTCTCGGCATCTGTATTTTGAAAATAGAAGACCTTTCGATTGTAAAAATATTACTTTTCCTATATTTTTATAATTAATTAATCGCGAAATATCCAAAGTTATATATTTTTATGTCTTTAGGAGTTATTTTTATAAAATTGGAAAAATTTTTAGCTAAAAAGTGTTCACGACAATTAAAACGAAAATATAAAAATCATAAAAATAATAATTTTTATAAAAAGTAAATTTGATTAAAATTATTCAGAATAACGTTTTCTTTTCTTTTTTTTTATATGTAGGTATCTATGAATCAGTGAAGAATTATATTCAAATACCTAACAACATAATACCCCCCAAAAACTCACCTTTTAAAGGTATTTTTTATAAAAGTTGTAAAAAGAAGCTAAAACGGGCCAATTTTAGTGTTTGCAAGTGATTATACCTAATTATTTTTAACAGTCAATAAAATTGCCTTTTTTAATTCACAAAAACAAAAAATTGGAAAGGAGGATGAACATCGTAGTTTTTAAAGACATTCCTTAGATTTTAAGATCTATAGGTATGTAAAATGCAACATTCCACGAGTTTCATTTTTTTTTTATAAGTTTTTGGAAAAAACGTAAGTTTTGGGCACCAAGAATAAACAAAAAATTAAAAAAGTGATCTTACTCGTTTTTAACCGAAAACGTTGAATTATTTTCCGTTTGCAATGTTTTTTCATTTTTACTTCAAATCATAATTTTAGGTAAAAGAACATCAAAAGAAGAAATAAAATCACAAAAAATCGACTAAAAATTAAACAAAAAATCACTTTTTTGATAGTTTTTATTTAATTCTTAACTTCCGCAGCAAGAGTTTTTTTTTCCAGAAAAAACTGCTGCCAAATTAAAAATATTTCGTGGATTCTAGAATTGCGAATTTAACCCCGCCTTATAAAACAAATGGAAAAAACTCCACAGGAAAAATTTATTATAAATGTATTTAATAACATTGCGTTAAAAAGTTTTATACTATTTTTGACCAGACTTTGAAAAAACGATTTAAGTTTTATGGGTACCTGACTGCGGTCAGTACATCCCTAATATAACTTTAAAAATCTGGATTGCAAAATTTTAAGTAGAATTAATTGAAGTTTACAGATGGAAAAGTCTCAAAAGAGAAAAGAGCTTAATTAAAATATTGTGGACTTCTTGATACACAATTATTATGCAGAGGGAGAGAATCATACTGTCAATTTTAGGAAAAAAACATGATTAAAATTTTTTTTTTTTATTCTCGAACTGTCGGCATAATAACGAAACGACTCAAGTTCCCCTCCATTGAGAAACATTGAGAAACAAAATTATTAAGCTTTTACAAACAGGAATATCTTATACCTATCAAAAACCTGTAGAAAAAAAATGCAACCTTTAAATATTATTAACAGACTATTCAGAAAATTACAACACAGGGGGCTTAAATTTTTTTAACATACCTATAAGTAATAAGCTAGAGAGCTAAGCGGATTTGTGAAAGAAAGAACCGAACAAAATCAAAGTACAAAATATGGCCATTCCATTCTAATAATCAAAGAGTTTGCTATCACAAAAATTGTAGGATTAATTAAAATTTACTTCTATACATAATTTTAAATTAATGTTAAGATTTCGGAAATAATTTTTCAACAAAACAGTTCTTAAAATAAATTTAATATGTATAGAAAACTATAAAAAGGAACTTTTTTTATTTAAAGAAATCCGTAATTAAGAAAACTTCTTCGTTCCCTACGGTGCAGATTTATTAATACTTACATCTAGAGGAGTCAAATTAGCTTAAAAAATTGATCATTTCGGAATTTTTCAATTTTTTAAACAATAAAAAGAAGATTTTTTCGAATTTTTTGATATAAATCAATAAATTTCCAACACAATCGTACTTAAATTGATATTTAGGGTTTTAGGGATATTTTTTTTCAGTTTTTAGGTTTTATATAGTGATATTTAGGGGTTTTGGAGGTCGATGAACAAGAATGCAATGTTAAAAAAAAAATAATTTCAAAATGGCGGACCCAATATGCCAATAAATATAAATTAAATTTATACAAAATTTAAGAAAAATCTACAAAATTAATAGCATTTCAACTAAAAAAAATATTATGTCTTTTTAACTGATCAAGAGATAACTGATCAAAAATAAAATGTTCAAAAAATGAATTTCAGAATGTCTGATCCAATATGGCCGACTTTTTTTACGCAATTTATGAAAATTTAACTCATTTTTTGAATACGACTATAACAATAATGCGCAAAAAAAACTCGATTGAACAATAACTCGCCATAAAATTTTCCCTGCCCTCTTACTTTTGGTTATATCCTAGGCACAGACCAGGTGAGCGCTGTATTTGCCAAGTAATAGGTATTCTCATTCTCACATGCTCTATCTATCTATCTCTAACATTAATAAACAATTTTTTTTCGATTCATGAGTACCTATAAACTATAGACACCAATACTGAATTTCAGCATGAAAATATATTTTAGAAATGTCTAATTCTAGAATTACAAAAAAAACGTATTTTTTTCGTATTTTATGCAAATTACAGTTACAATAAAAAAATGCACTGAATGTACTTTTTTAAGGCTCCATTATAAAAATATATTCGTTAGCATAGCAAAAAAAATGTTTTCTCAAAGTCATTAATAAAGTTTAACAATGAATTTCACGTAATTCTCACTATTTTTTTTTTTTTTTTTGTTAAAAAATATTGATTCATTTTTCTGATAAAATTAAATACGCCACCATAAAGTTAAGATTTTAAGTTTCAAAAACTACATCTGTAAAGTTTCACTATCACATTTTTAAAGTTATTAAACATTAATAAAGTTATTGGTCTTTGAAACATGATCAACAAAATCAAATTTGTCATTTTTTTAAGTTTGGAATGTTTTGGGCTCTGTATTTTTCAACTAAAATTTTAGGTAACATTTTTTTTATATCACTCACCTTTTTAAATGTCATTTCAAGAGTGAACTGTGAAAGATTCAGATGTTTATTGTAAGAATTAAAAAAATGGCAGATATTTAAGTGATTTTGTTGTAAAATTATACTTTGTAAATTAATTTTTTCACATTTGGAAGCATGGTATCATGTTAGCTGCGACATTGTTCTCCCATTTAAATTTTTGTGAGCTCGATTTGATCAATTAGATCAAAAGTTATAACGAATTAGTGCTACGCGATAGTGGCCCCTCGCCCCTGGAGCGTTGCTCCGGTTTGCGATCTTTAGGTGTTGGAAAAAAATCTGCAGTTCACAGTTTTCATTTTAGAAAAAAAATTTATATAAATTTATAAATTTTTTATGTAAAATTGACTATTCTTTCGAATGTGGATGATTTTTTTCTTGTAATCTCTATTGGTAACTTTTTACTTTTTACCTTTTCCGGCAATTTTTCTAAAGTATAAATCTAACTTTACTCCACCAATCGCACAGTTTTGCGTCTTTGCCCGAAAAAAATTGTTACAATACAATAGTCAGATCCTAGCATAGACGCAATATTCCAGTATAGAGTTTACATATTATCAGACTCGCGTCTGCAATGGAATCTTTGAATCGAGATATAAAACGCCGTGTGGACATAGGACATTCTCATCATATCATTCCACCAAAGTTTCAGAAGGCATGCACGGTGTTGGTGTTGGTGTGTCTTCTCTTATAATATAATACACATCAGGCACCAGGTAAATAAACGATCTGATGCACCTCATCAGTGCCGCAGGCGTCCGGAACTGGTCTCATTCCTTCGATCCAACAACTCGACCTTTCCCAACATGACAAGGGTTTGGTTTTACCTGGATTCATTGTTGGATACTATACTGTTATTCGGTTTTCTAATTTAAAGCTTCAGGTATTTTAGCCACGGATGAACCCATGAAACACTAATGGATGCAGACAAAAGATCCGAGCCCTTCAATTTAGCCAATAAGAATGATGGGAACATTAAATGTATAAAAAATCCCGAGGATATCTGTACCTACCTACCTAATTCTTCCCAGAAGTGATTTTATAGAAAAATTACCTCTTTTTTTAAACGAATTTTATAGAAGATCTCTTCTCTTTCGTTCAAGAAAATCCATCTTACAAGAAGAAAAAATTAATATCTTTTTCCCAAAGAAATACCGTAATTGCATTAAAATTAACAACACATTTTAAATTTAATAATTTAAATTAATTGATTAACGAATAATAATTCACTGTTTCAAAAGATATTAAATTTATGCATTTAAATTAAATAAACCATCAAAAAGTTGCATTTTCTATGCACCCTATGCATTTTCTTCAAAGCTTAGTGCCATTTTCGAAACTACAGGAAAAATGATGCAATTACAGCAGAAAAATTGCTTGGCACCATTGAGTTGCATCGAGAAAATAAAAGACTTTCAATTCTGGTTGTTCATTATTTTTGAAAAATCAAATTTGGTTTTCTACAACTTGCGTATTTAGTAGTTATTTCAAATAAATTCGCTTATTCTATACAGATTTAGCCAAAATTAGGGTAGACTAGATTTTTTTGAGCTAGATATAAGTGTAATCAGAAAAACAAATCAAAGAAGAAACGTACTTTTAATGGCAATCAAACACTATACACAGGGAAACAAAAAAAAGCTCTCAACACAAATGTTGTACCCCCACAAGAACAGGCGACCAAGGTTAGGGACCATCCAAAGATAGGGACCTCCACACCCTATCCATCGGTTGGGATACATCGTGTCAAGATGGTTTCGGGTAACTAAGGAAACATCTGTTTGAAGATCAATCCTCTATGATTTAAGTTCCTGTTTTCCCACAAACCAGGAAACTTGTTTCCTAGGAAATGCCGTAGATCTGATCAGTCTTTGTTTGAAAAAGTGGAGGCCAATGAGCTTGTCACCAATTAGACCACACTACACGCATTCACAATAAAATACCCTTAGAATGTGTCTTTCTCGTTTCATGAGGGTTCTCTTCTGATCAAACATGTGAATTTCGAGTATTATCTAACACCCCCATCGCTCGTAAACTTAGCTTCATTGGTGAAGAGAACTCTGGGAATCTTGCGCCGTATGTCCTAGAATCTATACTGATAAAATGCATGTCTAGCAACCTCTTCACCTACTTAGTGCCTCAGAACTTTCTGGACATGATATAGTGATGGAGATGTTCATTTTGATTATCCTCCATACTTAAGAATTGGGGGCACTCCCACAGCAGCGTTTATCCACCTCTTGATGCCTTGTTTGGGGATCCGGATCCTGTTGATCCATCTGAATGGCGATTTCAACCAAAAAATTTAAAAATCGCTCTTCTTCCCAACATTTTTGTTGATATTTTCTTCCTGTTTCACTTACGTACAATGCGGTTGTTATCTTTGAAATTACCACTTTGAGTTATTTTTCTTATTGACAAAACAGCTCGAAAAAATCTAGTAATGGTCCCTGATCCTGGTTAAATGTGTAGAACAAACGAATTATTTGAAATAACTACTAAATACGCATCAAGTTATAGAAAATCACATTTGATTTTTTGAAAATAACGAAATAAACTGAAATCCCGAAAACATAAAGTCTTCATTTTTTCTCGATTCAGTTTAATGGTGCCAACTTTTTGTTGCTACAATTGTATCATTTTTCATGCACTTTTTGAAAAAGGCAATAAACTTTGAAGAAAATGCATACAAGGTGAATTTTCTGACAAAACCGAAAGAGGGCAGAAAAATCAAGTATGGCCCTGCAGTATTAGTTTTCGAATTGACGGAAAATGCGAGGTATCAAGTGTCATTGGTTGAGTATATACATGTACCAACCAAATTACAATAAATTCAATCAATTCGTTCAAAAGATGCTGATCATAAAAAATTTCGGATAATTGAAACGAAGGGCCCCAAAAAATTCAAAACCAGATCCTGAATCGCCTTGAAAAGCCCTATTTAAAAGCCATGTCGGTCTGCTGGAGAAACTCCCTGTTTAAAATTCTGGACGGAATTTGAATCGATTTCTTGAATTCTTTTGAATATGCGGCTAAAATATGCTCTTCATTTTGGGCATCCCAGCCTGCTTCGTATAAACTTTCCACGTCAAAAGAGCCCAAAAAACTTCTACGGGACGAGCCTGATGGGGAAGATTAAGGATATTGTTATCTCGAGGAACAAATAATATGCAATAAATGCATCTTGAATAATAGAAGAGCATAGTATTATGCACATATTATGTGCATATTTTGGTAGGTCCCTCATATTTTTATTGAAGATTTAGGTAGGTATATTATACTGAAACGCGGTAGGAGCAAAAATGTTAGAAGTAGAAATATAAAAGCGGGGTAAATATCAACCTTTTTGGAGTGTCGGCTCTGCACAGAGCCGGTTCACGTTTAAATGGTCAAGCGCAGTTTGTTAGAGTAGCTTTTCATGTATTCGGATTTTGCACTTAGTACCTATAAGCTCTACAACACAGTTTTTGGTGTGTTCTACTAAATACACTTCCGATCTAAATTTTACAGCAATGTAGTAGTCAGTTCCATTATTATTATTATTATTACTATTATTATTAACAGTTTAAAAAAATAATAAAAATAACAAAGTATTAAAACTATTAATTTCAATTATTAAGTCAATTCATCTTCAGTAACAAGATGCATCATATCTTTATTAATTATTTTGTTTATAATTTACAACAAGTTTTTGATAAAGATCCTCACCAAACAAATGATAAAATAAATCCGAGATGATATAGTTCAGGAATAAAAAAAAATGCAATGAGCGAGCACATTCCAAGCTAGCCGTGTTTTAGAGTATCCAGTCTTATTCAAAATATTCGAAAAACTTGACTTGAGATAACCAGCTCATTCTCGAGGTCAAAACGACCAGAGTGGAGCGATTTTCTCATGTATACTAGAACGAGCAAAGTTTCATCTTAAAAAAATCGATTACCTATACTTTCGGGTGCATGACGTGATCCTGATTCTGATGAACCTGATCCCTCAAAGTGTGACAATTTAAAAATTTCATAGTGGGTGTGATTCACCAAGAAGAAGTGACCATAATTGACCACATCAATCTAATTGATTAATTCTTTTGCATAACAGTAGACCCCCCCGCCCCCCACAAAAAATAAAAAAAATATTCGTATATAGAACTAGTTTGACCACGTTTGATCACCCTTTAGTTTTTTTTTTCAAAATATTTCGAAAAAATAATTCTACAAGGAAGAAGTGTGTAAAAAACGGACTAAAACGTTGGCTAAATTATTTTTGCAGAAAATTTTATGGAAAGGAACTAATTGATTATTTAATTCTGATTTTAACGAATTAAAATATGGTCAATTCTCCAAAAGAATCGATGGGAAGTCGATTGGAACAATAATTAACCTATTCCGACGTTTGAACACCTTGAGAAATTAGCCTTTTTGCAGGAAACGTGGTGGAAAGGGCCTAATTATTTATTATTTTTTGAGAAATCATGCATCATTCATAATTATTATTAATTACGCTCTTTGAACTAAATTTCCTGGAAAATAATTATTTTTCGGGGTGGCCAAACGTTGACGTTTCGAGCCCTTTGGAGGATCGATTTTTTAATTCTGAGAAATCAGCGTTAATTGGATAGTGCGTTCTGTCCATATTCGGCTTTGGTAACTATTTTTCAAGTCCAAAGTGTCGTCATTAAGGCTTTTATGGGTTGTCAAAAGTTGTCAAACGTTGGTCATATTCATATTCTGTATTTTCATAGGTATCAAAAAAATTCTGTAAGTTTTTATTTAAGGGCAGTCAATCAAAATGTTTAGTGGCCAGTCATGGTCATTTCTTCGTCAATCATAGTCACTATTGAAATTATTATAAACTGTTATGTCACACTTTGGAGAGCCAGAGCTCATGAGGTGTCTTAATAAGGAATGTCTGATGAGTTTAACAGAAAAAACTGTAATAAATGTACCTATGTCCTATTTAAAATTTATTCCAGCAGAACTTACTGCCTACAAAAACACTCGTTTTTGCGAAACGAAGAAGATTCGAATGAACAACGAGCCAAAATGAAAAGAGAGAAGATGTAAAACCAGTTGGCACATCCAAGAAAATATTTTTATTATTTTGTATGATCTACAGGGTGGTCCTTTTTTCTTTTTTTTTGTGAAATCATTGGGAAGGGGCATCATTTCTGGAAAAAAATATTATGTATGTTGGAGGGGGACATCGTTTGGAGCCAAAAACCACCCCCACCTAGGGGTGGGGGTGAATAAATTGGTTGGGGTTTGGGGTGCAAGTCTTAAACAGGAACCCCCCCCCCATTTTTTTGTTACGGATTATGTTTTTTCACGAAAAACTTTTTTGTCTGAAGCATTTTTCATGCGATGCAACCCTCAGCCCTCGCCTCAGCCCCTAAAATGCAATCCAAAAGCCGATTTTTCGATATCCATTTACTTTCTTGTGACTAAACAACGGCCTTCAGGGGAAAATTGCAAGAGGCAAAAGTTGTTTAGTTTGGAAAGGGCCATCGGTTGGGCATTGTAATACCCTCACCCCTAATTCACCCCCATCCTCAACCTTTAGGGGTGACTTTGAAATTTGTAAAAAAAATCGTTATGTCCAACCGATGGCCCTTTCCAAGCTAAACAAGTTTTACCACTTGCAATTTTCCCCCGGAGGACGTATTGTTTATAGTTATAAGAAAGTAAATGGATATCGACAAATCGATTTTTGGTTTGCATTTAAGGGGATGAGGGAAGTATCGCAAAAGTCACCCCCACCCCTAGGCAAGGGGTGAAGGGTGGGAGGTGGTTTTTGGCTCCTAATGATGTCCCTCTCCAAACTGGATAACTGAAACTTGTTTTTTCGAAAATGATGTCCCTTTTAATGATTTAAAAAAAATATTAAAATGCAACCTTATATCTCAGATATACTCTCATTTATCTTTTCGCTCGACTTTTTGGAATGCGTGCAGGATTAGAAAAATAAAAAAAGAAATGAAAAAAGGATTTTCAAGAAATTTACACTTCACACCACATTGAAGCCAGTTCCAAATAATTTCTGTTCATCTAAGTCAGGTACTTATATAAGACTGCCATTCTAATATATTTCCAAAATAATTCAGTGGGGTTGATATAGGACATTCCAAGAAACAGGGTTCGGGGATAAATATAAGGTTTAATGTATTATGTGGATTCAATTGGTCCAGTATTTCGACATAACTGTATCACACAGTAATAAGAAATTATATAGAGAAAGATTGAGCAGCCTGAAGGCGTTATGATGAGGTTGAGCCTTGAGCCATTAATAATCGATTTGAGTTGCGTCTGCATGATGCGAAACGCAATAATATAATATAGTTTTAGAACTTCTTGATAGAAGGTTATACCGTGTGAGCAAATGAAAACATGATGAGGCTGTAAAACTGTAAATTATCAGAAATCTTTCATTTTACAGTTTGACATTTTTTTATACTGCCAGTCTCTAACAGCATCAGTCATTATATTCTCTAATTCAGCGTTTCTATAGTTTCTAAATTTATGATAAAATAAAACGTAAATAATTATTGACATAAGAATGTTGAGAACTATGTAGACATGCAGTACCTACATTTTACCTTAAAACGATATAAGAAGCCAAAATAAACTCCAACACGCCAAAGTAAATAAAATGCTGAAATGCTGCACATCGGTTTCAATGTTATTGAGGGCAATTATTATTAAGTAGGTAGACCTACATAAGTAATTTATGTACTTATACATACTTACTTATAGTTTTATATTCTTGATATAAAAATAATAAAAAATTCGAACACATGGCACTCGGTTTGCATTCAAACATGAGTATTTGCAGAATTACCTAATTATTGCTGCAGTAGGTACCTAATAATTGTCCTGCTGTTACTCCCGATAATTATTAATTATTATTGAGTTACATTTTCTTTAGATTGACAGTATTATTATTATCGTCAATCATTATAAGCAACATAATTAACGTGGCACACTATAAAGGCAGACTTGGTTGCCTATAATAACAATAATTGTAAACCTTATAAAATAAACAACTCTTAAAAATGGTTACATATTAACATATTGAGCCTGGTAGGTACATTTTATTATGTCCTTCCGAGGCGGTTTGAAATACGAAAATGGTAATTAGAATCAGCAGTGCTTGAATAGTAAAGAGCACTTTGTTGAAATGTATCCAGATTACAGACGATGAAAGTGGGTTTTCATGTTTTCACATAACATTGTTCCCGAGTAGTCCAGCGATTTAAATAATATACTTATTTATTACTTAGGAAGGTACTGGTAATGTTGTAAGTTATTCTCTTAAGTATAGACTTCTAGCAAGTACAATAACATGTAGTAATAATGTATTGTGGAAAACGTGAATCAGATTGTTCAGCGAAATCCGAAGAAACTGCATATGTGCAAGCATTATTGGAACTTGCAAGCAGGAACAAAATCTGGAAAGAATTTTCAGATCAGGGAGTATTTTGTTTCTCTCCAACGACACAACAGAAGATCTGTCACTGGAATAAGTTCCCATATTACTTCGTACAAATACAGTGCGGTTATCGAATAAAGAGCTTTCAATTTGCAGAATTTGGGCCAAATTTTGCAGAAGAACCAAAAACTGGAAGGAATTGCATGTTTTTAAAAACTGATAAATTTTTTCTCACCCAGGTCATAGCAGATTTACCTCTAAAAATAGCTTCCAGATCTGATTCGCACATAAATATGGTGTGATTTTTTAAACGGAATTTCTTTGAATTTTGCAGAATTTGAGCCAATATGTGTAGAGGAAAGGATTTCATTTTCACAATAATTGGAAATAATTTTTCCCTCCAACGGCATAACAGATCTGTCATTAAAATGAGTTCCCGTATATAACTTCGCACATAAACAGTGCCATTATTAAAGAAAGAGCTGCCAATGTGTAGAATTTGGGCCAAATTTTGCAGAAGAATCATTAACTCGAAGGAATTGCATGTTTTAAAAACCGATAAATTTTTTCTCACCCATAACCTAGCAAATTTCGCACATAAACGGTGTGAAAATGCTTTAAATTTTGCAGAATTTGGGCCAAGTTTTGTAGCAGGAGCGAAAAACGAAAAAAAAAAAATCATTTTGACAATAATTGGAAATAAATTTTTCCCTCCAACGGCATAACAGATCTGTCATTATAATAAGTTCCCATCATATGACTTCGCACATATACAGCGTGATCATTAAATAAAGAGCTTTACATTTGCGAAATTTGCGCCAAATCGTGCAGGAGAATCAAAAAATGGAAGGAATTGCATGTTTTAAAAATTGATAAATTTTTCTCACCGATGTCCATATAGCAAATTAACTACTAAAAATAGCTTCCTTATCTGGTTCGCACATAAATACAATTTGAATTTCAAAGAAAAAGCTTTTAATTTTGCAAGATTTTGGTCAAGTTGCCAAATTAAAGAAAGAGCCAACAATTTGTAGAATTTGGGCCAAATTTTGCAGAAGAATCATAAACTGGACGGAATTATTGCATGTTTTAAAAATTTAAATTAAAAAATATTAAGGAAAGATAGGTATGTAGGTACTCATTTGAACCATTTATCGAACACTCTGTATGCTTTGTCTTTGTCTATGCATGTATATGCAGCTATAATTATACCTGCAACAGGATAATTAAAATCCACTCAAGGAAAATAACCAACTAATCCTCGGTAAACCACAATCGCATGATCCAGTAAAAGTAAATTGTGAAAACTGTGTCCCCCCAACCCCCACCACTACCCTAAAGGCAGGTGTATTATTGCGGGCGTCTATCGCATATGGTTTGATGAAGATTATAAATTGTATGAGAGCTGTTCTAAAAGTAAGCAATAATTAGCGGCATAGGTTCCAGGAAAGGACGCTGTTTAATGCGGGGTTTCGGCACGATCGTAACATCTATTTAAATATATGTCGCAAACCGAAATAACTTCCGGTGTGTCTTGCGCACCCTCGCTCAGGAAGATCACCGCCCAGACTGATGACAGATGTCTTCAATGCAATCAAAATATTAAATAAATGGAGTAAACGAAAACGACTTAGGTATGGGTATTTGGACTGCCGTTAGAAAAATGTCGGAAGTGGGCTGAATAGTGCAGCAGGATATAAAAAAAATTATAGGTATGCAAAGAGGGTTTCTGTTGAAATTACATCAAAAATTTAAGGGGTTGTTCCTTGAATTATTCCAAGAAAATTTGGCAAGAAAAGTAAAAAAAAATTGAAAAGTGTAAGTTTGGAAAAAGAATCGATAAAAAGAGCTGTTTTTAATGTTACTCGACCCCTTTAGTTATTTAAATTTTTTTCCGCTATAAGGGATAAAAACATAATTTTGAAACTAATACAATAAAATTTCGTCCTCCTTTAAGTTAAAATTGAACCGTTTCAGCTTTTTTTCCCAAAGTTGGACAAAATCCGATATTTTAGTGGTTTTAAATTTTTATTGGGACATACAAATATTTTTCCAAAAGAGAGATACTTAACCTGGCAATGACCGAACACAAAATATACATAGTTTTTACTGAGCATTACTGTATTTTCGTAATTTAATTCGACACAAGCCGCAAAATGGTAAATTGAAATGATCATTTGCCAAAATATGTTTATAAGGTTTGGCATTTGAGGAAAAGAAAATTGATCTGTCACAGACGTAATTTACCTTACCAGAAATAGATCACATTTTCGGAAAATGATTTTTTTACTTTGCTCATATCGCGAACTGACTATTTATTTTGACAAATGGGCGAATTCGGCATATGGAGTCTATAACATTCAATTTTCGTATTAAATAAATTTTCACCTTAGAGAAAATGGTGGTCTACGAAAAGGAAAATCCACCCCTTATTAATGAGATTTATATCTTAACATGGCAACAATGCAACGAATGAACAACAGGATTTATGCCTGGCTATGTCATTCGATTCGCAAGACACGAGTTGAAATATAGGTACACAAACAACTCAGCTGAAAAAACACAACTTTCGAATTATTTTGCTTCTTAATTAAGAACATCTTTCTTCGCAGAATTGCCATATCATTGACGTTAATGCCTGTAAAAAGTGTGAATCAAATTAGAGTTTATTCTGCTAAAGGAAAATCACACCAAAGGGACGATTTAGGTATTTCTGGAGTAGTAACTTAGCAAAATCTCGCCATGGATGTTTATGTTCGTCTATGTAACCATTTCTACAGGGTGTCCTGAAAGACTTTGCAGCTCTCTATATAACCAAATGTTCCTCGGGTGAAACTATAAATTGATTTAAGTCAACTTATCTTAGTTTCACCCGAGGAACATTTTGTAGAGCGCTGTAAAGTTATTTCAGGGACATCTGTATAATAGTCCTGTAAAATTAGACGAAAAATATAATCAACTATATGCCATCAAAGCAGTAGGAAGGCGAAATTATGTGTGGGTGTTTGGTGATCTGAGTCTAAATAAAAAAATTCCACCTCCTACCTCCTGGACGAATGAGCTAGTTCTTGAAGAGCAAAATTACAAGAGTAGAGCGACTATCACTTTCATCTACATATGACCAATGTTCCCTCTTAAAAAAAAGCCTGGCAATAATGGAAAGACGAGGTATTAATGCGACTTCTGCATTATTCACGTTCTTCAACTTCTGATTTGTTCACAAATCTCTAATGACGGTTATTCGAATTTGTTTTTCTTCTATTTGGGACAAAACTTCCTATAAATATTAACCAGTCCATTAAAATTCTCTTTGTTATTGCCAGGTAAACAAGAGGTATTATCATTACTCGTCTAAGCTTCTTTTGAATTAAGCCGTCCTAAGAGTATCGTCGTTTTTAGGCGACAAATCATGCAAGGGCTGCTCTTTTAAACTTATAAGTCTGCATGTTTCCATTACAGATATTTTCGCAGTGAACACAGCGTTCGTGATGCACCTACTCCCCCCCCTCTCTCACCACCCACCTCGATATACATATCTCATGACTGCAATGGAATACTCCCTCCATGCAGAAATTAAAGATTAAACGAAAAAAATCCATGTACCTAAAAAACAAGCCAGGAAAGGAGGGAATTCTTCGGCTTATTTTATGTTTTATTAAGCGCCAAACAAGAGATTTCAAGGACATTTCATCTATAAAAATTTTGTACTTCTCTTTGGTCAGATCAATCTTGGAATTCGGCTCTCTTGTTTGGAACCCCAACTACAACTGTCACATTGATCGTTTGGAACGGGTACAACGAAAAATGATCAATTATCTTTTGTTCAAATCCAATATTGACAAATCCTTATATACCTACCCAGAAAGGCTCCAGCTCGTTCACTGCCAGTCGCTGCAAGCTAGACGTTCTGGTCGATATGTAATTTTTATCTACAAGCTCTTCAATGGTCTTCTTAGCTGTCCGGAATTATTAGCGCAAATTGCTATTCGAACTCCTATATACCCCACAAGATCAGCTGCCCTATTTGCTCCACCACCACACAAAACTAATTATGGCCTATTCTCTCCAATAACAGATATGATCAACCATACTAACGACTTTATGACTCGCTATCCTGGCTTGGACATATTTTTCAGCTCCTTAAGGGCACTGAAAGCTTTCCTTAGCAATCAATGATAAGATGCTCGATTTGTTAATAAGTAAGAAAAGTTAATTATTAGTTAATTTCAATATAAGTGTTGTGTAACTGTAAATACATTATTTGGGCTTGCCCGTAAATGTAAATACTTGAATAAATAAATAAATAAATAAATGTCTAAATGTTCATATATGTATAAACATAGGTCCGCCATGGCTTCGTTACCGATCTACAGGGTGTTGAAATTAAAAAAAATATATATATTTTTTTTGAGATATTTTTCTCAAATTCGGAAAATAGATTTGTGAGAATCTACAGAGAGATTATTTCCCTGAATCTCTCCCATTTTTCCCCCTGATTTTTTTTTTTTGGTGAGCCGTTTTATTTATTTTATTTATTTAAAAACTTTGTGGTCTCCTATAGTTTTTTTGCATCCGCATCCGTTATTAAGAAAAAATTCGTTAGACGAAATTCAAATTTTTCAATGGTAAAACCGGCTCTGGTTTTTTTGAATAATTTCTCCTTTTCATTAGTTTTGACAGTTTAGTCAGCAAAGCATGCCTGTTAAAAATCAAAACTGGGACGACCCTGTGTGACTAACTGTTTGACCAAAGTATGACTAACCTCAACGAGCTCAAAAAAAAAAGAAAAAATCTTGTAATTTCAACACCCTGTAGATCGATAACGAAGCGGTTGCGGACCCATGTTTATAATAATATGAACTTTTAGGCATAAAATAAGCCAAACAAAGAATTGCCTTCTTTGGTATGTGACTGAAATTTAGGAACAGCCTGTGTATGGTTAAGTACATTATTCGACATACGAGTACGAGAGCGAAGTCTTTCTTTTCTCCTGCACACCTGAAGCTGGAAGCAGCAGGGAGGGTTACATTTTACGTTTTCACCTCTTTCTAAACGTTCCCCCAAGAACGTTTTGGGGGAGAGGACGAGAATATTTTCTCGTCAGAAATCTGTGTCTACATACACATAATGTGACTACACGATTTAAAGGCAGCTCAATCTGCAACAGCCTGTATAAAAAGCTTTGCTTTATAGCTGTGTAAGGTATATCTACGGTTTCACTTCTACTGTACTGTAATCAAAATTCTGAGGAATTATAAGAAAATTCATCCGAAACTCATTAAAAGCGAGCGATCCCAAATTAATAACCTTTGATGTGTAAGGGTCTCCGAATAAGCTGAACGAGAGCGAAAACATACAGTTTCGGCTCCACAAAAATAATATAGTCTTCTCGGAGTCAGCGAAACGTCATTCAGAGGCTGTTGTACCTGCGATTCTTTCCTCCTCTTCTATTTTTGATTAGAATAGAACCAACAATCACACAGACACAGACAGACGCATACCGTGGAACGGTCGAGTCGGGATTTGATTTACACTCCGAGGATGTAGTGTTAGTGTTTCCTATTTTCTGGCAGCCTGTTGAATCCGTCTGGTCTGGTGGGACGCGCCCGTTTTAAGCGGGATGGAAAGGGAACTTTTCATGTAACGAGTCGCGGACAACGGGACACGGGACGACAATCCAAAACAACGCCCGGGAGCACAATAATTGGAGGGATCTGTCTGGCTATAGCATGGAATATCCCGGGCTGCCAGCGATGGATGCCCGCGAAGTTGGAGGTTGTTGATATTTTGCATCACATGGTGTGGCGGCGCGACTTCACACGTCTCCCGCCGCCACCGCCGCCCTCGATTCGAGAGGCAGAGTAACGACTCGACCGTCTGATCGATCGCCTCCGTCACTCCTCGACGGTGTTTGCTTAATCGGATACTCAACGTTCATGTGACGTTATTAATGATGATAAAGCTGCTCTTGTGCTCTATTATTTGAAGCCGTGACGGGCTGTTTGATTTTCCATTACAGATTTAGATGCTACACCCTGAGATCCCGTTGACCCGTTCATCTATTTAATGCGACTTCACAACGGCTGTAATATTCTCTTGAGGAATTATGTAACAGCAGGAATTCGGTTCGGAACATTTAACATTAAACTTGGAGATACTTGTTGTTACCCAAGGGCGAATAATTAAATACCTAGCTATATTATATTAATAGTCTACCCGCAGCCATGACACAAATAATTACCTACCAGCTTAAATTACCAAACGATTTAATATTTCCAATATCACGATCTCTTGCCACATATTCCAATGTTTTTTCCATTAGCAGATCGGAAAAAAAACTAATCGATACCTTCCTCCAAGATTCCTTTCTTTAGATTTGCGTATTACAGTTACGTATAGTACGTACACCTGCCTACCTTATAAATACCCAAGTCACTGTCCTGATTTGGGTTGATTGATCCTGATTGAACGATTCAAATCCGCCAGCGTTTGCAGCAAAACGGCTCCTAACTTGTAGAGCAAAACATTTTTACAATATTTCCGCAAAATTTGAATGACAGCAATCAACAAGTAAAAAATCGAAGTTATCAGCTTTCCTGCGAAGAACTGAGTAAGTTTAATGAGAAATGAGCCCTTAAAAGTTTAGAAATACGCC
This sequence comes from Malachius bipustulatus, assembly GCA_910589415.1. NCBI lineage: Eukaryota > Metazoa > Arthropoda > Insecta > Coleoptera > Melyridae > Malachius > Malachius bipustulatus. Next base: position 24,593,375 of record OU342631.1, on the reverse strand, counting down.
CCTTCTTAACCTTCATATGGGAAAAACTTTTCCTTTTCGATTTAGGAAAATTTTGACTTCGCTTAAAATATTAGTTTTCACAATTTGGGAAAATGTTACAGGAAAAAGTTGTTCGAAATTTAATTTTTCATCCGTATGTACCAATTTTCAACCCTCTAGCAAAATTTTCTTTTGCGAAAACCAGCGAAAACTACCGTTGTTCAATTGCTTTGCTTTGCTAATATTCCTTATTTTTATTTAAATTGTTGTGTTCAAAAAGTATTGGAAAGGTAAAAATAAGTATTTTTCGTTGGAATTGTTATTTAATTCGCTGTAGGTACGTATTTACTTAGTAAAGACCCGAACTAAAGTCAAATGTAGGTACAGTTATTATTTGTAACAATTAAATCAACTTTGCATCAAGTTTATACGCACTTTGCACCAATTAACAGTTTTTTGTTTTTTAGTTCTATATCACCATTAGAAAACCTTATTTATAGAACAACAACGGGAAAAAATGAAATATCAAACAACTTTTTCCTGTGACAATTTCCAAAAATTTTAAAACTAATGCTCCATTTTGTAATTTTTTTGAAAAAAAATGTAAAATTTGATTGTTGTAATAATTGTAAAAGAAGTAGCTAATTAATTATCTAACCATAAGGTGTGACTACCTGGATCATAAACTTTATGCACACTTTTATTACTATACCTGCTATATCTCTTGGCCGACTCAGGTATAGGGTATACACTATACAGGGTTATGCAAATTTCATGGTGCCAGTATTGGGATATCCTAAACCATAAGAGATACAGGATTGCTTAACTTAGAGAAAATTTGCGCAATTTTGTGGCCATCTCGAATCCGTCAAAACATGCAAGATATCTGTGACCGTTCCTGAAATATCCTGAAAAAACTGAAAAATCGAGAAATCTTATTTTTGCCATATCTTTCTTGCCATTGGAAATTAATAAATAATTTTTCGTAGGCTTACATAAGCCGTTATGAGCTATTCATCTGACGTTTCAAAAATTTTCAAAGCCGACTAGATCCCAGAGTTTTCATAGTCAACTTTCGTTTTTCTTATGGCCGCCATATTATTTTTTTATGTCGTTCGATAAGAAAAAAATAATGTAAACCAAAAATTAATAAATTTTAGAAAAAAAAAATTGGAAAATTTTTATTCTACTTTTTTCAAAGAAAAACAGATAGTTCTTAACTGAAATAGGCCAATATGAAGTCATACTGCTTGCCTTATAGGTTGTTAATTTCTCTATGATATTCGATCTAAAAAGTTGTCTTTTTTTAGAAAAAAAAGAACAAAAATTTTTGAAAGTTATTTTTTGAAGTTTATTAGTTTTTGGTTTCCATTATTTTTTCTTATCGAACGACATAAAAAAATAATATGGCGGCCATAAGAAAAACGAAAGTTGACTATGAAAACTCTGGGATCTAGTCAGCTGCGAAAATTTTTGAAACGTCAGATAAATAGCTTATAACGGCTTATGTAAGGCTACAAAAAATTATTTATTAATTTCCAATGGTAAGAAAGATATTCCAAAAATAAGATTTCTCGATTTTTCAGTTTTTTCAGGATATTTCAGGAACGGTCACAGATATCTTGCATGTTTTGACGGATTCGAGATGGCCATAAAATAGCGCAACTTTTCTCTAATTTAAGCAACCCTGTATCTCTTATGGTTTAGGATATCCCAATACTGGCACCATGAAATTTGCATAACCCTGTATAGCTAGGTGATGAGCCGCGGGAGGGGGGGGGGGGGTGGGTAAAGGTTCCACTTTTGAAATTTCCGGTTATATCTCAAAAACGATACATGCGTCATAGCGAAACATTTACTTATAATAAATTAAAACCCATAAAATTATCTACAACTTTTTTTTTATTATGCGAGTTTCAAATTACCAATCATTTCCGAGTTACACGCTCCAAAAAATAAAAAAAAAAAAGTCATTTAACTCACATCATAATATCGTCTAAAATATTAATCAGAGAAACAGCGTTTAGATCGAAAACGCTTGAGAATTCGAAATAAAAAAATAATAAAAGTTTTGGATAATTCTATGGTCTCTTATTATCGCAAAATTTTCCCCTGCAATCAACCGTTTTCGAGATATAAGCGGACACCCAAAAAATTGAGGCTTCCCTTCCTCCCACACCCCTGGCTCTATGTTCACACTCTGAGCACCCTGAACAAGTTTCTGAAGGATTCTCTTTTTACATGCTCACTTTAAGGGCGTTTCCGAGTTGGGCCATATTATCTGAGCGACCTTTCGAATCCATGGGGGGTTTTATAATCCTACAGTTCAATTGGGCCAAGTATAATTTCTAGGTAAAAGTTGAAGCCAGTGGAGACTTGGTTGATTATTTTCCCAGTTATTTGCATGCTGTTGTATGGCGACTTTGTCAGATTTATAACAGAAATTCCTGAATTTGACGTTGAATTAAAATAAAAAAGTTAAAAAACATAATTAACACTTGGTGCATTATTTTTTTAAACATCAATGAAGAAGTAAACGTCATTGCTATCCTAAAGTTGGGCTAAATTTTCACGATGTTTTCAATTTCATGTCGCAATTTTTTCAAAATAATGTTGAGAAGAAACGTGAAAGTAATATTATTTATAAGACAAGAAGTTTAATTTTTATATTTTATTGATTAGAAGTATCAAGCTACAGAGCGGTTATTTGGCATTGGCATTGCTTTAGTAATTAAAAAACGTGGGACTTTTCACATGTAATACCACTAGAGGTCAAATTATTTCCGGAAATTTTTTCGAGCTCACGAATATTTTGAAAATTATCGCGAGCCGAAGGCGAGGGATAATTTTCTTAAAATATTCGTAAGCGAGAACAAAATTTCCTGGTATAATTTGATTTCGAGTGGTATTTGGAAAGAAAATTTCACAACAAAATTAGTTTTGAATAGAAAAATTACAATTTAATTGTTGAATAAAAATATGACATGGCGGCGTAACATAATCACGTGACAACGCCAAACTGACGTTTAATAACTGAGCCGCCATTATTAGCGCTGTCTAACACAAATTTTAGTTTCTAAACTTCACCAGCCGAGTGTGGTTTTTGGTAATGATAAGTCGACAATTGTGGTACAATAGTAATTATGATTAGTATTGATTAGATGCCATTCTTTCCAAAGCGCAAGGATTTGCTCAGCAGATGGATTCTATCAACAAAAAGTGCCATATAATTAATTATAAAGATAAAGTGGTCGAACCCCCATGAATTAGCCGTGATTTAATCCGAAAAATTATGTAAGTACCTATCTATTTCACATAGAATTACTAAATTAGGTAAATTAGGTTTCTTCAGATCATTTTTTAGATAGTGAATCCGTGATTTCATACGTGGTAATAAGCGAAAACATCACTTTAATATTAAATTATAATAGAAACTTTAACAAAACGCATTGGTTGATTAATATTAATAACAGCAACAGTCAACAGTTGACATTTATAAAGATCCGGTTTGTCACTATTAAACGTCAAAAAAATTTCCACTATAATACTCTCCAGCTTACCCCTGCAGGAGAAAATTTCCGATATAATACACAAATAACCATGGCAACGGTAAGCAATGCTCGTACTTTATTGGCTGAAAATTGATGGCGTGAAATTTTCAGTAGAAATATGGAAAACACGATATATGATTTTGTTACTATACAGGGTTATTCACGGTATACGCCACGGAAGATTATGGCCGTGTCTCTGGATTTTAGGATCTTTTTATTTTTGGAGTGGATAGAGACCCGGCAGAGGTACGTTTTAAAATTATATTCATAATGTACAGGGTGTCCCAAAAGCATGAAACATATCAAAGTTATGTTTTTTTAAATGGAATGCTCCTATGTTATTGCATTTTTAGATTGTCTGAAAAGAAAAAATAAGATTGGTTTTTACAGTTGGTGTTTAAATTCAGAAGTTTTTGAGTTATAAACAAGTGAAAATCGTAATTTTTCAAGTTCAAGGCCCAACGAAAACGGCTGAAGATAGAGAAAAACGGCTTACATGTCCCTATTTTAACTTTTCATGTACTATCCTATGGTGTAGAAACATTTGTACCTTCTTTGATTTATTTATTTGTCAACGCGTGGAGAAATCTCAGAATTTTTCAAATTTTTTATCACCCTGTATAAACATTTCATCTACATCATTGGATAGTACATGAAAAGCTAAAATAGGGACATGTAAGGCGTTTTTCTCTATCTTAAGCCGTTTTCGTTGTACAGGGTCTTGAACTTGAAAAATGACGATTTTCACTTGTTTATAACTCAAAAACTTCTGAATTTAAACACCAACTGTAAAAGCGAATCTTATTTTCTCTTCCCAGGCAATCTAAAAATGCAATAACATTGGAGGATTCCATTTAAAAAACATAACTTTGATATGTTTCATGCTTTTGGGACAGCCTGTACATTATCAATATAATTTTAAAACGTACCTCTGTCGGATCTCTATCCACTCCAAAAATAAAAAGATCCTAAAATCCAGAGCCACGGCCATAAACCTCCGTGGCGTATACCGTGAATAACCCTGTATAAGGAATAATTGGTGAAATCAACAATCTCTTGAACATCAAACTTATTTGAAGAGTCACTCTTATATTAGTTATGAATAAGTAGCAGTTTTTCAAAATAAATCTGGCAACACTGCTATTTAAATGGGAAGGGTCTCACATAGTATTTCTTGCCTGGGCAGTTATATGTTTCATTATCTGTGATAATCATCTCATTTCTCGCGAGGTGATTATCACTCTTCGCCCAATTGAGCTCTGACATTATCGAAGGACGAAATTCTTGGCCCAACTCGCTATCACCTCCTTTTGGGCCATTCGTTGACTGGATTAAAATAAATGAGCGATTAATAACGAAATGTTTATTGTGCAATAAACTTCCTGAAGAAAAATTGAAGATTAAAATCCAAAAGGGTTTCCTCAAAATAGAAATTTCAGGGGTGGGGATTGCGGAAAAAAAACTCGACGGTTTTTTGGATTTAGCTCAAAAGTAGCTCGTTTTTATTTCATTAAATTTAGGCACTCACGCACTGTATAAAGAGACATTCCTGCAAGAAATGGGACTGAAATTTAAATTTAAAAAGGGGAAAGCCGAATTAGGGACGCAATAGATATATGTTGCCAGTGAAAATATCCACGAAAAAACTATAATGACAAAATCGCATGATTCGCATGACGATTCCGACGTTCGCATCATTATTTCTACCACATTTTAATTAAATTATAATATTAATATTATTAATTACCCAACCAATTATATTTTCCATTATAACCGGGAAACAGGTTAGAGGTGAAACAGCAAGTAAGCAAGTAAGTTATCTATAAAGGTCGAGATTACGATGTTATATAAGGGAACTGCCCTCAAAGCACTTTATCATCGAAATGAAATATAAAAGGGAGTGTGTAGTTTTGAAGTTTGAGAAGAAAGTGAAGCCGTCGACATGTTTAACTCAAGCGAATAATAAGCCAAGTTTTGGCGTTCTCTCCACTTTCTCTCTCTCTCTCTTTCCCTGTTTCCCTCTTTAAATACTTGGCAGACACATATAACAGGGAACGAACGGAATGAGAAAATATTTCCAAGTTTTAAAATACACGAAACAGATTTGCACTGGAGCGTATGACATTTCAGGATTTGTCATCTCTAATCGTTTGGTCCTCTCATGGCTTTACACTTGAAAAGGTTCCTCGAGATTAATCTTCTAAACTGGTAATGATTTTTCCATTTCCTATACAACTTATAAGGGAATCACTTTCATTGAAACTGTCGTTTCCAGTTTCCACTACATATATATATACAATCTGTCCAGAAAATCCAGGAAGAACTACCCGCGCTATAATTGATATTATGTAGGTAATAAATAATAATTTTGGTCAATGTTGGTAACATTAATAAAAACTACTGGTCGCCGGTAAAGTTCCATTGACAAAAAAGTCTACTTCTATACTCACTTAAACGTTTGTTTTAAGCCTGAAAAGATGGTGACTAGGGGGTGAAACGGCAAATAAGGGTCTTAAAGAAAGCTAAATCCTGCCGAAAATGATTTTCCAATTAATAAAAATAAAAAATCAGGAACAACTTCCCCCTTATAGTAGATTACTGTGCCCTCCTTAACAACCTTGCAAAATTTGAAACATGCCCTTCTTGTCTTTTGTTAAAAATATGAGATTTCCGAAAATTGCAATGTTTAATGAACGTTAAACTTTTGCAGAAATCCTTGCTACCACAACCCGTATTGCTACCACAAGGACCTCTTTGATGTAAAAATGTAGGTACATGGTATGTCTATACAGGGTGTCCCAAGATTTCTTTATCAAGGGATATCCGCGTTATTTCAAAAAATAAACAAATGAAATTCGGAAAATTTCAACCATACCCCTAAGGCTTTGCAGCTGCACCCTCAATGCCCCTTTACGCCTTTCCACCCCTAAGTAATCATCCCTTACTTTTTTTTTCAAATGACTCCCCCATATTTTTTTTGCTCGGCAGGATTGTTGACTTCTTTCTGAATACATTGTCATACGATTTTTTCAAATCGAGACATATCTAGCACGCCGAAAACAATATAATATCAAAACAAACGAGGGTTGTCAAGGAGTTGCAATTGCTTGTTTTTTGTGTTAATGTTTCCTCCAACCACCTTAACTAGTAATACCGGTGTTACTCGATATAGGCGTTAATAATAATAATTGCTTCTGTGATTTTAATGTCATATTAAATGTTAATGGTTATTCCTTGACAACCCTCGTTTGTTATATTATGTTGTTTTCGGCGTGCTAGATATGTCTCGACCTAAAAATTCGTATGAAATTCGTATTTAGAAAGAAGTCAACAATCCTGCCGAGCAAAAAAAATATGGGGGTGTCATTTGAAAAAAAAAAGTAGGGGATGATTACTTAGGGGTGGAAAGGCGTAAAGGGGCATTGAGGGTGCAGCTGCAAAGCCTTAGGGGTATGGTTGAAATTTCCTGAATTTCATTTGTTTATTTTTTGAAATAACCCAGATATCCCTTGATAAAGAAATCTTGGGACACCCTGTATAAGAGTTCATTAACAGCTCATTGTATTATCATTCCTTGGACAAATAATTTTTTAAGGGCTTGTTTGCTATTATTGTCCTCAGAAATGGAGGGTTCGCCTGCGAGAGCTACAGAGAATATTAATAATTAGGTGGGTATGTGCATGGCCAAATTTGAGGGTGTTATTATTCCCTATTTCTACTGAATTCTAAGTCAAAAGGTCATAGAAATCGAGGTCCAAAATGGATTTGTTTTTTAAAATATCTACAGGGTGTTGTTTGAAATGTATAGTGAAAAAAAGGTTTCCACACAAGGCTTTTCAATGTCCGATAAAGCTTAGGAAAAAAGATGCAGGGTTTTGAAAAAACAAATTTTTTCCGGTTTTCGCCGCATAACTTGGGCAAAACCACATCATGTATACTGCTGATGATAACAGGGTTTGCTTTTACTTGTTCTTGAAATCATGGATAATGACAACTGATGTCAGTTTAAAACCGAAATCATGGATAATGAAAGTGCAAAAACATTATTAAAAGACCAAAATTTGGAAAATCGCCTACATTAACTTTACCAACTTGCTGATGACGCAAATGTTGCCAGTTGTACATTTTTTTCCACTGCTATGTTTTACACATTTTGAAAATGAATTTGATTGTGTTTAACCACCATTTTGACTGTAATATTTGTCCTTAAATGTCATTTTACATTTAAATTTTAAATTTCATAATCATGTTGATTTGTGCACGGGAAATTAGAATTTAAAGTTGAAGTTATATACTTAAAATAAAAAAAATAAGCTGAATCAGTATTAGGGTAGGTATACGGAATTCGAAAATATCAAGTATTATTATATCACGTTTATATTTTATTATATTCTCCAACCAAATTTTAATAAACTGCTGACTGTGCGGTATCGGAATTACTGATGGAGAAATGTTTTTGTGCTCGCGCCTCAATTTTTTCACGTCCTCGATTTTTGAAGCAAGTATGTATAAATGTGCTAGTACTACAACGTACACATTAATCTAAATTCACTGATGGTTTGTTCAATTATTTACGTGCGTATACACACCACTAAGGGTTATTTGAACAGCTTAATCTCCGTCTGTATATTTTACTGGCAACCCAATATTAAATCGTAACCGTGAAAAATTCTATAAAATTTACGTGTTCAATTTTGTATAGGTAGCAGGTACACAATGTCCGCCAAAAATAAGCACGAAATGGGAAAATAAATTCAATGCCAACTGATTAAATAAAAAGTTACTGAATTAAAAATTAAACATAAAAAAATCATTTCTTATACCTTACCAATAAGAATTATTAAATTTTTATAAACTTCCGGTTCAAATAGTCAATTTTTTAAATTTTTTTTAGATAGGTAGGCCCAAAATATTATCCCAAAATTAAACCAAGAAATAAAGTAGGTAGGTACTTTTACTTCTTTTTTGCGAACTTCTCGTTAAGAAGAACCATCACTGTTTCATGACTGCCAAGCCAAAGTGAGGTCGAGAATTGGTTTTGGAGCTATTTCAAAAAATAGCTCAAATATATTAAAAAAATAAAATAAAATAAAATTTCAAAAAATTCAGTTAAATGCGACACACATTTCATTTTTAGCATTTTATTTTTATTAAGTTTATTTTAATTCATTATTTATTCTTTTCATTATTTTCATTAATTTTATTTATTTAATTTTATTTTATTTTAAACATTTTATTCTCACATTTCTTCAAACATGTAAAAAATAATCTTTTTTTTTCTAATAGTACAAGAGGACATAATAATAGTACGCAGTAGTAATTTTTATTGATTTTCAAAATATGTTAAAAGGCTGATAATTCTCCATAGTTCATCACACTGACAGGATTGTAAGACAATGGACGAACGAAAATTACATTCATTTTTCACAATTGCCCTTCCAGAAGCCCAGATCTCATCTGATTGAGAATATTTGCGAATACAGGGTGTCAATTTGATAACTTGCCACCCCCGAATTCTCTCTTGAAAAATGTTTCTCACAGAAATCCCGAAACAGGACAATTTTTTTTATTTAATTTATGTTCCATTAACGCAATTTTTTACAGGGTGTTCCTTGACGCAGTAATGAGGACATTGTCTATTTTTTTTTTTTTTTAATGGGACACCCTGTACATTATTACATTTACAGATTGTCGACTAAATCCACTAACAATGGTTTTCACAGTAGGAGCCTAAACTTCGTAGCATATGATAAAATTTTTATACAGGGTGAATGAAATTACATAATAGATTTTTGCGATTAATAGAACTGCGATTTTTACTTGTTTACAACTCATAAGCTACTCAGTTTAAACTTCAACTGTTAAAGCCATTCTTACTGCATTTTCTGAGATAATCTGAAAATGTATTAATATACAGGGCGTCCCATTAAAAAAAAATAAACAATGTCGTCATTGAGTCAAGGAAATTAAAAATGACCTGTTTCGGGATTTCTTTGAGAAACATTTTTCAAGAGAGAATTCAGGGGTGGCAAGTTTTCGTTTTCAAATTGACACCCTGTATATTATATAGTTATGTGGATTTGAGGCCTGCCAATCCTGAAAAATTGCATCTATTGCTTGGGAAATTCTTGCATGTCGAATCTCATTCCAATTAATTACCTACTTATCATTTAAAAAAAGGCATAAATTAATTTTTTTATTGTAGCTTCGCATTGTCTGTCCATCAAGATCGACCCACTCTTAAAAAAGACCGTGAATGGATTATACGTGTAATAATCGCGTCCTCAGCTCGGGAAGTTTTTAAGGTAGGTGTTGTGGGTGGTGGACAAATGCACGTGTCCAAGGAGTTTTGCAAGTCATCGTTCGCGGAAACTGCGTCGCGTCGCGGCGTCGTCTCAACAAGTACGAGTTTTGCACTGGCCAATAATTATTAATGAGACCCGCGAATAGCGCGGCTCGCGGCAGCCGCGGACCCGCGCCACGACCCGCCTATTTCCTCGTCTATTCAACATGGCTGCACTAGGGTACCGCGTGTCTGCCTGATCTAGTCACAGAGTCGACCTGCAACGATGAGATGGAACGACGCCGACTCCGATCCGAAGGAAACGGCGTCGTCATCGTCATCGTCGTAATGATCGTCGTCGTCGTCACGTGATTTTCGGATGATTCATTCATTCTGGCTGCCGGATTTTTTCTCTCTGACTAATTTGTTTGGGATCTATTTGGGATCTTTATGTTGGCAAGGTTATCGGAAAACATATTTATTTGTCTTGTCTTGTCCAAAAAACTGATATATTTTTATTATTATTGATATTTTTGTATTCTTGTATATTTCAGGGTCCTTATTCCAACTCCAGCAGTATATCATTCTTCCATTGCTCAAATACACATCAATGGTAAAAGCATCTTCCAGTCCAGACGACGACAACTACTTATAGCAAAATGTGCAGATGGTGAACTTATATTATACTTTAATAAAGTAAGATGTAGCAAACATAACCTAGTTTCAATAACTGAAAGTCATCAATTGTACAGAATGAAATCTGTCAGCCTCAAGCTCAATAAATAACCTTCGATCAGATTTTTGTGAATGGCATATATTCAGTGGACACAAAAATGTTTTCAAATCAAACGTACACCCAGAAAACTTTTAAATTTGGTGTCCAACAGACTATGCTGTCAGATCGATCCATAATAATTTATAACAGGACACATCTGGCTTTCCGTGGAGAGAGTTAAAAAGAACGCAAAAAGTTTTCCACTCTGGACCCGAAATTATTAAAGACTTGATGAGCTCTAAGTTCTTGTTGAAATTAATTTAGAGATAATTAATAAGCGAGCTCAATGAATTTTTGAAAACTCTTCTATGACATAATAAGCAGGAGTTTTACGTTTAAACTGAGAGTAAAACTTCAGACAACGAAATAACTTCAAAAGGCGACTTTTTAAACTTTAATTTTACGATTTTTTAATTTTTTTGTAATTTCATTAATCAAACTAATCAACTACTAGCCTACCAATAAGGCGGTTTAACAAAAAATTACAAATAATCATTATTATTATATTACACATTCTAAGCCCAAGCTGATGTCACCTATCAAGAATTTTCCTTGAAATATGTTCTCGAAATCTTGAAATGAAATTTTTCTGTTCAAGGTTTCGTTACCAGAAGGCTTTGGTCGAAAATACGGTGAAAAAATGGTAGGCTTTCTTTGACTTTCTGTGCTAGATCGAAGATTACCATCAAATAATCTTGCCGGACGATTAGGTGATGTTCATTGAGTTAGAGTTAGTCCCAGCCAGAATAGTTCGAGAGGAGAATCTCGAGAGAGGGTACTCGAAAAAGGCTCCTCTAGAAGGCCAGTTAAGGGTCCTCAATAATTAAACCTGGAACATCGTAGAGCGCATCAATTGATGCATTGTGGAACGACAACACATAAGTCTAGGTTTGGTCCGAGATCACCACATTGGCGTGAACGCGTTTGGCAAAATCAAAGGAGAAATACAGTCAAAACTGCGTAATCTCCTATAGAACCAAGATTCATTCGAGGCCGTATTATGGCATCGCTTCTGGCCAAAAAGTGGAGCCTGTGCTGGGCTGGATATATTGGCCCAGAGCCAGTCCTGAGAGAAAAAGAACAGCACGGGGTCAAGTAAATATTTGGGTTAGAAAAAAAAAAACACAAAGACCAAATATCAACATTGGAGAGCCTTCATGCATCATCAAGGGCCCAAAAAGAATACAACTGCAAAACTCCCATCACTTAGTGGGAATCAGTTGCTTATAACACCAGTGGGATTACTAACGGGACACACTGCCCTATAGAAGAACACTTGAACAAAATTGAACTGCAGATAATGCAGCAGAACCAGCTAAACATGTTATGTGCGAATGCAAAGCTTTGGAACGCAGAAGACAGGAAATTTACGGACAACCAAAAATGAGTCCGGAAGAATATGATACTCATCCAGTGATGGGGCTGCACAAACTGGTACAAACAGGAGACCAAACTAAGGCAGACAGCACAATAAGGCCATCACCTCTCCGGAGATCTTGAATCAGAAGGCCCTCGAAGGGGAAAAATGGTATGGGTTGAGGTCTTTTTGAAAATTCACGCTGAGTTTGTATGAGCTGAGGTCTGCAGTTCCCTCCTTTACATCGACTACTCCAATGGCAATTTTCCCAGATGGTGTCAGGTCTCCAGAATGGATCCGTTAATGTTGAGGTGTTTTCTGTTTCGGCAGAACCTCGTCCACAGTTATCCAGCAGCCCAGCCTCTTCACCAAAGTTACCATTATGCTATTTATGGGCGAAATACCTCTTTTTACTGGCCCGAAAAGGTTAATGTAGCCATAAAAGAGTAAAAATAAGTAGAAAAAAAAAACAGAACTTGTAATAAAAACCTCATAAATAATCTCATTATTTAATTAGAAGTCGGCAACGGACGAGGAATCAATGTCAGCCAAATATGAATACAAAATGCACACACCCACAAGTATGGATTCCGGCTATGTAAGCCATGCACAGCAAAAACAGGGATAATAAAATGTACATTTCTGTAAGAAATCCGACACTTTTCGAGAGCCGATGTAAGGCCAAGTTTTCTTTCCCACCGAGAGAAGTGACAAGACAAGAGATCTCCGTCGAGATGAGTAAAAGTGCAAGAACAAGACGATGCGAGAATAGGGAATCGGGGATCCTGGAAGACAGGAAAAGGAAACCGTGCAGTTGCGAGGGCGAGGGCGTACGTAACCGGTCGATATCGGGCAGCCTCGCCCTCGACATACTGTCTCCAAGGACGCATCTCTCGGTCTGACACAGATTCTTTCACGCCCGCTTCTCAAACTCTATCATGCTCGGGATGGTTTAAGAATTCAAATTCGATCATTTTGGGGAATGCGTTCATATCCACATTTAAAAATGGAACGAGCCTTGATTACGAAAAAGGAATTCCTTACTTGAAAAAATATATACATATAGAGAAAAAACATTCCCTAACTCAAACTCACCAACTCACGAGGAATAAAAACGTGTTTATTTAGGTAGAGGTGTCTACTTCAAAAACTATTATTTCATAGAAAAAAACGCTCTCGTTATAACGAATCGTTTATTCCTTTTTATGGTTCAAAAAACGTCTTTTTTAATATTAATTTTCATCCGTCAAACGCCATCCTATATAATGCATGGGGATCGTATGGAAGGGGTAAAAGACAGAAGAAGAACTGAAGAGATCGAAGAAAGTAAAGTGACTGGAAAAAATGAATCTATGGACAGTGCGACGTAATAAGGTGGAGAAAACAACACTTTTTAATGAACTCAGACCTCTAAATCAACTGTCGAGAAAAATACGTCAGAAAAACTATGGAAGTGATATGCAGGATGTAACTGCAGAGTGGAAGAAGTATAGAGACAAGTGGTAGTATAAAGTGAATGAGGAGTTTCTGGACTTGAGAAGAGCATTTATTTTGAGATGGAGATTGATGAGTTGAGGGATAGAAAAAAAACTGCAAAAAATGGTTAAGAAACTCGCCCGAGAATGGGAAACAAAAGTGACCAAATACTGAAATTAGGAATCAAAAGAGAGGGAGGTTACTAGGGCAATTCGTCAGGAAGTGTTTTAGGGGCCTTATTATTCACTTTTTTCCATTCACGATTTTGGTTTGTTTTTTCACTGTTGGTTTGAAAGGTACGACAAAGTGAGATTTATGGTTTATGAAGATTTATGAACCATATCCACCGAGGGACGGTGGATTTGTCGTAGGACTCGTAGACGACCAGTTACGACACGAAAAGTCCAGAACTTTCTACCTAAAAACTATGGTTTAGGGGCACTTACTGCAATTCGACGATTGACAGCAGCTCTGATAGAACTGGGGTGAAGTTGTGTTGAGGTAGCTTGCAGCAAAAACTTGGACGCAAGCAAAGTTCCAAATCAAGGATTTGGATCACACCCAGGTGAATAATGTCTGCTCATCGGGGGTTTTCCCATCAGAAATGTAGCAAAAAAAAAAAAAAAACCTATTGGCTCCAGATTTGATGGGGTCATAGCTACGATTAATCAAATCGTGAATAGTAGCGTGTCGAGGACCGATGCACTCCATTTGCTAGTGGGCGAGCACTCAAAAGTGCCACCTCAAAGGTTTCTTCTAGTGTCGGTTACTGCAACTCTCTCGCCCTGGTGATTAATGTATGACCATCGGGGTTCCCATCCGAAAAAGAGCAACCGAGGCTACAGAATTAAAGGGATTCCAGCTAGGATGAATCGTTCAGGTTCATCAAAACAGATTTAGGGGATGATGTTGCTATAGTAGGCGAACATTGAGACTCGGCTACGTTTCACGCTTGCATGGAGAATCGCCCCAAGGTTTTTGAGAAGATTTTGTTTCCTCTGTGGTGGTATTTAGGTTTGGGGCCAAATGTGTCCAAAAAAAGTTACCGTATCCTTTGCTGATGTGTCCAGTTTATAGAAAGAGATTCGCTAGAAAAGATTGAAGATTGCCATGATGGGCTAAACAGCGCGATTGCAAGATTAAAGAAGAGTGTTTTTGTGATACACAAACCCCTCCAAGACGTACTCGGACTGGAAGACATATAGTTCAAGACGGCATTAAACATCTTTATTCACATGCTTCCAATTTTATGAACTATTGATGTTCTTTTAATAATTACGAATCATTACTTTATTTTAGGGAAAATTAAAAGTTTTCTCACATCATCACCTTCCCATATTTTTGGAGATCTTAAAAACCGTTTGCAGAAACTTTTATTTTAGAAAGAAACGTTATAAATTTTTTCTAGAAGAATAGTGCCCGTCACGGTGAAAATAAGAACTGAGCAATATTTGTATATAAGTCATCCGGTTAACGATGACATGAAGGGGAGTATTTTTTATTGCGTATTGCGAAATATCTATAAGGGCGGAAAAAATAGCTCTGAGGGCCTATAAAATATATTACTTTCTGGTAGGGTTCTAACCTCGGTTCTATCTTTTCTATATTTATTGTACAGGGTGAGACTCATACACCATAACATATACCTGACACTGCAACAGTGAAAAATAAGTCCAGGGTATCTATCTACCAAGAGAAAAGTTACGGAAATAGCATTCGATGCCGTGCTAACGTTTTGAAGAAACGTTTTGACTGAATAATTTTGAAAATGCAAGTTTTGTGTTATTAAAATTTGATTTGTCGAAATTACTTGCATCTTTGTTTGACATTATTGACTTTGTTGGAGTGTATTAATCGTAGGCGACTGTCGAACATTGTTTATGGTTTGTACGTGCTTCCACGTGATTACAACTGGAACTCAACCAACACCCAAGGGATCAATGCAACAGAATATCATCGACCAAAAGTTTATCACTGGCGTCGCTTTTTAAGACTCTTCCTGAGAAACGCACTAAATAAATAAAATATAATATGTCCGTTTTTAAGTTACCTACGCAGGTAATATAGCGCCGTATTATTTTACAAGAGGGCCAGTTCAAATTTGTAAACTCATTGCAAATTCAGGCGATGTTACTTTCAACATTGAGATCACGTAAAGAAAACAGCACGTAAAATCTAATTTAAAAAAATTTGATAAACTAAACTTAATTTTCGCTCGAGCTTCAGCCTATTCTGTGTCCTTATTTCGACGCATTTTTTTCCTACAATATAGTTCAAAGCATATTAATTATTATTGTAAATTTTACACTTCATATAGGTACAAAATTATTATAAAAATGAACGCCTAACGAATAAGTAAAAGTATTAAAATATTTATTAGGTAGACACACACAAAATTTTCCCCATGCTATAAGGGGGAAAATCGCGCAACCCTGCTTACATCATGTTCAACATTACTTACTATCCAGTCCAGTATTCGATTCTCAATTCGGCGATTCAGCTAAAACAGAATCGATTCAACAAAAATTCGGATATTGCAGTCTAAAAGATCGATTCTTTTGAGATTTTAAACACATAGAAAACACATTTCTCTTAATAACCCATCCTTAGTACATTTAAAAACGGCGCCCAACATTAATTTGATCAAATCATTTATTTCGACAAACTACAAAAATGGCGCCCAACCTGGGGCAACGGGAGAAAGTAAATTTTAACTTTTGCGATAGGTACCTATTCATCATGTCTACACTGGCGCCGTCAATAAGAGTAGCATGAAAATGTTCACATTAAAAAATTTGTGGAGAATTTGGTTAATATTCTCTAAAAAGAACGACAAGAGCTTGAAGAAATAAGTGCATTCGATGTTATTAAGTGAACGCCTTAAATTATGAATCTATAAATAAAGTTCAGTGTATAAACATATGCAGTTACAAGATGCCAAAGTTCGTTAAAATGCCCAAGCACGGTTAAGAGACAAAATCCAAATATCTTTTTGATCGAGATGGTGTTTATAGAAAAAAATCACATAGGTACATGGAATCGGGTCATTGTGACACCTTCACTGCGAGCATCACATCTAGTCGGGCTACATGAACTCCATCAGGTCAGCCTCTTCTAGGAAACTGACCATCTTGATTATTAGTAAAGTCATTCGGTGTGAGAAAATCGGGTTCTTCCCAAAACGAGACATTCTCATTGGATGTGTTTCACTGTTTCGTCATCCTCCATGTATCGCTGATCGCTAAGCCCATCCTGTGCAGATAATTATTCATCTGCGGAAGTGCCCAGTATACCGTGTGACAAGTTTCAAAGCAGAACATAGGCGAATAGCATGGGAAATCACATATTTGCAGTTTATTTCTCACCACTTTTATCTACAAGAACGGTAATGGTGTCTATCGAAAGATAATTATTTTCTGAGCACGCTGATACCAAATACTTAATAATTAACAGTTTTTTTTATCATCCCAGAAGAACTTAAACATTTTCAAAATTAAAATTGTGAGCGGCCATGACATGCCTAGTTCAAATTATTTTGTCACTGTCAAAACAAACATTTTTAATTACCAATACGCGTTTCCCTGAAAAGATTGTCAATGAATAATAATAATGGCTATTCTAATGGTGGACGCGTTTTTATCGCCATGGTATTATTAACTGGCCGGCCAGATCTCCCGATTTCGCATCTCATCCTTGTTGTGATTTTTCTTGGGATCTTGGGGTTACCAAAAACAAAATTTACAGAGCTAGTCATTGCTGAATGTGCACTCGTTAATAGCCAACAACTCGGACGACGAGCCCGAAGTTCAATTTATAAAAGGGTGGGAATATTGATTTCAAAATGAAGGACTATTTGAATATTTGTTGTAGGTACTTAGTCATTGTTTTAGTTCAATTATTTTACGTGTTTATTTTTCATAGTCAATTTTTGGTAAAACAAAATAATGGTAAATGAGGATTTTCGTAATTGATTAGTGATGTTCAATCAGAATTAAAATAAATTAAATAATTGAAAATATTTGCTTTGACAACCAAAAATTTATCCGAATTTAGCATATCATGGCTGCTCATCTTTTAATTTTGAAATTGTTTAAGTTCTTCTGGGATGATAAAAAAAACTGTTAATTATTAAGTATTTGGTATCAGCATGCTCAAAAAACAATTATCTTTCGATAGACACCATTACCGTTCTTATAGATAAAAGTGGTGAGAAATAAACTGCAAATATGTGATTTCCCATGATATTCGCCTATGTTCTGCTTTGAAACTTGTCACTCGGTATATGCCTATTAAGGCTACCATCATCATCAGGTCTTTCATTAAGCTGCAATAGTTCTAGTTCTTTGGTAATTTTTTTAAAAACCTCCCCTGCATAAAGGCCTTCGAATGGTTCAATGTTGGTAAGTTTTACCAGTGCTGGAGGACTTCCCTCTTTGCCCAATTTCGTATTGTTGTTTTGGCAATATCCGACAACATTCCAAATGCTGGTTCTGGTCCGGTAAATTCGGATTCAGCACTTTTCCTGGCCAAAGAGTCGCTAAGTTAGTTCTCTCCTTATCCAGCATTGCCCGTAAACCAGATCAGAGTTGCTTCATTGCTCCTTGCTAGATCATTCAGGGTTAATTGACACTTCCAGTCCAACTTAGATTTGGTAGTAGCCAAAGGGCTGTTAGAGCGGCTTGCGCTGTTGGAATCAGTCAAGACACGAGGGTGTCGTTTTCAAGGATCTAATAGACAAACACAGACAAGTGCTTATCTCTGGTGCAGGCGCTCTCCCGGGACTCTGTGTTGATGACACGAGCCCTGTTGAGTAATGTTTGTCTGACGAGCTGAGTCGACATGAATTTCACACAGTGTGACTCACCTAATCTGGGCGACCATAATACTCAACGGATTTGGGAGCGGTTTTAACACATACATGAGTATAGGTTGATTCCCAAGGAAGGTCCTAGTGTAGGTATATTTTATATATCGGAGACAAGCTCGAGCAGGTCACTAATTAAAAATGAACAAGACTAAACAGGAATTTTTTCATTATTTAGAGGGCAGGTTGAAATTTTTAGAACCATAAAACTCGCCGCCTGTATGTATAATTAAAAATACGTCTTTGTGACCTTAGGAATACATAAAAGAAGTCAAAACGTGGTCCTCATATTTGGCAGAGGCAGACGCATATTTATTTTTTCACGGTTAGATCACCAGTAAGACTTTTCAAAAATGCGATTTTTTCAGTTTTGAAATTGAAGACAATGACAGAATAGTCTAGAAAGAGATACGATCAGTACTGTGATTGGAGTAACTCTGGTACAATTTCAAATGTTCCAGTCTCTAAAAATCGCAAACGGAGCAGTTGATGTCTTCAGATGCACCGTGCACCCCAAGATTTAACTTTTAGGAGCCAAAAAGTCGTTTCCCTTGTGTAAATATTAATACTATAACATTTATAAAATTTCATTACCAGGGAATTGAAAAATAATAATCTAATGTAATTCCGTTGCAGTTCGCTTCTTCATCATAAATCCTGCGCTCCAAATAAAACATTCGACGAATCCCGAGAGAGAAAAAGACCGGTAAATAATTAGTCATCATTAAAATCAAATCTCGCGAAAATAAAAGCAAAGCAAAGATGAAAACGGCGCTCTAAGTGGCAGCAGGATACAAAAGCAATAAAGCAATCAATAAAAGCCGTAAACAAAAGCCATTCTCATTGTATTTGTACTTACATCCAGCCGTTTCCAACTTGCATCGGTGGTGCGTCTGGGAATCCCGATGGAGTTGCTCCCCTGTAACAATATTGATCGTTAGCAATATGTATTTAAAAGAAATCAAAATAAAAAGCACATAATACAAAATCGCTACAGTTTGTTTCATTTGATAATAACGGAGAATCCGGCGTCGATAATAGCATTAGCAATATAGCAATAATGGAGATTTTGTCTTCAAAAATGAGGATAAGCAAATTGGTTTTTTGACAAGCCACTAATGCTATTGGAACACCCCGAAGACAAAAATTAGAGCCAAAAAGGAAAAAGTTGACTTTATTTTCAACATGTACCATCTAGACTTGCTCGGGGTCCCCGTTTATTATTACATTCCTGATTTTGCCATGCAGTGTGGATGATACACATTTACATCGGTCGGGTTTCGGTTCAAGAATCAAGATGATCGCGGCATGCTCGCCGTTCGCTAATGAATCAGGTGCAGAAGGAGCTCGTTCGCATGGCTCCTGGGATGGAAGGCGAAGGACCAGCTGGCTCTTGCCATCAGCATACAGATTGCAGGCGCTATGACAGGGCAGATGCACCTATCCGAGCGGAAGTCCCGCTCGTGCCTCTCGTTACCGCAGCTCGGGCTCGGAGGGGGCATGCATTAGTGCATACAGGATGGACGCCTGATTTCCTTCTATAAACTGATCCGGTGCACCGTGAGCAGAATAGTAATAGTAGTTGATATTAGAGGAGAGATCATTGATGGAAGACATGTGTGTGGTTGGTCGTCAAAATAGATCTCGATTCTATTAGTTTTAGTTTAGTCAGTGGTATTGATTGACTTGGCCCGTTCGGACTGGGATGGGGTTTTAAAATGTTTTCTTGTTCTATTTAAACTTCCTTGAGGAAATCCTTTAGAGAAGAGATTTTTCTAGCAAGAATATTATTCTATTTACCGTTTTCAAAATTTAGAGTGGCTACTTTACCTGTGTATGTCATTAGTTTATTAGTCGTATTACGTTCCCATGTACCTTTTTTCCGAAAAATAAACAAATTCTTTGAATACCTATGAAAGATTTTTGGTTTCCTTGATATTTTTAGGTCCTGAATGGCAAAAAAATGATATGCCTGCCATAAGAAATACAAAAGTTGACTATAAAAAACCCTGAGATCGAGTAGGCTTTGAAAAATTTCGATTTTATTATGGGAGGTGCCGAGGTGCGCCTTAAAGAGATTATATTCTGAAAAAACTGCCGCCAAAATGTGTAAATTTTCGGCAAAAAAATTAATAAAAACTCAAAAAAATTAATAAAAAGCCGTTTTCCGATATTTTGAGTCGTTTCCGATGTACACTGCTTTGAAAATGAAAAATGGCGATTTTCACTTGTTTATAACTCCTAACTTTAACCTGTGCGTTACAACCATTCTTACTGGATTTTCTCCGACAATCTGAAAATGTAATAATATCGACAGGTCGTAGGCCAAATGGCTTAACCCTCAAATTTTGTGAAATTGAGTCAATAAGGATGTAGATGGTTTCTAAAAGACGTATTCCACATAAATTCAACAACTGGCGTAATCCTGATAAAGCTTTGACCCATATAAAGCTTTGTGGATTACGCCAGTTCTTGAATTTATGTGGAATACGCCTTTTAGAAACCATCTACATCCTTAACTCAATTTCACAAAATTTGAGGGTTAAGCCATTTGGCCTACGACCTGTCGAATTATGCAGGGTGGCCTATTAAAAAAAAAATAGACAATGTAGTCATTACTGAGCCAAGGCGAGGAACATCCTGTATAAAAAAAAGTCAATAGAACATAAATTCAATTAAAAAATTTACCTGTTTCTGGTCTTTTCAATTCTACAAACATTAACTGAGAAAATGACTTTATTCGTTACATATGATACACACCTTGTATAATATACATCATTCTGACATCATCTTTTTGGAAAAACTTGAAAACTGGCAAAATTCAAGTTTTCTGCAAGAATGGTACTTGCAAGGACTAAGAATCAATCTGATATTTTTTTTAAGGTGATACATCATATTCCGAAAAAAAGCTCCCAAAACATCTGAATTTTCGAAAAAAATCGAAATAATTGATTTTTTCCACAAAAAAGTCGCGTTGCTGGTAGAATCTTTACGAGCTTTATTCATCTCCTTTGTTCTTTGAGAGAAGATGTAGTAAATTGGCATGGCGACAATGTGAAAATGAAAGCGTGCTGACGTCATCATTTTTTATAAAAAAAATTCAAAACCAACAAAATTCCAGTTTTTTTGCCGGAAAGGTTCAAGGGCTAAGAATATATTTTCGATTTTTTTGTGGGAGGGATGCGCCTTGAAGAGATCCATCATATCCTGGAAAAACTTGCTCCCAAAACGTCAGAATTTTCGGAAAAAAAATTATAAAAACTCGAAATCATTGAATTTTTTTCAAAAAAGTCACGTTGCTGGTATAGAATTTTGGCTTTATTCGTCTCCTTTATTGTTTAAGGGAAGATGTAGTACATTGACATGACGACAGATGTGAAAATAAAAGCGTGCTGACGTCATCATTTTTATAAAAAAAAAAACTTCAAACTACCAAAATTCCAGTTATTTGGTGGTTCAAAGGCTAAGGATAGATTTTCGACTTTTTTTGTGTGCGCCTTGAGCAGATACATTATATTTCAGAAAAACCTACTCCCTAAACATCTGAATTTTAGGTAATTAATTTTTTACAATGACATGACGACCTTAAAATGTAAAAATGAAAGTATTTTGACACCTTTTTGGAAAAACGACCAAAATTTCAGTTTTTTTATCGAAATGTTTCCAGGAATATTAAGAATACTTTCGATTTTTTTGTGGGAGGTGCGCCTTGAAGAGATACGTAATTTTCCGGAAAAATCTGCCCCCAAAATGGCTGAATTTTCGGCAAAAAAAGCAACATAAAAAGTAATAAAAAAGCCGAGTTGCTCGTAGGATCGGCTTTATTCATCTCCTTCATTCTTTAAGGGACGATGTAGTACATTGACATGACGACAGATTTGAAAATGAAAGCGTGCTGACGTCATCATTTTTATTAACAATTAAAAACCACAAAAATTAAAGTTATTTTCCGGAATGGTTCAAGGGCTGAGAATAGATTTTATTTTTTTTTTGTGGGAAGTACCTACCCCTTGAAGAGATACATCATATTCCGGAAAAACTTCCCCCAAAACCTCTGAATTTCTGGCAACAAAAAATATCAAAAACTCGAAATAATTGAAATTTTTCACAAAAAAATACGCGTTCCTGGTATAAACGGCTTTCTCAATTTCCTTCATTCTGTGAAAGCGTTCTGACGTCATTATTATTGAAGAAAAGTCGCAGGTAATCCAAATTTTATTATTATGTTAAACCGTTTAGGACATATTCAAAGGAAGTTTTATGCATAAATTCACCCCAAGAATCGCATGCACCCTTAAATATTGCTCTCGCTTCTTTTCTCACCCAGCACCCTGTATAAATGAAGAATAAACTAAAAGTTTAAAATTGCTCAATTAACAACTGTGCTTTCTAATAATTATTTATATTATTAATAATTGATTAATTAAATCGTCCATAGGTAGGTATTTGGTGCATTAAATAAAAAAAATTAAAAAAATAAGTCGGACAGGTGAGAGAGACATGCTGTTGAGTAATTAAAAAAACGTCTAAATAATGCATTAATTATTAAGAGACACATGCACCATCGTCTTGCTTGCTCACTTTTTGTTTAATTTCTGATAAGATAATGATGTTCGAAATTATACTTCCGAAATTTTAATTTCCTAATACTTTTTTACAAAAAATTTACAAAAAAGTACCATTTTCTTATAGGTAGTAAAATATATTGTTGGCAGGAAATGTTCCGATAAATTGAAATCAAAATTTTTCGACACCTATACCGAAAAATAACCGTGTAAAAAAGATCACGCACGCTCAAAGAATGAATGCACACATGCATACTGTCAAAGAATTCGCGTATGCATAAAAATACCATGTTATTATTCCTCCAACAGTTGTAGTTGTGTAGATTTCAGTATCCGTATTCTGGGTGTACATATGCATGATGCATGCATGTAAAGTGGTGTATTTCTCACTTGGGCGAGCAGGCGTATCATTGGCACGAGCCCGGGCACCTGTTTTAGGTGAACGAATCTGCCGAAACAAGACCAAAAAGAACGAACGCATTGAATCGCCACAACAGGTGTAAGGAGATTGCATCGAGCCCCTTGGCCGTAATTTTATCGACGTGATTGCTCTTTCTTCTTAATTCAGCAGCATTTGCAATGCAATTAGCCTCTCCAGGTATGTGGTAAGAAGCCTCGTTTCCATGACAAATGTATTTGTGATGAGCCGTCCTATTCATTTTCTTTTTTCCTTCTATAAGTAATGCTGGGCCGGCTGCAATTTTGATCCGTAATTGACGGTATAAATTTGCACTTGGCGATCGTTGAGGTCTTTTTGGAGATCGTTAGTGTTAATGCGATGATCCTTGCTGAATTTTCACGTTGGTTCATTTCATTTGCAAATCAGTTTTGATTCGAAGCAGTTATTGTGAAATTTACAACTCCAGCAATTGAATCAATAAATGTCACTTTTTAATTAATTTGCACTCATCTGTTCCATTCCATTGCAAAAAAATTGTTTTAAATCGTACAATCTAATCCAATAATTATTATCGTCTATAATGCTTTCTCTATTCTACAGTTCTTTTCACTTTAGATGACCATGACGTCATGAGCAACATCATCTTTATAATACCAAGTTTTACTTACTGGCAAGATTGAACGATTTAGTCGGATTTATGATTTATTCCAATGAAAATTACTGTCAACTTATGAGTTTCTCCTCACTCACTCTAAGCTTTCTGGCTTAGTTTCCTTTTGACATTTCTGAAGACTTCAGGTGTTGTTATAATGGCATTCCTCTACAATTCTTCCCCGCAATTCTTATAATGTCTCAGGTTGGGCAGCTTAATCCACTCGCGATTCCAAATGACCCAACAGGAAAAAGTTCAAACGAGTTGGATCAAGTGACCTGGATGGCCAATCGATGGACCTGCTGGTCCACCAATCCAATGTCCAGGAAAACGCTCATCAAAAAATTGCCGCACATCAGCTATCATAATGAGGGAGTATATATGCACCATCTTTCTACTAAATTATGGTAATTTTCTGAGAATTCTCTTATAGACCAAGCGACAGAGCTCTAAAATCACCACATTCTGACAAAAATAACAACGGAATACCACAGGCCCCATCACAATAGCCCCCAGATCCTAACTGCACAGCTTTATATTCGAGTTTACCTTTATTTGCCAATTTAGTGCAAAAAATCGCATTTGTTTTAGTGCTAAAAATCGCAGGAAAGTAGAAGTGTTCAGCCATAAAACGTCAATCTTATTTTTTCCATTTAAATTATGAAAAATAGGTATCATGAGCAAAAACGACCGAGCGCTGCACTGACCCCAAAAAATGAAGACGTTTTTTGAATAAACGCTGATTTTTCCATTTTTTTTGTGGGGGGAGGGGGAAATTTTTCTCTCTTAATGATCAACCGATCGGGTTGATCATTCGCTCTACCATTCGCTCATTTGGCTATTCATATTGTTCAATCAGTTCTTCTGTTATAAGCCAAAAACCAAAAAAAATGCGAGTTTTTGCACTAAAGTGTTAAGAAAAATAAATAAATAAATATAAAGTGGTAAACGCGAGTAGAAAACAGTGCAGTTAGGGTCTGGGGTTATTCGGCGTGTGATGATGGCATAGGCGATTTTCTATTACTATTACTCTTGCCAAAAACAATCTCTATTTGCTTGGTCTATTGTCATCGACTCCAACAAGATGGTTACCCAAAATTCCGGTCCAAACATTCCATTTTTGAGGATGTTTGACATTCTGGTGTGCATGACATTCTCTAAAAATAGTGACGAAAATTCTATGAACACTTGAAGTAGACCCATCAGAAAATTAAGACACCATACTTTTGATTGATTCTGTGTTAGTCCAGTCAAAGTAGGATTTAAATGTGCATTTCATGCGGAAAAGAAAATATTTTGTGTGGGGGTTGGGTAGTCCATGGAGAGTCTAAATCCAAAAATGCGACCTCCTACCCCTTGTGAATTAGCCGCCATATTGGTTTTAGGGGTGGATGGAGTTTTTGCACTTTACGACGTTAATTCGCATTTTACCGAAAAAAGTGTCATTACTTACTTTATTCAGAAAAACATTCTCCACAAATTTGCATATATGACATTTTTTCGTATTTGCAATATTTAATGACCTACAGCGTGATTCATTAAGAACAAGGGGGATGAAAAATTGGTATTTTCGGAATAACTCCTTTTTTTCAATCGCAATCCAAAAATTGTTCCCACAAAACTTGTAGCGCTTACAATTACGAACATTTACATAACAATATCTCATTAATCGGACCAATTATTGTTGCGCAGTAGTGCGCCGAAGTCTGCGAACTTAACCTTTCACTCGTCCAATCCAATTGATGTAGTCAAAATATCATGAATCTTAGGTTTTGAATTTGTCAAAATTCTTATTAATACCTATATCGTTATTATGCGAGATGCATTAAAAGTACTTTGATCCATTTGTAGAATCAATTCTAGACTCTCGAAAGTATAAGCGACTGTCGTACAAGTTGTGTTAAATTATTCATAATAATAGTATTTTATGTACCTACCACAGGACGAAATTTTCTTTAGACGAATGTGAATTAATATTTCGAGGCGAAGCCGAGGAATATTAACGCATTAGAAAAAAATTCAATGGTAAATCGTATTCAAAAATTTTTTTATTTATTTCCTTTGGGTTTCACTTATATAGTCCGGTGTTTATTGGGAAGCTATCGTTCTCATTTTTTCTTTTTTTCCGTGAAGAACCAGGTGAATTGATTCTTATGTCGATGTGATCCAGAGAATGTACTGCGGTTTTTTGCCAAGAATCGGGTTCTTCGTCGTCGTCATCATTTTCAAACTCATCCATCGCTGAGAGTTTTTCTGGTACGTTGTCGCATATTTCCCCGGAACAGTTCTGGCAGATCGCCGTACAGTGCAGACCCGCTTTTCGGCAGCCACAAGCTGCTCCACAATTTTTCGTACATTTGCAGGATATCAACTTCATCAACGATTGTGGTGCAGGATCCCCAGTGGTAGTCAATGGCATCCAACCCCTCGAATATTTTTTCCATCCCCAGTGCTCAGGATTTTTTTCATTGTTGAGCCATTTTTGTATTTGGTAGTATAAGGTCCGATGAGTGTGGTATTTTGCTGCTTCGGCAGTTGGTGGTAAAGCTGCTAGGTTGCATTTACTTTTTGCTGATGATTTAGCGAAACGTTTATATCTGCATCCATTCAAACCGTCACTTGTAGCTGTGTCCCCGTATAAAGTAAACTGCTCGCCAGCATTTTCAAGAGTCTTAGAATCAGCATATTCGTCCTTGAATGACGCAATCAAGGATTCAAGGCTGGGATTTTTTTCCAAGGTTGAGATAAATTTAGATTTACCTATCCCGAAGAATACAGACGTCGTATCGCAACCACTGAAAGCATGTAAAAACAGGATATTTTCCGAAATCAGTGGACCATGCTTCAAGCTGCGTGGCGAAAATACTTGTTGCCGAGTCCGGCCTTGTTGAGGTTTCCTGAGAAAAACGTTCTTCACATTATCTGGACACAATCCCGTCAGTAAGGCCAAAAGGTCCACATCGGAGCCGATGATGAAAACAGCGTCGTAGAATGGAGCTTCACCAAGAGCTGATTCTACGATGAGCAGATCTGCATCCTCTTCTGCAACGGCTGCGCCGATGGCGGAATTTTTCATACGTATCACGAGGAGATTGATGAACGATTTTTTATTTTTATCGTTCGAAAGAAACTTTTCCTGAGTCATGGACGGTATCGAATTCTCATCAAATATCATGTCAGTTGCTCGTTGTTTCAGAGAACGTCTGAGTCACTCATTTTGGAACACTGGTCGTTTCCCAACTGATCGAATGACTTTTTTTGGGATGTGTTTCCAGATTTTCACGAACAGGCTAATGTTTTTTTAAAAGTGCATATATTTTCTAGGCTTGTCTAGACACGTTTTTATTGGTTTTACCACATCACAGACAAATCTTATCTATATACGGCAGCCCTATTTGGAGCGAGTCGGCCTGGGTTATCGCTTACCTGAGAAACCTAATTGGCCCGATCTCACCTTAATGACTTTGACGCACTACTGCGCAACAATAATTGGTCCGATTAATGAGATATTGCTATGTAAATGTTCGTAATTGTAAGCGCTACAAGTTTTGTGGGAACAATTTTTGGATTGCCATTGAAAAAAAGGAGTTATTCCGAAAATACCAATTTTTCATCCCCCTTGTTCTTAATTAATCACCTGTAGGTCATTAAATATTGCAAATACGAAAAAATGTCACATATGCAAATTTGTGGAGAATGTTTTTCTGAATAAAGTAAGTAATGACACTTTTTTCGGTAAAATGCGAATTAACGTCGTAAAGTGCAAAAACTCCATCCATCCCTAAAACCAATATGGCGGCTAATTCACAAGGGGTAGGAGGTCGCATTTTTGGATTTAGACTCTCCATGGACTACCCAACTCCCACACAAAATATTTTCTTTTCCGCATGAAATGCATAATTCGATGCCTTTTTCGTCTAATTTGACTGGACTATGTCGCCCATTTTCAAATGACACGAAATTGACACTTCAATTATTACTTCATTTCGTACTGGGTGGTTCACTTCGCGTTTCTTATTGTTGCAACGCAACAAACTTATCCATCAGTTGCTCAAGCCTCAAGACACTGATGCCTTATTATAGATGGTTTGCATTAAATTGCTATAGTAACGTCAAAAATCTTTTAAAAGAC
This sequence comes from Malachius bipustulatus, assembly GCA_910589415.1. NCBI lineage: Eukaryota > Metazoa > Arthropoda > Insecta > Coleoptera > Melyridae > Malachius > Malachius bipustulatus. Next base: position 24,565,341 of record OU342631.1, on the reverse strand, counting down.
AATTCCAATGACCTTTCACAAATTTACTCTGAGATAAAAGATAAAAGCTCAGCTCAACTTACATATCATAATTTTTACCTACTGTAGTTATCGTTGTTCCATTTTTTTACTGCAGCAAAAAAACGGGCTGTATAGAGGATAATAATGCCTTTAATTTCATTTTTATATGACCCTTCGTGCCATCACTGCCATCAACAATTTTGAAGAGGGTTGCTGTGACAAGCTCAAGGATGGTTTGGTTGTTGTACTTATGGCACTTCATCCCCCTCAAAATCTATTTTGACGGTTTTTGGGGAATTTTATGAAAAATTGTTATTTTTGAAGATTGGGGATTCTGGAACATACAGAGATACTACTTCTCTAACTGACTCTGACCACTTAGCGATAACCATGATATTTCTTTGCCACTGGATACAACCATCAAAATTTAATGGATTTATGCCACGTGTCAGCTTCTTCCAAACCTATTATGATTGTATAGTGCAATGAGTGAAAGTCTAATAAATAATGTTATAACAAAATTCTAGTAGAAAATACTTTATTAAACAAAAATACACAGGGCAAATGTTACTCAACATAAAATAACAAAATTTTAACAATTTATGACATATTGCAACTCTAAAGAGCTATAAAACTACCCCTATTGCATTAAAAAATCTTATTTTTCTTTACAACAAAAATCACATTTTTTTCTTGTCATGTGATGCAATCGTTCCAAAAGACTGCAAGGTCCATTGCAAACTATTCTTGTCATCTGTTTCCTCCGCTATAACAGTTTCCGAGGTTGATGCTTGAGGTGACTCTTCCAATATCGCAGCAGATGTAGCAGTAAAGTTACTATTGGCACTAGTACAAGGTGACGGATGGGTAACAAAACCCGCGTTCGGTGGGAAATCATAACACCCAAGTCGAGCTTCGTATAATAAATTATTAATGCGATTCTGTACGGTTAGTTTGGCATATTCAGTTTTCAGGCATCTGAGATTGTGAGCCACCATTTCTCCAAACAAATCGCTTTCATCCCGTCTTGAATCACTTCTCTCGAACACTGTTTTCGACGTATAAGACACTTGTGCAGACTCGTTTGTGTCATCCTTTTGCATCACGTTGCTTACTTCTTTTGTACTCTTGAAAGCTTGTTGTTGCCTTGCTGATTTTAGTATGGATGTCACCGTTGGCACTGTTTTACAAACTTCCGCTGTGACGTTCTTCTGAGATACTTTACTTGTGTTTTCCATAACTGGTTGACTTTCAACTTCTCCTTCATTGTCAATATCTGCAAAAGACGTACCTTGGCTTAAAGATTGAGTTTCTTCTGCTGACAAGGTGTCTGATGAATTACAGTCCTGAAATGAAGATAATCATGTAAAAGAAAAATTCAACTCCAACACTATAGAAACATAGTGTAGTGAGGAACATGAACCGTAAGTTAGCATTGATTTTGGGAATACAACTTGATACTGTAACTTAAGTAATGCGAATACAAGGTAGCATTCGATCTGGCAAACCTTGGGAGGCAAACCTTCAGACTCGGACACAGTGCAATGGTAACTTTTGCAAAAATTCAGCAGGCTTACAAAGAAAACTGTCAAAGGTCCAGGTTTTTCGGTGGTCTGAACATTTTCAGAAGGATTAAAGTTTTGCAACCTGACCTGAGTCCTTGTGACTTTTTCCTCTTCCCAATAATGAAAATCCATCTAAAGGTAGGTACGTCATTTGGAGACACTAGGAAACATTCCAAAGGTTTTAATCGGGCATCTGAAGGCTGTTTCACTATCCGAATTGCAGCGCTGCTGTGAGGATTGAAAGAACCGTCTCCAGCGCTGTATGGTTTTCCAAGAAAAAATTATTTTCAATGAGATTTTTAATTCTATTGGATGCCAAGGTCAGATAAAGGAGTATTCAAGAGTACAGGAATATTAAAGCCTTTGACAAACAGATAAATATGCCACCAATATCATTCCTTCCCTGTGCCCTTGAGGCAAACTTGTGCCCGATGTCTTTGTGGCAGATGATGCATTTTCTTTGTCTCCAAGTCTAATGAAAGCTACTCTGACGGGTACAAAGCATGAGGATCCATATGAAGAGAAAATTATGCTACTGTATTAGAGTTGGATAAAGCAGGGCAAATTGTCCAAATAAATACAAATACACCCCAGCGGGATCACTTGTTATAGGAGATTTAGACTATGGTAGTAGAGGGGGTTATGAAGAAATGATCCACAACAGTGCAATTCTTTCTGCAATGCCTCTCAAGACGTATTAGCCCAGTCATTATATTAAAAACATCGACCTGAAGTAAGAAAAATTACGTTGTCGATTTTTCTTGTTCTGTCCGTTAGGAGGGAATCACTAGTAGTCAAAATTCAAAATGGCGACCAGATACGAGGTGCGCATCAGTCCGCCATTTTGAATTTTATGAAGAATAATCGTTTTTCTTTCATTTAAACTGCAAAATAGGATACCACATGAAAAGTTAAGATAGGGACGCACTTGAGCAGTTTTTAAATATCTTGAGCCGTTATCGTTGTACACTGCTTTTAAGTTTAAATAATCGCGAATTTTAATTGTTTGTAACACCAATTATTGTGACAACCACCTGTATTCAATGTTCGCAGACAATTTAAAAATAAAATGTCCCCGTTTAATAACGATCACTATAGTGCCTAAGATATATAGCCGGTGGCCCCCTTAATAACGGGACTCCCGCTATTTGTTAAATGACATTCCCGAATTTTTTAGGTTTAGTTAAAAACATTATCAACCATAGAGAAAAAACTATAATAAACAAAGCTGTAGGAAATTTAATTTCTTACAAGTTTAGTATCTTCCACTTTACCAAAAAAAAATTTAATGGCTGAGTTAGTGAAGAAAAACAAATTTTGATAAAATTCAAAATGTCGGACTGACACGCACCTCGGATATGGTCGCCATTTTGAACTCACGCTACCAGTGACCTCCCCTAAAGGGTAGAATAAGAAAGATCGACGAAGAAATTTTTCCTAGATTGAAAGTACACAATAACTGGATTATAGCAGCAAGAAAATCGTTACAAGAACCAAGAAAAATTAGGGACGACTTCCTTCAGTAATGTTACATTTGATGCGTGGGGAAGTACTCAGGTAACATTTGTAACAGGTCACACTTACAAAGTTTTATTTATTTATTTGTCACCACTTCGATTTTGTTTACATTATTTAGTATCGCTTCCAAGTTATTATTTTATTATTTCATTTCAAATGTTCCTTACACTGTTATGCGCAGTCGCATACCAAAGAGCGTTGCTGTCTTTAGGAGTGACGCACCTTCTAGTTATGGAGAATGAAATAATAAAATAATAAGATGGACACTGTATTAAATGAAAATAAAATCAAAATGGTGACAAAAATAAGCTTTATAACAGTGACCCAGTTACACATTATGCTTTTATTTTATTTTATCCAAATTCACTATTCTTTTGGTATAAAAATACAAACAGAAAATAACAAACTTACCTAAATTAGTAAAATAAATTATTGCTTACCTCTAAGTCGGGACCAATTTTAGTTTCTCTCCTATCTGGTTTTTTGCCGTTCAGAAAGCTCATGGCCTTATAGCCAAACCATTTTGATCTGAATTGTTTGCCATTACCTGACTCTTTAAGTTTATTATAATTTCGTCGTTCACGCTGGTACTGACAAATGAGGTTTTTTATTTTCCTTTCTACCTCGTTACAAGTCGAATTAAACTTACGCGCTAATTCTCTGTAAGAGTTTATTTTCTTAATTCTGTTTTTGTATTGAACATTTTTGTCATCCCATAAATTTGGATGCTCTCGAAATGCTTCGATTAAATTGCAAACTTCATCGATTGTCCAATTTTTCTTGTCGTCGGTCATTGTTTACAACGTATTTATTGTAAGTTCTTCTATAACTTCTAAGCAATGGAAAATATTGTCAGTAACGTCAACAAAAACACGACACAAGCAATTTTCACTAATAAGCCGACAGTTTCGAAACAAAACTGGAACACTTTTAATTAACGCCGACCTCGTCTCGACTATTTATAGACTGCGACAACAAAACTGAACGAACACTGAAACTGAACTGACTCAAACTGTCGCCGGCAAGTCGACGACCCGCGTCGTTTGTTTTGTGAATGTTCGTGAATCGTCGCCGCTCTGTTGCCATTCAAACGAGTTTCTGTTTTGTTTTTGTTTATGTTTAGCCCGTCTCGTGCAAATTCAGGCAGACACGTCGTTTATCTGTTTCAATTTAAATTTAATCAATACCTCTCGTTAGTCTCGTTAAGCAATGATTTCAAGGAGTCTCAAATATTTTAATATTCGAACGTCCAGTGCCAGTGATTCTATTTATTCTCTAGTCTAGACATTGTCGGACACTTTTTTCTAGTCATGTTTTAGCTTTTACCTAAACTGACTTTCTTTCGAAATTATTACCTAAGATACGTTTTATATACAAAATACAAATTACAAAAATAACTGGAACTCTTATATTAATAATAATAATCACCTGTTGTATATTAATAACCAGCTGTTGCCGGACCACATCACATGCAGAGGTGCCGAGTTGTTCTGCTGGCGCGTGCGCCAACACCATGGATGTTTTTATTTTTTAAGCTTTTATGGGATCTCGCGTATTTTGCAATATTGTCTTGTCTTACTTTGTAATTTTTCAGATTGGGCTATAAGGGTAGCGAAGAACAATATTATGCAAGCTACTTTACCCCACAGTTTATTTTCGGCAGATCCGTACCTATACGACAAATCTTGGCTTAAGTTGAAAAACTCGAAAACTATTATGACATATAGGTACGAAAAAATTATAAGATAACTTTTTTAGGAAATCAGTCAAGCTTTCTTTTTTCAATAAGTATTTTTTTGATATATCCAACGGATAGGAAACCAGTTATTAACAAAAAAAAACTTTTTTCACCAAAGGGTTTTTGGGAGGGAGGGGGGACTAGGGGGCGGATGCACCCGAGATATTTCTGTGCATGGATTTGTCCTATAACCTCTTCACTAACAAAACAATTATTATTGAAGGAAAATCTTGGATAACATTTTTTATGAACTTTTGGTACATTCTATTGCCCGTATTCACAAACGATAATTTCCTAAATAATTACGTAATTATTCAAATGAGTGAGATGGAGATATGCAGTTTTTTCGCAATAGAATGAGATGGGGATAATTGATTACGTAATTATTTAGGAAATTATCGTTTGTGAATACGGGCATATATATCTACTTTACCGACTGAACTATTATACCTATAATAGACAAGTGAGTAAATAATTTGAGGATAATAACTTTGGCTCTTGGCTCCGCCACTGCCTTAACTCGAAACACGACAGACGACACTGTATCGGCTTGTAAACTTTATCACGCTTGGTTTATTATTAATGTATCAAGGCGAAAATTCCACTGATGTAAAAATGTGAAAACCACTTTAGCCGAATCTTCTCTTTCATATATTTATGAACTTCCACGGCATTATTAACATTATGCATGTGTCTAGAATTTGAATGTGGCAGAGAACATGGATCGTGGATTCTGATCTGAGCCATGTATTGTGTTGCTGGTGATGCAAAAATTCTCAATACGCGGTAAAATAATATTATAAAAGTTAAAATTTCAAAAGTTCAAGTTTAGAATTAATTCGGCCGGAGAACTCGGTCATAAAAAGGAAAAATAGAGACTCGTCATTATGGGACAAGCCTGTTGTGGGGTATAAACACCCTGTCATGGGTGTTCCGGGAATGGAAAGCGAAAAGTCAAGAACAAACTTGTTCTCGAAGTTCTTAGAAGGTGCTAAGGTTCTATAAAAGCTTCGTAAGCAGGCTGCCTGTTGTTATAAATAAGTTGCTTTTTATAAAGTGGTTATTAGTGGTAGGTATAGATAAAGTGAAACTTAAATTATAAATTGGGGTATTAATTTTTTTCCAAATTATCTCCGATAGTTTTTGAAAAAAATGGAAAAAAACTAAATTTTTTAAATTTTGAATTCCTATATTCTATACCTTTTCAACGTCAATTTCAGAAAAAGTAACACCAATTTCAGAAAAAGTAAAATCCAATTCAGTAAAAGGGGACTTCAATTTCAGAATAGTTAAATCAGATTCAGAAAAAGTAATTTCAATTTCAGAAAAGTAAACTCAGATTCAGAATAGGTAAAGTCAACTTCGGAAAAAGTAAAAACAATTTGAGAATAAGTAATTGCAATTTAGGAAAACGTACTAATTTTTCATAAGCGTAGGTATATTACCTTCAGATAAATGTTTTGTATTTATACTACCATCAATAATTCATATTATTCAAAGTGTTTAAACTTTATGTTATAATTACATTAAAGTAGGTAGTGATTTCACAAGCGCTTAATCAAAATTATAAGGCGATGAAACCTACGAACGCGTATTATACTATACACTAAGTTGAAACAGAAGGTAAAAAATTTGAAGTTTCTAGCAGCAAATGGAGTTCCCCAATTTCGGTGTCAATCCCACTGGCCCTCACCGCCCAATCGATCGCATATTACATTTGTCATAAACATTCGAAAATAATTAATCTGCAAAATAGTGTGAGCTGAGCCAAGATCGAACCCACGATCTTGGGCTCCGTCGCCAGAGGTCTTCACCCATGCACCAGGAGCCCTTGGTGGGGTGCCCTACAAGAAAACTAACACATCACAGTAAATAAACATACATCACACCGAAAAAATTATAAAAATAAACATATTATTTACCGTTATTATATTATTACAGTATAGTGCAATAAATGCATTTATAAAAGATAATTTATTCACAGGAAGACCCTTAAATCTAATCTTCTGGAATTGCTTTTACCTATTCTGAATTTCATTTACATTTCTGAAATAGAAGTTACCTTTTCTGAATTTGATTTTACCTTACTGAAATTGAAGTTACCTCTTCTGTATTTGATTTTACTTTTTATAAATTTGATTTAACTTTTTCTGAAATAGAGGTTACTTTTTCTGAAGTTGACATTGAAAAGGTATAGTACTTAGGCGTATTTGAAGAGATATCAAAAAACTAAAAGCACATTCTTACGGCCAATTTTTCTTTGCTATCAAAATTGTACCTAAATAGTAAGATTGAGGGTTACACGTTTCGAATTTACACCGTCATCATCAACCCTTTTTTAAATACGGACCTGGATTTTTTCTTGATTTTGGAAGGTGTCCTTAATTTATTGTATTTAGTTTCTTTTCTGAGATCTGGAAATTTCGTTAAAAAAATATCCAATACGGTTCTGGATTGGAAAAATAACAAATAAATTCATATTTTCATGACTATTCTTTTTGCAAAGAAAGTGAATTATTTATTTTATTATTAAATTTATTCTAAGACCGTATTGAATTTTTTTTAACTTAAACGAAATTTCCTAATATCGGAAAAGAAAAAAACTAAATATGTAGAATTAATTAACTAAATTAAGGGCACCATTTCCTTCCAAAACCAAGAAAAAAATATATCCAGGTCGGCATTAAAAAAAAAGTTGATGATATGGTAGCGAAAATTCGAAACGTGTAACCTCCAAACTTATCAAAATATTTCATATCATATTTTGATAGCAAATAAAAAATGGCCGTGAGAATGTACTTTCAGTTTTTGATATCTTTTTAAATAAGCCAACTAGATGGGAATTTAAAATTTCAAAAATTTAATTTCTTTTTCAGTTTTTTCAAAAACTATTGAAGATAACAAAATTTTTTGCTCAGATTGTTATTTAGCTTTAAACTTAGCAAGTTTGTCCCAATTTAAACAAGTCCGCGTATCCCTTCAAGTTTCCATAGACGGTTACGGACATAATAACCTAAATTGACATAAAAAAAGTTTCCGCCCTGTATAAGTACTTATACTGATACTGATGAATAGGTTCCAAAAAAAATTAGGAGATGATACCTTGTTGAAAATTAAACAGGTTTTTCAAGATTGAAGGGTGTCAAAAAAAGTATAGTAGGTATTTAATGTCTTACCTTACACAGTGTACTTGAAATTTTTATACAGGGTGATTAAAAATCTAATAATTTTCATCACGCTGTATTAAGATTTAAACCACATCCACATAGTAGGATATAACATGAAAAGTTAAGATAGGGACATGTAAGCCATTTTCGGATATTTGAACTTTTTCCTATGTAAACTGCCCTCAAAATGAATGAATTGCGTTTTTCACTTGTCTGTAACTCATAAACTGTAATTGACAAAACCATTTGTATCGAATTTACTCAAAAAGGATGCGAAAATACAATTAAAAAAAAAACAAAAAATAATAGAGAATGTCGTCATTACTGAGACAAAGAACACTCTGTATATAAAAAAAATTACGTCAATAATAAGAAATGGATTAAATTAAATAAATTACATTTTTTTGAATTTTTTTCATCACTCAAAATTTAAAGATTTGTTTAGTACCCGGACGTTTTCCATATGCACCCTGTATAAAATAAGTATGGCTTTAAATTTCCATTACCTGTTGCAAAGCTCAGTGAAGTTGGCACCCCTAAATGTGCCACTTGGGTGTGTGCCCATTATAGTGTGCCCATTAATTTGTCCACGATTTGTCCACGACGTTTGTCCTACCAAAATTTTCGTTTGTCCACCATTCAAAAAAAAAAATTAAAGCAAAGTTAAAAAAAAACTTTTTTGAAAATGAACATTTTGGCTAGTGTCCATTTTATAAAAATTCGCACTTGGGGTGCCAATGTCACTGAGCATATGAGCTCCGCTGCAGCAAGAAAAAACAGCAAAAAAAAAATTCTCTCAATACCTACTAAAAAATATTTCTTGCCAAGCTGACAATTCAAATTTTCTCTCATCAATTATTAGACTAATAAAAAAATCCCAGTCCTAGAGCATGCATGGAAGAAACGAGCGAGCCGTCTCTGATTCCGTAGGGACAAATGAGTTCAAGATCACACCTGCGCTCTCACAATTGACTCTCCTCCTCGTCGTCGTTTTCTATTTGGCAAAAGCAAAACTGCCGACGAGAACGTTGTTCGGGAAACGGGCGTAAATAATTACCGTGCGACAGGCGGGAAGACAGTCCCACGACGCGACGGGCGTTAGAATCACGTTAGGCGGCAGGCGGGTGTTCCAACTTCAACGAAAAAAGGGACTTACTACTAACCGGTACTGGTCGTTCGTTTCCTGAAACAATATACGGCAGGCTAGCCGACAGCGGCTGTGGGACATGTGACCGGCTCTTTTTGGAGAATCGGAGATAGGTCCATTAGACGCAAACGGCTCGAATTCGAGTCACAAAAGAATAGGGACGTACAGGTAGGTATGTCGACCATCAATAGGAGGACTCGTGCAGCTTCTCAGACAATGGACTCTGAAATGAACTGGGGATGTGTTATGTCGCGTCCATGTTAGATTAGCCTTGGAGAACAAAACAAACGACATCCGGGAACACTGGACTAAGATCTAATAAGAAGCAAGGCGTAACTATTATAATAATTAAGAAAAACGTTAGAACGTGTGTGTGTTAAAGTTTGGAACTATTCATCCTGCACAGGATGTCTTAAATATACAAAAAAAAAAAAATTATACACTGTCAATACATACATGCATATAATATGTAACAGCATCCCAGTACTTTTAGTTTGGTTGTGGTGTATGCTCCGGTACAGTCAACTTCAAAAATCGCCCCCCCCCCCCTTTTTTTTAAACACCCAATTTTTCGGTGATATAGTGAATATTTTAATAATTAATTGAAAAAAAGGATAATGAAAACAAAAGTGTGATTATATAAAGAAGGTATTGTTTGTGTTCAGCTATTATCAATCCTCCTGTATGCTCCTTTAACGTCATCCCCTTTCTATTATATACATTTATATACACCAAAACTTGGTGTGTTTACATTTATATACATATACATAAACATTAATTCAATCAGACCGTGTCATCGTATTATATTGTATACGAGTCTAATGCCCGTATTCACAAAGCGTTCTTGCCCTGTAAATCTCGAAAATAATTAAATAAATGGGATGGAGATATACAGTTTACATCCATTAGAATGAGATAGGGATAATTGATTACGTAATAATTTAGGAAATTATCGTTTGTGAACACGGGCGTAAGTACACGTACAAGAGAAGGAGAGACTAATAATAATAAGCAACAAGATACGATCCTTGATGTTGCAATTGCAAATTCAATTTGCTCCCATCAATTCCAATCCAACTAAAGACTCGAGCAGTTCCCGGTTAACTTATGAGACAATTCAACCCTACACGAGAACGCCCTAAAATTCGACTACCCTTAATCCTTAATTGGAGTCTATAGTTTACTCCTTTGTCATTTATGGAGTGGAAATGGTCTTCGACAATGCCTTGAGAAAATAAAAAAGCACTCACCTTTTTCTTCCGGACGCTACTGAGGGTTCCACGACCAATGATGCCCCATTAAAGTTGAAACCTAAAACAGAAGAAGAAAAGTCCTTAGAAATAAATATACGAGGTCGATAGCTATACGAGGAGCGTTCAATAATGATAATAATAATAATAATAAAAATTCGTCAATAGGTGAAAGTGTCTCGTTTTCTTCCCTACAGAATCTGCAAACGCCATCTTTTTCTATGCCAAGTTTCCTCAGGTGTTCATTGAGCTTGCAATGACCTGTTGGGAATACCGTTAGCATTCTGAGGCTTCCTTTGTTGAGGGTCAAGAGTCCAACGGACTTCTCTCAGTTTACCTTCTTCCTTTTGGAGTTCTGCTTTGAAGAACTTGTCTTCAAGGCCACTGAATGGCTCTGGTCCTATGAATGCAGCTGCTGCTTTTCTTGCCAATGAGGGGGTACGTCCATTTCCCTCAATCCCAGTGTGACCTGGTATCCATTTGAGGCAAATTTTGTTCTCTTTGCCTAGTTCGTTGAGTTTTTGTAGGCAATTCCATGCCATTTTGGAGCTGATCATCGGAGAGCTCAGCGTTTTTTGGCTGCTTGACTGTTTGTTAGCTTATATAGTTTCTGTTGATGTTTATTTGGGCGCATACTTCTATTACGTATTACGTGGACTTTTACCATGTTACCGATCGGAGTTTCATAATGCCATTTTGATGTTTGGGCGCAAAGCCACTTATGCATAAAGTCGGCATCATCATCATCGTCTTAATATTTTGAACCACGCCTCTTTCAGCGGCCCAAAGGGACGAAAATCACATGATTGTAAATCAGGAATGTAAGATGGATGTGGAAAATTCTCCCAAAACATTTTTTCGATGGCATTTATTTTGTATAGTGAAATGGGGCAGTTAAGGGGTACTCAACCAAAAGCCGGGCGCTATCAGAATGACATTCCTGATTGAACAGTTCCTATACTTTACACGCGCAGGGTTAATTAACTTGAGAACGCCTTCACTATTGCAAAAGACAGTCGTTCTTACTTTGAAGGGCGAAGGAACCTGGGTCTAGGAAGCTTCGGTGTCACTCTAAACTTGATCTTTTAGATTCTGAAGTAAAATGGTGAGCCCAAGTTTCGTAGCAGGTGAGAAGGGAGTTATCTTCATTTTGCAATCGCCTTAAGAAGCTCAGTAGAGACTTGGAACAAGTCGCTGTTTTTGTTCAATAATAGTCAGCAGCTCAGGAGAACCCATTTTGCGCAAACTTGTCGGTAACGCTGATGGATTTGTTTGATCTCCTCCGCAGTACCAAACAAGAAAGAGGTCATTTAAAAGGTCAATGATGGTTTGGGTGATCGGACCACCCTACCCTAACACTAAACACCTTTTTTCGCTTGAATCGCAAAAGTAATCACATTCTAGAACTGGACCAAGTACATATTACTAATAATGGTATGCCACCATCGAACAACAATAATTGGTCTTTTATCGAGTCCTTCACAAAAATTTTTACACTGTCTGGTGTCTAATTCTAAACAGAATTTCTGTGATTTGCATTTTGGTTACATTTTTCAGGAGTGACATTACTTTTCATACTTTTTGTTGAAACACGGTTACTACTTACTAGGGCTCCCACATGCAACTCGTGATAATTTGGTAAAATTCTTGCATTCGGTGGAAAGTTGGCTCGGTTACAATACCCGTAAAGCGTCAGAAAAAATACTTTTTTTTTGGCAACACTGGTTTATTGATGGTTTTTGATTTATTATGCTGGATGGACGCATCTTATGAAGTTTCTACCAAATGTGTTAGATTTAGATTTATCGTGAGTGGGCCATTGCGACACCTCCCCTGCGACCTTATAAGGTTTATTGTGGCTCACTATCCTGCTACTTCAACCCCATCAGGTCAGCCTCTTTGAGAAAGCTGACCATCTTGACTATTGGTATAATGTATCCATGTCCTCCGGTATGAGGAAATAATCTCTCCCGAAAGTTTGTAATCTGGTCCTTCCCAAAGCGGGACTTGTCACATAGGATGTGTTTTGAGGTTTCGTCATCCTCCAAGTACAGGCGGAATTGATCGTTAATCGCTAAATCCATCCTGTGCAGATGATGATTCAGCTTGCAGTGTCCAGTGTATAGGCCATAGGCCTATTAAGGCTTTCAGTTTTTTCCAGTTAATCTCTAATGGTGCTTTGGTCCTTTTTTCGACGTGCTCTGTATAATGGTCTTCGAAAGTCTTGGTAAGTTTTTCCAGTGCTGGCGGACTTCCCTCTCAACCCAGTTGCGTACTGTTGTTTTGGCAATGTTCGGCTAAATGCTGGTTCTGGCCCAATAAACTCGGATTCGGCATCTTTCCTGGCCACAGGTCGGCAAGTGCGTTCTCTCCTTATCCAGCGTGGTCCGAAATAGGAGTTACTTCGTTGCTCCTTGCTAGTGGCTGTGAGGGCTTTTAGAACCGCTTGGCTATCTGAAAATATCCTTATCGATCTGGATTGTCACTGCATCTTTTCTTGTATCTGCGCACAGAGCTCTATGGAATAGATTTCGGCCTGGAAAGTTGTTGCGTGAAGAACCAGGCTCGAGACAACTCTCTTCTTCGAGTCAGCGCTACACACTATAGCTGAAGTTCCTGTGGAGGTTTTGGATCTATCGATGAACCATCTGAAATACTTCTTAATCTTATGAAGCTTCTGCCAAATGTGTGCACTTGGGGGAAACTTATACATAAGAATTATTCGTAGATGCAGCAGATAAGAAGGTAAGAACTAGGACTCAGTTATTTTGATTGCATGCTCACGCCTAATACCACAAAAACTGGAAGAGTGGCCTTTATTACTTACCAGGGAACAATAATTAATGATAATGATTGGTGCATTGAGAATCAGTTTCCGCGTGTGGTCTAGGCTCTAGGTATACTAATGGTTAGAGTTCCTGGCGCGTAACCAGGAGACGAGCGTTCGATTCCCACTCGAGGACAATACTTTTTCTAACACATTCTCATCCTTTACAATAATTAGGTACAATGATTATGGTGCATTTGGAAGCTGTTTGTACGATGAAAGTCAGATAACTAAATTAAGAATAAGTTTTGGTTGGATTCTGTGTAAAATTTTAATTGTACCTGTCTCGAAGTGTATGATTCTTTTTGTAACGCATCAGTCCACCACTTCCACTAAATTTTACATTACCTACCCCCCCCCCCACCCCCACCCCTTCTCGTGGTCTATATGCCAAGCTCATAGCAAAGAAAGGACACAATGCTATTTATATTCTACGACTTCTACGAGCATTATTACGAGTTGTGTGCATAAATTCACGTTTATATTATAAAGGCAGGTAAGAAAAAAATATATACAAAGCACACGACATAATAAAAATTTTGGCATGGTGTACGTTTTTGTGTATTATTTACCTATACCAGTAATTTTCAGCGTTATATTCAACAGTCTTTTAAGATTTACAAGACGAGGTGACAGTAGAAAACCAAAAATTGAAAACATCCATATTTTTCGTTCTTGTTTTTGCATTATTACTACATACTACTTATTAGCTACCCACTTCAAATCTGGATTAAATTCTCTTTCTTATTTTTTCCTTTGTACCTACCTAGTATCTTAACAGCTTCAAGCAGCATAAATCCGCCATTAGTGACGATTATGTACGATTATGTACGTCATCAAAACATTCGTTTCAGTTAATAAATTATCAATAACATAATCGCCGTCCTCGTAAAAAAATACACGTAAACAGGTTGTTTTGATCACTGACGAATAATAATATTTACTCTCTTTTTTTGTCCGCTTCGTCTTACCGGATCACTTAAATTGTTTACTCTCACCCTATACCTCGTATTTACGTTCAATTTTGAAATAATACTTCATAATTGAACTTCTTACGACTACCACTCATTCATATGAAAATTTTTTAAAGGACAATGAAAGCAGCTGCAAAATAATGTGTCACTCCACCTCTTTGGCTATTAAAATTTTTTGAAGGGGTGACTCTGGTTGGGGGGCGCTAGAGGGAAGCAAAAATACCTTCGAAACCGTGATAAAATTTGATCCATCTCCAAGTTAAAATTTACCTGTTTCAGGATTTTTGGAAAACTTAATGAGGAACTTTACAAACTTCTACCATATGTAGAGTCCTTTTTTGTATGGGGGGGATTTCATGAGACCCTTAAAAAGTATCAACTCCCCTTCTCTGTTGATATACTAGGTGATTTGTAAATTTTGAAAAATATTCATTTGGCTCTATTTTTGTGGTACAACCGTACACTGCTATCTAGCATTCGATCGGTGTTCTGTAAACTTAGAAATTTCAGAACCGGCTTAAGAAAAATTGATTGGGAGAGTTCGTACTAAGAAGTTCACCCTGTATGCTATTTAAAAAAATGTTTTTGCAAATTTTTAAACTGCACAAATAGACAATAAAAATTAGATATAGGTATATTTATATTTATATTTACCCTGTATATTAACAGAGAAGGAGAGTTGACACTTTTTAAGGCTCACATAAAATCCTCCTCCCTCCCCCCCCCCCCCCAAAAAAAAGGACTAGGTACATATATGGTATAGAAGCGAGGGTAGAAGTTTGTAAAGTTCAATTATGGAAATTTCAACTTCGCTACAAAATCAACACATTTCCATAAAATTAAGAATTGTGTCGTTTTTTGAGGTGGCATGCCCAGATTTAAAAAAAATCCTCAATATGAATTGTTTCAAATTTTAATTTGGCTATAAAATCGTTAATACTAAGCAGCTATCGATCAAATTTAGTATAGTGCTGCTTTGAGAGGTGGTGAATCCAGTGGCGTGTCCAGAATTTTTCTAAAAAAATCGCTAATACGATTTCTTGAAATTTTATTACGAAACACTGATGATCTAGTAGGCCTTGGATCTGTAGGAACGGAAAGCTTTTTGATCATATACCATTTTTATAACTTTTTATTAACGTTTTTGATAACCGAATAAAAAATTCGTTTAATTCTCCAGTAGCCTGAACAAGGGCTTACTGATCTATAAAGATTTTACATAGTGACTCAAGAAAAATGGGTCACATAACTACAATACACAAAAGCATCACGCGACAAATTAAATAATAATACACGAATTTGACAACAACTGTTACACACGGGTAAGACGTGGACGTGATTTTCCAATTTTATTAACATCCAGCAATTAATTGTTTTGATTCGAGAAAGACTCCTTCCGACAAAAAAATTGGCGGGAGAATAATGGGTGGTTCAATTCTCGGAAACAAACGCCATGAATATCATTCAACAGTCTCGGGTCTCTTCAGCCGGTCATAGCCAAGGGCCAAATCCGACCCATTTTCCATAAATTAACATCAGCGACTCGCCGGTGAATAAACAACAAACAAACCGACCGGCATCCGGCATACCAGCTAACTTATTAGGAGGGTATACCGAGGTGTTTTACTTCTTGGAACTGAAATTTGTTTATTTTCTGTGCTCGGCAATGATTGTTAATAATAATAATACACCGAAATCGGGTGTCTTAATCACTGAAAACATGCGCCCGATGTGAGGTAGGTACTTCGTGTAGAAATTATCTGAGATTATGGTTGGGTTGTTCTGTCAAACTGAAACAGTGGCATCGACCTTACTATCAAAATGCACCTATTTAGTTTATCGTAAGACTATACAGGGTGTCCCAAGATTTCTTTATCAAGGGATATCCACGTTATTTCAAAAAATAAACAAATGAAATTCGGGAAATTTCAACCATACCCCTAAGGCTTTGCAGCTGCACCCTCAATGCCCCTTTGCGCCTTTCCACCCCTAAGTAATCATCCCCTACTTTTTTTTTCAAATGACACCCCCATATTTTTTTGCTCGGCAGGATTGTTGACTTCTTTCTGAATACAATGTCATACGATTTTTTTAAATCGAGACATATCTAGCACGCCGAAAACAATAGAATTTCATAACAAACGAGGATCGTGTCATTTGAAAAAAAAGTAGGGTATGATTACTTAGGGGTGGAAAGGCGTAAAGGGGCATTGAGGGTGCAGCTGCAAAGCCTTAGGGGTATGGTTGAAATTTCCTGAATTTCATTTGTTTATTTTTTGAAATAACGCGGATATCCCTTGATAAAGAAATCTTGGGACACCCTGTATATTTTACAATATTCTTCAATAATCATGATCTTCTTGCACTCGAACACTCCCAATATCTCATTACCATCGTAATGAGTGTACTGTCATCGTTCCTTGGCCTATAGTCAGTCCTCATCGTCAATGAACTCAATGAGCACGAGGAGTGGCAGCACTGTTTGAAAACACGTAACCGCTGATGATGACTACCGCAGTTGTACAAATCTTCATTGACCATTATGCAAAACAACCCGGAATCATTGAAGATTTTAGTTGGAGTTCATTCAGGAATATTCATCAGCACCAACTTCTCCATTACCACGAAGAATGAGAAAATTAGGGCTATTTCATCCCTCTTAAAGCACTCCAAATAGTAACGGTGATGAGAATGTTATGAAAATTCAAAATTTCACCTCGGAAATCGTCTATCGGAGGCTCGATCGGGAATTTTCGGGGTCGTTGATTATCCGAGGTCGGAAAGCAAGTGAGGGTGATTTCAACCCCTAAAAAAAACACCCCCAAGAAAAGGCAGTGGATACAAAAATCAACATTTTGTCTATATAGGAAATCGTCTCCGGGGGGTTTTCGGGGTGGCTGATCACGAATCCGAAGAAGTTCAAAAGCAAGTGAGGGTAATTTCAATTCGTCAAAACCTCCCCAAATAGTAACATAGTGATAAAAAAATTAAGAAATTCTAAATTTCACCTCGGAAATCATCTCTCGGGGGTTTTTGGGGTCGCCGATTCAAAATCCGAGGTGCAAAAAGCAAGTAGGAGTGGTTCCAATAACTTCTCAAAATCACTCCAAGAAGTGTCAGTGATACAAAAAATTAAAATTTAGTCTGGGAAATAGTCGCTCGGGGGCTTTTGGGGCCGCTGGTCACGAATCCGCGAGCTCCAGAAGCAAGTGGGGTGGTCCCAAGTTTCTAACCCTGAAAACCTCCTCAAGAAGTGCATGCATGGTATAGTATTAGTGTTTCAAAAAATATTTAATATGTCGTCTAGGAAATTGTCAGCTTAAATGAAAACCCCCGCCGATAGACGATTTCCGAGGTGAAATTTGAATTTTCGTAACTTTTTTATTTCTGTTACTATTTAGGGCGCTTTGGGAGAGGGGGAATTACCCCAATTTTCTAATTTTTCGAGATTAGTGGTGATTAATGTTCCTGAAGGTCAAAGGAAACCAGGAAAAGAAGGAATTTTTTTTAATTGGTGCCGTTCCACGACTTTTCCACATTTTTCGGCTCATTTACTGACTACAAGACAACGCTCGGGGTGCGTATAAGTGATGCGTGGTCGCAATGGCAAAAATTGGATGAACTGAAATTCGAATTGCTTCCGCACTCACCCTATTCACCATTACCCGATAGTATATCACCGACCAGTAACTTTTTTATTTTCAAACTTCTCGGGGAGAAATGCCGAGGTCGAAAGCGCTGTAGAGCGGTATTTTTTTTTAGGTTTACACAAATAATGTTTTCTGACGGTTTGAAGAGCTGGGAAAAGCGTTTGACGTTTGACCAAACGTATATTGAATTACGAGGAGGCTTTGTCAAAAAATAAATTTTGTCTTTACTCAAGATCATCATTAAGTCTTCAAGAATCAAGGTTAAAGACTCCAAGAATCAAGTCTTCACACAATCTGTGTTTTTCTATAAAGGCCTGAATGTTTTCAAACGATCCTTGTATAGTATACAGGTGCACCACGCTAACAGATACAGGGTCGGTTAAATTAGAGAAAAGATGCGCAATGTTGTGGCCATCTCGAATCCGTCAAGACATACAAAATATCTGTGACCGTTTCTGAAATATCCTGAAAAAACTGAAAAATCGTGATTTCTTATTTTTGCCATATCTTTTTTATTATTGGAGATTAATAAATAATTTTTTGTGAGCTTACATAAGTGGGCAAGACCTACACATCTGACATTTCAAAAGTTTTCAAAGCCGACTAGATCCCAGAGTTTTCATAGTCAACTTTCGTTTTTCTTGTGGCCGCCATATTGTTTTTTATGTCGTTCGATATGAAAAAAATAATGGAAACCAAAAATTAATAAATTTCAAAAAAAAAATATAAAATTTTTTTTCTTCTTTTTTCAAAGAAAAACCTAAAAAAAACATCGCAATATGTACAAATACGCTGAAATAGTGCTTGCCTTATGTTTTTTTTTTATTTAACTATGAAATTCGGTCTAAAAAGTTGTATTTTTTTTGTAAAGAAAAAAGAAGAATAAACATTTTTTAAATTTATTTTTGAAGTTTAACAATTTTTGGTTTCCATTATTTTTTCATACCGAACGACATAAAAAAACAATATGGCTGCCATAAGAAAAACACTCGGAAAAACAAAAGTTGACTAAGAAAACTCTGGGATCGACTTAGTCGGCCTTGAAAATTGTAGCTCTTGCCGACTTATGTTAGCCTACAAATTTTTTTTATTAATTTCCAATAATAAAAAAGATATGGCAAAAATAAGAAATCTCGATTTTTCAGTTTTTTCTGGATATTTCAGGAACGGTCACAGATATCTTGCATGTCTTGACTGATTCGAGATGGCCACAATATTGCGAATCTTTGGCCTAGTTTAACCGACCCTGTATCTGCGTTAGCGTTAGGTTAGAAAATAGCAAAATAGCAATATAAAGAAGGATATATATGGTGCACCCTGTAGATACGACTACAACTACTGGGAATAGTATGTTTGAGCTGTAATTTTCAAATTTCTTTAACGAGTTGATGCCTTCGAGGTTTATGACCTGCTCCTTGAACTTCGGGGTTGGTTTCACCCCCGTGGAGCGGCCGAAAAGATTTAGTATGTTTAAGCACGATAATTATTGATAAAAAGCACCACAAACCTACATTAATTTATGCTCCAATAACAAAAAAAGCTGTAGCCTGCTTCCGGCCCTGCACTTTGGGGCCCCATGCATATCTCGTTAACCATAGGTGTGGCTGGCCCCCGGTTTGAAGCACAATGAAGCACTAACGAAGCACTAAGGACTCCACCTAATAGCTTCATTTGTGCTACAATAACAAAAAAGCTGTTGCCAGCTTCCGCGGCTCTGCACTTTGGGGCCCCATATCTCGTGAACCGTAGGTGTGGCTGGCTCCCGGTTTGAAGCACAATGAAGCACTAACGAAGCACTAAGGACTCCACCTAATAGCTTCATTTGTGCTTCATATGTGTGGCCCACTTCCTGGACCTACGCCAGGTACCTATCATCAGTTAGTGAGTGCAGAGCTCAAGGTGGAACTAGAAATTAATGCCTGCTGCAATTGAGGACTAAACGTACGGAGTAAATTATACGGGGCCACGCCGGGGTTTCCCATGACTTCGCACTTGTTAAATTGTCTTGTACCTACTTAATTATATTTGTATACCTACTTACCTTCCTACTATAATACAGTCCATAAAATGATGGCAAGGCAACCTTAATAATTTTTCAATTCATTCATTAATGATCACCCGGTATAGTATGTTCAGGTAGTGGCAGTGGTAATAAAACAGCCAAAGAAGTGAAATAAATAATACCCAGTCTAACAACAGGTGATTGTTTATGTTTACCACTCTTCAGCCAAAATGCCCTCGGACAGTCTGTACCTACCCACCTACTGACACTGAACTAGGTATAGGCAGGTAGTTGAATGTGAACATTACTTAATAACAGAGACAGAGTGAGACTTGAATAATAGACAATATAAATTAGCATTTCTTGAATTAGATTAGGAACTCACCGTTCAGTTTATCAATGGCCCTGTCAGCGGAGGACTGATCCGGACAGTCAACAAAAGCATAACCTCCACGTTTTACCAAGATGTTGGTGCAGGACAAGTTGTGCTCAAGAAAGAGCTGCCGAAGAATCGACTCGTTCGTATCCAGCGGCAAATTGCCGATATAGAGTTTGCTCATCGTGATGGGAGGGATTTTCGCCGCTGTCGTGTTCATCGCGTACTAAATTAATTAATTACCTAAACACTTTTAAACTAGAAACTTTATAACTTTTGAGACACGTCCGCCTTATCGTAATAATGAAACAATCAACTCGTTGACATGCGCCGTCGAAACGTTGAAGACAGGCCGGAAAAAGGAAACCGTCTGATTGGTTCGTTAACCACACGTGACTACGCCGCCAACTACTCTCGCGATATGAAAAATCAACATCCTTATTTATTTCTTATAAGTACCGGCACCGGCCGGCATTTTAACCATGTAAGTTTTGCTTTTCCTTAACTTAAAACGGGAAACTGGAGTATTTGGAACGATTATTTTCGAATTATCGATCTTGTACCTAATAAAGAACTAAATTTACAACTGCTTGCTGAATGAAAGCAGGGTGTAGCTTAAAATAATTTAGGTTAGATAATAATTATGTTTGAAAGTTTGTTCTCGCAGATGTGATGTAATTTATGTACATTACAGCCAGTTTACTGTATAAACGACTAGTTAATTTTTGAATTTATTAAATTGAACCGATTGAGAAATTTGATCGTACTGCAATACAACCGGAAGTACCGAGTATTGACACAATAACTCCAACGGCGCCGTGGCTTAGTTGGTTAAAGCGCCTGTCTAGTAAACAGGAGATCGAGGGTTCGAATCCCTCCGGGGCCTTTTCACAATGGTGGAATACTTTTTTTTTTATTTTTTGTTCTGAAATAGTTAAATAATTTAATTTTAATAATAATTTTACTAATCTAAAAAATCTTACTAATAAACATGTTATTAAAAATTAATTACCTATTATAACGTGCACCAGTGTTCGTTTAGATTTCATAAGATCCGGGACCGTGTAGGCAGACCCGCGAATGTAAGAGACCGAGAATTTTCTTGAAGAGCGGTTTTATTTAAACTTATAAATTTAAATAAGTATCAGAGGCGGGCTGTAAACTTGTGTTTAAGGGATATAATAATTGCTATAAAAATGGGGATGGTGGATAATACGTCACTCCGAATTTCGGGAAAATTTTTACATAAAACGTTAAATTATGACCATTATACCTAGACGATATCTTGAAAAAAATTGCGGAATATACATAAAATATTGAGAAAAATGAGTTTAAAGTATCATAAAATTGACCAAAAATGACAGTTCAATTTCCATTAAATTCGCTAAATTGACAGATTCCTAGAATCAACAAACATATTGTTGTGCAACGTTGCCAGATTTATTTTTATTACTTACATTTTGTGATATATAACAATATTTGGTGTAATTTGTGTAATGGTTTATCAATGTGTGAATAAAATTCTATAAGTTTCTATTCCAAAATACATCAAGCTACAAATGAGTCACGCAAGAAGTTCAAGGCAAGGATTACTTTCGTTTCGACGGGTCGCAAATACTTAGCGATTTTATTTAATACTTTTTCTTTTCTCAGTCCCTGCTTTTTCTATTTTGTTGAAAGTTCAGGTAAAAAAACCTAACAATGACCAATAACTTGATTTGGGTCACTTTCTGCTCAAAATCGGTACGTATGTCGTAAACTCAATAATTGGTGAGAAACATTATTTTGTGAAATTTGCTCTAAAAATATCGATTCCGAAATATAATGTCAACTTACAAACTGGGGCATGCGAAAAAGGTAAGCAGAAATTTCGAGAGGTGGTCAATTTAGGTAGGTACATTATGGGCCGATTGGTGTTTTTTGGCATCGCAATTTTCGGACAACAGGACTTGGGGATCATTTTCCCGAGGTAGTGAGAGTTGCTTTATGTCGAAATTATCAATTTTTGTCGCTTGAGTTTCAAAAATGGCGGTGCTACGACTCTTTCAAAATGGCCGATTTTTGCTCGCAATTTTCCAATTTTGACGCTTAATAAGTCGCAGTTTCGATTTTTTTCTTCGCGTTTGAAAAAAAACTATTCATACACAACGATTTAGTAAGTGAATGAAGATTTCCAATTCCAAGATTGCATTAAAAAATAGATGGCCGCAAGCGGCCATTGGGTGGCCGCTAAGGCGGCCCACTTATGCGTGTCTCCGTTCTGCCCTCACGCGATCCCTTCTCATACTGGGCCTGATGACAACGGAACGTATTAAAGGGAGATTATACCTGGCCCGACCGAAAGACCCGAACTTTTCGCATCAAAGTTGTTTTTCAATAGACAGTTGGTATGTGGATTCACTTGAACCTGTTTATTTTGAATGGACGCGACTCCATCGACTCCAAAAAAATTCCATCACCACAAAAGATTGTCGTATTTTGCCATCAAATTGACTTTTCAGTTAATGCGACGCGAATATCTTTTATAGTCGACAGTATAGTTGGCTATACTGCTGAAAAATTTTATTTTCGTAGGCAAACGTGAAAAAAGTTTTGGAAAAAAATGGGATTTTTTTTTAAACAATTAAAAAAAAAGCTCCCCCACCCCAAAAAAAAAACAAAAAAAATATCTTTTGCAATAAATAGATTTTATTTTTTTCATCATCATTTAATAACAAAATAGAAAATGGATAAATACCTAAGTAATAATTCCCACTAGTTACCTACATTTAAAATAGTAGAGAGATACGTCAATAAACTTTCGAAAGATAGTTTGGTAATCTTTTAAAAATATGGTAAAATTAAATAAAAATAACATGGCAACAGCGCACAAACATCTTTCAGCTAGTCTTTGACAGTTGACATGCTGGACAGAAGAATGAATGAATGAATGAATTTATTAAGTTTAATTTTCATTTTTCGTTTAAAGTGAGGTTACAAAATGTGATAAACGTAATAGAGATTAATCTCCGGTTAATAAACGATAATCCAAAAAACAGCGCAATTTTAAAATTCCTTGTTTTTAGTAATTTGACTGAATTAAAACATAAAACTGCTAAATATGCTTTCGTAAAACCTTTACTATAATCTTATACTAGATAAGTGAAAGTACTCCTAGTACGCACAAAACTGGAAACAATGGAGCGAGAAAACTACTGATGAAATGAAAAAATCGAGTTAAAAATCAGTTTTTTTCAAAATTGTACGAAGGATCCGCAAATTTTTTTGCTTAAATCGGCTCGTTTTAAGGTAAGCTTTCTTCCTATATAGAAATTTTCCTAAAATTCGGAGTGACGTATTATCCACCAGAACCAGATGAGTGTTCCTTATTTCATAGCTCACTCTGGGTATCTCATAAACGCTTAGAGATACAGAGTTGATTAGATTACAGGGAAGGTGCACTATTTTGCGGCCATCTCGAATCCGACAAGACATTGTTTTTCTTATAAGGCCGCCATATTGTTTTGCATGTCATTGTGTGCCCGAGCCTCATGCAGTCTGGATATAATGACCTGTTGACTTCTTCGTTTTGGAAGGGGAGAGTTTCATCAACATTTGATCTGTTTAAGATTATGACGTCCATCTTCCCATCATGAACGTTGCCAGATGCATTTTGAGGATTTCTTTATTTCTGATATGACATCCTCCGCGATTCTGAGGTTGTGTGTCTGTATGATCGGTGACCGAGCTGCTTCTTTGGCCAGCTCATCGGCAACTTCATTTCCTATGATGTTGATGTGAGAAAGGGACATAAATGAATTGTATCTGAAAGCCGGAATTTTGTAATTGGAACAGGATGTCCTTGATCTCTATCACCAGGAGCTGTTTTGGGTACTTGGGCGATTTTTCATCTTTTAATTTTTTCAGAATATTTCAAGAAATGTCACAGATATCTTGTGTGTCTTGATCTTGAAGGATTCGAGATTGATTGCACAAAATAGCGCATCTTTTCTCTAATTTAGTTGATTAGTTGACCTTGTATCTCTTAACGTTTACGAGATATTCACATGCGTGCGCATGAGCTCTAAAATTAAGAGACACACCCTATATTATAGGGTTTAAGGTGTCCTGTGGGAGGAAATTTTTTAATTTAAAACTATTGATTTAATGACATTTCCGGAGAAAAATGCTTATTTAAGTAAAAGAATGCAGTTTTTTTATGTTTTTTAGGGACATTTTCGTTCAGTCTTCTTCACCTGCCTATAATCTTTACACGTTCTTGTGAAATTTAAATGAAATTAGTTTGAGCGGCACGTCCACCCGCAATGACAGATATTATTTTAAAACTACTTTTTTGTCTCTGGGGACTTCAAAACGTGCAAATCCACGTTGAAACCTAAAAGTTGAATTTGTATACATGAACACAATTTTTTTATTGTGTTTATTGTGTTTATTGTGTAAGTCAAAATCTACAGGGTGTATCAGAGATGTTGGGCCAAACTTGAAGGAGTGATTCCTCTCATTAATGAAAGTTTAAAATAAGTTTCAGCTCAAAAAAGATACAGGGTGTCAAACTTTAAAAAAATATACCTAAGAGTTTTTGGTTATAGCTCGTGTAAATTTAAACCGATTTTGATGATATTTGGCATGAACAATAAACAAACAAATGCCTTTAATTTGGCTATCTCAGATTTTATTTATGTCTTCCAGTGGCGTAGATATTCAGAGTTTTTTCTTTTTTCCCCTTTTTCCCCTCCTTATCTTTTAAGCCGCTATGTTTTTTTCCAATTACAGAACTGTTATTCGATTGCCCATACATTTTAGAACAAAAACTACCTATTGCTTAATTTTTTTTCATGCGGCGCACCGTTTTTGAGATATTTGAAATTTCCTCAAGAAATGTCACTAATCTAATTTTCAGGGTTGGACCCACTTTTCACATGAAAAGTGGCTCCCTTCAATCCTGACTATATCTACGCCACTGGAAGACATCTACAAAATCAAATACCGAGCAAATAAAGAGCTTTGTTTGCTTATTGTTCGTGCCAATTTCATTAAAATGGGTGTAAATTTACACGAGTTTTGAGCTGAAACTTATTTTTTTAACTAACATTTTTTATGAGAGGAACCACCCTCTTCAATTTTGGCCCAATATCTCTGATACACCCTGTATATTTTCTGTTTATATTTTTTTTTCTAAAACGCCAGGAATATTAAGTCACTTTATACACGGCTGGTAAAAAATGACTTTTCGGGCTTCAGACATTCTTTTTTCTTTTATTTTTTTTAATCAACCTAATCAGTTAGTCTACCAATAAGATTTAACAAAAAATCGCAACTGATAATTATTGCACAGTCCAAAGCTCAAACTCTAATTTCCTTATCATGATTTTTTCTTGAAACATCGAAGAATTTTTTTTACTGTTAGAAGACCCAGCTGAAGACGATTTATTACCGTGAACGTGTAAACCGTAAGTACTTAGTAATAATAGCCATCTTCCGTTCTGTTATATGGATCTACTTATGTACAGAGTGCCCACGAATGGTGTTATGAAGAGGAAAAAATTTCTTAATTCTAAATATCCATTTTACAAAAAAGTCATTCTTTATAAAAAAAAAACTCAAGAAATTCAAAAAACTCACAAACCACACTAAAATAATATGAGATATAGGTATACAGTGTGTTATGACAAGTAGGTAGTAAGAATATTCCAAACATAATTATTATTAATAAAATAATTAAATTATCATTAAAAAGATGTAAGTAAAAAATAAAACAAAAAACAAAATTCTACGTTATACATATACAGGCTCCTATCATCTCTTCTGGTTTTTCTTCAGTGATTTTCAGTGACTCTTCTAAGTAGTTAAATACTCTGGAACCAGACCAGAAGTACGGCTGACTGTAGTATGGTAGCAAGGTGGGTTTCCTGCGCTTGCGCTTTAGTCAGACAATAGCTATGTGAGCATTGTGGTAAAAAATGGATTAGTTAGTAGTAGGCTTGTTCCTGTTCATTAACCCTGATGCGCAGATCACCTGATCTCACGCCACTAAATTTTTGTACCGCGGGTATTTAAAAAAAAATTATCAGAAGAAAGAGCAACGCTGTAAATGAAATAAATCAACCTGCTAAGTTTACGGCGCTAATTCTTAAAAAAAAGCAGAAAATTGTGTGGAATTTCTCGATAAACAGAGTTTTTCATGAAGAATGACTTTTTTTCATAAAATGAATATTATTAAGAAAGTTTTTTCTCTTTCTACATAACCCCATGCACCCGTGCATGGACACACTATGCATAATAAGGTTACAGCGGCAGTAAAAACTAGCTCCCAATTTTGCAAAAAATGTTGAAATATGTCGAATTTTAGCTTGGAGCGGGACACGGGGACCAAAGTCCTAGTTTGTGGGTTATTTTTCCATCTCTCTAGCGCCCAGAACAACCCCTTCAAAAATTTAGATGGCAACATGTACCCTAATAATTTTTTAAATAGCAGATTCGTTCATTTTTTTCTAATTGTCAATACCAAGAACATCCATACATCTTCAAGTGCTACATTTCGAATAGTACGCTCATGGTCGTGTTTTTTGTTTGCAACAGAGTCTTTATTTTCATCAAATTTCGCAATTAAACTAGTCACGTACTGACGAAAACTCATGCAATCAGCGAAAATATATATAGAAGAGAAAAAGAAAAGCACTGACGAAAATACCACATTAATATTCGACATGTTGCATGACCTCAATAGGTACTAAGAATGCCAGGGAAAATAAGATGAGTACTGAAATTTTATATGATAAAGTAACGTGGACCATGGATTCATGATAGAAACACAGAAAGAAAATTTGAACACAGAGATATTAACCGAAATCAAACCGGTGACGCTTTAACTTGAAGAAAATTGGAAGAGATAAATAGAAACACTTCAAAGAAAACTTGTTGCCTTTAATCTACACCTCACGGTTGAAGAGTTCATAACACCGGGAAAATGCTAATCATTTTATACCCCACTTGACAAGGAAGGAAGGAAACTCTGATGAAAAGATACAAACATGGGGAGAAATACATAAAGGAGTAGGTAATTCACCCATAAGATGAGAAATCATTCAATTACCTACGGACAAAATATTCTTGACGTTCAGTAAAACGGAAGCAAGGCCGCATATTATAAGATATATTTCCCAGAGACGTATCCTGAAATACTAAACCGACCAGTTAAAGAAATATCGATCTATAGTTACTATTTTTAATCTCATATTTTATTCAGGTTACATATTCCACAAAACTGGGGAAGTCTACATTCATTTCCGCTACCGAATAAATCAAACCCTGTAATTTAACCACTTTGCTGACTGACCCAGTAAGAGGCAACGTACTCTAAAATCATTTGAAGCCAATTCATACAAGGTAACAGGGAAAAAGTTGAATATGACCAGCTCAGGGGTGAAATGGGTACAACGCCTAAGCAGCCATTTTGTTGCCTGCCAAAGAAGTACTATCTTGTGCGGCTCTCATAACTAAGATAAGACGGTGGTGACTGGTGGATGTATTCTCGTATCTATACTAGTTTTAGCATTTGTTCAAAATTGGGCAAATTAGTTGAGCGTTTCAAAAGACACCCCATAAAATGTGGTGGTTTTTGACGCCACCTGTTGATGGGATCTCGCTGGTTCAGTTTATGAAAGAACAAAGGACACCAAGAAATTTTTTGAAGACTTTAATAATTAAAATACAAGGTTAGAGAAGCGGGTTCCTCTGCAAAAGTATTACGAGCTTGGGGGGTGGTGCCTTAAGAAAGGCTCTCTCCCCTGCTGTCTGACCTCCCTTTGGTTGAGAAGGATGGCGATGTTGCCATACTGAATACAAATTCAGTCAGCAGAGTTGTCTAGTGCACTTCACCAAGATGTACTACAAAATTGGAGAAGACACGATCTTCATTGGTCTGGAGGACTTCAAAATTTGCCGCCTGCTTGCCTTAACGTATGCTTGCCTTAATCTAAATTGGAGCAATCAAACCAACAAAGTGGTAATGAAAACTAACTCAAAAAATATTTAAAAAAATAAGATGTCTTACATACCACCACAATCAAAAGATCCTCACGGAGGGCCAGAGCTCAGTAAATCAAGTCAAATACCTACACCCCTCAAAATTTTTCCAATATTTCGCGTCTAAGCAGAACGCAAATTGAGCAGTTTTGAAAAAAGTGAATGAAACTACGAAAACGGAAAAAATGCTATGGCTGTTTTCGCTAGAAGTTTCTCAATGGCTGCCTTGGCAACGCGATTTAGATCCAGCTTCTGGGACTTTGGTAATGTTGCATTCTTCTTGACATATTCAACTCCTGCAACGTTTTAGGGACTATACTAACTGGTCATGCACATCATTCACAGGTCGGCGCTTCTTGTGGAAGTGGACGATGGTGTTCAATAGCTGATGTTCAACCTCAAAATTGGCAATAGACTGATAAGAATAAATCCTGGACGAAATTGTCCATTTTTGCATTAATACACCAACACCAGCTAAAGGTCCTCACGATCACTCAAACGTATACCAGTTTGTCACGCATCTAACCTTTGTAGCAAGACAAAGACAAGAAACCTCGACTCGTTCGTTCTTGTATGCCGTGCAATATCATATGGTCTCTCCAATCTCCAAGGGACTGATTTATGGTTGTCCCACGCGTAGCAACATTTCTTTCATTCATTCCAGCATTATGCATCCTTGTGATCATAGTTTCGTAAATTATAGATAACAATGCTGTTGTTCAGATGTGAAGGTCCTTTCTAAGAAACCGAGATAATAGAAGTTTCAAGCTTGCACTTCATTATTCTGGTACAACCTTGATCAGGTCTTCTTTTGTAAGGTATCTACACAATACGGAATATTCTTATTCAAATCACTCGCTGAAACAGTGACTTGATTTGAGCTTTCCCCAACTTTCTTTCTGTCTATTGCCTGCATCCAAGATCTTCTTCTTCTTCTTCTTCTTTAGGTTTTTGGCTTTTAGCTTGTTTGTAAGCTTTCAGCCAGCTTACTTTTATTTTTATGCTGCAGCCATCAGGGTACTCAGTAAAGAGTGTCTGAGATGACTCATTCCCTGAGTGGACTGACTTTCTTCTATTTTGGTTCTTGATGGTGTGAATTGTTGAACTGTGGTGGGGGTAGTTAGTTGGGACAGATAGCACAAACAAAGGAGAAGACTTTTCACGCTTGAAGGCAAGAGACTTACACTGATGCATCCAAGATGACGACTATTCTTATTGAAACTTCTACTTCCCAAAGAAAGTGACAAGTACGCATGCGCGACTTGAAATCATCATACTTATATTTTTCTCTGACTACACTGATAGCCTTCCTGATGCAGAGAAACAATTTCTTCTTTCGATAAAAACACTCTCTTTCCAATAATAGGCACAGAACACCTTTAAGTAGCCATCTTCTATTATTTATTTGACACCCTATACAACTGTTTGACAATGTCTTTGTTTATACATCTTCTGTTTTCAACATGTTGGAACTTACTTCTATTAGGCGACTATTTGTACGTTTACCACAGTTTTCTTAAAATTAATAATAAGTCACTGTAACATTTCACCTAAGTGCGGTGAAAACACAACGCAACGCACGCCTTCGTCCCCCGCACGCTCTAAGATATTACATAAAACATTCGTGCGATGACGCATCCGGTATAGATCTGGTAGCGCAGTGACTCATCGTGTTGACGCATCCGCGTTCTAGATATGCGCTCAATCGTTGCGCGAATGGGTAGAAAATGTGTTTATAAATAAATATTAGTACTTCGTGTTACTACGTGTTAAATAAATAAATAATATCGCCAAGCTTTAAATGTAAATAAATAATTAGCCTAATGTGTAGTGTGTAAAATATCCATATTTCATTAATAAATAATTAATGGAGTCTGAAATTTTATTTATAGACGAACTTTCCAGTTCCAATTTATTATTTGTTCAAGTTTACTACTGTAAACAATAGTTGAATTAATTATTGTTGTTCATATAATTAAAATATAATTATTGTGATTAGGAGAAATTGTTGAGAAATGCGCACGAATGAGGAAATTGATACGATCTACACACTTACTCACCTTCTATCCTGATGAAGTAGTTGGTCTATTATTCTTCTCATCATATCTTCCTATTTACATAATTTGAATCCTGGATTCCTGGACAAAATAAGCTCCATAAACTGTATACACATACCTAATACAACGTGTAGGCTAAATTGTTTATAATAAGATTCCTTGGACATTATTCAAAATAATGAAAATCTTACCTGGGGGGTATACAGAGACATCAGACATCATATCATAAGTATGCAGTTGGTGGGCAAGAAATCCTAAGTAAACAAGGAGTTATGGGCATAATTTTGTGAGATAATTAAGACTTTCATATACATAAGGAATATTCGTCGTTGGACTGTATATTCTACTAAGCTATGATCAAGATAAATACACTAAACACAACCCGAGATATGGAGATAAACTCTCCAAGTTAATGAGGTAGAGATCCGGCCAAGTCAACCCGGTTTAATGAAGAAACATTTTTCCTGCCCATGTTGTAAGTGAGTTCGAGTCCTGCGCTTGCCAGGGATGTTCGCGTGCTTCTATTTAAACTATTTGTCCATATACACCTACGTCTAATATGAAAAAATGCTGCGTAGTATTCTTATTTTTATTTTTTTCATAATATAAAAGATGAAATTATTTTTCATACAGGCTGTTTCATCAGCAGACCTATATAGCTTTTAAGGGCATAGTTTTCATTTTCAAGGCGATTCAATCTGTTTTTTTCTGAGACCCTTCGTTTCGATTATACAGAGTGATTCATGTATTTTGCCGACATTTTTGATGAGCAGTATCTTTTGAACGAATTGATGGAATTTTCCTATGCTTGACACCCCCCCCCCCCCCAGATCGCCTAACCTAAGCCATCGTATTTCAAAATGACACAGTTGAGGAGCTGAGACGCAGAATTATCGCGGCAGCTAATTAAATAAGAGGAAATCTTGAAGTGATGCGCAGGGCAGCCGAATTTTTACTCACAAGGTCAATTGTTTTTTCGAAAATAACAAACAGTCATAAATTTAAATCCCGAAAACACTAATAAAAGTTTTTTTCTCGATTCTGTTTAATGGTGCCACGCAATTTTTTGATCTCAATTGCAGCATTTTCATGTAGTTTTTGAAAATTGTCCTAAAATTTGAATTAAATGTATACAGGGGGATTTTTTTGACAAGACAGAAAGAGATCAAAAAAACTATGAAAATGCGGGATATCAAGTGTCATTGGTAGAGGAGTGTCTTCTTCTTCATGCGCCCTGTCCTCTGCGGACGTTGGCTATTATCGTAGCAATTCCACTTTTGTTTGCAGCACTTCTGAATAGCTCAAGGGATGTGAGCCCGAACCACTGGCGCATCAGGTTCTGGAGCCAAGAGTGTCTTTCTTCTGCCTGGACCCCGTTTGCTTTCTTCTAACCTTGGATGATTAACTGGAGCAGGTGCGTAAGTATTTATCGTGTCTCAGTATGTGACCCAGGTATTCTATTTTCCGTTGCTTGATTGCAGTGGCAATTTTCTTTTCCTTTTCCGATTCTGCGGACACCTCTGCATTGGTGGTAATTTTCGGTACAACTACATTTCAAAAGCCCCCAGTTTCCTCATCAGTGTCTCCGACAGCGCCCATTCTTCCGCACTATAGAGGCAGGATGGTGTAATGGTGCCATGGAGCTCTGTGGTGTTTGTTCAAAAGATACTGCCCATCAAAAATTTCGGCAAAATACGTGACTCACCCTGAACAATTGCCTACGACGGGCTGTTTTTAAGAAGAAACTTTTCAAAACCATGCAGATCCTGAATCGTCTTGAAAAACTACCCCTACCCTTAAGCCATGTGTTGCTGATGTATGCAAATTGTTTTTTTTTTTTTAGTGGAAATGTGATTTTTTTGTTTATTTTTGAAATCACCTCACTCTTTTGCTTACACGGTACCCCACACTATCTAATATTCTAACTGCTTTTTTCTGCAAGCCAAAAATCCTATACAGAGATGCACAGAGTGACCCATATATCAATATTGCATACGAAAACCTGCTATGGATTATCGCAAAATACACCATTCTGGCTACGTTCTTGCTAACCAAGGGGACCATGTTCCGCAGGGCGAAAATATAGGGAGACAGACTTCTAGCCAGGTGATCAGTATGGTATTCCCAAGTCATTCTAGAGTCCAATAAAAATCCAAGGAAGCAAACCTCCGGAGCAGACTCAGATTGTGTTAAATCCCTTAAGGAAAAACACGTTTTCACCGTTTACTTGCCAGCGTTCAGTATTAAACGGTTGGAAGTAAACCACTCCGAAACCCTCGTCCCGAAATCAGAGAGCCTATGTGACAAATCTCCTAGCCGAGCATCTCTCACCACCAGAGTCGTGTCATCAGCAAACAATATGGACAAAACCAAATCCGATCTGACAACATTATGGAAGACAGCCTACCTTCTGCCCGTAAGATAGGATCTCTTAAGCCCAAGTGTGTTCCCTCTTAACCCATAGAGATATAACTTCTCCACTAACACGTCCACACTGACGCAATCAAAGGTCTTTGAGAGATCAAAAAACAATGCTCCCACATAC
Organism: Malachius bipustulatus; assembly: GCA_910589415.1. Lineage (NCBI taxonomy): Eukaryota > Metazoa > Arthropoda > Insecta > Coleoptera > Melyridae > Malachius > Malachius bipustulatus. The sequence goes on along the minus strand of OU342631.1, from coordinate 24,532,500 downwards.
TCACTGTCGTTAAACCCATTACATACAGCAGTGATGAGGAAAATCATTGCCGAAACAGTTGAACGAGACTTCCTGAATCCATATTTTGACCGAGAGAACAACTCATTATACTCAAAATGATTTATGATTCGATTTTTTAAAGCCTTTTCAAACACCTTGGTTAATGAAGGTATAATAGATACTCGAGAGGGAGCCCTTTTTGTGTACATACAGGCAAGACAATCGATACTTTCAGACTATCCGGAAAAACACCCTCTCTGATACATAAATTGAACAAACTTGTCAGTGGTATTAGGACAAGTTCCAGGATAACATAGAGAATCCTCTGGCATTACACCCATAGTAGTCTCTAGCTTCACTCTTCTTCAGAGAGAGGATCAAACCACGCACCACCCTCGATGGGAAGTTCGCTCATATAACTCCTGAAATCAGTAGCAAGAGGTTCCAAACTAGCTCACCTGCAATGCTGGAGAAAAACGAGTTGAATTGATCTGAGGATATGTCCTCTCCATAGGACTGCCTACGATTACGCACACCACCTATGCAATTATGACCATAACGTCTCTACCTGGATTCGATGAACGCTCCAGGAATCTGTTGCTCCAAGAAACTTGTTTCTGTATCTGACAATATTACCCTTGAGAGTCAATTGAGGAAAGTGACTATCAAAGTCAACCATCAGATCCAAGGCATCCTTCATCCCAGAACAATTTCGTGGTCTTTTCACTCTCACCGGAAAACACTCATACAATACAGTGTGTCCCATTTAAAACTTAAAAGTTGGTAAAAAAATATAAAATAACGAGAATCTTTAATTTTTCATTTTTTGATTATGACATTTTTTATTTCTGATTAAATTTTGTTCTTGTTACGACGTAGCTCAATAATTATTATATTTAGAGCGCATTTGCTTCTTACGACAGTTTTTTTTTTTTCGTTATGTATAGAAATGCCTTTTTTGTAAATTATTCTACTACTTAACCATAAAAACATAAATACTCCTAGCTACCTGGAATGCGCTTATTAATAGTTCTGTATGCAAAAATGTTTTTCTCAATGCCATTGCTATAATAAGATTAACTCATAAGAATTTTTGTGAAACCGCAAGAGCCTAATTAATTTTCCTGAAGGTCTATAAAGATAATTTATTTTATTAATCTCTCGTTAACGAGAAACCACAATATGTAAATAATATGAAGATAGCTGGAGCTACCAGCTAGTATTCTATTCTGGCGGTAAATGAGCATCAATCACCCATCAGCAAAAATATCTAACATCTGCTTCCTGTTGTGGAGTTGTGGCTGATAAAAACGCAGCATGTGACTTTTAAATATTATCTAGTAGATATTTAAAACTAAATTGTCCCGTATGAGAATAATTATTCTGTACTGTAAGTACCTAAATAAGAAAATTAAAGCTTGATGGTGATGTCACCTAGGGACTATGAAAAAAATTGCTCTTAAAATTAAAACTAACCGCTTTGTTTAGGAGCTAATACACCTTAGAGATGGCACCGTTTCTTTTTTTCTTCTTTTTTTTTAGAGAGTTTTTATACATGGTGATAAAAATTATCAGTTTTTCATCATCCTCCTTGAATAATAAAAATTTAAACCACATAATAGTAGAATACCGCATGAAAAGTCAAGAAGTAGGGACATATTAGTTTTATGATATCTTGAGCCATTCTAGTTATAAATAACTTTGAAAAATCGAAAAAAAGCAAGTTTCATTTGTTTATAACTCATAACTTACTCGTTTCAAACTTCATTTTTAAAAGTCATTTTTATACTGATCTTTTTCAGACAATCAGAAAATATTATAATATACAGGTTGTCCTGTATAAAATAAAACAATGGTTTTGTGTTTATCGTATTCGCAACTTTTTTTTTACCTCTTTCAGTCAATTTTCAATAAAATAGGTCATCCTGTATATGAGATATTACCATTATTTATTGGGCACCCTGTATAAAGTATAAAGCTAAAAAGCTATTAAACTTAACAGCAAAATATGTATATTAACCCATCCCTGTTATGGTTGGTTATCCTTGTATAATATGACAATAGGTCTTAGAGAGCGTTTGATTTAAAATCAGGTCAACGTAAAAGAAAAAAAAAATAATAATAAAATGGTGGCAATTTGTCGTTTGAAGATTCGTTCCAACGTTTATGTTTATGTCAACAATGCGGCTACACGGGAAGAAATACTTTGTTGCTTTTTAAGGTCAGCAGAGGTGAGGAACGCGGAACCGGAACCAGATTTGACAATAGGTGTCGCCGAAAATCAGAACAAGTTTTGAAATCTGGGTCCGCGATCCGCACAATCGATGCAGATTCGTGATCTCTGCTGAAGCATTGTCGACTTCTACTTCTAATCCATTATTCCCCTCGGGACCATTGTGTCCCCGGCGTGTTAGGACGTTAATAAACGTTAGAAATTATGACAATAACGAATAAATGGCCCCTCTTTTACGGATTTAATCAGAGTCCTATTATGTCAGGTCAGGGCGGTTGTCGTGCGAAACTTGTTCGGATTAGCGAGGCAATCAAAAATGTCTCCAAGGAATCCAAGGTAACTCAAGCCGGGACTTTTTGCTTAAAGCAACAATTCATTATTTTAATACTCGCTTAAATAACTCTGCCTGTTTTTAATTTAAAGTTAATTTTATTTATTTAGATTCGTATTTATAATACCTACACCTACCTGCTGTAATATACCTACAGGGATAAATATGAAATTGCTATACCTACTTTATAATATTCCCATTAAATTGTTTCGCAGGGATTTATTTAAAGACTGCAGCGATTTTAAATCACTCGACATTTTACTTAACTGAGAGCTTAAAAAATATCAATTCCAAAAGCAGGTCAATTAAAATGTTGATGGGGAATTTTTTCGTGAAAACTAATCGAAAAGTTCCGTTTCTTTAACCGACAAAGTCCAGCAGTCCGCGTTATTAAAGCAAAGTCTTTGCTGCTAAAGTCTTTGGGACTATTACCGTTTATCCCAGCAGCCAGCCTCTGTCGCTGTGCCCCTGGCAGCTCGACTGGCAGCCACTGAACTCTAGTCAGAACCTGAAACTTCTTCTTTTGGTGGTCCTTTACTTGACTTGTTTTTTGCTTCTTTTCGATTTAAGTTTCGATCTCACGAGGTGGGGGAAATAAAATTACTGCGCCATAACCCCATATGGCGCTGTACAGTAGTTTGGGTGGAAGTGTACCTCTACAAGAGAGGGACGAATTCCCTATCGACCCTAGCTATGGTTCTTCCCACCCAGGGGAGTAGCGGGCTTTAACCGAGTAAAACCTCCATTTTGTGTTCCGCATGAGCACCGGAATCGCCTATTTAGAGTCTACTTCGATCCTCAAGCTTTGGATTTTTCTTCTTTATCTTTGTAGCTCCCTCTCTTCTTTCTCTTTTTCAGCAATTACCTCTCTTATGTAAGTATGTTTCAATGATAGCCCATGTCACCTCTGAGGTCATCGTTTGTGCCATGGTGTTGTCCGGTGTCATGGACGGTATATGTCGAGTTCCATGTACTAATCGTTCCTTCGTTGTTACCATCTCTCGCATTCGTATATTGTGTCGTCTTCACCACAATACACGCACCTATCATCCTCCGTTTTCCCGACCCTCTTTGTGTAAGAGCATTCCTCTTACAACCGAGAAATTGGGTCAAGTGGTCATTCGTCCTCTTATGTTTGCATTCCATCCATCGACCTTTTGATCCATGCGACTTTGCCAGTCTCTGTCTCCCAAATGCCCAGCCAGATTTCCACAGTCTTCCTTCTTTTCTCTCTCTTTACACTGTCTGTATAGGTGGCCATCTACTCTTTTGTGAATTCTCCACCTTTCCCAAGCTAGGAGTTCTATGGGAGGGACAGCCTGTCAGAATGACCTGTATCGCCTCCGCTGATATTGTTCTGTACACGTACAACCCGCAACAGGGCCCTTTTCTGTACACTTATAAGCTTTTGTCTGTACGTACGGATTTTCAGAGAGGAACTCCATACGGGCGCGGCGTACAGCTGGATTGACTCCACAACTCCGTACAACAGCCTCCTCTTGTCATATCCAGGTCCACCTATGTTTGTCATTATCCTATAGACACTTTGGCACTCGTTTCTGCAGCCTATAACTTACTCCCAGATACTTCATTGCTTCGTGTGTTTTTTCTATACTGCCATTTAAATGTTTCCCTCTTCCGAGGTCCCTTCATAAAAGACTACCTGCGTTTTCTGTGCGGCTATTTCCAGGTCATTGTCTTTTGTCCATTCTGAAACTTTTTTCAGACCCTCATTTCCTTGTGTCTCAGCTGTGGTAGATCGATCTTCCGCCTCAACGATCATCATGAGGTCGTCTGCTAAAGCGATCATTGTAATTCCCTCCATTTGTCTTGTCTTCAACAGTTCGTCGTAGAGTACGTTCCACAGTGTGGGTCCAAGGACCGATCCCTGTGGAACGCCTGCAGTGATTTCTATTGTATTTTTCCCGCCTACTGTGATGCTCCTATCGATCAGGTAGTTTTTGATCAGATTTACCATCAGCGTCTTTATGTTTCCCTTTTCCAGTGCATACAGTATATGTGTCCATGAGGCTGTGTTGAAGGCGTTTCTGTGAAGCCATATTGGGTGTCCTTTAGGCCCCCGGTTTCCTCTATCTCCACCTCCAGTCTGCGAGTTTGATCAGTCACTCATACAGCTTCCCAATGGTGTCAAATAAATAAATTGGGCCTCTTGTGGGCCTTTTGGGAGTAAATTTAAAAAACCTCCTTACCATCCAACGTGGGGAATCCCCCCCCATTTTTTTTTGCTTTTACCTGAGTGTATTATCATAATAATCAATAATCATAAAGGGTGCTGAAAATATGGAGCACTAACTCAATGGTACACAATTGAGGAATACCCTGTTAACAATGAAATAAATTCTCTCTAGCACTATCTGTGTCCAAGATAAGAAATGAACAGCACGGGGATCTCGAAAACCATGAGGAAAAAGTTGGGCGACCAGAAGGACAATGCAATTGCAGAAAGAAATTTCAAAAATTATTTTTATTTTCGAATTATCTTGAAAAAAGCAAAATTTTCAATTTTAGTTTTTCCTATTTATTAACGTTATTATTGAAGATTTTGAAAAACTTACCACATTTTCATTGCAGTTATGACCAGCTTTATTTTCGCGATGTCGCAGTTTTTTTATCTGCATGACGAGTCATATTTGCAGGGCCGGACTGAACTCGATTTTTTAAATACGGACCTGATTTTTTTGCAATAAAATTGAAAGATATTTTAATTCTGAATTTGATGATATGCCATATATATCTAGTGGTTCATTATTGACATTATTACTGACACATTGACATTATCAGTTACGGATCTGTGCTCTTAATTAATTTCTTGGATTATACATGGTGGGAATTTTTTGTATACCTAATCCATCTGGTAAAGAGTAAGAGATACATGCAAGGTCAGCTAAATTAGAGAAAAGATGCGCTATTTTTTGATCATTTTGAATACGTCAAGACATGCAAGATATCTATCTGTGATCCCTGAAATATCCTGAAAAAACTGAAAAATCCAGATTTCTTATTTTTGCCATATCTTTCTGATTATTGGAGGTTAATAAATAATTTTTGGTAGACTTACATAAGTCGTCAACAGCTATCCATTTGACATTTCTTCAACAAACAAAAATACTTACTTTTATTTATTATTACATTGAAAAATAATGCCGAACAAGTTAGTCGACAATGTTGACAAGTTGATTTTTTTTAAACAAAATTACCATAATTATCAATAATTCAGTAAAACTTAAGGTTGGTGCTTATCGTTTACTTTAGGTCTCTTTTACGTCATATATTTTTCAAGTAATGACGTCATAAAGTCAAAAATTTTCTATTCACATTACTCGTTCAATCTTTTTACCAGAACCAGTAAAATCCGTTAATATTCTCAAGACATTTTCTGGTCACATCAGGATATACCAGTCCTTTAATCCGTTAAAAAACTATTATCCTTCATGAGAATTAAACTAGAACTATATTTCCATGTGACTATTATATTATAGGTAGATAGAAGACCGTGTATCTAGTTATGGGCCGGTCGAGTTTTTACCTGTAACGACCCTCCCTCCCTACATGCGAACATAATTTAAAAGCCTGATCTTTTGTCAATGTATTTTTTCAGCAGATTAAACATACTCTCTGATTCAACTCCTAACGAATTTTTTGGTTCAACAGATGGGACATTAAAGCAACGAAGGCAAGTGAAGACGATCTAAACATGGGATGAAGGTGAAAAGATCCGTGGATGAATTATTTACCAGTTGTTCACACAGGTTTTATTTTTATTTCAATTTAATTCCGTTGAGATATTTTTTTAGTAAGTACATTATTGTAATTTCTTCTACGTGAGAGATTAGAGAAGCCGAGAGACCTATTAACTTCTATAGAAATATAACGATTAATTTCCTTATAAGCTAAATCTCGTCCCAGCGAGGTATGAACTTTTGCAATAATTATTATAAACCAAAATTAGGTCTTAGAATTTTCATTTAAAAAAACACTCCTAATTAAATAAAAAATATTGCCACATGGAGTAGGTAAGTAATTATTAAATTTATGTCAATAATAATTATTATTAAAGTAATGGCGTCAGCGTCATCTAAAGATAACATGGCTTCATGAACGATAACATATACCATCATGGATTGAAGAATTTTTAAACGGAAGTATCAAATCATGTACTTCAATTAGAACAACTACTGTTCAAAATTTCAAATTATTAAAATCAGCCATTTTTTTATATTTCAAAAATACGAATTTTTTCTTAAAACTTCAACACCCAGTATTTTCTTAACGAATCATTTCCCGAATATAGTTCATAAAGCAAACTCATATTAGGTGTTTTTAGATTCTCTATCGTTCCCTGGAGTTAACAAGATAAAACCTGAATCACCCTGTATACCTATACGACTCGCAGGAAGCTGCCACGAGGGAATCCCACTTGAAATCGTTCTTCTTGTATTTGAGCTTTTGCGACTAGCGAAACCTCGCATTCACATTCATGTCCCTATTTTCGTTAAAACAGACTGCTTGACCGTTAGTTGACGCGTGTTGCAATATTTGACAATGGGATTTTTTATTGATATAATGAAATAATGGAAAGATTTTGGTTCAAAAAATTTTCGGGTCGTAGCTATTGTTGACATCATCATCATCAGCATAATTTCACCTTAATACGGATCTGTCCTCTTATTAAACTTCTTGCGGAATTGTATCAGGTACTCATCGTCATCACAATCCGACAAGTTAAGAAAGTTTGAAAAAAAAACACGTTTGAACCACCACGTGTGACATATATCATTAAATTCAGAATTAACATCTTTCAATTTTTGCAATAAAAAATCTAGGGCCGTATTTAAAAAATGGAAGTTCAGTCGGACGTCAATAAATAAGAAAAAATAAAATTGAAAATTTTGATTTTTTTTTTAATAATTTGAAAATTACCTAAAAATAATTTTTGAAATCTCATTATGCCATTGCCTATCTTTCTGGTTGTCTTCAACCTGTCAACTTCAAAATTTTAAATGGCATGGGGGCTCATATGTGAGACCTAATTTTAAATGTACTTATTTTAATTATCCAAGCAAAAATTTTGTCAGTTTGTCAGTGGGGATGTTTATAGTCCACCTAGTAATTGAAAAAATACTGATATGTCAAATGTGACGTTGCAGACGTCCCCATAAGCTATAAGCGTCCTCAAAGATAATATAAATATAAATGTCAAATTGGATTGGATACATATTTACATATTGGATACACCTTTAAAATGAGGGCTCACGCATGACACCCTATCATGTCCCTCAAAATTTTGAATTTACAGCGACTGCAACATCATTTTTGACATTTGACGCATCGGTTTTAATCGAAAAAAAGGTAAAATTCACGCGATTTAATTTAATTTTTAGATCCATTTAATTCGCATCAGAATTTAAAAAGAGGGAGAGGGGTGAAAAAATCTACTTTTTACACTAGGCGTTAATTATTGCATGGGATATTTGCATGTACGCAAATGAGTGCGAAAAGTTTAATATTGGATCCATTTATTAAAAAATATTCTTGACACTGCATAACGCGAAAACTTAACGACGTTATAATAAATAACGTTAATAAAAATCTTAGATGCGGGTATTATGCTCTCAAAATTTTAACAATACACACAGTATGTGTCCCAGATTCGCTTCTCTATACAGGAATTCTCGGCTCCGTTTACAACTTAGTACATTCAATGACCGGTTTCAGATTTACGATTGATCAATTGGTTTTGAAAATATCGTCCAAAAACCGAAAATGGTGGATTTTGTTTTTCGCAAGTAGGTAAATCCCAAAAGGTTAGTTTGACAACTGTCAAAATGTAATTTTAAAGACGAATAAGATAGCGCGTATGACAGATCTCAATCGTCTTTTGTTATTCCGCAACCCACCTCGCAACTTTCGTTTTTCTTATGACTGCCATTTTGGATTCTTCCCTTTTTGAGCTCCACTAAGATGTATAACACTACGAGTTAAAATATTTTGAAAAAAATCCAATATGACGATCATAAGAAGAAAAGATAACTATCGATTTTTCTCCATCTTAATTATTGGGACACTTTTCAACAAGGAATCCATATACAATTTTGAAGTCCCTAGCACTTTAAGATGGAAAAATCGATAGTTATCTTTTCTTCTTATATGGACGCCATATTGGATTTTTTCAAAATATTATAACTCGCAGTGTTATACATCTTATAGTAATCAGAAAAATAAATTGAGCTCAAAAAGGGAAACTGATTGAAACCTGTCAAACACCTTATAAAATTCATCTTGAAAAAGTGTCCGAATAATGTCACATTTTGACAGCTGTCAAATTAACCGTTTTGGAATTACTTGCGAAAAACGGAAGCCGCGCCATTTATGGTTTTTGGCCGATATTTCTAAAACCAATTGACCGATCGTAAATCTGAAACCGGTTATCGAATTCACTAATTAAGCTTCCCTTAAAACTTTCCACACATGCATTTAACCTTTGTTGTATACAGGGTGTTTCTTAATAACATGCTAAAACCACAGCATAATGCTGTGCTAAAACTTCAGGATGTGATAGAGTTATTTTTTATTATCTCCGAAAATGGCTTAGGTATTTTTTTTTTCAATTTTATATAGCATGTCTTAATGGACTATAAAACCATATATTTCAATTAGAAAATATTTTCTATTGATCCACTATGATATTTTCTGTTTTCAAAATAAAATAAATATAAATATAATAAAATAAAATAAATAAAATATTATTCGCTATAGTTTTTTTAGATTAATATAATTTTAATTTAATTGTTTTGGTCAAGAATAATAGTGCGTCCAACAAGAAAAACGCAAGAGACCGTTTTCATGTAGAATTGATCAAACTAATAATCAGAAAAAATATCCGTATTGCTAAATGTCAGTGGCTCACCAATTTTTTTGAAAAAAATGTCAGAGGACATGTTTGTAGGGACGCCACTGGTGGAGCAATAGAAAAACTTTTCTAATTGAAATATGTGGTTTATGAAGACATGCCAAATTTGAGAAAAATATTAAATTATTTTCGTAGATGATAAGAAAACAACTCGTAAAAAATAAAAAATTCAACACCCTGTAGAAAAAAATGAAGCCCTTTGGTTCCTACTATAAAAAAATTGCCACAAACCTAAAAACAATTATACAGTCGTACATAAAATCACATTACCTTTTAAATGAGGGGTCACTCTACCCACCTCCTTTCCATTTAAAGTTCTTCAAACGGTGTCTGCCGTGGCTAGGGGGTTTGTTGCGTCAAGGATAAAAAGGTGTCCCGCCAGAAACAAAAATTGACCTCTCTCGGGGGATTGTTTTCAAAAAATCACCCAATCTACTTAGGTACGTTTATACAGCTTCGTTGGTAGCAATATTAGTGTATTTTTTAACAAAAAAATACACTATTGAGGACGACATCACTTTTCGAAAATCACCCAAACTCATCAAATGTCCACCGATCATGACCCCCAGATCCCGAAAAAGTGGTTTTCCAAAATTCACCTGCCCACGATATATATACAGGGTGTTGATTTTCAAAGCGGGCCATAGGGGATTAGCATTGCGAAAGTGGTTTTTGAGGATTCCTGCTCGCCGTTTAAACTGACAGAAATGGTTTTGGTATCAAAATGAAGCTAAAATTATTGCGCATAACGCTTGCCATCAGAAATTAATTTAATTTCACGTTGTTTTCTAAAATTCTTCAGTAAAAATTCAAGTAATTGTTAATGTTTAATCACAAAATAGCATGCCTTGCCTAAACAATAATGACGTTTCTACGTTTTGACAATCCAATAATAGAACCAGACTTTATTCTTACCTACTGACTTATAAATTTTTATTATTGGATTGTCGAAACGTAGAAACGTCATTATTGTTTAGGCAAGGCATACTATTTTGTGATTAAACATTAACAATTACTTGAATTTTTACTGAAGAATTTTAGAAAACAACGTGAAATTAAATTAATTTCTGATGGCAAGCGTTATGCGCAATAATTTTAGCTTCATTTTGATACCAAAACCATTTCTGTCAGTTTAAACGGCGAGCAGGAATCCTCAAAAACCACTTTCGCAATGCTAATCCCCTATGGCCCGCTTTGAAAATCAACACCCTGTATATATATATATTTATTTCTCCAAAATCACGATTTTTCGATTTTAAAAACGCTCCTGTAGCTTTATCTTTCAAGATTAGTGAACGAAATTTTGGATTCTTGTAAAGCTTTAGAATGACGTTAGATTTTCGTTGAAAAAATTTCCAAAAGTCACGTCACTTCTACAGGGTGTCCTTCCAAAATTCCACTAATCCGGTCCTTGAGGCACGGTTTCTAGCCACAGTTTTCAATCTAGGGGGCTGAAATTTTTGTGAGAGTAAGATGTCTACAAGGACTGGTCTGGTATTGCACTTGAGCAAAATCGGCCGATCTGTTTCAAAATGGCGACCATTTGAATTTTCGGAAAATTTACTATTTTTTTAATCTCTGTATGAGCAAGATGGCAAAAAAACTTTCACATCAAGTAACAGGATTGAAAGAAAATTAATTGAAATTTGAGTTAATGCAAAAAAATTTGAATTTTTTCAATTAATAAGCCAGTGGCGTGGGCAGGAAAAGAGTGAAAATGGCTTAATTTCTATAACCGTTTTTGAGCACATTTTTGAAGGAATTGAACTAAGATTTTCACAGTAGACAACTATACTAATACTCTTTAATCTTCAAAAATTTCAAGGATCAAATAAAAAAAAAATGGCAAAGATATTCAAATTTATTTTACATGATGTAAATTTCTCTAAAATTTTAAAAACGCTCTAGTAGCTTCATCTTTCAAGATTAGTGAAAGAAATTTTTTACTCTTGTGAAACTTTGGGATGACGGTAAATTTTCGTTGAAAAATTTTTCAAAAGTCGCGTTACTTCTACAGGGTGTCCTTTAAAATTTCGAAACATATCCGGTCCTGTGGCACGGTTTTCTGGTAGCAGTTTTCAATCTAGGAGGCTGAAATTTTTATGGGAGGAAGATATTATCCACAAGTAGTGGTCTGGTATTGCATTTTTTGAGCAAAATCGATCGAGCCGTTTCAAAATAGCGGCTTTTTGAATTTTAGGGAAAAAGGCTATTTTTTAGTCCCTGTATAAGCAATATAGAAGGAAAACTTTTCACAACAAAATAATGAGGATGACAATTAAAGGCTGGTTTAATAACTTAACGATTGAATGTAATATGCAGACCCGGGACTGCTTGATTTAAAACCAGCACCAGCACCAGACCAGCGCACCGTTTTCGTTTTCATCGCGCTCGGCTCAGGCGTGACCACCCATGCAGATATGACTGCTCCTGCCAGCCCCAATTGCAGAAAATAAAAACTCCTACAAACCTGTATTAACAAGATTGGATTAAAATGATTTGAAATTTGAATTAATGCAATAAAATTTTTATTATTTTTATTAGTAAGCTAGTGGCGTGGGTAAGAAAATGGTAAAAATGGCTAAATTTCTTTAATTGATTATGAGCACATTTTTTAGGGAATTTACCTGAAATTTTCGGAGTAGACAACTACACTAATTGCTTGTAACTCTCCAAAATTTAAAGAAGCAAATAAGAGAAATGGCGGAGTTATTCGAATTTTTTACATGATGTTTATTTCTCTAAAATTTCAAATGTTCGGTTTTCAGAACTCGCCTGTAACTTTTTAAAGTTAGTCAGTGGCGGGTATATAGGACAAGAGACGAAATTGTTAAATTTTGACAATTTTTTTTTTGGTTTATTATATGTAAAAATCTATTTTATGGCACGCTTTCAAACGAAATGAAATGAAATTTTCACAGTAAACCACTACGCAAATTCGACCTGACTATTGAAAAATTCAGAAAGCCAATTTAAAAGGCGGCAAAAATTTTCATAGTTGAATCGCATAAAAATACACTGTTTCTGCGATTGATGCGCAAGAAGGTTTTTTTGATATGGTAACGAATGTCAACCTAATAAATAAAATTTATTTTTTCGGCGTAGTATAGGTATAAAAGGTCATGCGTCATGAGTGTATTTTCGTTGATTTAAGCATCGTCTTATTTCCCTCATTAGGGCCATAGAATTTAAGAAGTCTAAGCCTACTTGTATGTTGTATGCGAAGAGAATTTAAAAGATGTCATTGAACATTAAATCAGCACTTAAGAATCTGAGTTTATTAAATGGTCCTTAAAACGCATTTTGAATAGGTAATTATTGAGCATTACCGATAAATATTTTTCAGATGAATAAGATTTGCTCAGTCGTGTTTAGAATCACTTGTTCAATATTACGAGAAAAATATATTTTTTTAAATTCATGTACATACGTAGGTAGGTACTTACCGATACCTACAGAGAAATAATGAAAAATAAACCATAAAAAGCTGCCATTTACAGGATTTTCTGAAAAATTATCATGTATAGGTACCTACCTATAAGTATACATACTTTGCTGCAAATATAACTCCTTCGTTTAAAAAAATGGCAACGTCTATACCATGATTTTTTCGTTTTGTTATTGGAATAGACTAGAATTTGTTTCATAAAACTCTAAAAATTAATTTTTAGCAAAAGGAACTTCCCCAGAAATCAAATTGAATATTTTTAATGGCCCGCGATTTTTGCTCGCTACATTGATAAGTAAGAAAAATATAAGGAGCATTGTCATAATTAAATGAGTATGAGTTATGTACTACACGCATACACAGAAAATAATATAAAACCATAGTGAACAATATATACACCTATACAGGGTGTATCAGAGATGTTGGGCCAAACTTGAAGGGGTGGTTCCTCTCATAAAAATGTGAGTTAAAAAAATAAGTTTCAGCTCAAAATGACGTTTCGTTTAAAAGATACAGGCGGTGTCGAAGATTCCACTGAAAGACATCCATAAAATCTGAAATAGCCAAATTAAAGGCCTTTGTTTGTTTATATACCAAGTATCATCAAAATCGGTTTAAATTTACACAAGTTATAACCAAAAACTTTTATATTATATTTTAAAGTTCGACATCGCCTGTATCTTTTAAACGAACCGTCATTTTGAGCTGAAACTTATTTTTTTAACTCACATTTTTATGAGAGGAACCACGAACCACCCCTTCAAGTATGGCCCAACATCTCTGATACACCCTGTTACAGGGTGGGAATTTTTCGTAAACGATAAGAGATACAGGGTCGGTTGAATTAGAGAAAAGTTGCATAATTGTATGCTTTATTAAGTACCTACTGAAACAAAATTTAAGAAAACTTTAGTCGTTGCTGAAAAATCCTGAAAAAAAACTGAAAAAAATTACATTTTTTGTTTCAGTCATGTCTTTTTTATTGTTGAAAATAAATAAATAATTTTTTGTAGGTTAAGATAGATCGTCAAGAGCCAGCAATAATTGGTCAATTAAAAAAATTTCAAAGTCCGCTAGATCCCAGAATTTTCCATAGTCAACTTTTTATTTTCTTATAAGGCTGCCATATTGCTTTTTTATGTCGTTAGGTATAAAAAAAAATCAATTTTATCTATCATATTCAAAAACAAAAATTCTTCAAAATTTTATTCTTTTTTAGAAAACAAAAAATGGAAATTTATTTCATCTTATAATGCATGATGTCGATATACGTCATCGTGGCATTGCTTGCCTTATGGTTTTTTGTGACATTCGGTTAAACGCAATAATTATTTTTCTTTCGAAAAAAGAAGAATAAAATTTTTTTTGAATATTTTTTGAAAGATTTTTGGTTTTATTAATCTTTTTGATACCGAATGTAACAAAAAAAAAACAATATGGCGGCTATAGGAAAAACTAAACTCATCGACTATGTGAAAACAAATAGGTAATAACAAAGACATGGCTGAAATAAGAAATTTGGATTTTTCAGGTGTTTTTGGAATTTTTTTTCCACCTTTTCTTCAGTTTAACCGACCGTGACGTATTTCTTACCATTTGTACGAGATCCAAATGATGCGGGTGGTTCAAAAAAATCCCACCCTGTATTTACCTATAGGTAGGTAGGTATTGTAAAAAAATCAAAATTATTTTTTGCGTTACCCATCATGCAGAAGACTAAGTAGTTCACCGATTCTAAGAAAACGCCAATTTTTTATTACCCATCTTTACACCTTTAAATTAATATCGTAATGTCGGGCATCCATATCAACATCGCAATGAATAAGTACATACACGTACAATGTACACACATACATAACGGGTAAAGACTCCCGCTATGTGCACCGGCGTAGGTCATACCTTCCTGGCGCATTGCATCCAAGCCTGATTACGATTGGCCGACAGGATACTTGCATTCATTCACCAATCGCGGAACTTCAATTCGCAATGTCAATTGCACATGCACTTTCATTACATAAGTGCGTCATGTACCTACCTTTTCATATCTACGTTCCACATTTCCGTATATACTCTTAATATACCAGGTTGGTACAAAAGTTCCGCACAAAATACTCAGAAGTCAGAACTATTTTATAAAGTTTTTTTTCTGTTGCGAAACAGGTCAATTTTATTTATAAGAAAGGGCATGTATGTATCAACATAATTTTTTTTATCAGAGCTGAAACTTATTTTTTTAACTCACGTTTTTATGAGAGGAACCACCCCTTCAAGTTTGGCCAAACATTTCTGATACACCCTGTATACAAGGTGGGAATTTTTCGTAAACGATAAGAGATACAGGGTCGACTGAATTAGAGAAAAGTTGCATAATTTTATGCTTATTAAGTACCTGAAACAAAATTTAAGGAAACTTCACGTCGTTGCTGAAATATTTATTTATTTATTTATTTTTGAGATGTGATTTTTGAGAGATTTTTGAGAGACCAAATTTTTGAGATGTAACGTCATCTTTTTTTCTAATAGCAACACTCCATTTTTTTGTCACAAATCAATTCTCCTCTTTTTCATGACTATACAATAACGATATATACCGCATATAGCGCTTTATTGCTATATAAGCGCTCACAAGATACTTTAAGTCCCACAGGAAAGACCTATGCATGGGGATCAAGTGACTATAAAGTGACTTGGAAAAAAATTATTCAGGGAAGTTGTAAGATTGGGACGTTTTGAAAATGAAATTGAATAAGTATGAGGGAAATTTAGATTTATTATCAGTATGAATATTTTGGTGATAAAATTTCCTTGCTGTTCGAGATTAAAATTTGATAAAAGCCACTGCATTTCGTGGCTTATTTTCCACTTCCTAATGAATAGTAATATTCTTCTTGAAAGGGGGCTATTATAGAAATTCCCCCTACAACCATTAATAATTGTTCTATTATACTTTCCCTCCACTCCAATGTCTATATGTATAGTTGGAGGAACTCCAGTACTCCAGGGATGACGTACTCTTCTCTAGTTTAGGCTGAATAATTGCGTACTTTGTACTTATTCATTTATTATGAAGAGCCTAATTATTAGAGCAACAAGAGGAATAAGTCATACTCCTCATTTCTGGGATTTCCTATTGTTATAAAGTTTTACCTATGTTAAATGCAGCGTTTGTATGGTTTCTCATTGTCTGGGAAATATTATTATTAAGAACAATTAATTAAATTTAAAAAATCATAACTCTGTTTTCATCAGTAAACAAGAAAGCACTTAATTTTCGAACTTATAGCTTCGCGCGCGTCAATTATTCCTTATTGAAATGTTTTTTTTTTGTGAGAATTTTGAGAAAATAAGACGATTTTTGTGAAAATTTAACGTAAGTAGGTACGTACCTGGTAGTTTCAATATTTTCTTAGTGTAAGATAAGAGAAAATAAGAAAAAAAAGAGAAATTTTTTTAAGTTGAAGCCCTTGCCGCTAAACCGGAAGTAGAATGTCCCAAATAGCATTTTATGTTAAATTTCCCTCAATTCGACGTTAATATGGTCAAAATTTTTATTTCCTTAACCTAAATACATTAAATTTACTTCGAATTTATGCACCAAAGACCTATTAAGTGAGAGTAGAGATTATACGTAAATTCGTCCACAAATTTGGAAATTTTTACTTTAATATGTTAAGACGAATTTACTTCCAATTTACGCACCAAAGAGCTAATAAGTGAGAGTAGAGATTACGTAAATTCGTTGACATGTTTGAGAATTTTATCCATCAGGAAGTTAATCCGAATGCACTGTATGAGAGAGAGAGAGAGAGAGGGAGGGGGGTCGCAACAAAGAGTGCATTTCAAGTAGTTTATATCTTTTTTTAAGCCGGCTCGAATTCTCATATGAGTATTTTTATTTTATTTCTTCATTTCTTTTAGAAAATCAGTCACTTGTAGGTCAGTGTTGGCGCAGATGTCTTCTTCCCATTTAATAATTACAGAATATTATTATGAAGGAGTTCGTTATGAAATATTTATAAGTGGTAAAATAAACAATCATGCCCTGTGTAGGTATTTTTTTTTCAGAATTCTTCTCCTCTTTGACGATTTCCAACGCAATAATTTGTTGTAAGAGCAGAAACAAATTATTAATTTTACTAGATAATCGTATAATTTACTTATTTTAACCTTTTTAGTTAATATAACTTTGAAGTTAGAAATTAGTAAACAATATGGTCAAATAGCTCTATGTCAAACCCAATTTTTATCCTATCGGTGAAGCTAAGTTAAATACAGGGAAATTAATTCCCATCAAGTTTAAAGTTAAGTAAAATATAAGTATTTTTGACTAAAATAGGGCCAAATTTCTTAAAACCTTCATAGTAACGACCAGTTTTGCTCCTTGGACATAATAATTATATTATTGTCATCAAAGGCAAAAGTGTCTTCTTGAAGAGGAAAATTATCATCCTTGCATGAAGTGTTCGCATCTATAGAGAAATTGTACGAAGAGTAACAGGTATGATTTATTTTTCTTAATTTTCATCATCCCTATTCTAGTTTGTATATGATGTAGACAAGGGAGATAAGTAAGTGTTTTTCTTAAACTTACCTATATGTATATACGTCATACATTTATATACTTACGAAACATCCTAACCTAGTATAGGTACCTACCTAAAAAAATCTCCTAGTATTAGATATACCTTGAACCTTACCCTCCCCCACCTCCCACCCTCAACCCACAATATCTTACAACAAGGACTCATTTTACAAAGGATATTTTACTAGAGGCATCACTTTCAAGGCCTGATGGTTATGAACAGATAATGACGGCGTATTATTTTACACGTAGGTAGGTACCTAATACGAAGCCTAGCTTCCTCCATTATAGGAGAGTCTTTATAAATCTAATATAGGTACATACTCCAATGATAATTAATAGAATATGGGGGGGTCCTGGGCGCGAATACATTGTCCTTGCCAGGATAATGGAATACAGGAAGTAGGCAGGCATGTGTACTGAGTACATAACGCGTGGACGTGGTATAGGTATAACGCAGTGACCGGTGTTTGGTAACCGGTTTAAGACACTGCGTCTACTTATGTAACCATATTATATACATAAAATTACTTTGATATAATTTCGCAATGGCGATCCGACATTCGCGGAATTCGCGAACGAATTGTTCATGTCGCGGTTGAATTTTTTTTATTTTTTAGAACACGTAACGGAATATGCGACCGATGGTTCTTTGTTATTTTTTAAATTACAGGTAGATCCCCGAAATATGCAGATTTTATTAAAATCATCGGGAATGTATGGGAAATATTAAATTGCAATATTTTCTTTCTTTTTAAATAATAACATTATTATTATCTACTTTAGGTAAGTATAAGTTATTCGCCAGTCGCATGTTGGAAATTCTTTGGAGTTGAATGAGCAGAATAATTAGACTTATAATATTTCCCCTCAGAGTTGATGATGGTGTTATTGAGAGTCGATCCCCTATTTGTGACACATCATTGGGAATGTTTTTTTAATAAGTGAAATATTTGCCGCAAAATTAATTTTAACAAGATTTTAACAAGAAACAAATTAAAAATAACAAGAAACAATTATTTTTGAAAATTAAACAAAATGTTATGACGTGTTTCATAAATTTACAACTTTTTTTTTATTTTTTGTGCATGATGTTGATAACATAACAATTGAAATTTACGAATATAAATGAGAGACTTTCGATAAATATCCCCTGTGTAGAAAGATCTTTGAAATGGTGTACCTATACCTTAACCTTCTTTTAAAAAATAAATTGTTATTTTTTTTCACAAACAAAAAAATTAAATTTAGCTAGACATAATCTCTAAAATGACCTTTGCAAGAATTATTCTTAAGCAGGGGGTTGTCATTTAAAAATTTCAAAAAAATTGTGATGACGTCATTGATGACCATCATCAAGAGCCAACCCCCTGTTTGTGACACATCGTTGTGAACGTCTTTTTAGGGAACAGATTTTCCGTAAAATTAAAATTTTTGTTAAATTTAGAACAATTTTTTTTTGTGATGTTAGTTGGTATAGGTACCTACCTGTTATAGCAATTAGAAAGTTTGACATGTCATAACTTTTTTGAATTTACGAATATAAATGGGAGACTTTAGAGAAATATCCTGTATAGAAGGATCTTTGAAATGGTGTATACCTTGCTTATGTAGACCTTTCTTTAGAAAAATAAATTGTTCTTCTTTTTCTTCATAAAACAAAAAAAAAAGAAAATTTAGCGAGACATATTCGTTAAAATGACCTTTGAAAGAATATGAATCTCCAGTAGGGGGTTCCCATTTAAAAATAACAAAAAAATTGTGATGGCGTCATTTTTTGATGACCAAAAACCAATAACAAGTCTTACCTATAATAATAATATGACAAGCTGGCATGGAGAAAAAAGTAAATGATCTTAGAATTCCTCATGCATGCAGTGAATATCCTGTGGTAGTGTGGCACTACCCGTGTTGTCAGCTAATTCAGGATCTCCCTGTATCATTATTACTAACATTTTTTTTGTTGCCTGAGCAACATAAATTAATTATAATTTTTCTGCCTATATCATCAGTCATATCAAAGTACCATAGCATCACGTTTAGTACCAATAAATCGGCGAAAAAATTAGATAATGTTCTCTCAACACCTAATAAAATAGGTATACAGGTGTCCCAGAAGGCATGAATCAAACGAAACCCAGTGGAAGGGGGGTGGCTTCATATAGAATTAAAAAAATCCTTCAGCGGTCAAAAAATTTGTTTTCAATCCTTTACTTTGTAGAATCTCTATATTAGAGTTATTCGTCATTTTATATTTTTTGAAAAAATTGTAATTGATAAGAAAAAATAATAAAAACTTGTTTTCTTCTTTTTGTAAATAAACTTCCACTATAAATGTGTCATGCAGAATAACTTCTTTTTCTTACGGTTGTTATTTTTGAATTGTTCTTTGCATATATTATAAAAGTTAGAAGCCATTTTTTTTTCGATTTAGTGCGCGTTTAAAAAAATCATAGTGGTAATGAGTGACCATCAAAAAAATAACTCACAAAAAAAGTGAACATTATTCAGAAAAACTTCTGCGTTTTATGCCCTTATTTCCCAATAATTTCACGTTTATTACATTATGTAGGTATGCATGTCTACTCAAAATTAAAATTTTCCAAAGTTAGTTATTTGAACATGTTTAATTTTGAAAATTATTGTAGGTACTATATGGTAATATAAAGAATAATACTTTTAACGTAATGGATTTGCTTCAATTACGTTTATTTACATCACCTAAGCATATTATTCCGACGAGATTTATGCTATTAAGTTTTATTAAAAAAAATAAAAGAAAATTTAGGAAACACGAATTTTTCACTATTGATTTTTTACCTTGTAGAATACAGTGTTTTCCTTCTCTGAAAAAATGGTTTCTGACTCGGTTTCTGATGAGCTTTTATCTAGGAAACTTAATCTCGGTTTCCTATACATAACTTATTATAATAAGGTACCTATTAGGTATATAGTTTCCTGTTTCCGAATCTTTCTGGTTTCCTATTATAGGTAAAAGTTCAGCAACCGTTTTTTCAGAGTAGGTGATCAGTAGTAGTGAAAAATTCGTGTTTCATAAATTTTCTGATTTTTTTCATATAAAAATTTTGATAGCATCATCCGTCGTATATACAGGATGGTCCAGATTTCATCTGCGAAAATACACATGGCAAATCCTCAAGTAATTTAAAACATAAAAATTTTAATAAACATAGGTCTTTAGAGCTTTAGTTTTCGAGATACAGGGTGTTTTAAAAAAATTCCAGTTCTTTGAGAATATACATACAGTGTGACCCATTTGTTCTTGAAACACCCTGTAGAATCTTAATTTATGGTGCGATTTTAAAGAAATTTCTTTTAAATCATAGAGCTTGATAAACTATATTTTGGGAGCAAAAAGCGTCTCATTCCTACAAAATCCAAGGCCTACTAGATCAGTGTTTACTTGTAAAATCTCAAAAATTCATATTAGCGATTTTTTTAGAAAAAAACTGTGCACGCTACTGGATTCACCAGCCCTCAAAACGGTACTGTAGGTACTAAATTTTATTGGAAATCAAACCTTGGTCAGAGTAAAAAGGATCTTGTATAGTTATTTTAGAAATTCATAATAATACTCCGAATTTTCATAAATTAATTTGAAAAAGGTCAAAAGCTATCATAAGTAAAAATTAAAAAATTAAAATTAAAAAAGTAAAAAAAAGTAAAAAAAATAAAATAAAAAAAATAAAAAAATAAAAAATTATAATTAAAAAATTAAAGTATGTACCTACATTATCACCAACTAGACGTGCAATTTCTATTTTGTCTCTTTTGACCTTTTCGAATAAATTAATGAAAATTCGGAGTTCTATTATGAATTTCTAAAATAACTGCAATATCCTTATTACTCTGACATTTCCAATAAAATTTAGTACAGTACCGTTTTGAGGGCTGGTGAATCCAGTAGCGTGCACAGTTTTTTTCTTAAAAAATCGCTAATATGAATTTTTGAGATTTTACAAGTAAACACTGATCTAGTAGGCCTTGGATTTTGTAGGAATGAGACGCTTTTTGCTCCCAAAATATAGTTTATCAAGCTCTATGATTTAAAAGAAATTTCTTTAAAATCGCACCATAAATTAAGATTCTACAGGGTGTTTCAAGAACAAATGGGTCACACTGTATAAAAAATTGCTGATGGGAATAATTTGAAAGTTCTCAAAATTACAATGCTAAATGGGTTCTACAGTCTACCATTCATAGTAATAATTTATTATTTAATCCAGTGGCGGAGATTTGGATATGTCGTTACACTTTTTTTTTAAATAATTTCTCCGCCACTGAATAAAATACAGTTTTGATTATTTTAATAGATTTCTTGTTCAATTTAGACAAAAAAACTGTCTTTTATATTTTTTTTGAAGCAACAACTGTTTTCAAAGTATTCTTCGATTTATGAACTAAGGTCAAAATACAGAAAATACCAAAAGTTCATTTTCATTGACAACAGCAGGCCGGGTTATCTATAACATTTGCATTGTTTTTATTTACTACGTGTCAAACTTACCATTAATTAATTGTATTGTTGAGAAATCGACACTGATATTTCCATTGATCAAATAATATAATAATAAGTAATTTTGAGAACTTTCAAATTAATCCAATCAGCAATTTTTTATATTCTCAAAAAGCTGGAATTTTTTAAAATTTTAACACCCTGTATCTCGAAAACTAAAGCTCTGAGGACCTATGTTTATTAAAATTTTTATGTTTTAAATTACTTGAGGAATTGCCATGTGCATTTTCGCATATAAAATCTGGACCACCCTGTAATGCTTAATATTCTGAGGTATAACTGTAAATTATAAAACGTAAATGAAACCCATTTCGTATATATTAGGTATTGTTCATTATATTACCACAAGACGATATAATTTTCAAAATTGGCACATTTTCACCTAACTTTGGAAAATTTTAATTTTGAGTGGGCATAATCTAATTAAACATGACATTAGGCAGTAATAAGGGCATAAAATGTAAAAGTTTTTCTCAGTATATAATGTTCACGTTTTCTGCGCGTTTGATTTTTTTATGGCCATCACTCAATTATCACGATGATTTTTTTAAACAGTAAAATTGAAGAAAAATTCCCTTATAACTTTTTTAAGATGCAAAGAACAATTCCAAAATAACAACTGTAAGTATAAGATGTTATTTTGAAACATTTATAGCGTAGAAGTGTATTGTTTTAACAATTTAACACTTTTTTTCAAAAACCATATAAAATGACGAATTACTCGAAGACCGTTTATACGTTTATCGGCCCTCTAACTTATGGGATTTTTTTGTTTCAAATGACCCCCCCTCTGCCACTGGGTGTCTTGATCCATCCCTTCTAGGACACCCTGTAGGTTATATGCGTTTTGAGGAAAAATCATGATTGCAGAAAAATATCACTTCACATCAGTATGGTGATGGCAAGGGCGCTATAATCTTCGTATTAAGGTATACAAAAAGGAAATGAAAAATAAATATCGAATATTATAAAACTCTCAAGCATAATTTGTGAGGTGATCAGTTCGAACCTAAATAAACGGCCTAAACCCAAATAATGGAATAATCTTTCATTTCTGTGAGAACTAAACTATTTAGAAAGCCCTCCCTTCCTGTTTATTTGATGCGTGCCGAGAGGGCATAGTTTCGGTTCTAGACCCTCCTGGAGTCACCTTGATTGACAAATGCAGGTGGCCGTTTCTAGGAAGTGAAACAACAACAGTCAACGGTCGTCTATTCATAGCAGAATGCACCCAAATGCTTCAACTTCAAATTCAAAACTCCGACCCTTCAGCTTGTTTCGTGCTGCATCTTGCAGGCCAGAAATAGACCAGAATTGCTAATCGCCAGGACCGATTCCGACTGTTTATGCATTTTGTGACGAGAGGAATATTTTGGCGCAGATTATACCTATTAGGGAAAAATGTGTGGATACCCGGCGAGCAAATCGTAAGATCAATAATGATTGTTTGAATGATGATAAATTTTTCCAAACAAGAAGTGCTGTATAAAATGATGAAAACCCTTAAAATTATATACCTATATACTTTTTAAATTATTTCACAAAAATTCAATCGACAATATTAATGTATTTCCACAAACAGGCAGGATTAGAAAAATAATAATAATTCTTCAATTCTGCAAAAAGATGAAACAACGAAAACGTGGGCGGTTTCAATAACCGCAAGACGTAATTGAAAATTTGAAACGATTTTTAGGTATACCTATAGGTATATTAGGGCGACTGCTATATATAAATATTTGAGTGACTTTAGAGTGTGGTCGAGTTTGTCACCTGGGTAAAACGACCTTTGACTTTTTCTTGTTTAGCTGTCTGCAGACTGAAGAGCATTACACTTTCTATACCCTGCCTGTAATAATAAGTCACTGGGAAATTCATGGGAAAACCAAATACATCATAAAACCAAATGGTATAATCCCTACGTCTTTATAATACCTATAAGAACTTCGCTATTTATCGCTTAGTTACATTTTATAGCTTGTGGTCAAAAATAATTTTTTTATTAAATAAACTTGATGGGATTCCTCATGCGGGGATGCATGGGTAGTCGAGCTAAAGGGTGTAAAAAATTCATAAACTTACTCCAGTTTTGGTATTTTTTTTATTTGAAACCACTTGAAGTAGGTATACCATCAGCATACAGGATGTTTCGCATAAGAACAGACACTGAGCAGGGGCGTGTAGAGGACCCCAAAATATATGGTGATTTAATGCAACTTATTATATCTATACTAAGTTTCACTCCTGAGAAGTCATAGGCCTTGAAAAAGAGTTTAAAATTTTGAAAAAAAAATCTATTGCTCAGTTTTACTTGAGCTTAGAAAAAACAAATTTGGTACAAGTTGTGAGTGTATCAATTAGAGCATTCTTCGACAGTAAGTAGGTAGAGTTAAATTGTATAACATTTTAAAGGGACGATGCACCCTTAAAATGTTACATAATTTTTTAGCCCGTTCGCCGATTTAAGAAATTATTGCGTTATTTCACGGGAAATTTAATTCTTAAACTTTCATTTCTCATATTATTTTTCAAAAATCTTTCTCGTTTTCAACAAAAACCGGAATAGGTGACTGAAAAAAGTTTTGCAATTGTGTTAATCAAAATCATGGAAAATTCAAAAGTTGACTTTTAAATTAAATGTCAAACTTGAGGATCAGGAAGAAAAGTTGAAAACGACAAAGGTTTTTGAAAAATAACAAAAAAAATAAAAGTTTGAAAATTCAATTATTTACTCATAAAATAAAGTAATGGTTTCTTAAATCGGCCAAAGAGTTAAATTTTGTAACATTTTAAGGATGGCATCATTCCTTATTATCAACCCTTTAAAATGCTACAATTTGACTCTTCTTACTGTCGATGAATGCTGGTCTTGATACCCTCACAAGTCACAACGTGTACCAAATTTGGTTTTTCTAAGCTCAAGTATAATGAGATATTGATTTTTGTTTTTGAAATTTGTAACCCCTATTTCAAGGCCTATAGGTATAACTCTCAGGTGTACAACTTTAGTATAAAGAGATAAGTTGCCAATGACCATATTTTGGGTTCCCCTACTTTGTGCGAAACACCCTGCATATACAGAGCGACATTTTTAAAAGATATCATTGGTGATTATCTTAAAAACAGGAAAGATATCAAAAACCCGTTTGGGTATACTAAGGAAGGGAAACTAAAGTTGCATTAGTTTCATGACGAGTTTTCCACGTTCTCTTGTTCACATGAATCAAAGATGCGTCTTACATTGCATATAGACGTATAGAAAACTATCCAGGTAGCAAGGTAACGTCATAACCACGTTCCTAATTGGTTAATTACGGGAAAATATCATAGCCAAATGACGTCATTTTTAGGTGTCTAAAAGACGTCATGTTAAGCCGTCAGAAAGATTTCGTTGCATTCATTTAAAAGACGTCATTGTTGACCGTCAATAATACGTCATGGTACCTATACATCTAAAAGACGTCAAAAAGTCTTCTTATAGACGACTTTTTTAAAATTTATTGAATAATGTTGAATATCTTTTTATTTCAAACTAGGAATAGACAGAAAAGTTATGGAAAAACTGTAACTGATACCACAAACGTGTACGTTTATTCATTGGTTTTTTCAAAGCTATGGTAAAACAGGTGATCCAACTTAGAGGCGCGAGAACGTATTTGCAACGTAAAAAGAGACGTAGGTACGAGGAAAATTACACTAACCTTATACGTACTCTTATATACACACAATAAAAATCTGTCAATATCCAGATAGGTACCTACCTACTCTAGTTTTGAGGCACTTATGGCCAAATTAAAAAATATCTAATCTGTCAAATTTTTTGTCCGAGAGAAGGGTTTGATTACTTGATGTAAGTATGCTATCTACTTATAATTGAGTTCAAAGTGCCCACTGCTCATAAAAACTTGGATAAAAATTAATGGTGGGCTTATTATACATTAAATGAAAATGTATCTTTTATTTTATTCTTTGCTCGCTTCATAATACGCCAATCTATCAAGTTTTACAATTTTAATTACAAAGTTTTAATGTTTTATTATCTCTTGAATTTTCATTATAGTTCTTTTTTTGCAAAATGGAGAAAACATTTAGAAGAGACAATTTTTGAATTTTTCCTTGAAGCTGATTTTAATAATAAGTAATCAAATTTTAAAATCTTAGGGGTAAAAATTACTAAACATAACTGGCTTTTACCTGCCTATATATTTAACCAGCAAGAACACACGAGAAACTAATGGTCTTTCCTCGGGAACTGCACTGGACCTTCGATTATTAGTTGAGAATTACCTATACACGAGTAGGTATAAATTGATTCTTATTCGTCAGGAACTTTTGTTTATCTGCTTGGTACCCTCTTCTCTATGGCAGACTGAAGACTGATGAGCTAAAAATACAACAAAACGATCATTGATGTCTCTGTCTTCACCAGCTCATCTGAGGTTGTGTCGTTGTAGTCAGAGAACTTTATTTTTCAATTAACGGATTTGATGCATGTCATCGATATTCATAGTACTTAGGTGTAGATACCTACCTATAGCTATTATACAGAGGGTTTTTTATTTAATGGGTGACTGTGGGATATCTTAATAAACCATACACTGAAGATGTACGCCGAGATCGGTTAAATTAGAGAAAAGTTACACAATTTTATGTTTGTTAACAAGGACCTGAAAAAAATTCAGGATATTTTCAGTATAATAGTTGCTGCTGCTGAATGTCCTGAAAAAACTGAAAAATCAAAATTTCTTATTTTAGCCATATCTTTTTTTATTATTGGAAATTAATAAAGTAATTTTTGCAGATTTACATAAGTCGTAAAAAGTTATGTATCCATTGGATATTACAAAAAATTTCAACGCCGACTAGATCCCATCAGAGTTTTCATATCCAACTTGTTTTTTCTTATGGCCGCCATATTGGTTTTTTAAGTCTTTCGGTATAAAAAAATTCATGGAAACCAAAAATTAATAACATTTTTCGAAAAAAGAAGAATAAAATTGTTGATTTTTTTAATGTTAAAGTAAGGCAAGTAAGCCAAATATTGCCGTGCATGCTAAGAAATATTATTTTTTATTAGAATCAAAATTATTTCTAAACATCTGTATTTTTTACACAAGTAATAATTATTAACATATTTGTAATCTAAAACATAAACAATAGTCTCAATAAACCAACTACATGAAATAATTTTTATTTGTTTTTCAATAATAATTGCAAAGTGACAATATTTGGAACCTTGTAATCTTAATATTGTCACAGTTATGGCATTAAAAGGCTTATGCATTTTCAACAAAAACAAATATTTTGCAGTTAACTTTTTATTACTTATTATTTGTAAATACAACATTTTACAGTTAACAAATAACTGTTTTAAGAGCAATTTTGACACTTGAATGCATAGGTACTCCGGTACTCGTCATTTTTTGTAAGACCAACACACTCTTCATGCACGTATCGGCTATATGGAAGACACAGTCTCATACCGGCCTGGCGATCTTTATTACACACAAAACAGAACCACGATTCACTACTTTTGATTTTCTTGTTTTGTTTCTTTTCTTTTTTTTTTCGTTGTTTTTTGCTGTTGTCGTCGTGTTCTTCTTGTTTGTTTATTTTCTTATTTTGTTTATTGTTTTGGCTGTTTGTCTCGGTTTCTTCTTGTTGGTTTTCCATTTTTCTTCTTGTTCTTTGTTTTCGTTGTTTTTGTTGTATGTTCATTTTCTCTTTTTGTTGTTATTTGTTTTTGCTTTCTATTTTATCTGATTTTTTTCGTTATTTGGAGGGACGTCTGAGGGAAATAAATCCTTTGTTACTTCTTGAGATATTCTTTGCTATCAATTGCTGGTTCTCACTTCATGACAGCTAATCTTTATTCCTGCCAGTTTAGGATGTGTTTGAAAAAGACTAGGTATGTTCATTTTTGCTTCATATGAAAATACCAATCTTCTTATACCATTTTACTTGTAATTGGGGGGCCGGTGCATTATCACTCACTCTGATTTTTGGATTTTTTTTACATGAGTCGTTAATCTACGCTCAATTTAGATGATATCTTGAAAAAAAATTGCGAACTGTTAATAAAATATCGAGAAAATTGAGTTTGAAATATCGCAAAATTGCCCAAAAATTACACTTCATGTCCAGTAATTCACTAAAACTAAACTGACAGATTCGTAGAACTGAGAATGATCATGTTGTGCAGCGTTGTCATATCTATTATTTATTACTAACATCTTGTGGAATAAAAATATTTGGTGTAATTTGCGAAGGTTATTGTTTTAATTTTAAAATTTCAAATATTTCTATTCAGAAATACATCAAAAGTTATAAATGGTCCATGCGAGAGGGCAAGGAAAATTTTACAGAGGCCGTCAAATAGATAATGGGCCATAAGACTGATGGTTATTAAAGTTATGTTTGAATATTTTTAGACTGATAATGTACCAATTCATAATTAACTAAATAAAACACATTTTTGATTTTGATTTATTTCCTCTTATAAAAAATCACATCATAAAAGATCAGTTTTTAATTTTAAAATAATATATTATTGACCATAACAACGTGACAACGTCGCAAAACATTATATTTTATTGAAGTGTCCATGAATGACATTGTTGACATTTCGATTATTGCCTCACGGCTTTGTTGTGAATTATTCAACTCATTAAAGGTTATGTCAGTTTAATTAATTATTATCATCGAAAATTAAAAACCCTTTTTAGAAGTTATCCTACACATTTAAGAAATGAAACTGGTAAAACGAGTTCATGGAATGTATTCTAGTTACTATTTATGGAGTGTTGTCAGTGCAGCGCTATATTTTTTCAAAAAAATCGTGATGAACGATCATCAATTTGGACCAAAACTTGAGCTTTAAAGTGTTTTTATTTGTAAATTTATGGACCGTTCGCAATTTTTTTGCTTATATCGTCTATTTTTAAGGTAATCTTGCACCCTATATAGAAATTTTCCCAAAAATCAGAGTGAGTGATAATGCACCAGAACCGTAATTGGCATGCCTACCTCTGCTATAGTCCAATAAACTCTAAAAAGTCATACGTATCGATTAAGAATACACATCCTTTTGATAGTTCGATTTATTTTGTTTCATGTACGTGTTTTTATAGTAACCGTCCAGTTTGTCTAAACACTCCATCCCGCATAAATAAGTATACGTCAACATTGGTTTTGAATGAGAATTAAATGCACAACACAGAGGATAGAATGTCATCACGTGAATAAATTTTATGTAGTTGTCAGTGGCTCTCAAACTGACGTAAGCGCTTCAATTCATTGTTTGAATGATTCCTTCAATAATTTATGCTTGTTCACAACTTGACAATTAACTGTTTGACATTTTCTGGTGAAATTAAAAATATTAATTCGGACGGTTAGTGTGACGTCACATCTGACTTTTTAAAGTTAATACTACTATAGCTTGTGAATCGTAGACACTAAAACCTAAAACACTTTTTCTTCCAAGACGTTTAATGGGATTTTGGTTTCGATTATACAGTCCAAGTGTTGTTCGAGGAATTCCATATTGTTTTAAAGCTTGACCTATTATACTACTTCCAGCTCTTATGGCTTATTCTAGAATTAGAATTTTATCTTATGGTAAATCTTGTGGTAAGTTCCAACTATTGCCATGGCAATATTTGGAATTAATTCACATGACCATTGGGATCACAGCTACTCAGACAAAAATGGCGATTTAGGTTTCATGTGCTTTAATATTAAATTGAAAAAATGCACGAAACATACATTCATTTAACGTCAATGTCAAACTGACCCGATGCACTTACAATGTTTTCCCAGGGGTTGTTTTGATATCATATAGTGGACTTGCGACATCATCATCTGTGACGTTACCGATGAACTCAAGAATTTATGGGAAGTGGCAATAGTAAGAGCATGGCAATAATTGGCGCACCTACCTTATTACTTATACCTAGCTAATTTTTGGTTTCCATGATTTTTTAATAGGTACCAAAAGACAAAAAAATTATATGGCGGCCATATAAGAAAATCAAAAGTTGGCTATGACTTTGGGATCATAGTCGGCTAAAATTTTGTATAATGTCGAATGGTTAGCTCTTATTGCGCCTTATGAAAGTAAACCTCACAAAAAATAAAAAAGATATGGCTAAAATAAGAAAGAAGAAGAGTAATAGGGCTCACTCTAAAACCAGCGAATTTTTCTTAATAATATTTATGGCTCGCTAAATTTTCTCTGTAAAATAAGAAATTTAGATTTTTCAGCTTTTTCAAGGATATTTCAGCAAGACTGAAAATGTCCTGAATTCTTTTTCAGGTTCTTATTAAGCATAAAATATCCCAATTTTTTTTCTAATTTAACCGACCTCGTATCTTCAATGGTATAATAAAGATATCCCAATAGTCGCCCATTAAATAGCTCTAACCCTGTATATACTACCTACTTAGTACTTAGGTACCTAATTCCTAATTCGTTTCTTATAATTTTTTTTTCAATTCTAGAATTTAACTTTGGTTTCAACAGGATTTTAAATTGCAAATTTTGTAAATTTGGTGGATATTTTCAATGATCTTTTATTTTTTATCGGTAAATAATTAGCTACTTCTAAAATTGAGTAGAATTCACTTCAAGCAACATCAGGCCAAGATTTTGGTAATAGGGGGAATTTTAAAATTGGTGATTATCTGACAGATTTTTAATTACGTTCGTGCAAACGAGCTATTATAGAATTTTTTCATTTAAAAATTCTCATTGCCACCCACCTAAATAGGTAGGTCCGTAAAATACCTCTAAGGTAAAATACTTCATATAAATACGCCAATATTATTTACGACCAGATAGAGGTATAGGAATAATGAGAATTAAACAAAAAGTAGGCATAGGTACGTACAGAGAAGAGGGAAGAGGGAGCCCATATATGTGTATAAATCAACTTCTAATCATATTATTTCAGTAGGAGAACTTAAAACAACGTCTGATATTCATATGAAAATTCAAATTAGGGGAAGGTATCGGGGTGAGAAGCAGAATGCTATGACTACCCCTGAAGCCACCCCGCCCGTTTCGCGATGGCCGCCGCTTGCGGCCAATGGGAATTAAGCGCGGGAGAAGTCGAGGGAAGCTAGGGGAAGCAAGTCAGGGTCGTTACCCTTGCGGAGGGGTGAAAGTAAGGCTCGGAACTAAGTAAATGATAGGGAAAGTACATTACTGAAATGAAATATTCTCCTCAAACTTGACAATATTCTTCTCAACTCTGCCCAATAGTTTAACACAGCTTGAATGATTTAATTGCAATAAATTATGAACGGAGTTAATGAAGTTTTAAACACCGAACACTGTCTTCATAATATACAAAACTTGATATGTTAGGAGTTTTACTATTATACCTACTTAGGTAGGTAGGTACTTAAATTTTGTAGGGACGTTAGATTTTGCTCATGCTCATAGGTATCTTTCGCATGGCAGGAATGTTATAATTGCATTACGTAGGCACCTAGCACCATCGTCTTTAGTTCAAAGTTCAGAGGCGTCCCTAAACAAATTTTACTTAGGTAGGTTTAAGTACATATTATACCTACTTACATTAATAAATAATTTTCTTGCTTAAATAATTTTTTACCCCAACGGGGTACGTCTCAACTGAGACGCTAAAAAATTTTCAATCATCTATAGGTATAGGTAGGTATACAGTTAAAATCTCTAAATTTCACGGATTTTTTTTTTACAGCAATTTCACTGGATTTTAGGGCTATAGGGCTACATGAGCTTATTTTATTTTTAATACCAATATAAGCAAAGAAAAACAACTTGTGGCAGGATTTGCATAATAGAATCTTTGATGTGGAGACCTTCCCCGCTTAAGAGGCTTTTATTAGATTATAGGGTAGGTATAGGTACACAGAACAAAGATAGATGAAGACCAATATGTATACCTAACCAACTCATCCAAAAACCTGGTTTTAAAAATTGTAACCAAATACGTGAAAAAACAGAAGAAAAGACTAGCCTGACTGTGAAACGATATTAAATTATAAGACTATTATGACCATCATTTATTGATTTTTAGTGATAAAGGTCATCAGTTTAATAATGGGAATTGACGATCGTCAGTGCAATTACCAGTGTTGGAAAGAGCCTCATGGATGCAAAAAGAAGAACTGCTGATCTATTTCGACAAAAATTCCAATTCCTCCATTGCTGCATGTCATAAAACAAACAAAAGCTCACCTTGATAATAAGAAACTATTCCCCTATTCAATAGAAAAAATTATAAGTTCG
Organism: Malachius bipustulatus; assembly: GCA_910589415.1. Classification (NCBI taxonomy): domain Eukaryota; kingdom Metazoa; phylum Arthropoda; class Insecta; order Coleoptera; family Melyridae; genus Malachius; species Malachius bipustulatus. Next base: position 24,500,159 of record OU342631.1, on the reverse strand, counting down.
TAGGTACCTATTTATTTCCTATAAGTATAATGTCTATAGTACACCTTACTCAATTGGAATTAAACTCTTTCATCCCTGGAATATGAAAAAGTATAATTATTTTCTAACGAAGAAATGCTATCGCCATATCAACGGTGCGTGACTGGTGTGATTTTGTTTTCAAAAGTAAGAAGTGTGATTTTTTTAGCAAGGAACGATCAGGTGGTGGTGATCACGTCTACCTAAGACGTGATATTTTGGTGATTTTGCGTCAGTAATCAGTCACGTCATGTGACTGAAAAAATGTCGTCAAAATGACGACATATTGTTGACGACAAATTGACGTGAAATGAGTGACGTAAATTTGACGTCTTTTATTAGTCATATTTTATGTCAATTTTATTGCGAAAAATATGTCGCCATTTTCACGACATTATTGGTTTAATTTCTATAACTTGCAGTGACTTTCACAGTTTCTATTTTTCTATGTTTTTTTTTCTATATCTTTCATACACTATTTTCACAGTTTCATGAATTATATTATAGTCATTATAGACTTTTGTCTTTTTATAGGATTACGTTTTGATTACGCAGAATAAAAAAGCATCAATTAAAGAAATGTGGAAAATTGTTAGATACTTCAAAACTACTTTGAAATAAAAAAGATTATGACCATTTTTCAATTATTTTTAATGATCGTTTGATCAAAAGAGACACAGTATAGGCCATACCTATAGAAATATACATACCCTGCAAATGCAAATGTAAGTGAAAAAATTTCATTATAAAATCTACATAGGTATAAACATTATGACCACCCTCTACAACATGGGGTGTAGGGTGGCCGGTGATCAGGTCTCTGCGGATGGTGCATGGTCGCATATTACAAATATAAAATAATATTAAATTTATTATTATTCTAAAAGAAAATAAGTTTATTTGAAAAATAAATTTTTGTTTCATATTTCCTAAATTGCATGAGATGTCGTCTTTAAGACGACTTTTTGACGTTTTTAGATATACGCTATACGTCTTCTAAACGGTCAATAATGACGTCTTTTAAATTAATACACCGACGTCTTTTTGACGACCACGTCTTTTTATAGACGGCTAAAAATGACGTTTTTTTTTACACGTCATTTCATAGGTAATTAGTGAGCAATTGAAGGGTCCAATGCAATAACCAGTCAAGTCCATTTTTAAGGCCAAAATTAGTTAGCAGTCGATTCTTGCATAGTATAAAATTCTCTTTCGTCTTGTGTAATAACCAGCTCTTGATCATAGAAAATAAGGAAATTAAAAATTAAAATTAGAGTTGATGGATATTGCTATTCTTATTATTTTCTATGATCAAGCGTTGGTTTTTACACAGAACGAAAGAGAATTTTATACTATGTAAGAATTGACTGCAAACTAATTTTGGCCTTAAAAATGGACTTGACTGGTTATTGCATTGGACCCTTCAATTAGGGACGTGGTTATATGACATTATACCTTGGTACCTGGTTTATTTCTGGAACAAGAAAATTCGATTTTTCAGTTCTTTCAGTCAGCACATTTCATCAAGGACTAAATTTGTCCTAAATTTTCTTTCAGATTCTTAATAACCATGAAATGGTGCATCTTTTGTCTGACTTAACCAAACCTGTTTCTCTGCCAGTTTTCGAGATGCCACTTATAATGCTCAGTCAGAAAAAAAAACTCTGTATACAAAATAAGAGTTGATCCAAGTTTTGATGAGTTATTGATTAGTTTGTTCCCGTCACTCTTTTTTTTTGTAACTATAAAAATACCCTACTTGTCCAACTCCAAAGCATCTCGAATAAGGAGTTTTCCTGTCATTGCTGAGTTTCGTTTGATTTATGACTTATGGGATTTTATTTTGATTTACCAAAAATTTAAACAGACTTAGTACGTATAAGTACATAGGTATATAGCTCAAGTAGGTATCTATCCCGACTTATGACAGTGGATCAAATGGTAAAAATAGAAGGTATAAAGAGCAGAGCGCAGTGACTGCATGCGTGGAGGTCTAATTAGCTGGAGCAAGAAATGGTCGTCATTAGTAAGTCTACCAGACAAAAACAGTTAGTAAAGAGGAAAGTGGCAACCTTACGGGATAGGCAAGAAGTTTCAGTACGGGAGTAACCTCGAGGGATCTATCTCCTTCATCTCCCCGTTCCATAATTATGCTATTGGGACATGGAGATAATATTTGAAATACCTAAGTTAATAACCAAAAGTTTATCTCATATTTTCAGTCTGTATTTATGGGGACTAGAAATTCCTATAGTTGCTTTTGATCTACTGTTTTTATAAATAAAAGTTATATACTTATTATTAACTTATACCATTTTTACAAGCAGCTGCATAGATATAAGATATAAAGGTATAACATTTGGAGGGCCTAATACAAAATAAAGCTAACAATATTTTCAATTAAGTATAATGTGTGTATAGGCCCTATACCTTTTTTTACATATCCATAACAGAGCAAGATGTTAAAAGAAAAAATATAATGTGTACATTGCACATTAAATTGTTGTATGGTTACCAATATTTCCAGTTTCGATTAAAAAAGCAGCCCAATAGGTAATTAGATCCAGCTCGAGAGGGTGCTTCTTAAATTATACAAAGAGTGAAAGTTTGGGGATTCACCGACCAAAACTGGGGATTCATCGACTTTTGAACACCACACTGGAAAGACCAGCTCCTAACAAAAGAACCAGCCCACTCACAATATTATAAAACAAAACACAAGCCAAAGCAATATGATGTCATATTGACTTATTCGGTGAAAAAAATGCTCTTCTTTTTCGAAAAAATTAAAAAATAATTATTTTTTTAATATGATTTTTGATTTCCTCGTTTTTTTAACCTCCTTTTACCGAATGATACTATGACGGTAAAAAATTACATAAGTGCACTATGAAAACCGTAAAAAGCTAAGATATCTCAGTTTTTCAGTTTTTGCAGCATATTTCAGCACCCACTTATACGTATCAATGACCGTAAATTGTGTTGCAGATTCTTCAAAGGTATAAGTAAAAAATGGTGAAGGTACATTTTCATTTTAATTGTAATCTAACCCACTGTGTATCTCAAGATCCCCATGTATGAGTTTATTTTTAACTTGAACAAAGTGCAAAAAAAAATATGATAGAGGATTAAAAATTACGAAAATTATCAATTTTTAAGCTTCACGCTACAACATTTATGTGTCTAGCTGTTTTGTTGATGTTAATTTTCTTTAATTTTCTTTATTAAACCATCAATAAAGTAATACCTATACGCAATTTAAACTTCCTCTAATTAGTTATACCTTATACTTTTCGTAATTACAACAATCTCTTCTTCAGTGACTTCCGAAGTCAGATTATTTACGTATTTATTATTCGTTATTTATTTTTCCTAATACCTTCCTTCTTACGTCAACCGCCAACCAACAAAAATGACATGACAACCTCGACGATTTTCTTTTTTTTTTAACATTTTAGGTACCTCCTACACTCACATTTTTTTTTTAGTATGTAGGTACAAACAATAAACGATCGATAGAAACTTATCAACAAAACCAAAAGATTGAATAAGGTGTAAAAAAATATTAGGTGTTTATTGTTCATTATTGTAACAAAAATTTTCATTTTTGATTTTTTTCTAATTTACAAAAACCTTCATTTTTTAATCGCAGTCGGCTGTTAATCAGTCAAACATACATTAACTGATAAGAAAATTGAATTTTTGCAAAAAAAAAATAAATAAAAAATTAACAATTTTTGTAAAATTATTCTTTCATTTACCATAACACCTAATCTTTTTTTATTACCTTATTCAATTTTTTTTGGTTTTATTCATATGTTTCTATCGTTTGTACCTACTTATACCTACATATATACTTACTAAAAAAAAATGTTTAATCCCAAATTGCTAATGAAATTCCCCGTATCTCTGAAATCATCAATTTGCGGACCCATATGTCAACAACGCATGTTTGTTGAGATTTTTTGAGTTATTTGGTCCATATTATAAATACCCTTTCCAAATATTCGATATATTTTTTAACACCCTGTATATACCTATTCGTGGTTCCATCCTGTATAATATCTACTATATCGTTTTGCAACTGCTTATTCGCAGTTGGTGTAACTATAGTTGCCTACTTACGCAGTTATCTGGAATAATTATCCGAGTGAACCCAAACAGATTCACACAAACAGCTAATATTATTGCAAATTAATTTTACATTTAGACAACGGTAAAGGGCATATACATCTCATCAGGATGAAACATTTTTTAATTGAAAGTTTTAAGATTTGGAGCCTTGTTTCTGAAACATGGCCGACTTCCCGTTAATGGCTCTTGTTCGCGATCGCCTCTTGTCCTACCCGCATTTCTAATTTTGCGATCCAAGACAACCTAATTCTGGAAGCTCCTTATCTCCAATAATTACAACTTTCTGGTCTACCGAACTTTCTTTTTAATATCTTTGTTAAATCCAAGATATTGAAATATTTTTTTTGTCCACATTTAATGTTTTGTCATCCACTTTTTGGAATGCCGCCATCTTGGAGCCAACAAGAGAGATTCAAAAACTATACTTAATTCCTTTTTTTGAAGTGATTTTTTTCTATTTCTCAGCGTTCCTGTTTATAGACGTGTTCACAATTCCTTTGTTATCCGGAATTCCCCAAAAATTAACATTTATTGATGCTTACTTCAACTAAAAATTGGAGGACATTGTTATCTTTTAGACTGACCCGGAACTAGAGACGAAAAACCTCCATTTTTGGCATAACAATATGCTCACTGGATCCTCTCTAAAGGGATATTTTTTCTAGGGTGTCAATTCTTTTGTATAGGTAGTCCGTCATCCGTTATAAGATAACCAAAGATGGTATCAGGCAACTAAATGCGTGCAAAAAATCCATACAATTCATGGTATGTGTGAAATCACCATATATTGTACTTAAATAATAGATCCTAAGTAAATAGAGTTGTAAGGGAGCTTAAATCTGTGCATTTGTTGAGAGAGCATTATATATTATCATCAGTAGTTTCTTAACCTTTTTTGGTCCTCTTATAAGGGAACTTATAGCACTATTCTTGAGATTTATTGAAGTTTAGAATTCCCAACTGCCGAAAGTGTAAGGTTTTATTATTAACAGTGGGTATAACTACTCTAACAACCGCAAGGTTAAGTTATTCTAAGGTTCTGTTAACACTGAATACAATTTGGTAAGTACCTACTTTTGTTATTTTCGAATGAAGTTTTCCCACCACGTCTTGATTAAAAAAATCTATTTTGAGGTATATAGGTACTGTTGGTTTCAAAATTTCAACTTTTGAGACTTTCCCTTTAGATGTTAAATAAAATTTTCAGACTCTAAATTGATCATTTCTGGTTTTTATTGCCTCCAGAACCATGAGATGATAAATCTGCCTGATAAGGGACTGCGATGGTAGATACGACCAGCAGGCTCTAAAGACCATTTTACATCAAGTATAGTTAGTAATGATAATAAGTGCTGCATTTCAACAATAATTGTAGCCTTGCCGTTCTAAAAGGGGTGCCAACATTAAAAAAAAACTTCTGTGAAAAAAACATCGCTGTGTTGTTATAAAGGAAATAAGTGCCTTATTGTATTTATTCTAACTTCAAAAATGGTGCTGGCTGTATCTCCAATTAATTTTTTTTAACAATTTTGCACAAACCCCCTTTGGAACGTCAAGCTACAATTTTTAATGCAAAAGAATTTTAAATTAAAGCAAAGTCATAAGATTGTAGTCACTGTTTTTATACACTCTGTTTTCTCTTTAATTTTTTTTTGATGCATATAATAAAATTGTATGACACAACTGATCATTTTTGCATAATTTCCACTCTACCTAGCATTGAAATTTCACGTCCTACCCTTTAATGAATGAACTTCTAGTGCTTAGAAAGCTTTTCCCCAATAGTGAAGTCCTCACTTCGACAATCATTAGGTTCCCCTGAGCACAGCATTTCATGGGAGTAATCGCTGTGAATCCTAAGGTTGATACACAGTAATAATAACAATTGTTTCAAAGCAATAGGTTCATATTTTATTAATACATACTTTAATTAAAAAGGAAATCACAATACTAAAATTAGGTTAAAGTGGAACCCATCAATAAAGTAAAGGAAGAAATAAATAAATCACAAATTCAGTGCCTAAATGTACACTTTTATCAACTATTATCATTTCTGTGCACTTGAATTTATTTACAAAATTGTATCATTGTACTTCATCGGTTCATTAAAACATAATTCACATCTGAAAAAAAATAAGGAAGCATACAAATTCCGCATTCCCGGATTGAAGTAATTAGCATCTAGATATCAATTATTATTGTCACAAAAACAAGACTAAGGTCGGTTTTATAAAACTTTTAACAGTACACTGATAGTTGTCCCACTTGACATTCTTCAACATTATTACGTTCCTGGCAGTTTTTAGTGTTAAAAGTTTTATAAAAAGGGGTGTAATCTCTTATAAATGTAAATATTTGCTGCTCTGTGAATTTTTTTACACTATTATTCATAATACAGCTCAGCTTTCATCACAAAAGGGCAGTTATGGAATTGCATTGAAGTGTTCTTTATTATTATTATTATATTCCGAAATAAAAATATTTAAAACTAATGTCTATTTTTTTACAATAATTTGAGGTAATTTTACAACTATGCTTGAAATATTTCAACAATATTTTAATACTAATAAATGTACATTTCACAATTGATTGCAACAGTAGATTTGATTAGTGTTCTTAAATCATTTGATGGCATCACTGTTGGAAAGACCCTTCTTTTATTATTTTATAAAAATTCTAAATGGAACAAATTAATTATATTCCTTTTAATTTTAATTCAAAGTAACCAGTGTTGTTGTTGGCTATATTGCAACAAATACACTCTTGGTCAGATTATAGGGGTATTCACTAGGCGTTTCATAGTATTGTACTTTTAGGAAATTGTGACAGTTCGTAGTTTTATACAAAATTTAACGATTGATTATCTGAAATACGAAGTGATGATTTCATAAAAGTACGAAAGCACCTCGTGAATACCCCGAATGAAGTGTTTACAATGATTTTTATACAGGGTGTAGAATTGGTTTCCGCATCAAGGTTTAAAAACTTAGGATTGAATAATTGGTTCCCTGTATGTTTTAGGGAAAAATGTTAAATCATTAATTTGTTAAGATTGAAAAGCTGCTTCTGTGCTGTTGTTACATTTCAAATCTGTCGAGCCATTTACCAGAAAACTGAAAGTTTTCAATTTGTGGTGTCAATTTTATGTTTCCATTTTCGTGTTTTACGTTATTTTTAATTGTTAAATTCAAGGCAAAACATGACGTCATAAATTGAAAATTTTTTCCCGATTTTCTCTGAAATTTCCCAACAGAATTAAAATGTAACTACAGCAACAAAAGCACCTTTTCAATCTTGATAAATCAATAATTTAACATTTCTTTCTAAAACATTACAGGGAAGCGAATATTTCAATTCAAAGTTTTTATCATTGAAGTCCCTATAATGCATGAATGAACCAATTCTACACCCATATATGACAACTTTTAGTATGAATAATTTTAAATTATTTCAATATTCTATGATACAGATATTTTGACTGAAAAAACAATTCGAACTACGGCCAGATATAGGTACATTCCAATAATAAACATTGCAAAACATCTATGTACTAAATTACATACTTTCATATATTTTTACAACTTTTTGGCTCTTGAAATATTTGTAAGATATAATACTGTTAAAAAAATAATTAATGTGATTTTAAATACAGCAAAGTCTGACCACACTTCACTTTTTTATAAAGAAAAGCATGTATTCTCTTCATTAGAAGTACTGAAAAATAAATATTCATTAATCAATAACCACAAAGTCGGTACTTGACGTGTCGATTCTAATACTACAGCTCCAATAATCAAGACTACGAAAGTATGTAAAGACTTGAAAATTGACATACATGTCAAGAAATAGGTAAATACATAATATAAAATTCCATTCCAACAGTGTTTCCAATTCCACAGAACAACCAAAGTTACATTTATATAAATTCAACATTTTATTTGAGCCTGCCCTAAGGAACTTATAAAATACTATACGAGAAATAAGATTATTACTAATTCATTTACTGAAATGAATATAAAAATTGTGCTTCAATATGAAAGTGTATATTATTTACATAATCACAATTGAATGACTTATTTTAATTTGAATATTTACATTGAGAAATAAGTTGTAGGTACACAACACAATTATTGTAGGTAGGTACACAAAAAAAATTAATAATCAATAATTTCAAAAAAGTATAAAGTGTGAACATATTTCTTTCACTGATAAAATTAAAGTAATTAATAGTTATATACTGTATTCAAACATCACATAGTTTTAAAACCCAGCTCGTATTCTTAAAATTAATAAAAATTGCAGTGTTAAACACATCAAATTTATGTTCACAAAAAAATAATAATTTCTAATGAAACATGACAATGGGAAACCTAATATCAGAGTTCTTACAAATCACAATAGTAAGTGAAACCTACATAGATTCGGCAGGGTTAAATAAAATCAAAAAGAGAAACCGTTTGACTATTGTGGCGTTAAGGGTAATGGTGAAAGCCCGACTGTCTGCCTAGGATCGGTTGTACTGGCAGTTTCCAGATTTTTGAGAAGTTGAGAAAGCCAATGCTTGGTTGACTTATCTTCTTGCAAACAAGCGGAGAAAGTGTTGTCACGAAGCTGGTCGGGCAGGCATTGCCTCAAAGCTTCTCTCGCCCTAGAAAAATGTGCTTTAAAGACGACCAAACAATATTTTTGAAGGAGCTCAAATTGTGACGATAAGACAATCTTTGAAATTGAGATCATATTATTCATATTATTATTTCTATATGTATAAATGAATAAGAATTCATTTTTTGTATTAATGGAAATTAATTACAAATTACAAGAGAAAGTATACTAATAAAGCCTGCAAAATGTTACAAGTTTACTATAAATAAATTTATCAATCCTACATTTTTTTAAACGTTTTTTAGCAAGTCTCCAGAAGTTTTTAATATTACAACTAAGTATTATTGAGCTTATGTACCACTTTTTGAGCACCTACATCTACAGGGTGAATTATAAAAAACGCCCCAAGCGATAACTCCGTTAATTTAAAGATATGACAAAACTTTTTTATACAAAGTGGCGCCGTTTATCATCATCTATATGTTGAGATAAACGCTCGATCAACACAACTTCCTGTTTAACCGGAAGTAACATCAACTTCGGGTTTTTAAATAGAACACCCTGTAAAACTTTATATTTTTTAAATGTCTGAAGAAATCTAATACAGGTGGTTTTCACCATTGGAATTTAGATTGAGCGGTTTATGTGTTATAAACAAGTGAAGATCGAAAATTTTCAACTTCAAAGCAGCGTAGAACTAGAACGGCTCAAGATATCTAAAAACGGTTTACATGTTCCTATCCTAACTTTTCATGTTTTATCCCACTATTGTCCGTATTCATCAAACTTCAAAATGTAACTCTGGGGTTATATTTTGAATTTTCTGACAGCTGATTGGTCCAATGTCCAAACCCTACGAACGCTACGAATTCTAAACCAATGACATGTTTCAAAATATAACCCCAGGGGTTATATTTATTGATGAATACAGACCTTAGTGGAGTAAATTTTAATACAGGGTGATGAAAATTATCCGATTTTTCATCACCCTGTATTAAAATTTAAACCACATAGTAGGATACTATGTCAAAAGTTAAGATAGGGACATGTAAACCTATCATAACATGAATTAGATATCTTGAGCCGTTCTAGTTCTACGCTGCTTTGAAGTTGAAAATTTTCGATCTTCACTTGTTTATAACTCATAAACCGCTCGATCTAAATTCCAATGGTGAAAACCACCTGTATTAGATTTCTTCAGACATTATTTAAAAAATATAAAGTTTTACAGGGTGTTCTATTTAAAAACCCGAAGTTTATGTTACTTCCGGTTAAACAGGAAGTTGTGTTGATCGAGCGTTTATCTCAACATATAGATGATGATAAACGGCGCCACTTTGTATAAAAAAGTTTTGTCATATCTTCAAAATTAACGGAGTTATCGCTTGGGGCGTTTTTTATAACTCACCCTGTATAATAAGTAGATAATAAAATAAATAAATATTTTAATTCAACAACATAATAATTTTGTTTAAAATTTAAACTTTACTCACCTTGGGTTATCAGATAATCGAAGGTAACAACGAACTACATGTTTCAAAAGTCTTGCTGAGGGTTCCTTTGCCAAGGATATGACCATTTTACCCTAAAAAATTTAAGCATAAAACATTTACACTTGCTAAAACTTTATTATTATGTGGAACAAAGTAGATGGTTTTCACAGCTAGTTTAATGCTAGTTTTACATTTCAAGTAAAAAAAAAACACCAAATTGCAGGAGAGTTAAATTAGGGTAGAGAGTGAAACATGAACAAATCAAGAGAGCCCTATTGAATTCCTTAGCCTCTATTAGTTGAACACGAATAAAAAAATCAAACATAAAAATTTTTGATCCTTACTGAATTATATCCAAGAAAAATACCATAAAAACTAAAACCAGTTGTCTAATTGAATCAGCTGATTATTTGGAATGTCTCTTTTTGTTACATACGCAAACAAAAAGAAAGGACCACCCAAAATTTGGCTCACAAGCACAAGCAGCAATGTACGATGTAGTCTGTTAAAATAGGGGTGGTACCTTGCAGGAGAGTTAAATTAAGTTAAATAGATGGTGAACAGGCGCGTGCTGGCCCGCCGGGCATATCCCGGTGGGCCCCGAGTCGCGGGGCCCTTTAAAAATTTCAGACTTATAATACATACATATTTAATAATCAAACCAGTCATAATTAAAAAAATAATAATTAATTTGAAAATATAATTAGAAAGACCTACGTTATTAGAAATAAATTAATAAAAGGCACCGCGTAATTAAATAAAGACAATTATTTATGAAAATACACTACTCCTTTAGCGATTGATTCCCAAGCATTGGGTTTATTTTATATTATTATTTATTATGACGACCATAAACTACCACCACTGACAGTGAGCTCATGGGAAGGCATACAGACAAAAGAATACAAAAGGATCTTACTAAAAAGTCCCTACAACACATCTGGAATTTTATGGGCCAGTTTGCTTCAAATCGATGTCGAGTATTTCAAAAAATTTCAAGTCTCCTTTATTCGGACTTTCCAGCGGCGTAGTAAAAAAGTAATGTTCGATATGTTTTTATAAAACTTATAAATATCAAGTATTGATATCATATTTAATTACCAATAACATCAAGTAGGTATGTAGTATTATTTCTTTAACAACTATTCAAGAATTAATTAAAAAATTATTATATTGAACTACTGAAGTATTAGCAATAATTACAAAAATAGTGGCTCACACATTAAAAATATATAAGTTCTTTTTTAATAGTCGTTTCCATCACTTTCATCTATTGAATCATCCTTAGAGCAAATATTAAAATTCTAATACTATAAATCCCTCGAAGATATTCTATATATTTCCATAGATTATTATAATAGAAGTAATTGCCAAATAAATATATTAATAGAAAATTGTTAAGGGCTATAGGCAAAAAGTCTTTTTTTTTAAAGTGTGGTCTTTATTATAATATCAACGTTTAGACCGAACAATTTGGGTCATCTTCGGGATTCTAAAATGACAAAAAGGAAACAGTTAACGATATAGCAGATACTTACTAAAGATAACTTACAATAATTTGACCAATTCAATAGGTCTGGAAACATTTGATAATTAAATGAATTGACGAGAAATTACAATTTTTCTAATTCATTTAATTATCAAATGTTTCCAGACCTATTGAATTGGTCAAATTATTGTAAGTTATCTTTAGTAAGTATCTGCTATATCGTTAACTGTTTCCTTTTTGTCATTTTAGAATCCCGAAGATGACCCAAATTGTTCGGTCGAAACGTTGATATTATAATAAAGACCACACTTTAAGAAAAGACTTTTGCCTATAGCCCTTAACAATTTTCTATTAATATTTCCATAGATATTTTTTCACTTAGTATATTTACGTATGCTTACAATTATTTTATTTTGAGATCTTTATTTGTACCTACTTGATTTTAATAAATATAACATAATACCGATTTGTAAAAAAAACGAAAAAACATATTATTTGTGTTTTGTACGCCGTAAATTTTTGAAATTCCGAGTCCGCATATTCAGGTGTTGTAATTTTAGATTTTGGGCTATAAAAACTGCCCTTGATGCGTTGCTGGACTTTTTATTTTTTCAAACCAAGGACAAAGATCCACCCTATCATGCCCTTGTGAAAACTCGTCTTGTCCGGGCCCAGAACGGCCACCGTGATTTTTTGAAATTCCGGGTCCGCATATTCAGGTGTTGTAATTTTTGATTTTCAGCTAAAAAATTGCCCTTGATGACTGTTTCGCCCCAGACATATGGTCTAAAACGACAAGAATTATAGAAGCGATAAAACTTATTGGAAAACAGATGCTTGCTTTTCGAGGCTTTAGAGGTGAAGCTGCGTACAACTTGAGCGATAGCTCAATAAACCACGGAAATTTCTTAGAAATTATTTTATTGCTGTCGAAGTTCGAATAATATTGAATAATATGATAATGCTTTTATCGTTGGACTTGTTTTGTGTAAGATGAACGAAAATAGTCTTTTTCTGCGCTTTATTTTCAAAAAATTTGCGAACCCCCCCCCCTTTTTATCTTTTTTAAAAAGGCCTTTTCATTTTATGTGCCCGGGCCCTTTTATGAATGCCAGCACGCGCCTGATGGTGAAACATTATACGTACCAAAATCATTGCTACATGACTAAATCGGTCATACGTTTGACAAATATAAGAGAGCCCACTATCGTCCAACAAGATTTTTTGCAGAATGAAGGTGGCGACTGTTTTGCTGAGTTCAGATCCAGATTCCATTATCCTCAAGCATAACGGGATGATCTCGGTCGTCAATAAAAATGTTATCACTTCTTGTTCGTCAGTCTGAAAAATTAAAAATGATTAATGCAAGAGATCAGTTTAAGATGTTTTTACATACCTTCACGAGCGCGCCGATGACTCCCAGACTAGTTAGTCGTAAATACTCGAAAGGTCTAGTTTTTGAGACGGTATGCAAGAACGGGTACAAAAATAGAGGTATGTGAGCCTGTAGAAATTGAGATCTGGTTTCTGGATGAGACGCGACACACTGCAATAAAGCTAATGCATTGCACACCCTAAAAATTAAACAAAATGTCACCAAATTAAGCTACAAGCTACAATAAGCTTTATTTACAATAATACAAAAATACTGGTAAGAGAAGCACTTGAATGGATTTATTTATTATAATTTCGCAATAGTAAACTGAGGTTATGGAATATATCAGATTCGATATTGCAATCGTATGGAACATTCAGCTGCTTCTGTTATTCAGTACAGTTTGGGACGTTATCAAAGCTCAGTTGGAGATTTAGAGACAGAAGAAGATGAAATGGAAAAAGCTATCAGAGAACTAGTGAACTTGATACGAGCTAGAGAGAGGCCCTAATGAACAGTGCAGTCGTTTGACAAGATATATTAAAAATAGGGCACTTTGTAAAATTCTAAAGGTGAATAAGAGAAAAGATTCAGGTGACATCAATAATAATTACATTTATTTGTGTTTTCGCAAATTTTGAAATGAAATGAATGTGAATATTCTTCCATTACACCTTTGCTGAAGCAGTTACTTTTTCACTCACACCTGGCAAACTTTCTCCTCAGGTTTTTCCTAAGCTAAAAGTGAAAGTAAAACTTACCTATTTGACTGATGAGCTGTTAATGTGGGAGGATTTATTGCTGGGTATATGCTGATAATTTCTAATAATAATGCACTTATCGCTCCAAAACTATTCCATAGCATGGGAGCTAGATCCGGCACAACTTCACGCTTTTTTCTGAAAATAATATCAATGAGATTAAATTTTTAAGCAGATTTATACAAAGCGATCGGTACAAGAACATTTTCTATCAGGTTATTGTTTATGTCCCGGTATTCTCAAAGCTTTTAGGCCCGGTTGTAGATCGAAAATGATTAGGTAAATTCATCGGATAGAGTGTACGGTTTATGTACAGATTAGGCATCTAGCAATTTCCTCCAGTGATCCTGGGAATGCACAAACGCGCTAATAATAATTTATCTTCAGAGTTGTTGACTCAAGTAACCGGCCCATTGAGTAATTTGCTCAAAACTTGGGGCCCGTGCAGATTTTCTCAAGTATTTTATGAAGCAACATGTACAGCTGCAAGAGCGGCCTGAGCCTGGTTTGTGGTCGGTCAGTTTGGTAATCGTTACAGACTGCGGTTGTCGAGTCTACATGAAAATCAAATAAAATACAGTTATAAGGTGCTGGAGCCCCGCTTACCCAAGTTCCAGTAAAGTGTTCTCCCGAGTCTCTGGATTGGATAACTCCAATATCCATTGGCACACGCGGTCTCTTTCAGGTTTCAGTACATCTGCTGTGTCAACGAGCCATTGCCTAACTTTGTCACTTTGATTGGCTGGACTGGGCTGAGCACTCATCTTGTTGATTTACAAAATAACTTCAAAATTTCTATAAACAATAAAAATAATAACAATCAACGATTACATATGTGACAATTTGGCATTAAGTGGAGGTATGCGTAATGAAATGATTATGCATAAAGTTGTTGGATTCTCTGAATAGTCTGAATAAAAGGTGACTGACAGTTTTACTGCTCTACTTTCAACTTACAGGTTATTATATCATAAGGCTTCTACCTATATTCAGTCCAAACCAAAAATAAATCACAAATTCGAAAGTTCGTTTTACAGATAAAGCTTCAACTATTATCACAAGTTTATCAGAATTATTGTTTTGATGATTTGCTCTTTATTTTTCGTGTAATAACAGAAAAATTACGGGATTGCATACAATACGGTTATATCACTCACGTCACGACTCGACTCACTACTCACGTTCACGATTATTTTTATTTCGTTTTCAATTTTCATTTCCTCCCCTGCTTCACTCTTCACTTCGATTCTTGGATACTTCATTTCATACTTCAGTATTAAATCTTCAATAACGGTGATGATAACATAACGGTGTAACGGTGAATATGAGTGAGTGAGCATCAAAATGTAGACTGGCGGTTGAACAAGGCAGAGTGAGACGGTGAATAAGGTACGTCGTACGTCGTTCGATTTTTGACAGTTATTTGTGTCAGTTAGTAGTTCAGCAGAGGATAAAAATTTGAAATTTTAATCGAGGTTATGGCTGCGTTCCAGTTTCCAGTCATCAAATTACAGTATGGAGATCACTGATCACTGGTTCGTGGTTCCAGTCAATTGACAAACTGTCAAACTGATTCAATTACAAGCAATAGTTGCGTTCAAAGCCGTCGGCTGCGCTGCGAGTCGACATAAACTAGGTTACCTGTATTACCGACACTATAACGTAATAAGAGTCAATGTCGGTAATAGAGGTTCCCTAACAGAAACAGCAAAGTCGCTGTCTTGACACCCGATGTGTCTTTATTGAACGAGCAAAAACTAGCTGTGCTGTTGAAACTGTCATTACTGGCGATGGCGATTGTTAAAACAAATCGAGAAATTAAGTAATTAAAGTTGAAAATTCCTTTTAATCTCATTTTTGATTAGGTAGGGTAGGTGTAGGGTTAACGTATAGTCCTTTTGACGTACGTTTCAAAACTAGAGGTTCCACTGGTTTGAAACTGTTTTAAAACCATTGAACCAGTTTCAATTCTGACGTCATTGGTTTTAACATGAAAATATTATAACGAGACCGCTCTGGAAAAATTCTAGTTGTTGCTTCTTTAACATTCTAGTCCACCATTTGCTTGTTTACATTACATTCCTTTTTTTATGCTGAGTTAGTCAATGGGTACGTTCACCTGACGTCAACTGTTGAATAGCAGCGCAAAACGGTTGAGTGTAAGTTGTTTCAACATGTTGGAAATAGTCTGAACGCATTGTTGACATCGAGAGATATGTGACATGTTTCTGGATACGATTCAAGTTTATAGAAGTAATTATTAGCATTTATTTGTCGCTGATTGTATCAGGAGCATTCTTACTTGCAACTTTTACTTCCCACTTGGCGCATGTCCGCAACATACACGTTGACTGTGCTGAGCGTGAAATATTTACGCTCACAAAAATACTCAACAGTTGAACAACGGTTGTAAGTGAGCGGTATGTCTGAACGCAAGCGCTACCTCAACAACTCAACGGTTGACGTCAGGTGAACGTACCCAATGACACGTTAGCGACAATTCCAGTCACATGTCATATGACACATTGACAGACAGTTGTTAGCTCTATGGATTACTGTGGAGTGGTCTCGCCGGACAATCTGACATTTCCAGAATCCACGGCCGGTGTGACGGTGTGAGTTCTGCAACCTACGAGAATGTGCCTACTGTTTCGATGACGCGTCGGGGGACTATATAAGTGCCGCCGTATGGCTGCGTACAGTAGTAGTATCCTTGACGTGGAGTGAAGCTGAGCTATAGTAAGGAAGACAGAGCAGTAGTATCGTGGAACTAACTAGTGAAAGCTGAAGTATAGACAGAGCAGTAGTGAAGTGAAATATGAAGTAAGGCAGCCAGTATAGTGACACAGTACAGCGAATTATAAAGAATAGATAAGTGGTGTAGTGTAGTATCAGTATCTGTGAGTGAAGACAAGAGAACAACTGTGTTTATTATTGAGATTTAGAGGTTATATAACTTGTGTTAGTCAATAAGACAATAAAGGAATTTACAGACTTTTAGTGGTGGATTTATTATTGAGAGACTCGTAACAATAATATGGGATATGTTTCGAAATCATAAAAGTGATTTGAAACCGCTGCAACAAGAAAAAACGCCTCGGTATGCTCTTGCGCATATGATATGACGTCACCTGGCTGATGTGAGGTCACCCATACAGCACAAGAATGTTCTATTCACATTCATAGAATATTCTCGAAGAATATTTGAATGTTCTAAGAATGTTCTCAAATGATGATTGGAATATTCCAGGAACGTTCTATGAACATGCAAAGTAGACTGTTTTAGATATTCTTAGAACGTTCTCAGAACATAACAAAGAATGTTTATAGAATATTTTGAGCACATAAAAAGAATGTTCATAGAATATTTTGAGAACATAAAAAGAATGTTCAATTGTATATTCTGGGTATATTCTAAATTCTGTAAAAATGCATTTCGATATTAGGTTAAATTAATTACAGATTTAGCTTGAAAAACAAGTTCACAATGTATTAATTTTATTTTAAAGTAACATATCAACATATAACATAAACATATTATTAATCCACCATGTTCGTTTTGCACCCTCTAACTTTGGTCTTGACCAGCTAAATTTTAGATTGGTAGGTATAAAGTCAACTTCTACATCTGCTATAGTTTGGCTCTTTTGTATTTTTGCTACTGCGCCTGTAAAGAATAAAGTTTTTGATGAGAATCTTCACCGGGATTCTGGTAATGCGATGTACAATGTCAACAACAACTATTGATGATTTATTAACCACAATAACTTTGTGGTAATAAAGACAATTTTAGATGCATGTATAGATATACTTACCAATAATTCTCTTATTGTTTCTGTTTGATGGATCAGAAATCAGAATGAACACATTCAGATTACAAAAACACAATACATACACACACAAAAAACTAAATTATTATAGTATTATTGTCACAATGCTGTTCGTCTGGCAGCAGTTTGCATTGCCCATGTCCCTTATTGTCACATGTTGCCAACCTCAACAAAGGAACTATTCCTAACCTAACCTGAGCACTGGAGCACATTCTGTGAATGTTCTAAGAATATTTTTAAAGAATATTCTTAAGTTGGTATATTTGTCACTTAAATAGAATATTCTCATTCGTTTGTTAATATGTTATGAATATTCTAAGAATATTCTGGTAGAATATTCTTAAATTGGTATATTTGTACCTAAATAGAATATTCTCAGAATGTTTTGTGCTGTATGGGCACCAGGTTAACGCAAATAGGCGGTTATTTACTATTTATTTTCGGTAGTTTTCATAAATGGAAGTGAAATCTTTATATTTTATAAAGCTTTTATTCAAGAAAACTAATAAATGCAGACGATTATCTATTTTATTAATAAATCATAATTTAAACAGTTATTATGGTAGCAGTCCGGTCAGCCAAGCTACGTCATTGAGCAGCTAATAGCATACCGGTGTAAGCGCATCGTGAACGCAACCATTATTTTAGTGAGTTACAGTGACGTCATCTATGACATTTATGACAAGAAGCAAAGAAAAGAAATAAATGACATGAATGACATGGAGGATGTGAGGAGTTTAGGTCACAGAATATTGATCTATTCTGTGTTTTGGCTCTATTATCACTAAAAACCACTGCATTGGTACTTAATTATTATTCTTTGCGAACAATGGAGTAATGATATGTGAAAACAGCATGAAAATTTACTTTTTGTAGCCTATCTGAGGAGCTACCTTCGCTAGAGTGGTTTTGTGTTGGTTGATTCAGGATTGAGAACAACTGCAGCAGCGCTGCCAACCGTATGTGGGTGACACTAAGGAGCAGTATATTTGGTGAAACATGGCGGGAGTTTCAAATATCAAAATTGAAAACAAAACTCATAAGCTTTATTAATTTATTATTAGACGGCGGATGACATTTAGTATTAGGAATTAGTCGAGACTATTAATAACCTTCTCAGGGAATTAGTACCTACAAAAGAAAATAACAAAATCTGAAATATGTTTATTAACAATGAGTGATATCCATTACCACATTGAGGGCGCTGTAAAACTTATTTGTCGTTCGATTTAAGGGAGAGTGTCTGGTATATGTATATTGATATTTGAGCGAAATTTGGTGACAACGAAATTTAAAATTACACATTACACAAGAATTAACTTATAGATGGCTCATTTTACAACTATGAAGTCTGTTGACATATTTAGATGAAATGCCAAAAAACATCACAACTTAATCCAAAAATTACCAAATTAGCTCGATATTATTTACAATGAAGTAAAAAATTTTCAAAAAAATTATTAAATCATGAAAAATCCCAGTAAAAGATGCAAAATGGCTTGAGTGAAGAGGAAGAGGTAATATTGGAAGTGTTATTATTTTCTTTAATAATTTCTGCAGTGCTTCCTATGTTGCTTGTTGTTTCCCCTGCAATTTTAAATGATGGCGCACTCCTGTTTATGTTCATGATGTTCGCCTTGTGGCCTGGAATGTTTATCCGTCGAGATATATTGTTTTAATATTCCAAAATATCAAAATTTGTGTATCTGTACTTACCTACTAATATTATGTAATTAATTACAACTTACCAAGAAATAAATAATAATAAGAGCTAAGAGCCATTCTTATTTTAAAAGACGAGTTGTCATTAAACATTAAATTAATTATTTTCGTGCCTTTTTTAGTTGCCACTTGGCTTCTTAGGATGCTTTTCTTCACAACAGTACCTAATGATGACAAGAATTGTAGACTTAGTTAAGGTGAAGTGGCAACAAGCTCACGTAATTTTAGGAACACCGGATCTTATCAATTGAAAATTCCGTTATAAATAGCAAGAGCAAGGACTATAAGTGTGTAACCTATTTTACCTCTAAGATATCATCAGATAATTTGTACCTTAGCAAGAGAGCTTTAGATGTAAATTTCCTAGGCGCCTTGTTAACCAATATTCCATCATAAAACATTCCCTGCATGTGCCAGATAAAAGACAATTTTCCAATTGCACTGAATTACTCTTAATATATTTATCCTTATGGCGCGGTTGGCTCTCAGTCCTTTAAGATTTCAATCGAAAATAAATTGATATTTTATTTTTGTTTCAATTAGTATCGAATTTTTTTCAAAAGGGTTTAAAAAAGTAGCTAGAAAAAATCGAAATGACTTATTCCAGTGCTATTGTTAAGTATTTCGATTTCTACGATTATGTGGTGTTCGGATTGATGCTAATAGCGTCTGCACTGATTGGTGTTTATTTTGCATTTTTTGCAAGGATAAAACAAAATACAACGAAGGAATATCTGATGGGAGGAAAAACAATGGGCATATTCCCAATTTCTATGTCCCTGATTGCAAGGTAACTACGAAATTTAATTAATTTAATTATTTTATAATTTCAATCTTAACAGCAGTCTATAATAATTTTAGTTACATATCCGGTATAAGTATTCTTGGTATTCCGGCAGAAATGTATACTTTTGGGACGCAATTTTGGATGATAGTTGCATCAGAAGGAATAGTTTCAATAGTAATGGCGTATATTTATTTGCCTGTATTTTATCAATTGCAGATTACTTCAACTTACGAGGTAAAATTTAATTTCATCGTCTTCAATTTTAAACAATTAATTTTTTGTTATTTCTGCATGTATTAGTATCTTAATTTGAGATTCAATCAAACTATTCGTTTACTTGGAACAAGTATGTTTTTGCTCAAAATGCTTCTGTACATCCCCATTGTGATTTACGTGCCAGCGCTAGCTTTCAGTCAAGGTAATTATTATTATAATTAAAAAAAAAACTTCCAGATTTTTAATCTTTTTTTAAATAGTTACAGGGATAAATTTACATTTGATTACACCTATAGTCTGTATTGTATGCATATTTTACACAACTTTGGTGAGTATGATTTTTTTTCTTCATCGGGGTGCTAAAAAATAAATCATTTTTTGTTGGATAAGGTCATTCAGGTCATTGTATTCAGTTAAATGGAATTATTCATAAAATGATGAATGAAGTTAATATCAAGGAAATCAACTATTTAATTGGAGGAGTAAAAATGAGAAATTTACTTACCCTTCTCACTTAGTTCAGGGACTCTAGGCAACTCAATATGTTGTGTCTAAGATAAAAAAGAAGACTCAAGTAGTAAATTAAATATTAGACATTTGGCAAGCTACTTCAATATGAGACATGAGACTGATTGATTATTGTCTTATCCTATGTTATGGTGCGTTCATGATACCAATAATAACATAAAAAGATATGACACTATTAGTGTATTTTTTTATAATAGGCGGTCGTATTTTTTTCGTCAAGTCGGCGCAATGACGTAATCGGATCTCATTGGCGCATTGACTATTATTGTGCGTGGAAGAACTTAGATTTTGAAGACTTTCTGCAAGTATTTATTAAATTGTAGGTACTTACATGTGCTCGCATATTTAGCAAGGGAGTATGAAGTATTTTAGTATTGTCACTTGGCGGATTAAATGAAATAGAATACTCATTCAATGCAAGTAATGCAATAAGGGCAGAATAGGTTTTTGTTAAATAGAACGATTTCGATTTACTAATCGTTGATTCCTTGAAATCGATACTTCTGAAGTTGACTGAGATTATTTTGAGATGTTCTGTTGGAGTTGTTCCAGATTTAATCTGCCGGCATCTCTTCACTTTGTATCATAACAGTTCATTGTTGGAGATTATGAACATATAATCACTTTGCTATAAAATGTTTTAAAAATTATGGAATTTACTGTATTTATTCTCTTAATTGCACGCATAACTGCCATGCTTTTGATAACACTGAATCCCTCGGAAAACGAAAAAACATCACATTATCGGTGTTGGTCGTGTTATATTTCACTCTGTTATCGCTATTACAATTATTATTGTACACACACAGCACACCGCATTGTTCAAAAGTTCTTGCGTATATCCAATATTAACGCAAAATAAACTAACTAAAACACCATACTTCCTAAAAACAATGCTATTAGGTATTTATACGAGTGCACCATGTATCATTCTCTATATTGCTATCTCATTAACGCTAAGAGATACAGGGTCGGTTATTAGAGAAAAAGTTGCGCTATTTTGTGGCCATCTCGAATCCGTCAAAACATGCGAGATATCTGTAACCTTTCCTGAAATATCCTGAAAAAACTGAAAAATCGAGATTTCTTATTTTCGACATATCTTTGTTATTATTGGAAATTAATAAATAATTTTTCGTAGGCTTACATAAGCCGTTAAGATCTATATCCATTTGTCATTACAAAAATTTTCAAGGCCGACTAGAACCCAAAGTTTTCACAATCAACTTTCGTTTTTCTTATGGCCGCCATATTATTTTTTTATGTCGTTCGATATGAAAAAAATAATGGAAACCAAAAATTAATAAACTTCAAATTTTTTTTTTTAATTTCTATTAATTTTCAAAGAAAAACAAAAAAAAATCGTCTAAAAACGTCAACATTTGTAAAATACGCCAAAATAGTGCTTGCCTTATGGTTTTTTCATTTATCTATGAAATTCGGTCTTAAAAGTTGTATTTTTTGTAAAGAAAAAAGAAGAATAAAAATTTTTTTAATTTATTTTTTGAAGTTTAACAATTTTTAGTTTTTATAATTTTTTATACCGAGCAACATAAAAAAACAATATGGTGGCCATAAGAAAAACCAAAGTTGACTATGAAAATCCTGCGATCTAGTCGGCTTTGAAAATTTTTGAAATGTCTGATGGGTAGCTCTTGCCGACTTATGTAAGCCCACAAAAAATTATTTATTAATCTCCAATAATGAAAAAGATATGACAAAAATAATAAATCTCGATTTTTCAGTTTTTTCAGGATATTTCAGGAACGGTCACAGATATTTTGTATGTCTTGACTGATTCGAGATGGCCACAAAATTGCGCTTCTTTGGACTTGTTTAACCGACCCTGTATCTGTTAGCGTTAAGAGATAGCAATATAGAGAAGGATACATGGTGCACCCTGTATAGACCGATGGGGAAGTGAGTGCAGTGAGATCAAGTGACGTCTTAAAACGCGTTAGAGGGGAACCTGCGCCATATCATATCTTTTAAACTTTATTCCATCACGATGTGTTTTATATAACTCCTCTATTATAGGAAGATTTAAAAAAAGGTCAGTAAAACGTGAAATCGATAAATAAATAATAATCACAAAAAACTAAAAAATATTTGGTTTAATGCATGAATGTTTAAAGGCCAATAAAACAAAGAAAAAGAAGAACAGGCAAATCTCCCGCTGAAGTTTAAATTCAAAATTATTTTATCCTTTGTAGTAACAAAATAAATTGTCCTGTTTTCGTCAGAGTTGAATAAAGATTTAGAAAAACCGGATCGATTTTAAACTTATATGTTCATACTTCATATACAGTGGACCGTTGTTTTAAAGAGCCCCTTGTCCTGACAAGACTTATTTATCAATTTTTATAAGTCATTCCCTTCCCTGGGTAGGTCTCTATCATTTAGCTCTAATTAAGGGTATGTGAGGATTCGGTTCACGATATGGGCTTAGGGGCTAGAAAAATGCACAGGGTGTCATGTCATGAGAAGCATTTACATTTTGGTACTCTGCTAGAGGTTGCCATGGTGGGATGGGGAAGGGGTCGTTCACCTCCCAAAGGATTGCCATTTTGGTTATATATTTTTGTTTTAACATATAAATGATTAACGGTTATGGCCGCCCTTCCGGAGGAGAACGAACCCTCCCCCACACACGACGGCAACCTCTGACAGATCCTATCCACTGCTCCTCGGGGTTACCTACCTCTTATTATTAAAAAAATTAAATTTCACTTGCAGGGTGGTCTGAAAGCAGTGGTCTGGACAGACACTCTCCAAACAATAGTAATGTTTTCAGCATCAATTGTTGTATTAATAATTGGCACGATTAATGTCGGTGGATTTTCAGAAGTTTGGCAGAGAAGTGAGCAAGGTCAACGATTAGAATTTTTCAAGTAAAATACATTTATAATAATATTGTAATGTAATCTCTAAATAATGATAATTTTTTCAGTTTCGACTGGGACCCCACAATCAGACATACGTTTTGGACAGTGACAATTGGCAACTTCTTCAGTTGGCTCGCATCCTGTTCTATAAATCAAGCCATGGTGCAGAGATGTTTGGCGATGCCGACTTTACATTCCGCCCGAATGTAATGTTTTTACGAAAATACGATTTTTAGGTCTGATATTTTTTAAATTTCAGAACGGTGACAATATTAGTAATAGGAATCATGGCCATAGTATCTATGTGCTGTTACATGGGTTTAGTAATTTACGCGTACTACCACAAATGTGATCCTCTCACCACAGGGTCAATTCACAAATCTGATCAGCTCTTACCATATTTTGTGATGGAAACTGCCACACACATACCAGGACTGCCCGGGCTGTTTGTTAGTGGAGTTTTTAGTGCAGCTCTTAGGTACTTTTTCTATAATCTAAATAGCCGCTTATTTTAATATATATTTGCAGCTCAATGTCCACCGGTCTCAACTCCATGACCGGAGTAATCTTTGAAGACTTAATAAAACCTCATAAGAAAAAACCATTCACCGAAGGTCAAGCCAGTTTTCTAATGAAAGTGATAGTGGTCATAATCGGAAGTATTTGTGTTGCCGCAGTGTTCATGGTCGAAAAAATGGGTGCCGCGTTGATTCAAGCGACTGGTAGTCTCAGTGCAATTACTGCAGGGCCGTTGCTTGGAATTTTTTCTTTAGGACTGTTCTTCCCTGGAGCGAATTCCATGGTATTTATTTTTTAATCAAGTCGCTCTTCATAAGTAAGCCTTCATAAGTAAGCCTTGACAATTTCAGGGAGCATTAATCGGCGGGCTGGCAAGTATAGCGTTCATAGCTTGGATATCTGTTGGAACGCAGCTCAATATGGCTCAAGGAAGGATACGATTCCCACACAAGCCGGTTTCAGTAGACGAATGCGATTCAGAATGGGTCTCCGAATACCTTTCATTAAGTTTGTCACAAAACTTGACAACGAAAGCATCTGCCGAGCCTCCTTTCTTCCTCTACAGACTGTCTTATATGTATTACACTATAGTGGGAATGGGAACAGCGATTCTTGTTGGATTGTTTGTGAGTTACTTAACGGGATCCAATAAACGTAGAGAGGTTAATAGGGACTTGCTAGCACCAATCGTAAGCAGGTTTTTAAATAGGAATATAAAGAAAAATGGAATAGTTTCCGATGTTAAAAATGTAGAACACAGTAGTAAAGTTATACCACTTTATGCAATAAATAAAAAATAATTAAATTATTCCTTGTTTCAAATTAACAATTTTATAATATAAAATTAATAGAACTTGCAAATCAGTAGGTATGTAATAAAATGGTTAACATGAAAAAAAATGACAAATCATGAAAGTATGAAACAATTTTATAAGAAAACATATATTTAATAAAGACTTATGCGCCTATTTTTTCAATCTCATCAGAGTCATCAGCGTTCAGTAACTTAATTTTTTTATTGAAATGTGCCTCGATTTCCTCGCAAATTTTCATGGCTTGCGGAGAGTCGATCAAATTTATCGCGATCCCCTTTTTGCCGAAGCGACCTGTTCTTCCAATTCGGTGGAGGTAAGTTTCACAATCGGCTTGGCCTTTCAGGTCTACCGGGAGATCAAAATTCACGACTATTGTCACCTGTTCAACATCGATTCCTGTAAAAATAAAAATTAATTACTGCCAGTTCTGTGAATAATTAGATAATCCTGGTCTTCATTAAATTAAACTAATCGCAATTTCCCTGCAAAATCTCTAAAATTAACACCTGATTATAATAGCAAAGATATTCCGGCAACAAGTGTTTCAATTTTCAAGATACATATTCCAAATTTAAAAGTTCTTGCAATAGTTAATAGATAACTTTCTCCAGGAAATACGTTTCATTAAAATTACCCCACTTAATTAACCTTTAATAACATATACGTTACCTCGAGATAGGACATTTGTTGTTATAAGCACTTTCTCCTGCCCACTTCTGAACCTATCCAGGACATTTATTCGTTGTTCGACAGTTAGATCTCCGTTCAAAACAGCGACCGCATGACCTTCTTTTGACATTTTCTCTGCTAACCAATTTGCAGTTTTTCTTGTCTACAAAAATATACATTATCTACGAAGCCATTTAAATATTTTGAATACACATACATGACAAAATATAATTGCCTGACCAACGCTTACAGATCCATAGATATTTGTCACAGCTTGGTATTTATCTTGCTGGTTCGAACATTTAACATAATATTGTTGTATATTATCGAGACATTCTTCTTCCCTTCTCAGTCTCATTACAATTGGATTCTGTACAATGACTTCTGCAAAGTCCATAACTTCTTGATTGTAAGTAGCCGAGAAGAACATCATTTGACAAGTAGGATTCAGCAATCTAAAATAATGGAAATAATTTTTAAGACATCCCCTATCATGTCTAGATTTGAAAGAAGAAGTTTCATCGAAACATCTTCAGCTTACTTGTGTATCCTGACACACTGATCCTGATGCCCCTGCTGGGCTATCATCACATCCGCTTCGTCCAAAACGAACACGGAAATTTTTTTCAAATCAAAAAATCGAAATTTAACACCCCAATCGAGCACCTTCCCGGGGGTTCCGATTATAATGTGTTCGGTTAATTTGGAATTCCTTGGTACTAAAAAAAAAAAATAAAAAATAAAAATCATTAATGCAAATGAAAATGTAATGAACGTACATTCTTCTCCTCGGACTGCAAATTTCATTTCTATTTCTGGACAAAATTTTGCCATATGAGCGGCTACCTCACCAGTTTGAATTGCCAGTTCATATGTCGGAGATAAACATAACACCTAAAAAAATACCACGTTTTTATTTTAATACTTGTGTAAGACAATATCTAGTTGGTCGACTCTATATAATAGCAATAACAAGCATAAGAATAAAAGATAATCAGCTGACCTGTGGATATGTTTTTGTAGCATCTACTCTGCTAAGCATTGCCAATACAAAAGCGGCAGTTTTTCCAGTGCCTGACTGTGACTGTGCAATTAAATTCTGTGGCGGATTAGCCAATAATGTTGGTAAAGCGGATTCTTGAATCTTTGATGGTGCATTGAATCCCATTTCGTACACTCCTTTTAATAAATTAGGATTCCTGAAAAGTCGAATATTGAACATTGTTAATAAACATTGACTTAAATGAAATAGGAACGATATTTTTTATGATCATCAGAATTTTCCTCACCAATTTCTTCATTGAATTGAAATGAATAAACCTAAATGTGATGAAAGGGTCAGGTATGTAGTGGAACTTTTTTTTAAATTTTGTTTTAAACTAAAAAATTTGAAATTATTTTCTTATCAAATTCTGATGTGTCTAATCAAAATTATCTCAAAAATAGATTTCCCTAAACAAAAACGAACAGGGTGAAATGTTTTAAATCACTAGAAATCAGTATTTTCCTGATCCTGGCACAATTTTATGATATGGTTGGGATATGGATATGATAGAACGGTTGCATTGACAAAAATGAGAGTATCCAAATTTGGTCACTTTTCAATTGACCCCTTCTCATCTCATAGAATAGTTTTTTCCATGTTTTCATTCTCAAGTTTGAGGGTAAATATTTGATTATTGTTATCAATTATATTGTTAAATATTTGATACTCTAATAATAATTTTAGGAACAGGTGTCTTCTTTTCATTTTTCAGTTCCTTTTCACTGATACGTATTAGCAAAAAGTAGCAACAATGTACAATGAACTGACACTGTTTCTATTCTACGACGAAGGTCCAAAATGTAAGGGGGAGGGACGAAGGACCAAGCTAAATGCCAAGATTGACAGGAGCACATAAACGTTGTATAAATTAATTCTCAGTTTACTGACCTTGTGTTTCTGTCAGACCAATTTGGGGCACTTGTTTGAATCACGAGTTGTTATTATTAATAAGTTTCAATTCACTCCACAATTATTATTCCCTTCACAATGTGGAACGATTTTCCACTATTTAGGTACAACGAATATTCGCGCGTTCTGCCGCTCCCTTCGAGTAAGGAACTATACTGAAGTTTCAGAATAGTAGGCACTAAGTTCTCGGAAGTGGTCGTGACGTATAAGCGCTCAGTTGGAGCATTCAGTGGCGGACGCAAAATATCAAAATAGGTTCAGACAATAATGAATTTATTGAGAAATATAATTGTAAACTTCCAAATAATATAGCATATAGTAAATAATATAGCATATAGCAAAAATAAAAATAGCAAAGAAAATAGGAAAAAAATAGTACCTTAGTCATCGTCAGAAGAAAAATCGTCGGATGATGGACAACTATCCCGATCACCGTTATCGTTCAAGTTGATAATTAATGGCTCAACCGAAACATCAACTATTGTGTCTAGATCCCACATTCTGTCTTCTTCTTTTGTAGTATGTCGGATGCAGTTTCTCCATGTTTCAGCCGTCACATCTCCTATTGCAGTAGCTAGCAGGCGTTTCACTTCATCCATCTTGAAGGTCACGTTTTGTTTCGCCACTTGGTTTTTTATTTGAGCCCAAATAAGTTCTATAGGATTCAGTTCACAGTGGTAAGGAGGGAGGCGGTGTACAATGATGTTGCACTCGCGAGCCAATTCGTCGACAGCATATCTCTTAAAATGAGGTATTTGTGCCCTTGCGATGTTTAATAGTTGCACTTTTAACATGTTGTCATCAAATGGTATATTTCTTTGAGCCAGCCAGTTAATGATGTCACCTTTTCGCCATGCAGTTGTTGGCGATGGCTCCAATCGTCGACTATGGTAGGAAGCATTGTCCATTACCACGACCGAATTTGGCTCAAGGCTTGGTAAAATTTTTAAAAACCAGCTTTCGAATTTTTCCGCATCCATTTCCTCATGGTAGTCACTAGTTTTCTTCGATTCGAAAAGTAGCAATCCGTTTTCCAAAAAACCCGAATCACTACCTATGTGAGTTATTATGAGCCTCCGCCCCTTGCCCGCTGGCGCTTTTAGTCCTGTGGAAAAACCTTCAAAAAAAGCTTGTCGACGGCTTGTTATTTCCAAATCTTGCCAAATTTTCGAAACAGTATGACCTTGATTCAGCCAAGTTTCGTCTAAGAAATATATTTTCTTCCCTTCACGACGATACTCTCGAATTTTTTGTAAATAATTTCTCCGCCACAAAATTATTTCTTCTCTTTCTATAAGAAGACTTTTTCTCTGCCTTTTCATATGCCTTATGTTCATTTGTCTTAATGTCCGCAATAAGACACGTCGCGATATTTTCGGCATTGCGTCATCCGAATTGATTTCGGCAGCGATTGCTTTTAATGTTGGAATTTCATTTCGGAAAAAGAACGAATGAAATTTTCTCCGAACGGCGTATTTTATGTCATCATCAATGTCAATGCGTTTTCTCCCCCTTGTTTCAATATTTTCAGCTACCTTTTCTGTTCCGCCTTTGGACTCTTTGAAAGTTTTCAAGATTCGGTGTACACTCCTAGTTGACACTTTGGTTAAATCACTACACAAAGCAACTACATCGTTTACCAACATACTTTGATTCCTTTCACGGAGTCCACAATACACGTTGTATATAATAGTTTTTTCTCCTGTAGATAAATTCGTACGACGACGTTTACTTTGGCTGCTCTCGCCTTCCATATTGCTCACAACTTTAAATTTAAACAGTATTTCACTTCGGCACTCAAAGAAGCTTGCTTCTTTCCCGTTTACACCACAGTGAGAACTGAGAAATAAGATTCAGACAGGAAATCTGATGAGCGACCCTTAAAGCAACCAAGCTATCCCCACTAATTATGCACTTTATTGTCGACCGGGTATGGGTTTTTCCGGGATGGTAATTCCGTAAATTTCTTATAGTTAAACTTTTTCTGTATCCTGGAACTCAGTTCATTCCCAAAACAGGAATCATTATTGTATTATTATTTTACCAAATAATTAACTAATAACTAATTATTAACAAATTAGTAAGATATTGATTTTTTCTAGCTTGTATTTCTTAATTACTTCACAGATTGTCTATGAACAATATGAAATATTCAAAATTTTGTTGTTCCCGAGAGTCGAGAATCTTCTTCCCCCGGTAATATTAATTTTTCTTTTCTGACAACCAGAAAACAGAAAGAGAAAAATATACAAGTCCCGATCGACATCCAATAACAGCCCAAAACAAACAACTTTTCTTTTTGTTCAGGTTATTCCACTGCCGCGAATTCTTTTTCATTCATTTTCATGCGTTTTTTAATTTTTGTGATGCTTCAATAATTCAGCAAATATAAACATAAAAATAAAATATTAAGGATTTAAAGGAGCGATAAATGTTATATTGCAGCCCTTCACGAAAATAGCATGAACGATACGCCACTGAATACGGAGCTGCCTTGGACGGACTGGCAGCATGCTCGATATATATCCATCTTACTTTACCTTACAAGTTGGATCTGCTTATCCTTTGTACTTGTTGACACTGCTGTAATGTTGCCATATATTATATTTTAAGGGACCGAACCTCATTGAAATTCTACATCTTTTGCTATTAAATATCGATGTTGTGAAATTATTATAGCAGAAAAATTACTCAACAAATAAAACACAGTATTTTTTATCCTACAACCATTTACCTGCATGTGAATGATAAAAATACAAAATGATAAAACACCAAGAATTAAAAGCTGGCAACAATGTGTTTACTTTAAGTCCGTAATATTTCTAAGAACTTAGTGCCTACTATTCTGAAACTTCAGTATAGGCACCAGCACCAACGTCTACGAAGGTACGAACGGCACTCTCTCGCTCACCGGTATTGCTCGACTCTACTATGGTGGTCAGGTGGATGTTGTTTTTTCTTCCCCGACGTGCAAGGAAAGGGACCTGGTAGGGATGGTATTGTTTTCGAAGATAGAAATCCAAATGACTCGACAAGGACCAAAAAGACACACCGAAACTTGTTAAGCCATTTAATATGTGAGTATTATTTACAGTACGGCCAGAAGTGCACTGCCCAGATATTTATTTTTATGATTCAAGTAGGCACATCTTATTATGCTTAAGATTAATTCGAGAATTAATCTTTCTTATTGGATCATAAAATTATTGGGCAATCCTACAGAAGTGGTATCTGAGTTTAGTTTAGAACAATAATGCGCATGACACAAGAGGAAGTTATAGTCGTCTTGTGTTGCCTGATTTAGTAGATACATTTTTACATTATGTTTTTCCATAAAGCTGAGCTGCAATGCTGCAACTGACTAGAATATAATTAATCATCATTGTTAGGTTCTCTCTTCTCTGAAATTTACTACTTCATCTTCCATAACTATCTATACAGGTGTCCCAAATATTCTTAATCAAGAGATATCTGTGTCATTTCAAAACAGAAACAATAATGAAATTGGAGAAACTTCAAATATACTAAGGTTTTACGGCTGCACTATCACCAATGCTTAGATTTTCAAAAATCGCATGTCAGAACAGTCAGTAATCCTAAACTGGGCAAAAAATATGGGGTTTAATTAAAAAAAAAGAAAACAGTAGAGGATGGTTATTTGGGGGGTTGAAAGGCGTAAGTGTGTTTTAAGGGTGCAGCCGCAAAGCCTTAGGGGTATACTTTATGTTTCCCAAATTTTATTTGTGTCTGTTTTTTTAAATAACACGGATATCCCTAGATTATGAAATTTTGGGACACCCGTATTTTATATTTATTTAACTGTTTTTTTATAATTTTCCAGAAACTTCAGGGAAAGAAACCTAACATTGACCAATGACTTGACCAATCAGGTTCTGATCATCTTTAAATAGTAAAAATCGGTACGCATTGTAAAATAAATACAATCTGACAACACTGCGGTCTCAATTCCGGCAGCGGGATAATCCCTTTGAATCTTGGATACCACTTCTCTGTAGGCGTCTCAATTATTGCACACTCTTATTACTACATATCTTCGCTGGCCGGACTATACATTTCATGGTTTTGAATTGACGGAACTGTGAACAAAGACACCCGTGAGGGACAAACGATGGGTCATGCGAACTTACAGATTTAAAGCTTCAAAGCTTTTAACAGAATACAAGGGAGAGTTCGGGTCCTTTCGTTGTACTTCTATGTCACTTTTGGATTCGACGAGACCTTTCCTGATAACTTTTTGCAAGAAACTAACATCCGCCGGACTAAATTGATCTTCCTCATTGTCACTACTTTTTTTTGAATTGGTTTCCTCGCCATTCTGATCCGCAGTTGTAATATCTACGGTGGCAAGCTAAGGAGAGATTAGGTGAAAATAATCGTTTCTTTGAAAACAGGGTGTTACATTACCTTTTCCGGGAGAAGCTGCTTCTCATGTTCATCGACGTACTTTGCCCAATCAATTTTTTGAGAAGTCATTTTTACTGATTAAGTTTTGAAATAATTCAAAATAACTTCTTCGTTATTTTCTCTTAATACCTAAACGAAATAACTGTAGTTTAATAACTAATCAACTAGTTTTTTTTCATTCAAATCAAGTAAATCAACAATCGCAAGTCTGGAGTAACTTTCAAAGAATTTACTATTTACTCTAACCTCAAAAAACATGACAATATTGACATTTAAATTAAATTTCGATTGACAGTTGCTATCGTGCCGATAATGCAAATTTACAGCCAAGTTGTTTCATTTAAATAAAAAAAAACAATGGTAAATATTAAATAACTTGTCAGTTCACTTTTTTATCAGTTTTTGACTATTTCGTGTGAAGAAATTAAGTTTTAAATTTTAAATCACTCACTAACGTTCAACGCGTTTGTGTAATGCGCATGCGGAGTTTTTCGAAGCTATCGGCGCTTTAGCAAAAAATGTACATTAATATGACGACGACGTCTCATCTTAGATCAGGTAAGCTTTTAGGATAGATATGTTATGGTGCACAGTAGTGGTAGTGATACAAACTTCCGCCAGAGTTATCACGCCATCGGCCATTGATGTAAGAAATTCAGAAGATCAAGAAATATTAATTGAGACTAATTTGTTAACTTTGAAATGTGATGCAATTTCTACATAATGCTGCTATTTGGTTTGTATATATTGGTTGCATTCCGAACGAGTTATGTGTGAAAATCTTAAACAATGTTTATGTTATTCAAATTAAAAAGGTTGAAAAATCGAGCTCAGCCTATACCGTCCGCATGCAATACCAACTGGAATTTAGACAATCGGTCAATCGAAAGCCTTCTATAGCTATCAATGCTTTTAGAATCTTGAGCAATTTCTCACTTGTGAAATGTTATTCCGGGGACTTTTCTTTCGTCACGGCTCTTGGAGTCAAAAGCTGAACAATTATTTTAACGCAAAACACTTAAAATAAAACAATTATTAAAACATAATATATAAGGTATGAACGCGTAAAATTATAAACGATGGAACTACGCGCGTTGTCTGCCACCCGTCTTATGGCGAGCTATCGCAATGTTGCTTCAACTTTCAACTTGCCCCCGCAGGGAACAATAGGGATTTCTACAAAGTGATGTTTTTTTATAGGTATATCTCATTTTTTTCCATAAATTGACATTTCCGGTTCATCGTATACCTACTATTGCAAGTATAGTGTGTAAGTTCCCTATACTTTACATTAAAATTTATTATAGAAAAAAAAATTGGGCCCAACTTGGCTTGACCGTTACCGTTAGTACCCGTATATATACATAATATATGCATATTACGTATTATGTAGGTACTTGGAAACAATAAATTCATGGCATGGAATCATGACTCTCGCGATGCAAATTCGTGTTAGGAACACCTAAAAAATGCCTTGAATATTTATATGTGTACATAAGTAATAATATCTTGATAAAGATAATTAATTAGAAATGCTAGTAAGCATCTGTATATTATAATTTTATAATCATGTTCATTCGGCATAATCTTCAATATTTAATCTAAAAAAATTATCCAAGTAGCGTAAAATTATTTTATAAAAAATGAACGAAATGTATTCGATTTACTTATTGTTAAGTAAAACATTTTTATAAAACATAAAAAATAATGGTTGGCATCTTAAATCACAGTGTGAAATTAATGAAGTTACTAGTGCAAATAATAAAGTGATTAACTTGCGTAAAAGTTTCATTTTGAAAGATGTCGAATTTGATATCTTTTTTTGGAACGGATAATAATATACATCTCCACTTCACCGTGAGAGTAATGGTGTAATTATAATCTATGTACCTCGATTAGATTAGTAAACTATTAAATTTAATAAAAAGCTAAAATAGTTTTTCCACTTCTGCACCTCAGAGACCTATTAAAGTTGTCTTTATAGGTAGGTAGTTATATTTATGTATATACATGTCTATTAAAGCTATTATTAGGTGATAGCTAGATAACTGATTAAAATATGTGTAACCATGCATCACAATTAATAATTATTAATAAAAGAGTTTCATAAGAATGCATATAGAAAAGAGAAGATTCACTGGCGCATATATATATATGTTCCACGGAAGTAATATTTCAAATAATTAATAATTATTAAATATAATACATATACCAAATTTATTGTTTTCATAATTAACTTTATCAAGAATAAGTAACAATAATTATTATGAACAGCTTCTATAACGTAAAATTTGACATCAAAGTTAAAAAATATAAGCCGCCTTTACATGATTATTTAATCATGCATTTAACGACCGTTACAGTTTGTTGGCATCGTTAATTCTTGCGAATTAAATATGAATCTGACATGGTTGAGAAAATTGCAGTTGTCAATTTACAATGAAATAAAGAATAAATAATAATTATAATAATGTAATAGAAAAATATGCTTAAGGGTAACACACCATCGTAATATTCACAGCATATTTTATTAACAACAGTTCTTCTTCTTCAGAGTTCTAATTTGTATAAACAATCTGTCACATATATTTCATATTTGATTTATAATTATTATTATTATTCAATTTATCCCCTCCACCGACTCATCTAACTTTGTCGGTGGTTCCCCGTGAATCTCATGAACATGCGTACGGCAGAGTAAATTACAATGTCATCACAAATTCGAAAAATTATGCTTCGATGTGGACAGCGCTCTCTTAATGCGCATCACCCGGATATAACTTGTGTATTCATAATTTCATACATACCTAGCATAATTCAGCCAACATGATATGATTGATATGTAGAAAATGTTAAGGGAAGTGCGGTAAGGAAACGATTTTTTACGTTCATTGCACAGTAAATGGATGTAATTCACCTCTTAATTTATACGAGCATTTTCTCTTTATTACAGAGAAGTCGTTACCAAAGTTCATTCATGTCTAACACCGCGCAATACATCACATCATTTAGCGCACTTTATCATGAGTATTCCGTGTTTTCACGCACTTCTCGTTGCTTGGTTGATTAACCAGATTAACCAGTTGCATTTGATTAACCAGTCAGTTACCTCTCGAATTTGATCGGTCCTATGTTTTAGGAACCAACCTGTTTCTTATTCTGGACATAACCTCTGATTTCGCAGCTTATTTGTCTTCTTTTTCGTTCTAGAGTTAAGAGCACTCAGTTTGTGCAAATATCTAGATAAAGTCGCTTTCGAGTGTCTTGATTTTCATTTGTCTGTGTAGTTGCTAGAGGACCTTGTAGATAGTGCAGAAATGAGTGCAGTATAGTCCCATAACATTTTATATCTTATCGCAGAGACGCAAATTTTCGAAACAGAGGTAAACACTCGTTGGCCCTTCGGTCTTGGGCTCGAATGTGGTTAAGATAATTTTGTAGAAACGATTTAGTTTCTAGATATGGAGATAAGGGCTAAGATAAAAAATAATAGGTAAGAATTAGATAATGTGCAGGAGAGGTCTGCTGCTCGCCTCTCTCTTCTTTCTCTCCGACTCTCCCTGTATATCTAGGTACTCTACTGCGCGTCGCTCGTCTCTTCTCCTAACGAGGAGACCATATGTAATTTTCGGCCTATTCGCAACTGACCTAAGGCCGGTGAATTTAAACACGATGTTGTTTTAAAAAGGTTGTTAACAATTTTTGCTCGATAAAATAATTTTAATTTTGACGTTATATATATACGCGTGGATAAAATTTAACGTCACTAATGCGATACATTATGCAATTTAATATTTAAGAATTCTTGGGATTTATGTTTTAATTCAATTTGCCACTATTACAGGTTCCTTTTACAGAACGAATTAGAAAACTTTCGCACAGTATGTGAGGCGACACTGAAGACATGGACGGTACCGTTTCGTCCCTATTATAGACTCATTAGCATATGTCAGGTATATTACTATACATGTATATGTCTCTGTATATGTCACTATACATATACAAACTAATTATTTACTTATTATCGACTATAAGGTCAGTTAAAGTTTAAAATTAGAAATAGGTAAACAATACGATCAAATAGCCCTATGTAAAACGCAATTCAAATTTTAATGGCACATTTTGCCATAACGTAAAGTCAATGGCGGCAATGTTAATTTCTATAGGTATATACACGTGCTAAGTGATTGGGTAGATATATATGGCATAGGTTTATAAGTGACTGCTATAAAAAATACACACGCATGAATTGATTTTAACTACTGTAAGATACATTGAATATTATTATGTTCCTCTTCTTTCCTCGCAAGTCGGTATATAGCTTTTTCAAACTTATGGCATTACGTAAAACCTAAAGCCATCAAGCTGCCACTTTCTGCTCTGCTGACTTTTTATTTTATTATTATTTATATTATAATATTTTACGAGCAAGTCACTTTTTAAGCGTAACTGATGTATGCAAGATTTTATTAGAGAAAGAGAATATTTCCATATTTACCTGGCAATTAGAGCATTTAGCCTTTTTGAGTTGGTATAATCGAGATGACCATCTCTTTGGTATTTTATCGGGTGCATACCAAAAAGGAATTAACGTTTTCGCTACCTAACTCATTTAAAAATAATTATATACTATTACAGTGTACTTGGATTATTTTATTAATAATGAAAGACGAGTGCACTAAAGTATGTAAAGTTTTTTTTTTAGATTTAGTGCATAGATAGTGCTTTCTGCATGCTGTTTATGCAGGTGTCGCAGACCTGAACTTTTTAACATTGCATGGAAACAAAAATAGTTTTTATGTATAAATTATAAGATAAATTTTATACACAGGCTGATCGACCGATCAATTCTAGCAGATTCCTCGTAAAAAAAGTTTTTTTACGCCTTTCTCCAGATTTCGCATGATAACAGAGATATGGCCTTTCAATGCCGATCACTCTTTTGACTTTTTTTTTTTGATTTCCTTGATAAGAGCTCATCATTTTTTCCTGAAAATTTATAAATTTCATAGCCCAGTTTATTCTCTATCATCTGGAATCAAGATATCAAGCTCTCAAGATCAATTTCTGGAAAATTCGGAACCTTATTGCATATTCGGAAGAATCCTTGCACCTTTCTACTGAAAACGGGACCTCTTCGTCAATATCTGCAAAATGTTGTAGGTAGGTATATACGAGATAAAAATACAAATTTGGAAAATTAATTTAATTAATAAAAAAACTCTAAAATTACAAAAGATGTCCGAAGTGGTAACAGTTTTCGTTTGAATTCATTTTTTCTAAAATTGCCGAACTTTTTTAAGAATTCCAGGAGTTGTTCTGATTACTTCAAAGCATTGACGAATTCGTTGCTCTAATTTCTCAACAACAGGCACTTCATTTGCGAAAACTAGAGAGAAAGAGACTTCAAATGGCCCCAAGAATAACAAATCAATGAATTCAAATCTAGTGACCTAAGGGCCAATTGTTTAGATCTCCTCTTGCTATCCAGTGATTCCCATACGTTTTTTTATTAAGAAAACTTCTCACAGTTATTATGGAAAAATATGCTGAGCTATTTGCTGATAATTTTTTAACAAAACTTCGTATTTATATTATAGGATGAACGAGGGAAACTTTGTAACTCGAAAACTAAACATCGAATTCAATTATTACTGAGTGCACGAGTTACTGATCACCCTGTATACCGAGGGAGATAATATAGGTATAGTATGCCGGTTCCGGCTCGTTCCTTATGGGAAAACACAAAAACAACACAAAAATGGCCCGCTTTTGTCAGCTCACTCCATCATTCCTTATGAGAAAATTCACAATAAGGATTTTTGACAAGGCCTTAAGAGGCCGAAAATGACGCAGGTATACATATCTACTACTATTGCTTATTATATACAGTACACGAAATAGCCATTAAATTTCCTTTAAAGTCGCTATCTCAACGCATGGCACATATAAATTACAAGAGTACCTGCTATCTCATCATGTATTTTATTACATGCACTTATATCTACATGCTAAGGATTTTATGGAGAACACTGTTGAAGTTCACCACCAGTAATTTTATAGCTCCTCTCAGAAGTCAACAACGGATACTTACCTACTGAGAGGCCCGAGGGAAAACGGCTTTTCACAAATGGGAAATTCCACAAGAGATGCGCATAGTTAAGAGCACAAGGCTCCCCAGTGCCAGTAGATTTCTGTGAAATCTGTAAGCGCCGAATGTAGCTATGGACCAAGCGCCGCAGTCATATCAGGTATAACTGCCCGACACGTTTGGGATGATCTCCATGAAATTTTCCGTTTCAGGAAAGCCGTTTAAGTCCGGATCTATGGGTAGGTAGTGCTTATAAGCTTCGAGGGGTTTACTAAAATGAACCACGAACCTTTTTCACAAGTCACCGTAAAACCACAAAAATCTAAGCTTCCTAAACTGAAATCTGCGACCCGAAGCGTGATGAAAAGAATGGATTTTTGCGAACTCTGAAAGAAAAGACACTCTGTACAAACCACACGTGACTTTCGGAGATGTCTAAACGAAAATCAAAAGTCCTTCATAATATCTACAGTAGCAGTTTAAAATTTCGTATTGAAAAACCTAAAAGAAAGACATGCAGGAGCATTTAGGATATTTTTTGGTTTCACTATACCCCAAACAGATCGTATCTCCATCCTGGATAAGCTACCATTCTTCTTCTTAACATCAGGCACGTCTTCCAGGAGCCCTGCTGGGAAAAGCTCAGTGAAGTTGGCACCCCTAAATTTTTGTAAAATTTAGACGGCATTCGTTTGTCCACGGTTTGTCCACGATTGTCCAACCAAAATTTTCGTTTGTCCACCCTCAAAAAATAAAATCTTTACTTTACTTTTAATTTTACCATAACTTTTTTTAAGGGTGGACAGACGAAAATTCTTGTTGGAAAAACATGTACAAACCGTAGACAAACCGTGGATAAACGCATGCCGTCTAAATTTTACAAAAATTCGCACTTAGGGGTGCCAACTTCACTAACCTGCTGGGAAGCCATTTGCGGGAAAATTAAGGTAATTGCTTAAATGCAAATAAGCTCATGTCCCATAATTTCCGTCCAAACATTCAAATGAAATTATTGGTTGTATGACGTATGCCGCGAGGATTTTCGAAATCAAAAAAATACTCATTGTGAAAGCTGGAAATACCCATCTAGACCAAAATCATGGCTTCCAATCACGTTCCAAATCACGTATTCTTGTTGTTGTAATAATAAAGTACAAAATGTAATACGTGTGGCTGTGGCAGAAAGTAACTGGGCTCTAAAGCTGATATAACTTTCTAAAAATGGTACGGATTGTCTCGCACAATTCGGGAAACAGTATTTTCTGGAATGTCTTCTGCTCCAAACCAAATAGTGCTCTAGTAGATACTAATGCGACGGTTTGTTTGTATCAAGACGATTAATGACTTTTTTCTGCTTTTTCAGTTCGGACACTTCTTGTCTGAACCAGTGGCGGCGATAAGAACTTTCACCCCCCCCCCTCACCCCGCGAATTTTTCAATGTGTATTTACGATATTACGTTAGCTTTAGAGCAGGAAATTTCCAAGGAAAAAAGTGAAAATATAACCAATTTTGGCGAAAAACTTACTATCGTCTGTGGCGTAGGGAGTCCCCTCAGAGAAAGGGGACTCCCGGAATTTTTTTCAGAAAAATTGTGTAAAATAGTACCGTATTCGTATTTTTAGTGTGAGTTTCATCATACCGTCGTCGTATTTTTTTTTCAAACGATACACTACTCAAAAATGAAACGGTTGCGCCCCAAAATTTTGACTAATCTTGATTGGGGATAACTTTCGATATTCCTAAGGGATTTAGATTTTTTTCGCATCAGATGCGCCCTTGCCTTTATATTGGTTTTAAACTAATAACCTGCAAAAAAATTCTACAGGGTGATATGTGAAGTAGCATGCGCATGCCCTGCTTGATGTTATTTTAAGAAAGGATTAATTACGGTTTTATAAGTTTTGAGAACGAGGTGTTCGGCTGTACAATTTTTGAACATTTCGTCAATAATTGACTGT
This sequence comes from Malachius bipustulatus, assembly GCA_910589415.1. Lineage (NCBI taxonomy): Eukaryota > Metazoa > Arthropoda > Insecta > Coleoptera > Melyridae > Malachius > Malachius bipustulatus. The sequence goes on along the minus strand of OU342631.1, from coordinate 24,459,886 downwards.
ACAGGAGAGAAAGAATTCAATGTACAAGTGTAGGCAAAGAATATCCGCCACAATTATCAAATTGTGCGTAGTTAGAGACTACTTACTCATTTTCTCTTTATAAATTGTATTTCAGGCGACGTGAAAGGTACCTACAGATCCCAAAAAAATTTCTGAGTATTTTGATATGTAGTTCATTTAGTTTCGTCCAGTATTGATTTATGGCATTGATAAATGCGATAAGTGAAAAAATGAATTTTACTCACTATAAGGAAGCGATTAAAGCGCTCTACGGTCATAAATTTCATGTAATGGCCAGCCATCAGAGGTACGAACAGTTGGCAGACAGTTCATTTTTCCCTAGGAGAATAAATTATTTATTTAATGAAGATTTAACAATAAATGCGTGCTCATTGGTCCAGAGACGGGGTAGGAAAGAGATAAAGGTACAATACGGGCGAATTTCAGTTCGTACCGGGAAATGTTTCGCACTTGGATTTGCCCACTCAGACGTGAACCAACATGTAGTCTTGTGCTAGTCTCAGGTTTTAATTTTTATCATTTGTATTGAACAATGTAGTGTCGAGAGGAAACCCTAGTGAAACTCTCTTCATATAAAATAAATCGAGGAATAATTTTCATGAGTAAGTAGTTCGCTATTTCTATCGGCCAAATTATTTAATAAAGTTTTTCTTTTTAATCATCAAAGACAGGGTAGTAGCCCCAGGGTATTAGCCCCTAGGTCAGATATCAGCCTCAAGTTAAAGAATGTATGGATTGGTCTTTACGATTGTTTTACACGATCATTTATTTTATTTTAAATTTTATTTTGGGTGTTGATAATTGGGTGTCGATCTAATTCTGGCTTGGCTCGACAGGCCAAGGTGGTTAATTTTATTTAAAAAAAATGACAATCATCCTTGAGATTTGTCAATGGCCGCCTCCTTCAAGGTAAGTGAAAATTTATATTTTTTATTTTTAGACAAGCCATTTGACAAAATATACTGCAACAAACCCCCGCGCCGCGGAGCTGCGGCGGCCTTATCACCGCCACTGGGCCGAACAATACCTCTTCAGTTTGACTTGGAAACAAATTATAGTAACACCGGGTGATCAAGATACATTAACACGAAAATCATGAAAAATATTGTCTGGAGTTTGAATAAAAAGAACAAGAGATTTTAGGAAATCATCGAATTTCTTCTGATCCAAAAAGGGGGTTAACTAAAAGAAACTATTGCCTTGGTTTTTACAAAGACATTTTCATGATTTTGCACATGATTTTGTTGTTTTGTGTGCACTTAATTAATTTATTAATTATCTGAAAATCGTGGAATAATTAATTTAATCACGTAACTATACTCTCTTGATAGCACCTGTGCCAAGGCGCAAATAAAGCGTCTAATCAAAGACCGACAGTGAAACTCTAAAAATAATAAATATTTTTATTCATCATTAAAGAAAGGAAAAAATAATTTTATAATATGATGATTATAAAAATTCTTTCAATTATAAAAGTAAATATTATTAACTACAATATTTACAAATAAATTGAATCACACATATGAAAGAAAGTAGTTCCAATTAAGTAAAAAAAAAAGTTTAACTAATACATTTCTATTTCTCAACTCGATTAAAATGTATGCCTATAATAATCCTTGATTTAATGGACGTTGTATAATTATTATTTTATTTAATAATGCATTAAAGTTATATCCATTTACATGTAAAGTAGAAGAACATAATACAGAATATTATTGTACCATAAAAATTAATGATTGAACAATTTTCTGACAGGTTGTAAGTTATATTCAAAAGTACCTACCTGCCTATACCATAAAATTTTCAATTTAGTATCTGTCTGACTGTCTGGATAATCCGAAGAGAAATAATAAAAATAAAGATTAACGTCCATAAGAGAAGCCTTGCATGTTGCATGGAACTGCAATAGATAATGCAGTTTTGCATAAACCAACAAAAATACATAATCAACAAAAAAAAATCCAAACTCCAAATATTGAACCTCTAATATTAATAATAATAATTAATTTTTTGAACGAAATTAATAAATATAGCCTTCTGTCGAATTCTTGCCAGAAAAACCACATCACCCTTTGGAACAGCATTTCAAGCAAAGTGTTTCCTGAGGAAACCAAACTTGCAACGTATCAAGGTGGACGTGAATCGATACCTCCGCTCATGCACCGCTCCCAGAACGACATATGGATTTCCCTTTTCAATAAAAAAACAACCTTTCATGGGTCGTTTCAGTTAAACTCACTATATGACGTCATGAATGACATCATCTTTATACCAACCTTATTTTTACAAAAAAAGCACTCACAACTCTGAATGTGTGATGATATGATATCTTTTTATTGTTAAATAATTGCTTGTTCTGATTTTTATAGCATAATAAGTTTGATAATTATTTCATTACGTACTCATTTATGTGATTTCTAGGCACGGGGATCATTCAAGCCATCATTTGGTTCATCGCAGTCCCTTGTTCATAACAACTTTTCGGTTATTAAAAAGTAAAGTGTTCATCTGCATGCATGTTTCAAATCGCATTCAAATCGCATGTTCATTTGTGCGAAAACCTGTAACAAAAGTGAAAAGGCATAAATTTAAATGAAGATTATACTGAGAGATAGAAGAAAATTGTACTCCATGCAAATAAGTTGATTGAAATCGCATTATTTTTTCAATTACATAAAATAAAATTTATAATTTATTCATTTTCTGCTTGATGTACCGACCTAAGTTGTTTTATTCTGAAATGTAGAAAATATGCATCTGGTTATCTGTACAGTAGATGAATGAAATAGTTGTGTATCAAGGTGGAAAAGTGGTTATCATTCCTGCATAACGGTTGAATTGCTGGGTGAAATGCAGCGGAAACCAGCAACCCCGACTTGAGAATGTTGTACACATTTTGTAATTTTGCCACTGAGTTGCACACACAATTTTTCTGCAATCGAATTCAATATTGTCATAAATAACCGATTTTTTCATATTCCAGTCTTTCCTCTTGTGAGTTAATTGTGAGTAAAAAATTTCCCATTTAATTTCTCCATCTTCAAATTATGGGATGAAACCATGTCGGTAAATTTTGCTATTACACTTTTACTTTTACTTTTCAGTTTACACAAAGAATGACACAATCAGATTTTTTTTCGTTTGGCTACTAGCGGTAAAAAATCTAGTAGTGGTAAAGTGGCCAGAAAAAAATCGTATTTTCTTTGATACATCGGTAGAAATAGATTAATAACATCAAAATCGCTGAAAGGGATTATCAAAAAACTAATAACAAGGCTTTAATTAAATAAATACATAAAATATGGAAATGACAGGTAGAATGATTGATATAGGTATGATGGTAATAAAAGTGACCAAGATTCTGAAGGAGGCTATAGCATAAATCCTAAATAAACATCTTTAAGTAAACAGTCATAAAAGAAAACCCCATTGGGCATTCTTCTGACTTCTTAAGGATTTATGGTAGGTAATTACCCTCTCCAGATTATTGGTCACTTTTATTACACTATATATCAATCATTCTACCTGTCATTTTCAAATTTCATGTATTTTATTTGATTAAAAGCTTGTATTTAGTTTTTTGATATTTCTTTTCAGCGATTTCGATTTTATTAATCGATTTCTACCAATGTACGAGTATCGAAGAAAAATCGAAGTTTTTCTTCAATTTCTTCAAGTTCAAATCGAAGAAAAGGGAAAACCCCCTTTTGAGGCAACGGTAGCTACCGTGGGGGTGCTGCCTTTCAAGTACTTTCAACTTTTGAACTCCTTCTTATTAAAGTAATGTAAATGGACCCATTTTTCTTTCCTGCCAAGCTCGGGCGCCAGCTTTCAACTAGCAACAGGTGGTGAAAGCTCGTTCGACCTTATCTGCGGCAGCCAAAACCCTTGGGGTCAGGATTTTCAAGTGGAGAAATTACTGCGACTGTGACTAAATAATGTCTAAGAAGACGTAACAGGGAGCAATAAATGTATGTATGTCAAAAGTTATAAATGATGCTGTGGATTCTGGTATTCCCCCATGTATTCCCGTTGCTTCGAGCTGGCATCTAACACCCATATTACCTCGAAATTTTAATACAACCCTGAAAAAATGAAGTTGGTTCTCGACACTTCACTACATAATATGAAAGACCTTCATCAGCTTTAAAAATCAGTTTTTTTCGTTTTAGATTCTTCATGCTTTTAGACCGATATTCCATCTAAGCTAATATGCATTATATCATCTGCTGTGGTGTCTTTATGAGGTGTTAATTTCTTTTATATTGCTTGAAGAATTTTTATAAAAAGCTTTTTAATCAGAATTTCTGATAAACTTAAGTTGGAATTTCATTTACAGTTTGTGACGTGTTATGGGGGTTACTACGTGGTTTTTGGTATTTTTTAAGGGAACATTTTTATTAAGGGTTTACACACTCATGAAAGTTGATTTCGCTGTTGCCTGAGGTCCATACGAAGCAATTCCAATAGAGAACCTGCACCTGCTTTTCCTTTGAGTTGAGGAGATGACGCTTCTAGTTTACACCAACACGACCTGTAAGTCAAAAAAGTGATTTTTCAAATGGCAAACTCTAACAGATTAGCGAGTAGTATTTGTTTATGCAGTATTTGTTTATGCTTTTTGCAATGTCAATGATGGTGAAGAGGTAGCTCAAGAATACGAATTTAATAATTTATTCGAATATTCGCGAAGAGTCATCAACCTTCTATGAAAGTTTTAGTCTATTGTCGAAGACTGTACTTGTGAAACCGGCAGTACCATTATTCCTAATAAGAACTAAGAAGAATCATAGCCTTCAAATTCTGTAAGAAATGTCGCGAATGAGATCGCCGTAACAGGGCTAATGAAGACTCAACAAGCAAAAGACTCAAGAGAGTCAATCCCTGTTCTTTTTTAACGAGCGATGACTTGGTTTCAGGAGAAGGTGAACCAAAAACGGGGTTTTCTCGAAAATGTAGAATAGGACACATTTTACCATACAGAGATGGAATAAACAATTCCCCTATGTATTAGCCATGTGTGGTCAATCGATAATTCACAGGTATAATAAAGCCGAGAAATTCTGAAGAACGATTCAGCGTCAATGTTTGGGCAAGCATTCAGAGACAGCTTAATGGATTTGGGAATTGTGCCTGATATTCTTACTGCACCAAGCAGGTATTTAAATTTTTTGAACCGGAGAATTCGCGCATATTTGGTACCAACAAGACTGTGCACCTCCGCATTATGGTTTTATTGTTAGAGCGAGACTGTATTAACATTTTCCAGAGCGGTGGCCGGACTTGAGCATTCAGTACCGTGACCTCCAAGGAGTTGGGATTTAAATCCTTTGGTTCATGTCCCCAATAACTCCTCTAAGTAACCGAAAATGCAGCTGGGGAAATCAGAAATGCGTAATATGAACATTGGTCGTGTATATACGAGCACATTTTGAACAGTTGCTTTGATATTTCTATCGCTATGGTTATTTAGTTTTGATTATGACTTTTTTTGGTTTGTTTTTATAATAAAATCTTTTCCGATTGCAGCGTAGGTACATTTTTCCTGTATTTTCATGTGCTTCATGAGCTTCATGGGCTTATTGTGTTTCGTCCCCTTTGCTTCATGTCACCTATTCTGTTAGTCTGACAATTAAAAAACTGTCAAAGTGACAAATGTCATGAAGTGCCGTCTGATTCAAGATCGCTGAAACCACCTCAGCCTCATTGGCTTATTGTGTTTACAGCCTTTGCTTCATGCCACCCATTCTGTCAATCTGGTCCCCTGAACTAGTTTATACAGCCCCAACATTGGATGAGTGTCAAATTCTTCATGATTGCAAAGTTATTGCAGTGTAGATTTTGCACAGGACAAGTCCGGTCAGCTCTATTGTTTTTGACAAAGCCTAAGTCAACTTGAGGTCTTTTTTAGATGTTTTTTTTGCCGCAAGGTCGGTTTGACAAGGTCCGGTCAGCTCGAAAATTCAAAAGTTCCTTGACTCTAATTTTTTCATGGCCCGTTTTTCAGTGGCACTTCATTCAATTAATATGTAAAGCCGCCACTGCACCAACTGCTCCCAATTTCTAATGGAGGGGCAAAAAATTGGTGAACTTCCATCTCTTGTATATAATTCCTAGTTCCTCGATGGGGACAGTGAAGACATTTCTTCATTGACACTACTTTTCGACTCGACTCAAAATAATCCCCTCTATCCGCTGATGGTATAGAATATCGACCATCCGTTATGACTAACCTTGTGTAACATTTTTTTATTAATTGCAGCTGCTGTTAATTATTTGTGCATTCCACAAAAATTCCTGCTTACAAGATTTTTATGGGTTTATGTTTCTAATTGACGAAACAGAGTAAACTAATAGATTCAATTGTTAATAGTCTTATTAAATCAAAGCAACCGACCGCGAAGAAGTTCTGTGAACCCGATATTATGGGTAAAGATAAAAGCACTTCGAGGTAATCCCGACGAACTGATTTAGTCAGGAACCAGAAAGCATCACCGATGGTGATAGTTCAGGTGGAAACGACTTCATGACGTTCTTACATGGGACACGTTTTCAGACATGTGATGAGAGTTTTCCATCTGATTCTGCGATTGAACCAAAATGCCAGTTCTGGAATTAATTGGAGGTAGTATTGAGAAAATCTAACATGCAATTTTCTTTACCTACAGCAAAGATATTTCACGAAAGCTTCATCAAAGCAGAGGCTAGCTTTCAATCGGTAAAATAGTAGGGGTTATAGCTCTGCGATAGGTAGGTATAAGAGTTTTTATAAAGCCTGAAATAATTTAGTTTGGCCGATGTCTAGAGCGTAATCTAAAACAATTAAATGAGTAATAAGTATCTTCTAACGGTGTTAAAATCAGTGAACGTTTCGAATATATGAAAATTAATTAATTTGTTCAGCTACGGTGGTATTCCGGAGGAGAAGGAGTTCAATCCAGTCCATGTCTGAGTTATTGGTGTTCAAATATTACCTTAACTAGGTATTAGGTACTTGTTTACGGGACTTCTTGTTGCAACACTCTAGTTGTGTATTTAATAATTAATTGTTAATTGTGTCAGTTTAAAAGCGGTAAGTGCAAAAAGTGAAATCATAATATTATTTCATGTAATTTTACCTACTCAAAAAAAAACAGAATTTTTTATTTATTTAAATTTCGCATAGGTATGGTGTATTATAACTTACACACATAGAGCTAAAATAATATAGACGCAATTCCAGTTTGTAAAAAGCAAGTAAAATTTAATTTTCCAGTAGGTATTGTGATCATTTTAGAAGTGGTAGAGTAAATGGTGATAAGAACTTGTGTCAAATCAGCTATTTTTCTGTTTTCTCATCACCCTGTATACATATTCATTTCATGCCCATGGAGAATTTTGATCACCATAAACAGTTGAATAACATATTTCAATTTCAGCTATTTTAACAAAAGGCTAATTTTCATATGATCCATGAGGTGTCGTTTTACGCTTTTTAACTATTTTATCTGACAGGCCTTGTAAATAAAAAAAAACTTTTTTTTCAAGAACTTTTTTTGATAAAAGTCGAAGTTCTTTTTTTATTTCAAGTGATGTTCGCTTTGTTACCCCGTGTTAAGGGGTTTTAACTTCTCCAGAGTCGGTTTAAAATATTTTCTTTTAATAAAACCATGTACCTACCCATTAAAATTTGTCAAGGAAGTCTTCACTTGAATTTTCTGTATACTCATGCATTAAGGAAACACCCACCTTGTCTAACGTTGCAACCTTAATGTTGTAGGTATATAAATGACCGCGATGGAGTTATGACTCGAATTTGAATTTTTTGTATAATTTTTTTCTGAAAAGTTTATTTCAAACATTTTCTTCAACAGTTCTTCCTCTAAGTTACACTGCAAGTGAGCTTTTTTGTAGTTTTGCGCACATTTTCTTGAGAAACATATCCATTGACTTCAGTTAGCGGCTACTTTCTTTGTGAAGTATAGCCAAACAAGAATAAAGCTAGAACTATTGCACAAAATCCGTTTCCTAAGAGCCATTTCCTATAGGACCCTATTAAAAAACAGAAAATTACCAATGCTATCCAGCAAATAATTAATGCAAAAATTTACCTCTGTAACTGGTACCTGCTCTTATCGACGCAGAGGGTCACAAACAATTAATTTTCTGAGTACTTCGATTCATTTGTAACTTGCATTTGTTAGAATTAAAAATGGAACTATTAAAAAAAAGAAAACAAATGAATCCGCCGCAAACAGACCGCTAATCTATTTACTCGTGACTTGACCGAGTCTACAGAACAAAACCTTTTCCCTCCTTCCTCTAACACCGATCTGACAGGCTCGGTACCCTTCTTTGTCATTACCTACTATGATGCCAATTTTATTATTAGCCGACTATTTCCCTAAACAAAATTCCCTAGCGTTATTTGAATTTATTGGCATTATCGGCTCGAATTAAGGCTATTATACCAACTGGCAACATATACGGATGTACGGGTCGGATGATTTCCTCGAACCCAAGACAAGTTATAGCCACGCTTCGGCCAGCCACGCTTTCATCCACTTTCGAAAAAATCATATTTGCTGAAATTTTGTTAAAAAAATCCGACATTTTATAATAATGACCAACCACGCTTTCAGCTATGAACTTGAGAAATGGTAAAAAATAACTTTTGCTGCAATTCTGCTCAAAAAAGTCCGAATTTTATAATATTGCCGGCAGGACTTTCAGCCGCGGTCTTATTGAGAAACTGAAAAAATCCTTTTTGCTGAAATTTGGCTCAAAAAATTACAAAAATTAATAATAATGGCCAGCCGAGTTTTTGGCCATGGACTGAATAAACTGAAAAAATCATTTTTGCTGAAAATTTACGAAAAAAAGTCAAAACATTAATCATAATGATCCGCCACGGACTTAATAATCTAAAAAAAACATTTAAGCTGAAATTTTGTTGAAAAAGCACGACATTTTATAATAATGGCCAACCTCGCTTTCGGCCATGATTTAATAAACTGAAAAATGTAATTTTTGCTGTAATTTTGCTCAAAAAGTCAAAAAAATTCATAACAATGGACAGTCACGCTTTCGGCCACGGACTTACTAAACTGGAAAAAATTATGGCAGAAATCTGGCCGAAAAAAGCCCGAAATTTTCACAGCCAAGCTCGCTTTCGGCCATACGACTTAATAATAAATAAATAATAAATAAATAATAAATAAATAAATAAGGTTTATTGACATAATGAACTAGCACTTACTATGTTACTATGATTACATGACAAAATTATAGTTATACGACAGAATCTTAACCATGTAAATACTGTCAATAAACACAGTAGTACCCATGAAGGCATAGCCTTGTATATGGGGTAATAAACTGAAAATGTAATTTTTGCTGTAATTTTGCTCAAAAAGTAAAAAAAAATTCATAACAATGGCCAGTAACGCTTTCGGCCTCGTGCTTACTAAACTGGAAAAAATTCTGACTGAAATTTGACCGAAAAAATACCGAAATTTAAACATAATGGTCAACTTCCTTTCGGCCACTACTTCATGAACTGAAAAATGTAATTTTTGCTGTAATTTTGCTCAAAAAAGTCAAAAAATTCATAATATTGGCCAGCCACGATTTCGGCCACAGACTTAGTAACTGAAAAAAAAAATTCTAGCAGAAATCTTGCTGAAAGAAGCCCAAAATTTTACAATAATGCCCAGCCACGCTTTATAAACTGTATATATATAAACTGAAAAAACAAACTTTTTACTGAAAATTTTCTGCTTGGAAAAAGGTCCGAAGTGTTATAATTTTATTATTTTCAACAAAAAAACAAATATTTTCCATTCAAGCCGTCGTCAATAACGAAAAATAATAAAAAAATTTGCTGGACATTGAACAAAGTTCCTCTTCCTGGCCGAAAGTGTGGCTGGCCCAAGCGTGGCTAACTTGACTTGGGTTGTCCTCGACTAGTCTCTGGCCGCTCAAGGACAGGGAACTGGCAGGAAGTTATTGAAAAAAAATTACCCTTAATAAGCTGTTCGAGAATTTCAGCAACTAGATTTACTAAATAAAATTTGAAAAGAATGATTTTAATCAATAATTATTATTATCGGGGAAACGAACGTTACAAGTTTTAGCTTCAATATGAGGCTAAAATTTCCAAAATTGGTTGGCGAGGAAATACAAGAGCAAAACTTTTCGAGATCACCCTGTAAATACAGGTGTCAAATCGAAAATTTGAAAACCTTCTCTAGGTTAGACATCAAGCTTCAAAACTTGCTCATGAACTCACAAGAAAAATTTATCTGGAAAACGGGGGTACGAAAACAGCGGATTTTGGGTAAAGTGAAGGAAGGAGGAAAAGGGGGAAAGAAAAAAGGAAGAGGTGTACATTAATTAGGTATCAAGATTTCTGTGTGCATACTATTCGCGGCCCTGGTCTGTCAAAGCGATCTTTGGCGGCTTTGGATAAATGGACCCCTCGACGCGTTATACTCATTCTCGAAATCCCATCCCTGCTCCGATATTTGAGGCTCAGAAAAAAAGGAAAAGAGAAAAATAAAAAGGAATAAAGACTGAAAAAAACAGAAATGACAAAAACGAAAAAGAAAAAAATGAAAAGCAAACAATAGAGAGAAAATTGTAAAAAAAGGAAAAAAAAAGAAAAAGAAAACTAAAATAATAAGAATAATAAATGTCACTCCTGGATAGTATGTAGCTTACTCGTACTTTAAAAATGTTTGTAGTTTTTCTTTGAAAGTTTTTTTAACTCTCCATCGATAGTTCAAAAAATTCGTTTGGATTTTTTTGTCAGGTGTGTCCACACGCCGTCGTCACGCCTTCACATATCATGCACCCTACAGAAAATTTGTTGACTTTTTTTTTTTGTTTAGAGCCAATTAAACAGAAAAATAAATGATAGGGCTGCTAACATGCGAAAAAACGAAATCCCTTGGGAATTTAGAGAGTTATTCCCACATAAAATCAGGCAAAAATTTGGGGTGCGGCACTTTAATTTTTGCATGGTGTAGTTCATCTATTTTGGCAAGGATTGCTATGTAGAAGATTTCTTCCTGAATGAGGGTGATCTGAATCATATGAAGATATTGTGTTAATAACGCTGATGGAATTGCAGGGCACCAAGAACTTTTTTTTTAATGGAAGTGTTTAAGGTACTTACCACGAAAGATTACCTATTTTAATATGATTATTATAAGATAAACCATACCAAATAAGATCAGTCTTTCTATTGCTTTTATTTATTCTGTTAGTAGTGTTGTCGTAAACAGAAGATATCACCAAAAGTCACCCTCGAGCATTATGTGTGACGAGGAAGTTTCCGCCATAGTGATCGATAATGGATCCGGAATGTGCAAAGCTGGTTTTGCCGGAGATGACGCGCCGAGGGCCGTCTTCGCAAGTGTTGTTGGAAGACCCAGATATAGGGTGAGTATTGCTAAATCAATTTATGTAGGTAATTAATTAATTTACTCATGTAACGTGAAAAGGAGACACTAATGCTATCATAATTTACAAAATTATTTCTTAGAGAGGATTATTATTAATGTGATCCGTTAGAAGGTGCTTGGCACGATTGTCACGATTGGTCAGTCTAGAGGAGATGATATAAGCACGTCAGACGTCACAAGATAAGTGGACTGGATCACATAATAATTATTGTAATACACATCATTAAAAGTGCAACACTAACACTATAAAATATGATGGCCGTGAGGTAATTTTAATGAAATGAACGGTATCAAAATTTTAGAATCACGAATGCAGCCAAAAGTTTAATCGTTTCTCATCTTGATTATGAGAAAACGGGTAGTAAAACGAAACGTTCCAATCAATAATCTATCGTTACCACATTTTACCCCCAATAGATTTCGTTTCACCCCCTCTTTTCTTATACACGAAAAATAAAATTTCAGGGCTAACTTCACGAGTCTGGTTAATCTGCTTTTGCCTTTGCCTGGTTGGGGATTTCAGTTCGTTTTACCCTCTCCCAAAAAAAGTTATTTGAAACTTTTTTTTTCAAAATTACAATAAATCTATAATTTATAATATGACAAGGGAAAGCTTTCAAAGGTTGATACAGTTTGAAGTACCTACGATCGACTTAGCGGTGAAAAAACATTTTACTACTTCGGTAAATTTTAAAACGCCTCAAGACAGGCTAAAAGACTGACATACTTTCAAAGTTCGGGGCTAACTTCACAAAATGAGAAAAATCGAAGGGGTTGATCTTTAGGGGTTGAAAACGTCTTGCCCATTTTTATTCGAGCGAGTGGAGATTTTACCAATTCTCAATTTAGTTTCACCTCTCTCTCGTCTGCCTGAATGAATAAATAACATTTTTGTATCTGGGCTGGAGTCAGAGAATCACAAAATGGGGAGGGTTGAGCGGGTTTTACCCCCTAGCATTTTCATTAAAAAAATATTAAAATCAAAGCAATAGGTACCTAAATCATAAAAAAATTCATTAAATCAGCAAATAATATAATTTTGAACTACAAATTGTTTAACAACCTCTACGAATGTGCGTGCATAATTTTCACTGCTGTTTCCGCTTGAGATTTTCGAAGCCCCTTCCTTCTCTCTTCCCTCCTTCTCCCTTCCCTTCTTCTCCTTTTCCTCTCCCTTCCCTCCATACCGAAATTTGTGCACGTTCGTTTGAATTTCCCGATGCCCCCTTTTCCTTCCGTTTCCCTTCCCTCTTCCTTCCCTCGAGTTCGAAATTTGTTCAAGTTCGCTCTTATTTTCCAATGCCCCCTCTCTCTCCCTTTCATCCTTTCCCTCTCCTTTCCCTCGAGATCGAAATTTGTTTAAATTCGCTCTAATTTTCTGATGCCCTCTCTCTCTCCCTTCCATCCTTTCCCTCTCCCTTCCCTCGAGAGTCGAGACCGAAATTTGTTCAAGTTCGCTTGAATTTTCCGATGCCCCCTCCCTCTGCCTGCCATTTCCCTTCCCTCGAGACCGAAATTTGTTCAATTTCGCTTGAATTTTTCGATGTCCTCTCCCTATCCTTTCCATTTCCCTTCCCTCCCCTTTCCCTCGAGGGAAAATGCAAATGCACTTTTTTCTCGAAAAATCACTTTTTTTCCTTTTTTGGAAATACTCGTACATACCAATTAAAAATTGTGAGATGGGTTGATTCTTATCTTGCTGGAAGAAAAATATGCAAAACGTTTTCAACCCCTAAAGATCGACCCCGTCGGTTTTTCTCGCTTCGGTCTTACTCATGCACCCCGAAGCTACCTGGATAATTTTCATGCGGTGGAAAAACAAAATTATGGGGGATGGGGGTAACATTTTTTAGGGGTATTTAGAATTCAAGTTTTCCACACGTTTTCTATATCAAGATTTTTTTTTTAATCACTTTCTGAACTTATCCTGGACTTTGAAAGTATGTCGGTCTTGTGCGTTGCTGTTTCGAGGAGTTTTAAAATTTACCGAAGGGGTAAGTAGTAAAATGTTTTTCGCTACAGTCGATCGTACTTAAGTAGTTTTCCTTTGTCATATTAAAACGATTCGTGGTATTTTTCTTTTTCACTTTTCTTAAAAAATTACTTTTTTGGGAGAGGGCAAACCAAAATAAAGTATGGTAAAAGCATGGACTAACGAAGGCCTTTCGACATTTCGATCAATTTTTACTTTCAGAAAAGTTTTCCAAGTTCGTAAACTTTTTTCAGAAATTTTCTTATACGAGGAGCTAAGCAAAACCTATTGAGGGTGAAATGTGGTCCTCGAATGGAATTTCTTACCCCCAAGACAGCTCGAAGAGCCACTAATACTACTCAAGAGAATGAAATGGGACTTCTCGCAGTCATCGCATGGAAAGATCTTCATCTGGCCTCAATAAAAAGGTCGGGAAGGTTAGACGCGTTCCATGGCGCGAGAATAGCGAAAAATAGCGAGAATAGTCGCTTCCAATTTCTGCATTTTTGTCTATTTTGTTAAACTTAGGAATGCGGCCTAGATTCTCACACTTTGTAATTTTACCGTATTTATTTTTTATACATTAACATAAGTATGTTGTAATAAAATCATCAAATATTTTTCTTCGCTCCCTCTTAAAGGGCATAATGGTCGGCATGGGTCAAAAAGATTCCTATGTAGGTGACGAAGCCCAAACGAAGCGGGGCGTCCTCTCGGTGAAGTACCCAATCGAGCACGGCATCGTGAACAATTGGGACGACATGGAGAAGATCTGGCACCACACGTTCTACAACGAACTGCGCGTTTCCCCCGAGGAGCACCCGATCCTCCTTACCGAGGCACCGCTCAACCCCAAAATCAATCGAGAGAAGATGACGCAAATAATGTTCGAGACCTTCGGTTGTCCGGCGATGTACGTGGCCATTCAGGCGGTTCTCAGTCTTTACGCCAGCGGAAGAACAACCGGAATCGTGATGGATTCTGGAGATGGAGTGTCCCACACCGTGCCCATTTATGAAGGTATAATTGATTATTTAATAGGATAAGTTAATTTTTATTGAATACCATCATCAATTAGCCTTTCAGATGTAATAAAGGCTACCAAATCACTCAATCGAATTTGTCAAAAATGGGTTGTCCACAAAACTATCTGCAAAATTTGCACGAAACCTTCTAGATCCGTTTTATTAAAAATTTCGTTATTTGACGTGGTATCAAAATGAATGCACTAACGATTTTTCTTAAGCTTGAAGGTATACGCGAGAAAAGAGGTAGTCCCTTGGTATAATTATTTAATTTGATGCTTCGGCCATTTATTTCTTATTCGATTATTCTCTTATAAAAGATAAAGGACTTGGCCGAATGTTTCAAAATGAATGTGGTTTTCTTCAGATCAAATTATTCAGTTTTCGGATTTTGACGACCTTTGCATCTTATAGCCGGCTCATACATTCTAGTAGGTACTACATTTAACAACAATTAGTAAGATCGAAACCATGAATTTTCACACTTTGCTAGCACAAAACGACTTCCTTTTTCTAAACTTCTAATTTAGTTTATAAATGATGGTTCCGTTCTAGATAATAACCACACATTGATGAATCTGTTAATTCAGGCTACGCGCTACCGCACGCAATCCTGAGATTAGACCTGGCTGGACGAGATTTGACCGAATACCTGATGAAGATTCTGACCGAGAGGGGGTTCAGCTTCACCACGTCCGCCGAAAGAGAAATCATCAGAGATCTCAAGGAGAAGATCTGCTTTGTGGCTCTTGACTTTGAACAGGACTTGGCCATCGCGGCCACCACCAGCTGCTACGAAAAGTCTTATGAATTACCCGATGGACAGATTATCACGCTCGGTAACGAACGCTTTAGGTGAGTGAAAATTTAACTTCTTCTAAATATCTCCGAATCAAAATAATTTCAGCAAAGCGAGTAAAAGTTAAATCCAATCAACGAATTGTCTCTAAACTTGGTTTCTGCTTGGAGAGTAGGGGTTAAAGTGTTAAAGGAATAATTGAAGAAATTGTTGACGTAATATAATTGAAGAAAGTAGAATTCGACAAGCTGCTCTTTTGGCGTTAACATCTTAGGCAACCTAAAAAAATTGTTAGGTCCTTTTAGATTTAAATTGAGAAAGAATGACAGCTGTGTCAAGTTATCTACATACACAGATCTTCCCCAGCCCAAAATTTCAAGTCTCAGAACAACCAGAAAATTTAACTAGGTAAATGAGAGGTAAAAGGTTGGGGAAGAAAATATTGAGCTGGGGCACCATCACCGCGGGTTAGAGAACTAAAGTCGATCCAGGAGTCGAGAAAGGATTCGATTCTAGATCTCTTTCGAGGGTCACCATTCACCACTACTCCGATTTACTGGGGTAAGGGAGTAAGGGGATTTGCAGCCTTCTTTGTTAAATTCATATCTGATCTTACCCTAAGGAGAAAAAAACCCAAGGCTGTGGTAACAAATTGAGTTTGTGGTCCTAATATGGTGAAGAATTGCACAAAAATGTGAAAAACGGCCGAAATATTATTTGATTTTGGGAAATAGCTCGAAAACCGTTTCGGATTTCGGGATCTGGTTTGCAAAAATTACCAAAATCGTCTTTTTGAGGATCAGTTTTGGAGATATTTCACAAAAACCAATTTTTGGGCAATATTTACCTATTTTTGGGCTAAATTTCCCCATCTTAAGGCCACTTGGCCGCACTCGCGAAAAGAACAAAACCTCCGATTTCAGATAAAGCTACCTCAAAATTGTTGTCTTTCGGAGAATTTTTTTCTGTTTCGATTGTTCGGATTCCTCGGACTCATTTGCCTAAATTTATTCGTTATTAATCACTGTTAGTTTCATAATATTCTATACAATTTCAACTACCCCTTTAATAAATGTCCCTTTTATCTACCAATTTTAATCCCCCACAGATGTCCAGAAGCGATGTTTCAACCATCATTCCTGGGCATGGAAACTCCAGGCATCCACGAGACGACCTACAATTCGATAATGCGATGCGACATGGATATCCGTAAAGACCTTTACGCCAACACCGTCCTGTCTGGGGGAAGCACCATGTTCCCAGGCATCGCAGATCGTATACAAAAGGAGATCGCCGCACTGGCTCCTTGCTCCATGAAAATCAAGATCATCGCTCCTCCAGAGAGGAAGTACTCCGTCTGGATCGGGGGCAGTATTCTGGCCAGCTTGACCACCTTCCAGCAGATGTGGATTTCTAAACAGGAGTATGACGAGAGCGGGCCTGTTATAGTGCACAGGAAATGTTTCTAGGGGGGTTGTGTTGATGAGGGGTCGGAGATATTATTAAAAATTGATTATTTATTTCTTTATTAAAGAAAGGAAGATCTATTTTTGCTGTAACAATTTTGTTTGAGCAGCTGCTTAAAATTTTTACTTAATGCTTCATGCACTGTTTAAGACACGTTTATCTGAGAATAATAATAATTATTAGTACCTATTAAAGTGTCTACCTACCGACCAAATAAAATCAGCAATTAACTACTACTTGAATTTATATTTAGGTATATTCGTAAGCACAAAAGTCTATTCATAAAAATCTATTCATAAAAAATTACAAAGAAGACTTATTTTTGCTCTTCCTATAAATGTATTAAGTATTATTGTTGTTATGTACACTTATGTAGATATCTACTTAGATCTAGATTAACTAGTAAATATATTTTGTTATTTGTTTATACTATTTATACATTATAGTATACAGTTGTTATGCTAACGTATTAAAAATATTTACAGGGAAATTTATGTACCAAAAGTGTGAATTATTAAAAAAAACTGAATTTTTTATGACATTAATACACTATTGTTTTATTATTTCCTGCATAAAAGTCTCTAAATGCAAAAATTCTTGAAAAAATTGTTATTATTATTCCAAAAACATTTCAGCGAACAAATTGACACTACATCGAAGTTCTATTAAACATATATCATCTGAAGAAGTGCATGGTTTCTGTTATAATGTTTACAAAAAATGGCGTATATGTATCTGGGAAGGATTCTTCCTATAAAAAATTTAAACTCTCTAATTCATGGATGATTGGATTTGGTACATTTATCGCCCAAAATAAAGTTAGAAGAGGAAGTCCAAAGAGCAAATCTCTGGAGAGACCTCCCAGAATTAATAGGCTTAGATACTGCTTGGTAAATATAACCAAAATGCCTGGTCGCTTTACGTTAACAGCGTAAAAGAATTTTTGTGAAAACTGTTTCGGTACTTTCAGTAAAACCGTTATTTTGTGAAGGAAATTGAAAGACAAAGAAAAATATGTCAAGAAAACACATACTATTTTTGATTTTTGCCTTGTAAAAACACAACACCCTGTATACAATTGATAATAATTTCGCAATATATATGACGTTGGCCCTGCAACTTATTGTGACGGTACAGAATTAGAGACATTTAATTATTAATTGATACAGTTTTTGCGACGACGATAGACGTCTTATCTACACCAGCACCGGCTATATAAAGAACGCCAGCCAAAGGATCGGCAGAGTGTGCTGGGAACTGACCAGTAAGTATCTCTCTCTCTATGTTCATTGAGCCTGGAGATCAGCTGAGGTATTTAGTGAGTGCTCCAGGAAAAGCAACGGTTGATGAATTGAGTTAACCAAGCTATAATCCAGCATCAGAACTCGTGGCCAGGGTGCATTGAGCTCTAGCCGACGATCAGTTCTTGAACATAGCAAGCCGGCGCTGTATTGAGGCGTCGGCAACCCCTTCCTTTCCTTCCGGGTCTGTAGTGAGGACGTGGCATAAGTCAGCGCAGGAGAAACACCACGACGCGTATTTCATACGCTATCGGGGCAGGTACGGACCATCCGGCAGCGACGGAATTACTAATGTTAATTGTTGAATAGCCGGCGGCACCAGTACCAGTGCTAGTGACATCAACCGACCAATTTCGGCACATCACGCCTCCAGGACGACTATCTGAGACCAACCCATGCTCGCTCTAAGACGGAACGACCCTTACCAATCGGGCCTCAGAAGATTCACAGATTTTATGTTATAAATTTAACAGAACCCACAAGAATTTTCTGGCTTCTAGTATTTTCCGTGTACACTCGAGGACTACCCAAAATGAGGGAAAGTTCTCGTAAAGGACTTTCTGCACGGCAGTACGTCTGGATGTTTTCGCTAAGAAAAAGCGGAGACGAATTAGTTTGACGGCAAAGAATGATTGAAGTATGAGACACAGAGGGGAGGGGTGTACAGAATGTTTGGCCATGTGTGAAAATCCAGAGCACTGATCGCGTAAAGTTTCCACGAAACAGCTCATACCTTTATTTGATCTTGCAAACTATAACCAACTCCCCAATGGCATTAACTCTACAATACAAGTGGATTGGAAGCGCGTGCTGCTGGTTTTCCAAAATTTAAAAAATCTCCAAAAAGGCCATACGAATAACGGAAAATTAAATTTTCCGCGATACTGGATTTTTTTAAGTATTTTTTCCGAATTCCTCGACCTCGAATTAGTAAATATGGAAATTTTCAAGCTTCTATGAAGACATTTCGATTTCCAAGATATTCAACGGTTCATATGTGTTCAGAACCGGCGATTTTGGGGAGAGCCAAAATTAAAGATCATCCGCGACATCTTGCGATCCATCATTTCTTATAGATTTTGAGTCGCTGATCACGATGGTGAAAACCGTTTGTCGATACGATGAACAGTAAAAAAGTTACGAGCATCGAAATAGCCAAAATCTCCAAAATAGGCCATACTTTTTTTCCGACTAAAAGCATAGAACTCCATTGAAATAATATTTCATCAGATACAAGGTGATTCATAATATGTGTGAGCAGGACTTCAGGATGTGATAGCTCGTTCAAAAATATGATACAAAGTTCCTATTAACATGGATCCGAAAACGAACCGTTTTCGAGATACAGGATGTAAAAAAAAAATATTTTCAGTTTTTTGACGATTTCTCAGGAACTGTTTGAGATACAGAACCCAGAGCTTTTCATCTTGTCATTAATATTATCTACGTTAAGAGGGCAAATTAAAAAAAAAATATGCGGCAGTGAAACAAATCATAAAAAAAATATCCAAAATAAGTGATGTTTTTGTCCCCAACAAAACATAATATTATGTTGCCACTTTTTATGTTTTTCATTATAAAATGCTGTTTTTCTCGAAAACAGTTCATAATAGAGTATTTGACCTAGAGCACCTTTTTTATGTATAAAACATTGACAGTTTAAAATGTGCTGCTATAATGCCAATTTTTGCAGTGTCGGAGAAATTGGGGGTAAAACATTTCAATCAACCCCTGAATCTACGCCACTGCCGTATGATATAAATTCAATTAGAGCTCAAAAAGTAAGTGATATTAATAACAAGATGCGTACAAAAGCTGGGTTCTGTATCTCAATCAGTTCCTGAGATATCGTCAAAAAACTGAAAATAATTAATTTTTTTACACCCTACTGTATCTCGAAAACGTTTTTTTTTTTTAACAAGCTATCACATCCTGAAGTCCTGCACACATATTATGAATCACCTGTATATACTTCAATTATTAGCAAAACTTCTGTACAAAATTTCAAATTATTCCAATCGGTGATTTTTTTAATTTTTCAAAAATACCTACGATTTTTATCATAAAATTTAAACACCCTGTATTTTCTGAATTAAGCTTTTTCTGAATATAGTTCGTAAAACAAATTCATATTATTTTTCGATTCTCAGTCGTTCTGGACCACCCTATACAGTGTGTCCATTTATAAAGTGGTAGTACATGGGGATCTTGGAAACGGCAAGAGATACAGGCTCGGTAAAATTAGAGAAAAATTGCCCAATTTGATGCTTAATAAGAATCTGAAATTTTTTTTTAATATTTTCATTCGTTGCTGAAATATCCTGAAAAATCAAAATTTCTTATTTTAGCCATATATTTTTTTTTTGTTTGAAATTAATTAATTATTTTTTGTAGGCTTACATAAGTCGTCAAGAGCTACCTATCTGCCATTACAAAAATTTTCAAAGCCGACTAGATCCCAGAGTTTTCATATCCAACTTTTGTTTTTTTTTTTTGATAACCGCCATATTGATTTTTTATGTCGTTCGGTATAAAATAAATAAATCAAGAAAACTAAAAATTGTAACACTCGAAAACAAAAATTTCAAAAATTTTATTCTTTTTTCAAAAAAAAACAAAACTGCATACCGAATATCATATAAAAAGTAAAAAACCATAAAGCAATTAATATGACTCCATATTAACGTAATTGGGTGAAAAAAATTTGGTTTTTTTTTTTTCGAAAAAAGAATGTAATTTTTGAAATTTTTTTCTTAATGTTAATAATATTTGATTTCCTTGATTTATTTTATACCGAACGACATAAAAAATGAATATGGCGCGGCCATAAGAAAAACAAAAGTTGGCTATGAAAACTTCGGATCTAGTCGGCTTTGAAAATTTTTGTAATGTCAAATGAATAGTTTTTGACGACTTATATAAGCCTACAAAAAATAATTAATTAATTTCCAACAATAAAAATAAGAAATTTTGATTTTTCAGTTTTTTCAGGATATTTCAGCAACTACCTACTGAAAATATAAAAAAAAAAAAAAATTTCTTATTAAGCATCAAATTGTGTAACTTTTCTCCAATCGACCCTGTAAGTATCTCTTGCCGTTTCCAAGATCTCCATAATTATGTAGGTACTGCCACTTACATTATGGACACACTGTATTATATACTGCGGTTCCAAATTTCAAATTTTCCGTTATCAAAACTCTAGCCCATCATAATGTAGGTAGCTGATTTATTACCTTTCAAGATTATTTTGGGGAAATTTTGAATTGTTGAAGATGTGTACAGTGCTTCTCAAAAGTAACGGATAAATTAATTTTCTCAGTTAATATTTGTAAAATTAAAAAAAAAAAACGAAACAGGTCAAATTTTGAATTTAATTTGTTGAATTTAATTTCTACTGACGTAACATTTTTTATACAGGGTCTTCCTTGGTTCAGTAATGACGTCTTGCATATATTTTTTTAATAGGACACCTGTATATTATTACATTTTCAGATTGTCTGAGAAAATCCAGTAAGAATGGTTTCTACTATGGCAGTTTAAATTGAGTAGGTTACGAGTTATAAACAAATAAAAATCGCAATCACTTTCCATTTTCAAAGCAGCTCACATTGAAAACGGCTCGAAGTATCGAAAAACGTCTAACATGTCCCTATCTTAACTTTTCATGTGTTACTTTACAGAGCACTTGAAATTTTTATACAGGGCGATTAAAAATCTGATTATTTCCATCACCCTGTAATAAAATTTTATCCACAAAATAGGCCCGTATTCCTCAATAAATATAACCCCTGGGGTTATATTTTGGAACATGTCATTGGTTTAGAATTCGTAGCGTTCGTAGGCTTTGAGCATTAGACCAATCAGCTGTCAGAAAATTCAAAATATAACCCCAGAGTTATATTTTGAAGTTTGATGAATACGGACATATATAGTAAGATAACCATGTGAAAAGTTAAGATAGAGATATGTAAGCCGTTTTTCGATATTTCGAGCCGTTTTCAATGTGAGCTGCTTTGAAAATGGAAAGTTGCGATTTTCATTTGTTTATAACTTCGTAACCTACTCAATTTAAACTGCGACAGTAAAAACCATTCTTACTGAATTTTCTCAGACAATCTGAAAATGTAATAAATATACAGGTGTCCTGTTAAAAGAATATATGCAAGACGTCATTACTGAACCAAGGAACATCCTGTAGAAAAAATGTTACGTCAATAGAACATAAGTTAAAATCAAAATTTGACCTGTTTCGTTTTTTTTTATTTTACAAATATTAACTGAGAAAATGAATCAATTTATCCGTTACTTTTGAGAATCACTGTATGCTTTATGTTTATTGGTTATTATTGGTACAGGGGGTTTTAAATTTCAAATTTCACAAAAACCATCTCCTATTGTCAGTTCTGTTATACAGGGTGTACCAGGTCGATTTAGACAACGGTAAGGGCCGTGTAGGTCTCATCAAGACGAAACGTTTTTTTATTTGAAGTTTTTGGATTTGGACCTAAGTTGCGGAAATATGGCCGACTTCCGGTTTTTAGTTATTTGGCTCCAGTTTCGGCATTTTTAGGTTCTCGCCCAAACTGAAACTAGTTTTGGAAACTCCTTAGCTTCAGTTACAACTTTCATATTGAAGTCAAGGTTCTATCTCTGTTGGATTCAAAATGGTGACATGCCCAAGACTTTAAATTTTAAGTCTTTGAATCAATTCAAATTGAATCAAATTGAAAAGTTAAGATTTTGAATCCAACAGAGAGATAGAACCTTGACTTCAATATGAAAGTTGTAACTGAAGCTAAGGAGTTTCCAAAACTAGTTTCAGTTTGGGCGAGAACCTAAAAATGCCGAAACTGGAGCCAAAAAACAAAAAACCGGAAGTCGGCCATATTTCCGCAACGAAGGTCCAAATCCAAAAACTTCAAATAAAAAACGTTTCGTCTTGACGAGACCTACACGGCCCTTACCGTTGTCTAAATCGAGCTGGTACACCCTGTATACATCGGTACGAAAATTGTGTACAGTAACTGACATTTCCAAAAAAGTTTCAGAGAAGCGGCAAACAGAAACTTTCGTTGCAAGAAAAATTTTCCGCTTGCCGCTTCTCCGAAATTGATTTTTTAGAACTGTCAGTTACTGTACACAATTTCCATACTTATGTATAGTTTATTCTCATCGATTTTACAGGTCGTAGTTTTCAATCTAGGGAACAGAAATTTTCGAGTCTTAAGTGGTTTTGCATCTGAGCAATCTTGAAATAAAAAGCTGGAATTTTCGTAAAAATGGGTTTTCTTAGAATTGAACTGATATATGAAACGTTTACAGTAGTGGACATGGACATAACTACTATATTACTTATAATAATATCAATAAAATCTTAAATATGGACTTTGATGAGAAATTTCAGGCATTAAATTTATAAAAATTGCGGAAATATTCATAAACGCGCCAATTTATAAAAAAAGACACTCCCGCTATTATTTTTTATTTGGCGGCTGCATGCGCGAGAGTTTAAATTTTCCAGCCTCCAGTGTAAACGCCGGGAAGCCCGTGAACTCGGCTAACTCATTAACCCAGAAATGTTTATATCCTTTTATAATATAAAAATAAAAGCAGTGAAGTCTTTCTTGAATAAATTTTCAACGCCCTGGCTCTAACAACAAGACAAGAACGATGAAATTGAAAATGTAACGGATGAACAAACAAGGATATAATAGGAAGGGTGGGTAGGTATTAATAGGTAATTCTTATAATTTAAATCTCCCGCTTCGAACGACGGAAGCTACTGACACGCTGTTGTTAGTGATTTTAGTTTCTGTATTTTTGATTGTTTATAAATCTAAAAATTTACCACAATAAAGTTCAGTAATAAAAGCCGTTGGTGTTGTCTGTTATCGTGAATGAAAAATGAACCGAAAAGTGGCGGTTTAAATTGATTTTTTTGATAAAAACGAAGGGATAGATGAGTAAATTATAACCTAAAATCGAATAGTAAATACGGTAATTGTTTAATGAGCTGTTTTGTTAGGAAGTGAATCAGAAGCCGAGTAGTGTCGATTGTTGTTGTTAATTATTATTATTAATTTTACCAGTGTAATTATTAAATTGATTGTGCCGCAATTACTACCGCCGAACGTAAATCATAGTTTGGCTTTAACGTTAATCGTTTATTTCTTTAGAATTAGAACGCAATTATCAACGATGGCTTTTAAACTGAAATACCTGAGAGTACTTTCGTTCGACGATTCGACTCGCATTTATTTTTAAACTGAGAAAAATCCGAGCGTAGTGCAATGAGAGAAAAAGCAGTGTACGGTAGGGTGATTTTGAATTTTCGTTCCGAATTAATCGAAAGGTATGGGATATCGTGGAAAATTGTTAAATATTATTGAAATGTTTTCATGAAAAAATTATGAGACAGAAATGTGCAAAGCTGCATCATAGAACAATGACCAAAACACGCATCGAGTAATCACGAAAATGTCCGAAGGTTTCTCTGATCAAATAAATCATGCAGAAATATTAACTTGCGGAAATATTATTGAACCTACGAGATTTTACAATCATTTGAACGTTTTAGAATTCGGCAGCGGCAGGGAACTGAATTTGTCCTACGATCATATGTACGCTTCCAATACGGGAAATTGCGAAAATGGTGTAAAGGCAAAGGCGGCTTCTACGAGCGCGAGTGCTACTACCACAATAATAGAACCAGAAACCAGCTGTCATACCGCCGAAAAGGAGGTTAGGTTTTTGAAAGATTTTTTGACTTTACATCTAGACCTGATCCGGCAGCAAAGCGATGAGCTCTTGAGCAAGGAAAAGCAAATTCTGATCTTGCAGAAGGAAAATGAGATGGTAAGTTGAGAAAAAATAGGTAATTATTGTTTTGTATCAATCAGTTCAGTTCAGTCAACCAGTAGTCACTACTACTATGTACTACTACTACACTTATTAGTTGTTGTTGTTTAATTTCTGCCGTTCGGAAACTGAAAACCGTTATTTTAGCTTAAAGAACGTATACGATGTATGGAACAGGGGACTCCATTCCTCGTGAACAATCAGTGTAGTATCCCGAAAAGTCCACAGTGCGTCGAAATCAGCTGCGGAGAAGATATGACCTTAGATTCGGGTCCGTGCGAAGAGGAGAACAAGGATAACATTGAAATCGACTACAGTTTCTTAAATGGCAGTGCTCTAGGCAACATTAAAATCGAACAGAATCTCGAACTAAGTGATGACGTGCAAATCGATATCGGCGATACGATCATCAATGAACATAACGTGAGTGAACCCCTGGACATCCAGTCAGAAGTTACGTTGTTGCACGACAATAGTGACATTATTGTCGATACTGACAGTTTATTAGTGTGCGATAAAGTTATCGAGAATAACAGTGCGAGGAATAATATTATCGTCGCTTCGGTCGCATCGGACAGTCCCAGTGAATCTGACCCCATGAGGAGTCTCAGGATGAACATTAGAAGGAAGCGGGTGGGTAGTCATTCCTCGGCTGTGTCAACAAACGACTGTAGCATCGAAGAGAAGAAACCCTACAGGAGGTTCAGGAAGAAACGTAAACGTATGTGAAATTTCAATTTATTCAAAAATTCACATTATTTTTAAGGGTTTTATTGAGGTAGTTTTAGGAAGGAACAGAATATTTTTCATCTTCAATTTGGCAGTTCAATGGGATTGTCTTTTGTGTTTGTTTGATTCCCTTTTGTTATTGTTATTATTGTTATTATTATAGAATAATTATTTTAATGTTGGTAGTCCTTATTAGTCCTTTTTTGGCCTGTACTCTTGCAGCCCTTTAGTCAGTTCATTATGAATGAAATAGATAACTGATTTTGAGATGATTGATGCAATCATTTTTACAGAATTTTTTTGGATTACCTATATAATTAACTCATAAATGCGAGCTCTACATTACCTACCAACAGTTTATACCAAGAAAATTGAGTTTAAAATAATTAAAGTATACAATTTAAATAAATACTAAAAACAACAGTTCATGTCAGGTTAAATTTAAATTGACGGATCCATAGAACTAATAGTGAAGATGTGCATTGTTGCCAAATTTATTTTTATTACTTATATCCTGTGATATAATTTTGTTTGGTGTAATAATTGACAATATTGACATTATTTTATATCGAATAGTTCTCAGCGGTTAGGTCCACTATGATTTTTATCCCTAAATTACTTTTAATTTTTAATTAATTATATTGCCTCTCTCAGGCTCTATGTATTATGTAATTTAAATTGACAGATCCATAGAATTGATAGTGAAGCGGTAGTGCTTGCAAGTATAGCTTGTGCAATGTTGCCAGATTTTTATTTATTAGTTATTTCTCGTGATATAATTTAATTTTGTTTGGTGGAATTGGCAATTCTGTGGGTAGTTTTTTATTTTTCCCTGTGTTTCTTGGTTGGTCCAGGAATATGAAATTAGGTGGATTCTATTTTTTATTTCAAAAACGAAACATAATACGATGAAAAATTAATAGAAAAAAAGTTAAAATTGTAATTTCTTAATTTGACAACAAAATTCAAATTAAAAAAAGCAATTGGCAATTCAAAAAGAAAGTTTTCCAAAATAATATTCATTGAGGTGCTCCCCGAGGACGTCACTGGACTTGATAATTTTAATCTAGTTGGGGCTAAACGAGGGGCTAAATTAGCCCCTTTAACACTGAATAATACTGCCAAATTACAACAATATTGAGTAACGGATACTTGGGATATTTTTTATGAAAAAGCTTTTTTGAAAACAAAGCTTTTGTCCATCCATCTTTATGTGAACTTTTAATTTTAAAATCACTTAAATTATAGACTGTTAAATTTATTTTACATACTAAACACCCTGTATGTATTATAATTTAAATTGACAGTTCCATAGAACTAGAGTGAAGATTTTGTGCAATGCTGCCAGATTTATTTTTATTGCTTGCTATCTATCTGGTGATAAAATTTTGTTTGATTTATTTGGCATTTATTTGTCGAATAGTTCTCAGCCCAGTATGATTTTCATCCCTAAATTACTTTTAATTTTTAATGAATTATATTGCCCCTCAGAGTATATGTATTGTGGAATTTATATAAATTGACAGATCCATAGGTAGAACTAATAGTGAAGAGGTTGTGCTTGCTAGTATAGCTTGTGCAATGTTGCCAGATTTTTATTTATTACTTATTTTTATTTCTCGTGAATCGTGATATACATAATTTAATTTTGTTTGGTGGAATTGGCAATTCAGTGGGTAGTTTTTTTTATTTTTCCCCGTGTTTCTTGGTTGGTCCAGGGATATGAAATTAGGTGGATTCTATTTTTTATTTCAAAAACGAAACATAATACGATAAAAAATTAATAGAAAAAGTTTAAATTTTAATTTCTTAATTTGGCAAAAAAAAGTTTTTCCAAAATAATATTCATTATTTTCCCCGGATGCCAGCGGACTGGATAATTTTAATCTAGTTAGGGCTAAGCCCCTTTAACAGTGAATAACACTGCCAAATTACAACAAAATTGAGTAACGGATACTTGGGATATTTATGAAAAAGTTTTTTTTAAAGTTAGCATTTTGAAAACAAAGCTGATGTCCACCCATGTTTATGTGAACTTTTAATTTTAAAATCACTTAAATTATAGGCTGTTAAATTTATTTTACATACCTACTTAACACCCTGTATGTATTAGACATTAGACAGTTCCATAGAACTAATAGAGTGAAGATGTGCAATGTTGCCAGATTTATTTTTACTACTTGCTATCTTGTGATAAAATTTTGTTTGGTTTATTTGGCATTTGTCGGGTAGTTCTCATTGGTTAGGTCTAAGACAATTATTGTTCTGAAATTATTTTTAATTAAGTATATTTCCCCTTCTCCTACTGTGATAATAATAATCTAAGTGCACCCAAAAATGTATCAATTATGTCCAGCAAAAGACTTTTTACTTGCAAATATTCAAATTTTATTGTAGTCACCTAGCCTTTAGTCTAAGTAAGATGTTGCCAACATGTATAAAGGCGCTCTAATTTGGACACTGAAGACTAGAACTAGATACACTCACTGTCAATTATTTCATTAGATGGAAATTACATGTAAATAAAAAAATATATAGTTAAAGGGAAGTTAAACATACGGCAAATGTTATTAATTCACTTTATGAATTATTGATTTATGGGCTAGTGTAGAAGAGTCCATAAATAAATAGCCAATAAAATGTAAATGAAAAATTAAAATTGTTTTCTTTTAACAGGTGCTATGAAAGATATAGAATTGTTAACAACACCTGAACAGTACATCTCTCATGCGAATGAAGTGAGCATAGGAATCTCAACTGATTTAGATCCACCTATACCACTTAATAGAACATTAGAGGTAATTTTATTATTGTTACACGTTACACTTACAACTCTGGTTATTTATTATTATTATTTTTTTGGCAGGTACCAAGATGGAGGGTGAAAGTGTATGCCAGCTGCTATACGATGGAAGGGACTGAAAACTTAGACGATGAAGTGTTTAATAAACGACATAGTCGTTTAGAGAATGACGAGAGAAGAAGGAAAAGGTAACTTTTGACTGCGACCTGGATATAAATTATTTTTTTAATCTGTTCTCGTTCTGAATTTAAGGTGGGATATTCAAAGGATTCGGGAACAGAGGGCACTAGAAAGACTAAAACGGAGACATGATGCAGGAGCATCTGGTTCTAAGGAAGAACAAACCGAACCCCTGCAGTCTTTGTGGCCTAAATTAGAAGATATTAAATTTATAGAAATATGTGATGAACTACCTGTTTCGGCTTTTGGATGTCCTATACCTAAGCTACCTTCATGGTAAGTCTCTCTTTCCAAGTCTCTCTCTCACTCTAATTAACGTAACTTGAATTTAATTTTTATTTTTAGCGAGTTTAGCCTGCCTTGGATTACAAACCCTAGTGTATTGACTAAAAAGGTACCTGCAAATGCAAAGAGATCTTCATGTAAAAGAAGAAGTACCAAAAGATAAATCTTCGTTTTTATTTTTACTGTAAATAGTTAGGTATACACGTATTATATAAGATTGTCAATATGTTTCAACAGAACCGATCTCGTACGATCATAACCAGTCTTACCAATATTGTAATTTTTTTCAGACCATGACAATTTAGTATTTATGAAATAGTGAAAACGCACGTTTATAGTTTTTTTTTTTTTTTTTGGTAAGAATTTCATGATGAAAGAGAATAGTGATAGTTGTTATAAAAGTGTTACTTTATAAACTGATTAAGATTTAAAAAAAAGGTCACCCCCTACTTGTGATATAAAATGAAGATATATTTGTAAATAATTATGTAATTTAGGATACAACAAAATATAGTATTAGATTAGGGCTAATTTTTCAGATAATAGGTACTACATTGTGTACTTAAAATTTCTCCTATGTTTTAAATGGTCCGCTTTTTATAAATTGCAAAGCTTTTGTGTAAATATTGTCTTTAAAATGTGTCATCATCAACATCACAATGTGAATAAGATTTAGAAAGAAATACTCATTGAAAAGCTAACTTAATATTAATCGAAAAAGCACAGGATGATGAAAAGATGTGGTTGTTTTTTTTTATTGATAATGTTGAATTAAAAAAATAAATATATAAAATAAGCCAACTTACCTTAAAAAAATTGACAAGTTATTGGATAACATTTTTATTTCTTGGGCTTTACTTTTATGAAATTTTCCTTATTTTAGTTTGATGGCCCTCTACAGGGTGCACCACGTATCCTTCTCTATATTGCTATCTCCTGAACGCAAAGAGATACAGGGTCGGTTAAATTAGAGAAAAGTTGCGCTATTTTGTGGCCATCTCGAATCCGTAAAAACATGCGAGATATCTGTGACCGTTCCTGAAATATCCTGAAAAAACTGAAAAATCGAGATTTCTTATTTTCTTCATATCTTTTTTATTATTGGAAATTAATAAATAATTTTTTGTAGGCTTACATAAGCCGTTAAGAGCTATCCATCTGACATTTCAAAAATTTTCAAGGCCTACTAGATTCAAGAGTTTTCACAGTCGACTTTCGTTTTTCTTATGGCCGTCATATTATTTTTTTATGTCGTTCGATATAAAAAAAATAATGGAAACCAAAAATTAATAAACTTCAAAAAAAATTTTTTTTTAATTTTTATTCTTCTTTTTTCAAAGAAAAACGAAAAAAAATCGTCGAAAAACGTCAACATTTGTAAAATAAGCCAAAATAGTGCTTGCCTTATGGTTTTTTAATTTATCTATGAAATTCGGTCCTAAAAGTTGTCTTTTTTGTAAAGAAAAAAGTGGAATAAAATTTTTTTTAATTTATTTTTTGAAGTTTAACAATTTTTTGTTTCTATGATTTTTTTTACCGAACAACATAAAAAAACAATATGGTGGCCATAAGAAAAACGAAAGTTGACTATGAAAATCATGGGATCTAGTCGGCTTTGAAAATTTTTGAAATGTCAGATGGGTAGCTCTTGCCGACTTATGTATGCCCACAAAAAATTATTTATTAATCTCCAATAATAAAAAAGATATGGCAAAAATAAGAAATCTCGATTTTTCAGTTTTTTCAGGATATTTCAGGAACGGTCACAGATATTTTGTATGGCTTGACTGATTCGAGATGGCCACAAAATTGCGCTTCTTTGGACTTGTTTAACCGACCCTGTATCTGTTAGCGTTAATAGATAGCAATATAGAGAAGGATACATGGTGCACCCTGTATAACCACTCAAACTTACCCACAAGATCCAATGAGATATCCAATAATTCATTTTTTACCATAGCTAGAATACATGCATGTAGTATTTGTATGTGAACTGTTATTATAGACCTAATAATACGATAGGCTTAAAACATTTGAATGTTTTGCTCAGGAAATAATTTCTCTAGCTTTAATTTTTTGATACCGCACACCCTAATGTTACTAAATATTTTTTTTCACACCAAAAATACGACTGGATAGTAATGTAAGTGAGCCAACAAGTAAAAACTCGAAAATGTAAATAACCCTTCATATAAGATACTAAAATAGATTTTAAATTCCATATGGAAGTAGATTGTTTTGAAGAATAATTATCAAAGAAAACCTACAGAGTGGAGTCTTGTTAATCTGATCTACATGGGAACATAAATGGTATGAGATAATTTTTACTTTTTTTTCATCATCCTGTGTTTAACTGGAATCTCGTATTTTTTTACTTTTATATTTATACATTTCTTCGTTTCGTACTCTGTTAAAAATAATATAAGTTCCTGTTAAAAAAAAAATAATAACCGAGTAAAAAACCAGTCCCATATTATGAGAGTTATTAAAGTCAATGTCAAAATTCATCTATTTTTTTAATTTGAGTTCAACAGAAGATTATTCTAATAATTTGAAATCGACTTAAGTGACCAACGGAGAAATAAAAGCAGCAATAAGTTGATGTCAAAATGTAAATTTTTACAAACCTAGATACATTTTTTGAAGCTATAATAAAAGCTCTGTTTGGTGGGAATCCCACAATACGAGCTCAGAGAGGGGATGTCTCTTTTGGTCACCTTTGTTAAAAAGTTATTAACAAAATATGGTCACTAGGCTTAGGCGCTCTACACCCCCACACAACATTTGTCCAGGGTCTAATTTCATTTGTTCTCTCCTCAAACTCTCTTTGTGAAGGCTGTTTTTCTAAAAATTAATTTTTTTTTTCTATCTTGTTTGTATTTTTTTTTATCAAGGAGTGGACAAACGAAATTAAACCCTGGGCAAATATGTATTTTATAATTTGGGGATGAGTTGCTACATACAGTGACTTAATTTTTTTTTTAATAACTTTTCCAAAGGATGTGTTACAATATTTAAATAAATGACGGGCAATCAAACTCATACATCCCAGCGCTGAATACATTTTTCGGGGCTCCCACTTCTCAAAGTTTATGATTAATACACGTGAATTTAGTAAATTAGTATAAAGAAAACGTTTTAAAATTCCACTTGTGTATTAAAACTACATACTGTGAACTATGAAGCATAATTTTTAAGGCAGCTACGACATTCTGCTTGGGATTTTATTAAAAACATTGATTCTATTATTTTAATAACTCTCTGATATGGGAACTCGAATAAAAAATTGCTAGAAGTAGACTATCAAGTAACTTTGAAACTCAGATTTGATTTAATATGGAAATTATTTAAATATTTTATTAAAAAAGGAGATACACATAATTCAGGCATATTCTTAGAGATTCTGGAAAGTTTATTGCTGATTGGAGTTATTAGTTCACCAATCTGATCATTTTAATGAAATCTTCAGCTACATTTATTTCAATAACTTATATGCAGGGTGAGTCCCCTAAGATGGAAGGCTCGATTACACTCACACCATTAAAAATATCGAAATGAACCAAAAAGTGCTGTAAATGGGAGGGTAAAGTGCAGTTTGTAAAATTATTAGCAGATACACAGACCCTCCCATTTACAGCACTTTTTGGTTCATTTAGATATCTTTAATGGTGTAGGTGTAATCGAGCTTTCCATCTTAGGGGACACACCCTGTATAGTCTATAAATAAATCTCAATGGTATTATCAGTTAATAATTGACGGTCTACTTTCAGAAGCAAAAATTTACCTGAGTTAGCAGTTATAGTCTTAATTTATCGTAACTTAGAAATTATTTTTGTAAAGTTGATGTATTTACTGGTAATATTTTTTCTGCCGACATAAGCCGAGCGATTGAGCAATTATCATAATTAATAGAGATTACAGATCAAAGAAAAGATTATTGCGCAGCTATATCAGGAAAACGAGAATAAATGAATTCTTCATAATAAAATATCCGCCATTCTATATCACAGACAAATATTTTATTTGCACCGAAATAAATTTCTTTTTAACTGTTACATTTATATTATGTCCTTCTTATTTGGTCTTGACTCTGCACCTTTTTCCAGTTGTAATTGAGAAGTATAATTCCTGTACTTGTGACTAATCAGTTCAGAATTACTTACAAGTTACAGTTTCTGAATTACAACTGACTAATTTGAACTACAAGTCATATTTTCTGAATTGCTCTGAATTACAACTGGAAAAAGGTGTAGTAATGCAGTAATTCTTTTATTTTAATTATAAAAAACTTGAACTAAATATAATCTGTTGGTGACATTTGATAGATAAAGACAAATCGACTTTGTCTTTGTCTAATGATTCAGAAATATTTAGTCCTTAAATTTTATACTGAAATGTGATTGATACAAGTGTCAGTGGAAGAAATATTTTTCGGATCATATTTTTGGGAGTAGCTTTTCTCATACATAATTTTCCAAACTAAATGAAAACAACTTCTAATAATAATTGTTTCACTCATTTTGTCTTGATAGATTTTGATATAAAAGCTTTTTGTGTTTAAATTATCCAGTGTGGAAATCATTTTATTTCTTGCATGGATGAAACGATTTTTTTTTTAATTCATACATGTAAGAAAAATCTCATTACTGTTAACCGTATAAGTTTTAATAAACACTAGTCATGCTTTTTGGTTGGTTAATTTACAATAATTGATCAATGAGCTATTTATTTACGTATTATGTAAGTCTAAAATCATGTTATAAAGATGACATGTTATATATACGTACATACATACTTGATTTCTAAATCGAAGCTTATAATTTTTATGACTTGATAGTTTCATTTGTAAATTCAAGCTTGTATTAACTTGATTTTAGACAGGAAGGTTTTTCATTCGTAATTATTTCTTTTAATTACAACTATGTTAGTTTGTAGTAGTCGTGCATTCCAAAGTAGTAAGACAATAAGTCAGATTTTTAATTATCGGTCAAACTGTCCTCGGTTTAGCACAAGAATTGTCAATAGAACTCTGTCAATAAGAATAATAGGTCTTTGAAAATGTGCATATCAGATCAATAAAAAAATTTTGTACACACCTACTTTTGATTAGTCTTCATTAATAATCATCTGACTCTTGAATTTCTCTGCATATATTATGAAGAGAAAATAATGACTCCTTTGTAGTTAGAATTGTGTTTAAACTTGCTAAAATAAATGTACATAATGAAGCAATGTTGTACCTGTTTCTTTTTGTCTAGGGAGTCTCACCCAAATCCTTTTGTTTAATTTCCTGAGCCGCTTAAAAAACCTTCACTGTAAATTGCCATTAAAATCACAAATTAAAGTAGAAATAGGAAATTTCCTTTAATAAGTGAGAAACCACTAACCCTTTTCAATTAATGGTGAAGTTAAGAGTTTTCATATAATTTGAAGTCCTTACACAACCATATATCCTCAAATAGCCCACGCATGTTGAACATATTCATGATTTGCACCAGGAATGAGTACCTATCCATATACCCAAACAAGTCTGTTAAGGGATTCCCATAAGTATTGGTTGAAATCTGGTGAACAAGGAATATATCTCACGATCCAAGGAGTCCTATCATTAGCAAAATTGTGACCCCACTAATTTGAATTTTTTTCCCAGAGCTATTAGACGACTTATCAATGAACTACATTTGCATTCTTCCCAACTGAAATTCTTCCCACAAAACAAAAACAAAAGACCGAATAAATAAAAAATTATAATTCAACAAACAAATGAAAAATTTAATCAGAAAAAACAACCCAGAATCGGGTAAGTGGATTCTGCAGCGGTGTATTTGCTCACATTTTTCTCTCTAATTTGTGCATAATTTTTGTTTGTTTGTACATAAATGAATTTATTACTTATCAGTGTTTTCTTCCAATGAATATTTTCGCATCATTTTAGAAACACCCTGAGTTAAATAAATAAAATTAAATTCTACAAATAAATAAATAAATCAAGCCCAAGGTAGAGAGTAGAGAGACAATATTAATTTTCTCCTCAGACAATATAATATTTATTAATATTTTCTAAGATTTTCCCCAATGTGTATGTAAAACAATATAGGTAGGTATATGTATAATATTAATTCTCTAAATTATAATTTAAAAATAAAATAATTATTAGACAAAGAAGGGAGAATAAATTATTGCAATAATTCGATTAAAGAGTCAAATTAAACACTCCTCTCATGGTGTGTTTTTTTATGGCAGACTGATGAGCTATAAAAACAGTGAAACCTCGACATCTCTGTCTGGCTTATTAACAATGCAATTAAATTATAAGCGCTAACTTTCAATCAAATCCGCGTTTTTCCAATGATCAAAATCCAATCGCAAACGTGAAACGTTGCGATCTGTTCTATTTGCTTGCGCACTTTCGTGCGTCCGAGATATGAGGCGATTCTATAGTTATTATTTATGCCAAATTACCCACTTGGTAGTGTAAGATATTATACAACTTTTTATATTTTCGAAGATACTTATGCAACAAATAAAGTGAAATAATATTCAAGGTAAGACTCTTTTATTTTTATAAACGGTATTTATAAAAAAAATCAGTAATTTTCACCGAACATAACCTCAGTTTTATTGATCGCAAACGAATTTGATCCGATCGTACAAGAACATTATAAAATATTATCGGTGTTGTCAGATCTATCATTATTTTTACCCTAAATGTAAGTATATAGTCCAAAATTGCTAAAAAAATGTAAAAAATGTACCAAAAGTTAATAAAAAATCTTATATAAGATTTTCCTTCAATAATTATTGTTAAGGAAGAGGTTATGAACATAAATCCACAAAAATCAGTTCTGGGGATGCAGCGCGTCCCCCTCCAAAAAATATAACCACCCGTTTGGTGAAAAAATTATTTTTTGCTAATCGTTAATCGTTGGATAGGTACCTATACCAAAAATACTATTTAGAAAAATGCTCGCGAAATTTTGTTTATTTCAAGTTTTTGGCGCGCAGCCGCTAGAAAAAATGAAATTACCTACTCGACAACCAAACAACCTATATGAAGAAAAAATCAAAATGGGTTTTGAAGGGGACATAAAATACAAAATTTTTATTTTTATTTATTGATTATAGGTATACAGAGTTATTACTGATGGTGGTAACTGGATACATTCCTTTGGTGATCTGATAAAACAAGAACGTAAGGAGTAAATTAACCCCAACATGCACTATACAAAACTCAATAGATTTTGAGATATTTCGATTTTCAACTTTTCTTAAAAAAATGGTTTCAAATGTCTTGAAATGTAATTTTCAAAAAATCTACAGTCATGAGATTAAAAATCGATAAGGCTTCAAAAATACCTCCAAAGAACAAACACAAACAAAAATCGGTTTTTTAAAAAACCTTTTTTAAACCCTTCCCGAGTGGAAGGGTGGCGTTAGTGACTTTAAGGGTTAAAAATGAGAATTAATTGAAATTATAAATTTCAGAACAAGTAAAACGGTGGACTGACGTGAAGCGTCGATCCCCGGTGAATGATGATGAGATGAGGGTTTAGAAGGGTTTAAACACTCGGGAAGGGTTTAAAAAGGTTTAAAAAAAAAAACGATTTTTGTTTGTGTTTGTTCTTTGGAGGTATTTTTGAAGCCTTATCGATTTTTAATCTCATGACCACGTGTCTTTATAATTTTACATATCTAGCCTAGGCCTAGTTTTTAACATGAGTTGAGTTAACATGAACCTTTTGTGTATGAACCGCGATTTTTGTAAACTGACAATTGTCCTGAAGATGGGTTAACGCCCGAAACCGGTCGACAAGATATTGCTAATTTTGAAGAAAATATATACTCATTGACCTATACTATCATATACTTATCGTTGTTTTATTTAATTTATTATTGTCTGTTGTTTTTGCTATTTTAAGTATTTTCAGGCTTAATAAAAATAATTCGAATCAATATTAGGTACCTTAATGTTATCTGAAAATATTAAAAATAAAAAAATTACATTTAAAAATAATTATATCGGCACATTAAAGTTGGCCAGATTTTGTCAAATTTTTTATTATTTTCTAAAATTAAAAAAAAAAGAAAGAAGACCAAAGCAAATTGAAAATGTAGCTATTTTTTAAGTACACTTATCGTATAACAATCTTTCGTAATTTTTTAATTTAAGAAAATAAGCCACAGTTTTTTATTTTTTTTTTATTTTTAGGAAAAAGAAATCATCTTAAATTTGGCTAACTTTAATGTGCTGGTAAAATTGCAAAATGTATTTTTTTTATTTTTAACTTCATCAGCATTGAGGTAATACCTTGACCTAAAAGATAATACATCTTTACAAATTTTTTGATATCCGCGAGCTATTTTTATAATATACAAAAACTTTTTTTTATAAAAAAATAGCAAAAACTAACAGACAATAATTATTATTTAATTTTTGTCTTTTAATTTATTGGGATTTAGGTGCTTTGATGAAAGTATTATTTTTTCAAAAGCTTTTTATAAATAATGAAACGTTTCGGAGCCGATTGGTCCCTTGTTCACTCGTAAAATGTAAAAACATGTAAAAAACTTAAAAATACTCAAAAAATATAATTAATACAATAAAATCGGTCGTAAAATCGTTCAATTATCAAAGACAATAATAATTATTGTACTATACAGGGTGTCTGCTTAAGGCTGGCCACCGGCTATATCTCGGAAACTAATGGGCCTAGAACCTCAAAATAAAAAATTTCCAGACATAAGTGATCATGAGAAATTCAATGAAAATATTTTCAAGATGGCCGCACTTCCGGAAATACAGGAAGTTGACACCTACTTCGTTATTTTAACAGGAACACCCTGTATATTATTATATTTTTTAAATGTCTGAAAAAATCGAATACAGGTGGTTTTCACCATTGGAATTTAGATTGAGCGGTTTATGAGTTATAAACAAGTGAAAATCGAAAATTTTCAACTTCAAAGCAGTCTAGAACTAGAACGGCTCAAGATATCCAAAAACGGTTTACATGTCCCTATCCTAACTTTTCACGTTTTATCCCAGTATGTGGAGTAAATTTTGATACAGGGTGATGAAAATTATCCGATTTTTCATCACCCTGTATTAAAATTTAAACCACATAGTAGGATACTATGTGAAAAGTTAAGATAGGGACATGTAAACCGTTTTTAGATATCTTGAGCCGTTCTAGTTCTAGACTGCTTTGAAGTTGAAAATTTTCGATTTGCACTTGTTTATAACTCATAAACCGCTCAATCTAAATTCCAATGGTGAAAACCACCTGTATTAGATTTCTTTAGACATTTAAAAAATATAAAGTTTTACAGGATGTTTCCGTTAAAATAACGAAGTAGGTTTCAACTTCCGGTATTTCCGGAAGTGCGGCCATCTTGAAAATATTTTCATTGAATTTCTCTTGATCACTTATGTCTGGAAATTTTTTATTTTGAGGTTATAGGCCCATTAGTTTCCGAGATATAGCCGGTAGCCAGCCTTAAGCAGACACCCTGTATGTATTGTAATATTTATATACTTAACATTATTCATTATCAATGAGAATGGCAAGGAAATGTTGTACCGGGTGGTCCATCACTTATGTCCACCCCCGAAATAGAGGTTAATTTTAAAGATAAAAAATTGAAACTTTGAGGATTTGTGTAATTAATATATGACCACATAATGGCATAATCAGATTTATTATTTTTTTTTAGTTGCGCCATCAGCGATAAAAAACTGTAATTTGGTGTTAATGTGACCAAAATAAATTCGATTTTTCTTTAATATGCCGATAGAAATCGATTAATAAACTCAAAATCGATGAAAATAAATATCAAAAACCTAATTACAAGCCTTTAATTAAATAAAATACTTAAAATATGGAAATGACAGGTAAAATGATTGATATATGGTAGAGCAATAAAACTGACAAATCTAATGAGGGTAGGTACCTACCATAAATAATCTTCAAAGCAGTCAGAAGAATGTGCCATTGAACTCGAATGGGGCTTCTTTTATGAATGTTTACTTAGGATGTTTACTTAACATTTGTGCTATACCAGCCCTTCAAAATCCTGATTGTTTTATTGCTTCCGTAAATCAATCATTCTAGCTGTCATTTCCATATTTTAAGTATTTTATTTAATTGAAGGCTTGTAATTAGTTTTTGGATATTTCTTTTAAGCGATTTTGATTTTCTTAATTGATTTCTATCGATGTATTAAAGAAAAATCGAATTTATTTTGGTTACATTAACACCAAATTACAGTTTTTTTTATCGCTGATGGCTCAACTAAAAAAATAATAATAAATCTGATTATGCCATTATGTGGTCCTATATTAATTACACAAATCCTCTAAGTTTCAATTTTTTATCTTTAAAATTAACCTCTATTTCGGGGGTGGACATAAGTGATGGACCACCCGGTACATATTTTATGTCCTCTTCAAAACCCATTTTGATTT
The DNA here is from genome assembly GCA_910589415.1 of Malachius bipustulatus. Taxonomy (NCBI): domain Eukaryota; kingdom Metazoa; phylum Arthropoda; class Insecta; order Coleoptera; family Melyridae; genus Malachius; species Malachius bipustulatus. The sequence continues at coordinate 24,420,530 of OU342631.1, read as the reverse complement.
TTCTCCATACCTAGGTTGTTTGGTTTTCGAGTAATTTCATTTTTTTCCAACCCTTTCAGGACGGCACCAATTGTATGTTTTTTGGCGCTCAGACGGGAATTTTTGCAATGGCAGACGGACGGCTGCCGAAAATGCTCGGCACTTTATTTTTTCTTATTATAGACTATTATTTTTTTATTAATGTAACCGTGTTGCCTTTTATGTTTCACTCGAGTTTTTATTATCATAAAAAATAAAACAAACTATCAAGAATGATTTACTGATAATATTTATTTAATCAAATATCACATAATTACGAACAATAACAAAAAAGTTTTTTTCTATTATTGATTTCATCCTTAGTTAAACCACAGAAATTTCATACATCTATTTTGAGCCTTTTTGGTCTTTCGGAGCTTCTGGAGGTATAGTTACCTCCACTAAACATTTAAGGGTGTAAGGTAGGTATATCTTATTACACCGTGGTTACTGCCTACCGAAACGGTTCGGCACCCGTCTTGTAAAGGGCTAAAGGCTGCACGCCAGAAACTTGAAAGAACGAAAATTCGCGCCCACAAAATTTTGCAATTTTTTAAAATATTGAATAACTCCAAAACTACGACAAATGCGAAAAAATTACAAGATACCTTTTTGTTAGGAAATCACTCAAGCTTTATTTTTTCTAATAAGTATTTTTTGACATTTTCAACGATTAACCAGTTATTAGCAAAAAGAGACTTTTTCACCAAAAGGGTGTTTTGCACACTGCACCCCCAGAACTGACTTTTATGGATTCATGTTCTATACCTATACCTCGCCTATACCTCTTCATTAATAATAATAATTATTGAAGGAAAATACTAGATAAGATTTTATATGATTTTTTGGTAGGTATACATTTTTTACTTTACCGACTGCTCTATTTACTTCTAAATGGAGTCAATACACCCTGTATAGTAAATTTGTAGATAATTTTAATTGTGTTGTGAATAGTTTTTTGTTTCATTGTTGTGTTGATATTTTTTGTTATGCTCTTTAGTTAATTAGGTACCTATGTCCGTAAATAGTGGGTACAAGTTGAATGTTAAAATATTTCATTTATCGCTATTTCCAGTGATAAAAATCAATGTTACCACTTACCTGTGTAGTGTATACCTAATATATGTATTTGTTAATATAGTTACCAGGTCCTGTCCATTAAGCCTATCAAAAATATCAAAAAATGCTCAAATAAGAACTCTTTGTTTGTTTATACAGACATGGTAGGTAATCTTTAATATGAGCCTCTGGTTATAGGTATTGTTATGGTATTACTTTCCCCCCTTATCTTATTTATTATTATGAATTTTATTTTAAAAAAATTAATACCATAAACAACAAAATTTTTAATAAAGTTATTCTCTGAGGACACTCTCTTTCTCAGGTGGGTTTTTTAGATATTTTCTCAGATAAATTTTTCAATATATTTTCTAAGTTTGAATCAAAATAATATATATAAAAAAATTAATTTGAAATTATTATTATTATTATTTATAACTTGTAACTTACAAAATTTTAAATAAAGAAAATCTAACCTACCTCGAGCTCTCTGAATTTGAAAATTTCTTATACTCTAAAAATTTTAATTAAATACAATAATTCCAAATCTTACAATTTCCTTCTTCTTTATAAACCTTTCTCTAGTCCTCTGCTTCTCTTCTTTTTTAACTCTTTCTCTTTACCGCACTTTTCAAAAATTCTCAAACTGCTTCTCCTGACCTTCTAATTCTCTCTCTTTTCGTCTCTCATTATCCCTTGTCCTTTCCAAATAAAGCTTCTATCTTGTTCTCGTAGTCTTTCTCTTTTTCTTACTGCTTCTCTTCCATTTACTAATCAATCTTTGCTTTGCGTTACTTATCTTCTTTCTGTTTTCAAATTCTGCTCTATTTCCTTTCTCTAGTCCCTCTGCTTCTCTTCCATTTAATAATAAATATTTGCTTTCTGTTACTTTATCTTCTTTCTGCTTTCAAATTCTGCTCTATTTCCTTTTGAAAAAACTCTTTTCTTTTATAATTTATTCCTCTCTTAATTTTACCTTTCTCTTGTCCCTCTGCTTCTCTTTAATTCTTCTAAATCATTATATTACATTTTTTTAAGATTATTTCTCACTCACGTTCTTCCAATTTTCTCATTAATTAATTATTATTTCTGGTTGCTATCAACATTCTCCTCTTCACTTTTTTCTTTTTCACTTTTGATTTTTTTTAAAACCATCCAAAATTTATTTTTGACATTTTTCATAAATTTTATCTATTACAAGTCATAAATTTCATTGTGACAATAATAAATCTAATTTAAACTCGAAATCTCTACCTTCCTACACCTGAATCCAATTTTCTATAACAATTCCCCAAAATTTACATGAAATTAATTTTAATTACTTTTAACAATTAATTGAATGATAATTTTCTATTAAACTACTAATTAACTAATTAACTAACTAACTAATTAACTCATGAATCTAATTCTAACCTATTTCCTATTTTTATATGTATACAAATCTAAATTCTAAATATTAAATTTATTTTATTTTGACTTTCTTGCCATTTAACTTTAAACATTTCTTATTTAGTTTAATTCTTTTCATTTTAATCCTCTTTCTTGCTTCTCTTCTTACTTCTTCTGCTCTTTGTTTATTATTATTCCATTTAATTGTTTTCATTTTACAAATTTTTCTTGCTTCTCTCATCAATTCTTCTAGTCTTTCCTTATTTTTCAATATCATTGTTTTAAGTTTACTCATTTTTCTTGATTCTTCTTGTCTCATTTCTTCTAGTGTTTGTTTATATTCAGATATTTTCTTACTGACCTGTAACTTGGATTCGTATTTTATTGGGTATCTCCAATTTCTTAGATAATTTCTCGTATATTTTATATATTTAGCCTCTAATTCGTCTACACAATATATTATCTTCACTCTGTATTCTTTTCTAACTAATCCCCTATATTTCATATTTGCTTCTTTTATTTTTATTCTGCATTTTTCATTTCTCTTCAACAATTTAATATAATCTTCTATATTTTCTTTATTATAAACATAATTCTTCTCATATACTTCATTTTCATCTTTAATATTATTTAATTCTTTCTTTATATTCTTTTCTTCTTTCCCACAATAATTATGTGTGACAAATTTTATTCGGCCTTCATTATTTTCAACTAATTTATTTGGAACTCCTATTTCAAGCAATTGGTCAGTCCCCAATACTAAATTATCGTCAATATATTCATTATTTTTATCTTCTGTTATTTTCCAATCCCATTTCTTGATAGGCTTTTCAGAAAATTTCTCGTCAAATTCTTCCATTTTCTCTATTCCACTTTGTATTTCGTTTTTAACTTCTTCTATTTTATCATCACAGATTGTTTTGTTTTGTTCAATTTTATCATTTATTTCTTCATTGATTTTTTCCATTTTCTCCATAACACCTTGTATTTCATCTTTTATTTCTTCTATCATCTTATTTTGTTCATCTCTTCCTTCTTTAATTTCTTTCATCATTATCCTAAAATATTCATCTATCCTCTTTAACATAGCAATGTTTGTAATGTCTTGTTTGGCTTCTGGTTTTGTTTTTTCCATTTTATCTTGTTTCTTATTTACTTCTAATTTATTCTAATTTTGTGTTATATCTCCCTCATTTTCTTTATTATAATCTTTCCTTAGAACCATTCTATCATACTTTGTATCATATACTTCGTTTTCATATTTTATATTTTCTAATTCTTTCTTTCTTGCTTCGACATTTTCTATTTAATTTTGATGCCAAAATCTTGTAAATAATGAATAATTATTAAACTAACTACAATTAACTATTTCTATCTATATTTTAGAAAACTACCATTCAATATTCTAAATTTCTGTGATTTATATGATTTATCTAATGAACTAAATTTTTATTTTTAAATTTTGAAACCTTTGATTAATTAAAAGAGAGTAGCCCCACGTTGGATAATTAAAAGAGAGTCGCCCCACGTTGGGCGCCAATTGTTATGGTATTACTTTCCTCCCTTTCCTTATTTATTATTATGAATTTTATTTAAAAAAATTTAATACCATAAACAGTACCTATCTACTTTTTATGAAATCGAATAGGTGCCCGTATAGGTATGTAGGTACTATAAATATTTTGTGTTTATAAAACTAGAATAAGCAGGTACCCAGATATCTTATTTAACCGAATAAAAAGACGGTTAATCGTGGGTAAGCCGAGTTTTAAAATCTTTAATCCCCCCAAAACTCATCATTTGTGATTTTTCTTGAACCTCGGGATTCGAAACGTAGGTATTTTCAACTGAGCATCCCTCCTCAGCAGGTCTGCCGGATGGCCGAGCGCATTTTTGTTTTTTTTTCCAGTCATTTATTAATATATAAATTAAGTTAGGGATGAAGAATTTTTCGGATCGTTTGTTGCTGTTTTTTGCCGCAAATTAATTTCCTATTTAGAAAAATATCTCGTGCTTGATAAAATAGGTGAGTTTAATCGTCCGAATTTTTCGGATAATTTGCTTTCGCCATTTTTTACTTTTCACACTCATTAACTTTTCAACAATAAAGTTATTATTTGGTTTTACCTAACAGACCACCCAAAAAATTATAATATCCATTAAAGCGATCGAAACTCATGCTATGTATATACATATACATACTTACACAGCAAAAAATGTACATTATTACGTAGACATTCACCGTTAAAATTAACAATGTCATAGGAACATTGTTAAAAAGTTGTTTATTCTATATTATGTATAATGTAGCCGTTTTCTCTCAAATATTGACACACTACTAATATTATTGTAATATAAATAATTATTGTATAAGTAAAATGTAACCATTGTTGCCAATAATTTCTTTATTCAGTTAATTTTATACGAACTAAATTTTTTCACGAATAACATTTTTTGTATCGAAAGGTTGAAAACTGCTGTGGCAGTTTTTTCTAATTGATTCCATATTTTAATTCCTAATCTACAGGGTGATTCAGTCATGATGGATCAAACGAAGCAAGGGGATAGAGGACCTCAATATACGCATCGATCTAACTCGATTTAACAGGAGCGTTGTTAAATAAAAGAAAATTTTTCTGCTTCAATAATTTTTTTATGAAATTTTTTTTTTTTAATTGTGTCCCTTGCATTGGGGAAGCTTACACACGATGTGATAGACTCATTATTTGACTACATCTTTGGAAAATTTCATCAAGCTTAACCGATCTGTAAGCCAGCATGACACACTGTCTTTGGAAAATCAGGTTCTTCAGGAAATAGACTTAGGTAAATGATGATAACTCCCAAACCATCAATTTTCCGATCACACATAATGGAAATTAGGTCGATGCGTCGTTTGATCCATCATGACTGAATCACCCTGTATACCTATACTGCAAGAGTTGTTACGAGAATTGGTTAGTTTTATTAGAGAGCGATAAATTAAAATTTTACACATGGAAAAAGCGGTCCTCAAATGTATTTTATAAACATTACCTATGTAATAATAATAATAATAATAATAATGCTTTATTTCCAACAGGTTATAAACCCAATAACAGGAAATATTCCAAATAATACACAATAAAAAAATACTATTAACTAACTAATTAACCAATTCTGTTAAACACAATAAAATAACACAAAGGGTATAATACAATTTTTTAGGTGATCTTAAGTGACAATCTTAGGTTTTTTCCATAAAGTTTATCTCTACAACCTTTTTTACCCTTTTTACAACAAGATCCATGGAATCACCTCCTAAAAATGTGCGTTTATTTAGAGTAACCCTGTATATCGTGGGCATCCCAGCAGAAATCCTTAAGTCAATTTTTCACTTAGGCACAACTCTCTAAGTTCATCAGCTGATGCAAAAGAGCCGTAACCAAGTTGGTAAATAATATTAAGTCGACAAGGTATTTGTATAAAAGTCAAAGAACACTAACTCATAACTGGACGTGTTCGCTTTAAATGTTCAATTTGGTTGGACCCATGACTGCCGCCCCAACGCCCACGATATAGGTACCTATATGAGAATCGTTGTAAAGAGATTTCTAGACAAACAGTGTAGTTCTATAAAAGCAGGTCTCAGTAATGGCAATAAGGTCCATACTGCAGTAGCACATAAAATTGAAGAAATCAACCGTTTTGGATCTAAGTCCCCTGGTGTTTTGATAAAGACACGATAACACAATAGACTTGGAGCGATGTTCCACTGCCTCACACCGTCTTCCCGCATTCTGTCGGAAACAGTTAGTTTTTTGCCAGCGAAGGAGCATCAGATCTGATAGAAATGAATGGAATGTTGTCTCTGTATCGAAGCAAGATGTTATTTTCGCCGTTCTCTCTCCTAGTCTTAAATTCCCTAATGACGTCTCTGTAGGTTTCTCTCTGCCTCACAGTCAAGTCCGAACGAAAATGATATTTGCGAACCGAATTTGTTTTGTTAGACCTCAAGTATGTCCTGGCCGCCTCCTCGTCGCTGCAGGTAATTTTCACAGGCCGAACCTTTTGTGGGTTGTAGATGCCTAATCGAGATATACTCACTGGTTTGGGAAGTGACCCAATAGAGCGGAGAATTATATTGATCTGCTTTACGTCTTCCGTGATCCTCGCTTCAGAACTATCACCCACAGCCTCATTGATTCCAAAAAGCAACACGTTCCTGGCACGCCGACTCCTATCCTCCAGCTCATTCATCATGCTGTTCATGTCTTGCGTTGGAACCATCCTCTTGTTCGATGATTCAAGTGCAGTCAACCTGTTGCTCAATCCCTCAACGTCACTCTCAAGGGCCAGAACTCGATCATTGATCTTCTCGGCAAAATTATCAAAGGAGGACTTCAGATCAGCCCTCATGGATGTGAATTGCTCGGCGATAAAGTGTTGCAATTGCTGGATCATCTGAGAGTTGTCTACGACGCCCATGCATTTGACACACGTCCAGACAAGAGCGCCATCAGCCAGTCCCGCACATTTGAGATGAGCGTGCTTTCTACATGATCCCGCACATCTAACCGACGGTGTGGTGGGCGTAACCGCACCATCACAAATTAGACAGATGATTGGCATAGTAGCAACAAGGTAAAATGAAGGTAAAAAAATGTAAATAGAGAACAGCTGATCAGGAAATAAATTTAAATTTAAATATCCAACTATATTTGTGATAAACGGTTTGCGATAAGGATAATACTCGATATGACTGGGTACAGAATTTATGAAGATAACAAAATATCAATGGAACAAGTGGCCTTCTTTAAGAAAAACAACCACCAATAGGCAACTTCCAGCGCTAGTCACTTAGTTGCTATTACATCAGGGGGTACTCAGTGATGTCACAAAATAATGTTCAAAATGCCACACGAAAAAAACACTCTGAAACCGGTTAAACAAAGCACAAAGCGGAGCAAGAAAAATCGAGCTGCACACCGATCGAACACACCGAGAATAATGTAGTAATGTAGTAATACACAATTTCATGTCAATTGATGAGAAGCAGGCATTCAATAAGAATAAAGGCAAATGTTTGGTCAATTAGGCATAAGAACAATTATCATCAGTTCATGCACATACCACACCAAACCACCACCAGTTACCATCAGTTAAGCGCCGTCATAGTTGGTGCCGAAACCAGGGAACGATGGTTGGAGGGAGGCACATTCGATATTCCATAAATTAGGTAAATACTCGTAGAGATCATTATTTATCATGTAGGTAGACTGGACAACAATACATGTTAGTGATTTGCTCTACTGAGCTTGGGAAACTGTGGACTAGCGGGAAACTAACGATTACACCAAGAGAGGCATCTCAATCTCAAAGACAGCAGAATAATCATTTAGCAAAAAGGAGAGAAATAGTCCGGATCAGTGGTGAGCCTAAGTACATCTCCTAAGAGCAACAAATACTTTATCTTCAGTCTTCAGTGATTTATTTATTTATTTAGGTGTACACGATCCCACAGCCAAATGCCAACTATGGATAGGAAATAGCACATAATAAGTAATACAAGGAATATATTACTGTATGATTGATTAGATTAGAGTAAGAACGCAAACAGTCCAGATAATCAAATATCGCTCACTCTCGCTTTTATCTGTAAAACAGATGTGTTAAAAATGTCGATAGAATCTTGATTCTGGAGGTAGGCGCCACACATTCTGTATATCGGTGAGAATTGTAAATCGAGCTCCATTCGAGTTCCTGACAATGAAGCCTAACATTTTGTATGCAGCTGATGCCACCGTCAGATCCACATGACATGACTGTTAAAAGACAAGGAACAGTCGAAATGAACGCCTAGGTCTAATGCGTTAGGGATTTATCGGCTATGGAATAGTTAAACAATATCGGAGACCTGCCTTTTGAATATGAAACTACTGTGCACTTTGAGATATTTAGCTCTAACATATTGTTCGAACACCAGTTACAAAATGCTGTGAAGGACCAAAGCATCCAGTAGAGGACTTAATTTGTATGAACAGTTTCAGATCATCCGCAAACAACAGACACATCACATCCAGTATATTTACCACGTCATTAATAAATATGTTAAACAGTAAGTGCCCTAGTACGAAACCCTGTGGTTCTCCCGAAGAAACCGATAATGATACAGGTCCGACCTGTACCCAGAAATCTCCACAAATTGTTGCCTGCCTATCAGATAACTTTCTATAAGTTTGACCAGCTTATTGTCAAGGCCAAAATTGTCAAGCTTTGCCACCAGAATGTCATGGTTCAGTCGGTCAAAGACCTTACTGAAATCGGTGTATACAACATCCACTTGTATATCTGCGTCTAATGAGTTCGCAATAAACTGCTGTATTGTAGTGAGGTCCGTCACTGTGGCCCTTCCCTTAATAAAACTGTGTTGACAAGTCGATAGTCTTTGGGTTACCTGAGATGATAATGTAACCTTGCAGACAAAATTCGAACAACTTTGAGAGGTTGCTCAATAAAGCTATGGGGCGATAATTTGTAATGTCTGCCCTATCGGATTTTTAAAAAACTGGGACGATGCGAGCTGTTTTCCATTTCCTTGGAAAGCATCCAGTTGATTGCAGTCTTTCAGAAAAAACGCAGGAATTAGATCTGCACCAGGTATTAGGCCAGACTTCATCTTTTTACCAGCAGCGTTAAATATCTGATTACACGAAAGCAGGTGGAATGGAGATAGTTGAGACTCGTGGGATGGGCTAGAGCTAGACTTGTGGTCACTGAAACGACTATTGAAAAATAACGCGAAATTGTCAGCTATGTTCTGCTGACTATCATATGATTTACCATTGTATGTCATAGTGAAAGGGAAGCCATAGTTCTTTTGTTTGTGGCCGACAAAAGACCAAAATCTGCCTGCATTCGAAGATATGCGATTCTCCATGTTTTTTACAAATGAAATATGCGGCATTCGTGATGACAAGAAAATGGATTTGGGGAACTACACTCATCAAGAAGATTCAACTTGTACTCGTATTAAAATCGCCATCTTCAGAGGCAGTAAGAAAGGAAAAATGAAAGAAATTGTGCAAATGCATCAACTATACTAAATCTATCTATCTATCCATCAAAATTTTCGTTGAATGACTCTTTATAACCATAGAAGTGTAAAAAGTGAAGTCTTTCTAATTATTTGTTTTAATTACGAAATAGAGAAGATCAATCATATTGTAACAATCAATAACACAGATTAATAATAATTGAGCTCAATGGTAAATTATTTTTTAAGTACCGCAAGGTTTACTTTTAATATGTTCAATTAATTAGTTTGGTCATTGTCGATTTACATACTTGCTTTAGTATTATATTTATGTATGGATTGTTACTTTTTTTTGTGCAGGTTAAACACATTTTTAATTAAAATCAAGATCAACGTAAGTACTTTTTATTACTACCTATTATTACTAATAATAAGACTAAATAATAAAAGTCTTAGATCGTAGATAAGGTTAATAATTTTATTATCCAGCATTAAAATTGTATAATTGTTCTAAGACGGTATTAAGTCATTTTACATTGGTAGGTATTTAATTTATACAAAGTAATATAGATATTAGATAAATAGAAAAATATAATTTTTAGCATTGAAACAATTTATCTTTCTTGTTTAAAAAAATTTAATTAATTTTTGCAGAAATGTCTGAAAATATTTCAAGTAGGTATTGATATCTGTGCAGTGTATTATTATTAGGTATACTACCTACTATAAGATAAATAGAGGTAAATTTACCTTTTCCTATGACCTCATCAATTGAACCATTAATTTCGCATTTACAAAGTATGTAAAATCTATTTTTATGTCCTCAGGTATTTGGCAGGAATACTAACTATCGACAGATTGGAAGATGGCTCACCAACCTCTTTTCGGAGCGTGGGACTACGTTGTTTTGGTGTTTGTACTTCTAATATCGTCCTCTATTGGGGTTTATTACAGATTTACTGGAGGAAAACAAAAAACAATGAAGGTATAACTCACTCTAATTTACCCACAGATCAATTTGTATTTTATTTCTTCATTAAAAGATTCTCGTTTGCAATTGCAATGACTTTAGCCTATGATATGACCCTAAATTTTGTTTTTTGATACTCTCATTGAGATGTTTATTCTTCTCAATAATTTATTTATTCCAAAAACAATAACAAACTGTAATTGAATTGACTATGGGAATGTCCGAAAATTGCGCGCAAAAAAATCGACTTTCTATTGCGGCTTATTATTCCTATATTTTCTCCAAAATTCAAAAATGGCGAATCGACATCAGTCTCTTGAATAATTTTTTTTTCACGAAAGATTTTGTTTTAATTTGATAAACTTATAACTTATGTGAAGTTTGACGAGAATCCGTTATTAAGAAATCGAAAGGCAGATATGGCCCTCTCGATCTTCAGATAATGACCATAACTTTTTTGTTCAACCATGTTTTTACATCTTTGACAGTATACCTAGGTACACAGTGTATCATAGAATAAGCGAATTTATACGTATAAAGGACAAAAAAAAATTCGAGTTGAAATTTGACCATTTGTGGTCCAGGCCTACTTGATTAGATAATAAATTTTACCATACCTACTGTCATATTTAATAAATCAAGAATACCTTGACAGGAGCATTTTTATGTTTTCTGTGTAGGTAGTAAAGTACCTCTTCTGAACGGAATGTCGAAAAGTTTTATTGAAAAAAGTTGCCGAGAATTCAAAATTATGCATGCATGCAAAATTTCATATTCAAACTTTGATTTTTTTTTACATTCTTTTGAAATATTTTTATTTTTTGTAATTTTGTTATTACTGATTTATTTCTTCATCTTTCTTTTCTGAAGTATGGACGTACCTTGATTCGAAAAACAAGAGGAAAAATTTTGCTGCTTTTCGATTTTGTATTCTTATAGGTAATTTCTAAAATGTAGGCATCAATGAAAAGTTTTGGGTGCTTAACCAAACATCAAGGTCACTTTGGACCCTTTAGCATTTAGAAATTTATGTCAAATTTGCGAAGAGAATGTAGAAAAATATTGTTAAAAGATGTGCGTGCTAATTTTCAAGAACATCTGACAACTAAAAAAATTGATGTGAAAAACTGAATTTGACCCTGTAACTTCGTTATTTTTGAGTTTTAGAAAGTCATAAATTTCGTAAACAGCCTGTATTACCTACTGAATGTGGATTTTCCAATTATTTTCTAAGATCGGTACCTAACGTGAATTAATAATGACGTTTTTTGCGCTATCGTTTTAAAATTAAATTTCAATTTAATATTTTCATTAAATTTGATCCAATAGTCGACAATGACGTTGAATTTCTCATATTAATTTATTATACAGGGTGGGCCATCGAAAAGGTAACAAGCCTAATAGTTTGGAAAGTGAAGATGTATGCGAAAAACGCCGAAACAGGTCGATTTTGTTAGCGAGGGGGACATATTTTCGTGACAAATTTAACTACCCAAGTTCATCCCCTTGGCAGGGGTAGCTACCCCTTTGCTTATCATCATAGGGAACAGATATCGGGTGATACATCATTTGAAAGCCACTCGAATTCTCTTTACAACGATATCCAAAATTTTGGGTTTCGCTCACATACAGGGTGGCCCCACGAAAACGCAACTCGCCTTAATAACTTGGAAACTGAAGATGTAAGCGAAAAACGCCGAAACAGGTCGATTTTGTTCTCAAAGTAGGCATATTTTCGTGACAAATTTAACCACCCTAATTCACCCCCTTGGCAGGGGTAGCTACCCCTTTGCTTATCATCATAGGGAACAGCTATTGAGTGATACATCATTTGAAAGCTACTTGAATTTTCTTTACAACGATATCTAACATTTTGGGTTTCACTTACATACAGGGTGGAACAAAAAAAAAGTTTTCGTTGGGCCAGCCTGTATGTAAGCGAAACCACTCGCATACATCATTTGAAAGCTACTTGAATTCTCTTAACGATATCCAACATTTTGGGTTTCACTTACATACAGGGTGGCCCAAAAAAAATGTTTTTTGTTGGGCCAGCCAGTATTTAAGCGTAACCCAAAATGTTGGATATCGTTGTAAAGAGAATTCAAGTAGCTTTCAAATGATGTATCACTCGATAGCTGTTCCCTATGATGATAAGCAAAGGGGTAGCTACCCCTGCCAAGGGGGTGAATTTGGGTGGTTGAATTTGTCACGAAAATATGCCTACTTTGATAACAAAATCGACCTGTTTCGGCGTTTTTCGCGTACATCTTCAGTTTCCAAGTTATTAAGGTGAGTTGCGTTTTCGTGGGGCCACCCTGTATGTGAGCGAAACCCAAAATTTTGGATATCGTTGTAAAGAGAATTCAAGTGGCTTTCAAGTTTCAAATGATGTATCACCCGATATCGGTTCCCTATGATGATAAGCAAAGGGGTAGCTACCCCTGCCAAGGGGGTGAACTTGGGTAGTTGAATTTGTCACAAAAATATGTCCCCTCCGATAACAAAATCGACCTGTTTCGGCGTTTTTCGCATACATCTTCACTTTCCAAATTATTAGGCTTGTTACCTTTTCGATGGCCCACCCTGTATTTATATTGAGTCATACAGTCATACAGAATGTCCATGGACATTCTGGTAGAATAAAAAAAATTGCAAAAGTTAACCCACATATAGACACATATAGAGTTTTTTCTTGACAAAAATGGTAACGGAATATCGCCGGTGCCATTACACGTGGGATAGCCCCTAGATTTCTAACTGCACAGTTTTCTACTCGAGTTTGTAACGACTTATCGGCGTTACATCCGTTTTAAAATAATAAACTTTGAAACGGCTAGCGACGTCTATTTTCCTGCGACGGTACCTAGAATATTGAGTTCTGCCTACGACTTCATAAATTCATAAATCACCGTAACAAACGGTATAAAAGGGCAAGCGCAATGAAGAGATGTCATTAAATTAAGAAGGACACAATGAGACGCGAATTTATAATTGGTTTAGAGGAGAGAGTTGGTCACCTGAGAGGAGAGAGTATGCGGATTTGTGGAAAATTATGTCATACGAGGAGCGTAGTAAGAACACCCGGAACGCCGGAGGTGAAACAATTCCTAACCTTTTGGGAAAAGCAAACTGCCTAGTTCAAATAAACGATTCCAGTCTATGAATCGGTTCGAGATAGAAGGTATGCAGACGCCGATATATTATCAAAGATCCTGTAAGTACAACAAACTTTACTTTTTCCCGGAACCTGAGTTAGAAGAAAAAAGCCCCTATTGAAAGACATTTTACCTGGAAATGAAATTCGTGAATTATTAATATTTTAATATTGTTCCGCAATAATTAAATTACCTTGTTATATTTTAATGTCACAAATTTCTCTGAAACGACGGCAGATTTAAACTGTGAAATGAAATATTTAAATATTTAGTTAGAGATATTTCCAGAGCATTGTATGAAATAGAAAATTTATTTATTCTTCAATAATTGTAGGTATATTGTAATATTTTGTAATAATTGTATTTTGTAATTGTTTTGATACTTTTTTATAGCTTAGGACTTCATTCGGGAACATCAAAATTCAAAATTAAATAAAGCATCTGGCATCCCAGTCTATTACCTTTTTAAATTACCACTCTTTAAGTAGGAGAGAATTTCACATTAGTGCAGGAATTGGGCGCCTAATTTGAACTCTCTAATAATTAAAGTGTGTGTGTGTGTGAAAGAAAAGAATTATGTCTTGTTGAAATTTAATTACCTATCTCTTATCGTGCATGATATCTTATCATCTCTCTCTCTTACCTTTTACCTTTACTTTAACCTTTACTGATTAACGTTTACTAACCTTTACTTTAACGATAAGCAAATATCTTATCTTTGCTTTCTCGCTATATCACCACTTACTCGCACCTCCACCCCCTACAAGTTTACCATTTTCTTTTTTCCTTCTCCTAAACTACTGTTCTACCTCCACTCTCGCGCACTCGGCCGTCTTCACTCATGTTTGCACGCAATTTTTACCTATTTTTCAGCATTTTAATGGAAAACGAAGATTGACGTTCTATAGTTGAACATGTCTACTTTCCAAATCTTTTGATAAATTCGAATCGGACGACCTCCTGAGCATCCAGCGTCGCTCAAAATATGGTATAAAGAAATTCTGATTGCAATTAAGCAAAAACTAATTATACAACAGTATCTGGGTTTTTAACACAGGAAGTACCTATCAATATCGACTATCTTGCAAAGAGCAAAGAGCAAAGATCTTGCACTATAGCTCAAAAAATGACGACTTGCAAATTTTTGGAAAAACCTTTTTTTGTGTTTTCTCTCTTAATAATGAACCGATTGGGTTATTTCAGTTCTCATTTTCTTCATATTTTAATTCTCTACAATTTTTGAATTCAGACCATTTAGATTGACCCATAAGTTTTTTATTAGCAAAAAAAAAATGCGTTTTTTTTTCACCAAATGGCCAATAAAAAATAAATAAAATGGTAAACTCGAGTAGAAAACTGTGCAGTTAGGATCTGGAGGCTATTACGCTTATGATGGCACCCGCGGTGTTGGTATTCCATTACTATTATTTTTGTCAAAATTTGGTGATTTTAGAGCTCTGTTGCTTGGTCTAATGGATGATATATTTGGGTTCAAAAAATAATTTTTCTTGATGTGGAGAATGAGGAATTTTTTTTTTCTGCTAAAATATTTATAACTTATCCGCAAAATGCACCAGTTGTCCTAAAAAATTACAAAAATTGGTAAATATAAGAATGCATGGTGGAATGGTAAGAAGAATGACAGTATTGTTAATAGGTATCGATTTTAAATCTCGACGTACACCCTATATAAGTATAAATATACCCTCCACTTACATGTATTGTTATCTTAAATTAGAAAATTGGTTTTCCATGAATCGTGGAGCACGAAGACAGTGGTACAATTTTTTTTTGACAATCTTTCACTTTTAATGAAATTTTATATTTTAAAATAGAAAAGAATAGGTAATAACCAATAAATGGGGGATCTTAGAGACAAGATTTTATTTTCTCATTAATCTTGGATAGGTAATTAACAATCTTGCTAAGTGTCACATGAAAACTCAAATTTTAATTGTTTTTTTTTTATCTTAAAGTCATAATTTTTAGGCACGATCGATTTTGCAGAAAATTAAATTTGATTGTTGTTTTCAGTTGTCCAATAAGTGTCCTGCGACCATTATCTATGATTGCCCTTACGTTTTTATTAATTTATATTCTATTTAAATATTCTGACCCTCTCCACCACTCTCCGTCATAGTAATACTTTATTTTTTTGTTTTATTGCAGAAAATTTCCCAACTATTTTGAATTTTCACGTATTTATATGAACATTTTCTTTCTGCTTTACCGCAATCAACCACCCTTTGAAACATTTCCTTTTCTTCCTCGGTCCTCTAACATCTGATTATAAAAATAATTGTTTTTCTTTTAATTTAGCTCATTTTTTATTTACGTTTTTGGAATTTTTGATCAAAAAGTCGAAAAAAATTGAAAAAATCACCAATTTTTCTAATTAATCCCAGTCAGTAATCCATTCGATTAAGATCAGGCGACCTCATAAAAAATAGCATATGGTTCAATTATTTTTATTTCTTTCAGGAGTATTTACTCGCCGATAAAAACATGCCAATAGTTCCAGTGGCGTTTTCACTAATGGCATCATTTATGTCCGCGATAACATTATTAGGTGTTTCCAGTGAAAATTACACGTTTGGCATTCAGTTTATTGTAATCAATATCTCATATGGAATCTTCACCCCGGTTGCAGCTTATTTATACCTACCCGTATTCTTCAAACTCCAAGCAACAAGCGCTTATGAAGTAAGATTATAGTAGAGCTGTTGAGAAAAACTCTGTCATAATAATACTAATGAGATATTTTTTTTAGTATCTAGAGCTGAGATTCGGTAAAACATCCAGGATTGCGGCTTCATTGTCTTACAGTTTGCAAATGATTTTATACATGGGAGTTGTGCTTTATGCCCCCTCACTTGCATTAGAAGCGCTGACTGGTATTAGTAGAGTTACTGCCATTTTGGCGGTAGGTATGTGGTTATTATTATTTTTTTTTTGCTCGAGTAGAATAATCGAATGTATGATTTCTCAACAGGTTTAGTTTGTACCTTTTATTCAACCGTTGGCGGTATGAAAGCTGTTCTAATGACCGACGTTTTTCAATCAATACTTATGTTCGCCGCTGTATTTAGTGTAATTATATGTGCTGTGATAGATAAAGGTAGCTTTTATGAGATATGGAAGATTGCCGAAAGAGGTAATCGAACTTCATTACTCAAGTAAGTTATCTAGAGCCAAAAATTTCCAAAACAAGCAAAGTGTAATTTTTAGTTTTGATCCCGATCCAACTGTACGTCATACTTGGTTTTCTCTGATAATTGGAGGAGGAGTAACATTCTTGTCCTTGTACGCTGTTAACCAAACTCAGGTGCAGAGATATTTAACTGTAAAAGACCTCAAAACTGCCCAAAAAGCCTTATGGTGGAACTGGCCGATATTGTCACTCCTAAGTTTTTCTACCTCATTTTCAGGATTAGCTATTTATTCCAAGTATTATGACTGCGACCCTGTAGCGTCAAAAACCATTTATAGCGAAGACCAGGTAAGCTCTTCTCTATCCGCTACTAAAATTTCATCAAATACGTCTTGCAGTTAATGCCATTGTATGTAATAGATTCGATGGGACACTTGCCGGGAGTTTCCGGTTTATTCGTAGCTGGCATTTTCAGCGCGTCACTTTCCACAGTTTCAGCAGCTGTTAACAGTTTAGCTGCTGTCACTATCGAAGATTACTTCAAGGTATCATTTTATTCACACCTTCCTATATCTTCATAATTATAACTAATAATAATTATTAATTTCAGCCTATATATAAAAAAATCTGGAATAAACCCGTGACCGAAAATAAAGCTCTCATCTATTCTAAAGTAATAGCCCTGACTTACGGATTGGTGTGTCTTGCGATGGCTTTTATGGCCCAATTTTTAGGAGGAGTCTTGCAAGCGTCCTTGACAATATTTGGAGTTGTCGGGGGACCCCTTTTAGGGTTGTTTACTCTGGGAATGTTTACGACAGTTGCAAATCAGAGGGTATTATTATTTTCTATCAGATATAAGAAAAATGTTAAATCTAATTAATTCTACTTCTTAGGGTGCTTTAACTGGTTTAGTTTCGGGTATATCCATAGCTCTATGGATGGCTTTTGGACAACCGAAACCACCCTTACCAAAATTACCAGTTAGTATTGAAGGTTGCGACAATGCAACAATAACGAATAGTTTGAATAGTTTCAGCGCTAGATCTAACCACCATCAGTAAGTGTGGTACTGGTAAATTATCTCCGATGATGACTAATTAATTTAAATTATTTTTTAGGGACTATTTCTGGCTCTATAAGGTGTCTTATTTATATAATGGTGTACTTGGACTTCTTGTTACGCTTATAGTTGGAATGATAGTTAGTCTAATGATAAGACAGTTTTGTGGAGGAGTAAGAAAAGAGTATGATCCTAATTTATTTATTCCATGTATCTCTAAGAAGTTAAAAAAGAAGAAGGCAAAATTACGTAAATATGATGAGTGTGGTAATTCAGCGGAAGATCTGAGGAATGGTAAAAAAATAGAAATGGATAGTTTATAAAGAGGTTACCAATGATGCGTGATCTGACAATATACCTCACTTGGATATTATTATTTTTTGAGCAATGGTCCCCCTTCGTTCAGTAAAACTAAAGTAATGTTCTGAGACTTAGGTATTATAAGTGTATTTGCTCAAAAAATCAAGTTACTTAGCCAGTTGCGAAGGGACGAAACACGTTACTTAGAAAAAATAGCATTCCAGTGGTGCTTTAAATGTATAAATGTGAAAATGACCTCACCCTTTTAGCCCAGGGAAGTTGACACCCCAAGTGCGAATTTTTATAAATTCAAATGGCATTCGTTTGTCCAACCGAAATTTTTGTTTGTCCATTCAATAAAAAAAAGTTAAAGCGAAAGAAAAATAGAAACTCTATTTTAGAGGTGCCAACTTCACTGAGCTCACTTTTTTATATAGGTACAACTCCAGAGGCCAATTTATTTATTCAATGCGGCTTAGTTTGTAGTAATAAACACAAATCAACGCTAATAATATGTAAAATGATAAGTAGGCTACCTATTTAATTTTTTTCTATTATACGGGTAATTGTTTGTTCTTATTTATTGTAATTAATTATAATGATAATGAACATTTATAAGATAGAAAAAGCAGCATAGTTTTCGTATAAGCAATTCTTTCAACTTTTAAACAGATAATTGAAAAAAAAACCTGAACATGGTTTATTTATTTATTTATAAACCTAAAAACAGTGTACCTCTACCATACAGGTAGGCTGAAGTTAATTATTTATTAATTTATTTATCTTCTGGAGCCGAATTTACGACAATAATGAGTGGTGCGATTCTCTGTCACTGCCAGTGCCAGACCTTCTTATTTTATAAAAGCTGAAAGTTTCTCTGCGCATATCTCCAACACAGGTACGATATATCATGAGCCAAAATTCTCAGAAAAGAATAAGCCGATAACATTCTCTTCTAGAGACGTGAGCGTCTTCCACCGCTTGATATTTGTAAGAATAAGCGTGAACTGGTCAAAGAGGTACCGCTACTGTCTTTTCTGTCCTAAGCACATGCAGCCAGCTTGTATTTCCGAAATTCTGACGTATCACACTTCCAGGAATAATTCTAGCTCATGACATTTCGGACTAATGCAGTATGAAGTTTGGATCATCGTGGCTTTGGCAGGTAACAACTGAAGAAGGTAACAACTATAAACAATCACTTCTCAAGATCTTTGAAGTATAAAGGGTAATTTTTTCCAAACCTAAAGGGCATATTTTTTGAATTTCTACAAACTGGCTAATCAGAATAACTCGAAATTTTTTACAATTGGTGTACAATTGAACGACATGTTTGTTACTGCCAACAAAAAATTATTTAATCCAGTGGCGGAGATCTGGGTATGTCGTTATCGTTACCTTTCTTTTAATTATTAATACGCCACTGACTTTAATGGAAATGTGACATTTTTGACAGATACCTACATCGTGTTGTTTGGAGGAGGGAAACGATCTCACTTTTTTTGAGTAAGTACTTCCAGGAATAATTATGTAATCAATTTTGTGATCGCTATTGAAGCGGGTTGCATTACAAAAAACTTGCATGGGTGCATACATTGTGTAATATTTTGAAAACAGGGCGTCCTGTGGCAAAAACGTAAGATGAATTTTGTCCTCTAAACAAAGGGAGGTATCTATCAAAAATGTCATATTTCTATTAAAGTCAGTGGCGTATAAATTATTTAGAAAAAGGTAACGACATTCCCAGATCTCCGCCACTCAATAAAAATTTTTTGTTGGGAGTATCAAATCATGTAGGTACGAGCCAATTTTTAGATATTAAAAAAAATATTAAATTTTTCGAAGAACTTAAACACCCTGACTCTCGAAAAGTAAAGTTCAAACGACCCATGTCTACAAGAAATCATGCGCCTAATTTTGCGTTTTTCCTATAGTGTAACACCCTGACCCCCTACCTGTTTATTTCTGAGAAAAGTTTTTCCTTGAGATCGTCTAGGATTGGATGTAGAACCGAACGTTGTGTTTCGTAGTAATTTCTCGCTTCTTCGAATAGTCCTAATATTGCTCTTTAAGGGAGAATTTCACATTTAGCAAAGTAGATGAAAACAGAAAGATGCCTAATCAATTTTTATTTAGTGATACAAAAAAAAGGAACGGTGCGATACCCTCTAGGGGTTTCTCCCGGTAGGATGCAGAAAAGAGAGACGGTGCGATACCCTCTAGGGGTTTCTCCCGGTAGGATGCAGAAAAGAGAGACGGTGCGATACCCTCTAGGGGTTTCCACCGGTAGGATGCAGAAAAGAGAGACGGTGCGATACCCTCTAGGGGGTTTCCACCGGTAGATAGGAATTTGTTAATGCGATACCCTCAGGGGGGTTTCCAAAAACAAGGAAGGAAGGCTACTTATGGGATACCCTCTAGGGGTTTCCAAAAGATAGCGGAGGAAAGAGTCAGTCTTGCAATGAGCAGAGTCGAAGCAATACTAACCAACCCTTTACATCCGATGCGTGCTTTTATAGCCAGATTTCGACCAGGCACCATTGTCTTATTGGGCGCGAACGGTTCGGCGGTTGTTTTCTATCACGACCTGCTCGCGTGATTCTTTACGTAACACAATGCATTCGGGGACTTTCCGTTGGTGTTTAGCGTTGCCTCTCGTGCCTGTATTAAAAAAGGCGAGCGGCCGAGATTCCTATTATATTACTCAGGCCGACTATCCCGTGGATATGAATGAGAAAAGAAACGAAAAATTGTAATTTTACGTACCTAGGGCAGGTTTATCTCAATAGGTACATGACCTTTGACCTTTATGTAAAAAATAAAAATAAATTAACTTTATACTTTCAAAATTTTGAGGAGTGATTTTATCCAACTTCTTCAACTGTTACCTACCAAAGCTACGATGATCCAAACTTTATAGTATTTTTTTCATAGTTTCTACCCGTGTTGGGGACATGCGCAGAGAAACTTTAAGCTTTTATAAAAAAAGGAAAGTTTGGCAATCGCACCAAAGAGCAGTACTATAATATTTTGCACCGGTAAAATCTTTCACACGAAACGTTTTTTTTTTATATTTAATTTTTTTTATTTTATTTTTTCTTTTGATCATCGAGTACTTTCTTGTTTTTTGTGTTTTTCTACGATGATCCAATAAACTTTTTATGGAATAGAATAACGAGAATAGATTTCTTTTTTCTTATAGTAGTTTTTTTCTGTAAATGAGTGTAGGTATAGATGAGAACGTATAATGCCAAACAAACAATAACAAAAACCCTGCTGTTCAAATCATGCATTTTTGTTCACGACATGGCAGCGGCACAGCAGCGGCACGGCGGCGGCTTACGACCGTCGTGAAACCGTTCTATTAAAAAGATCTTACCTTCGACTAAATTAAAAAGGAATTAACATCAATAATCCAAAATGATTTAAATATCCAATTATTATACCCTTCATAAGACTATCATATCAAACAATGGACCTAACATCTAATAAGCGACAAATTTTCTGACTTAAAAACGTACTTTTGAAAAGATTTTGACTATGTACTTACCTCACAAATTATGAAAATTTTAGTTATTTCTTCCAGTATAAGGGTGAATATCAAAAACCAAAGTTAACTGTGATGAAAGGTATAGAGGTGGAATATTTCAAAGCAATGTAAATATGAAAATCTTGTCTAAAAGAAACATATAAAACGTATAAGTGAAACAGCTAGGACCCCAAACAGTCGTAAATCATGATTGATTTTTTCCATTTTTTATTGGGGTTTCTTTGTTAGTTTTTTTTTCAACAGAATTTCAGATTAGAATTCAATTCAGAATTCAATAGCAATCAGAAGTAATAGTTAAAAAAATGTGAAGATGAGTAAGAAGCTATTAGCAATACTATTATAATATGTAGAAGAACAATAATAAATAAATATAATAGAATAATAATTTAAAAAAAAACTTGAAACGTACTTAACTGTGACACGTATCTTTATCTACTTATTTAGATTTATTTATTTAGGAATAGCTTGCGTGATTGATGACGAATCGATACATACAGGGTGAGGCGCGAGAAACTTGGGGCATTTTTATATGGAGAAGTCCTGGGAGTAGAAGTCTAAAAATTTGTGTGTGTATAATTTCGGTTTTGACGAGCTGAACTAAAATATTCACAACCCCACACCACTTCCGGTTATACCGGAAGTTGCCTAATTTTTCTTTTTTTAAATGGTACACCCTGTATATTATTACATTTTCAGATTGCCTGAAAAAAAGTAATAAAAATGATGTTTACAGTTCAAATTCGTAACGACCAATTTATGAGTTATAAACAAATGAAAATTGCAATTTTTCATTTTCAAAGCAGCTTAGCTTGAAAACGGGTCAAGATATCGGAAAACGGCTTACATGTCCCTATCCTAACTTTTTGTATAATACGCTAGAGTACCTACAAAAAAAAATATTTTTTATTAATTTTTTTTGAAAATCGCTGATTTTTCATCACTTTGTATACAAATTTCATCAGCACCATAGGATACTACGTGAAAAGTTAAGATAGGGACATGTAAGCCGTTTTCCGATATCTTGACCCGTTTTCGACCTAGGCTGCTTTGAAAATGGAAAATTGCGATTTTCATTTGTTTATAACTCATAAACCACTCGGTACAATTTTGAACTGTACACCCCATTTTTATTGCATTTTTTCAGACAATCTGAAAATATAATAATGTACAGGGTGTCCTATTTAAAATAAGAAAGTTGATGGCAACTTCCGGTATAACCGGAAATGGTTAGGGGTTGTGAATATTTTAGTTCAGCTCGGCAAAACCGAAATCATACACGTACAAATTTTTAGACTTCTACTCCCAGGACTTCTCCATATAAAAATGCCCTAAGGTTCTCGCGCCTCACCCTATATTTTGTCAAACTGAGTAGAGGAGTGAAGCTTTCCAAAATTATGATTTTACGATTTATTAGGGCTTTTCTACTTTATTAGCCCAGTCAAGGAAGGCGGTGTAAAAGTCCTGACGTCTAGGTGATGAGCCGGGGGAGGGGGAAAGGCCCCACTTTTGGGGTTTCCGGTTATATCTCAAAAACGGTGCATCGTGGGGAAATTTTTTCCAATTATAAACAAAAGTTCATATTCAAATTAACGACCGTTTTTGAGTTACACCCCCAGAAAAGTAGATTTTTTCGAAAATAAATAATTTAACTGATATTTTCCATCAAACATTCCGTAATTTCGTTTAAAATGTTCATCATAGAATAATACAGAATAAAATTTTCATATCATTTTATGAGTTTTCATTTATTATAAAAAAATTTTCCCCTGCGATTCACCGTTTTCGAGAAATAAGCAGAAATTCAAGAATTATGACCTTCACGCCCAATACGTGCTGGAATGAAAATGCCCGCCCGCTAACGAAGTGCGCAATCGCGCCGCCGACTGGGCTGTAATAGCTATCATTCCTCCGACTGTATCCCAATAATGGAATTGGAAAGTCGATTTTCTAACGTCACGTGCTAATAATAAGTTAAGTGCTAATCATGGCGATCATTCAAAGCGACACTATCAAGAAACTACCATGTTTATTGCCATTTCAAAAATTAAATACTCTCAATTATTAACAATACGGTGCCACAAATTGTTAATAAACATATTATTGAAAAATATTATTTATTGTTGTAACCAAGATATCTACTAATTATTCATCCTAAAGTCAACCGTTTCATTAAGCTTAAGAGCTTTCCTTTTCGTTGTTGATATTTAAAACTCACGCTATGTTTTCACAACTCCTAAATCGACTGGTAATCAAATTTAGTGATCTGATAAAAGAGGTAAGGAGTAAATAAACAAGCAATAAACAGCAAAAAAAAAAATACAAAAATTTTAAAGCACATTTTTTGAAAAATACCTTTCAAAACATTTAAATCGATTCTTTTCAAGAAAAATTGAAAATAGAATCTTAAAATCTATTGAATTGCGTATGGTGTATGTTGGGGTCAATTTACTCCTTATTTTTTCTTTTATCAGATCACCAAAGGACTTTAACCTTCTAAAAGAAGTGTCAGAGGTATTGTTATAGTTGAACGTATTTGCTGCTATCATAATTTAAATAAAAATTTGTAACAGCCATGCAAATTTACCTGTTTAAAAAATGGTATCTAGTATACTCTAACGAAAAAATGTCTTCCAAAAAATTGCCTTTAAGTATATTTGAAGGAGATTATATAGTTGTTATACATAACATAATAATTATATTATATACACTGATGTTAGCTATAATGATAATGTGTTCAAAAAGTAGTTTGAAAATTATCAAGGGCTTATAATTTTAACCATCCTATTTGTGAAAACTTTATTATAAAAAAAAAGAAAATGTTATTGGTGTGTTGTGGTGTTAAGTCCAATAAAAAATAAATAACTTGAGATAGTATTTTCTAATTAATATGTAAACTATTGTTGTGTGAGTAGTATTTTATATTAATTAGCTACCCAACTAGTTCCTATATTTCTTTTTTTATGGTTTGTTTTAATGATGGGGTGATTACGAAAGGTTATTATTGATCGATACTCGCAATCATTTACCTATTTGAATTATTTCGTTTCGATATGTTAATAATGTTAATATAGAAATTCTCCTAAAATGTGTAATAATTGCGTAGTATAGGTTGTGTTATATTATAATATAAGTCTAGTAAGAACTAGTTTTAACCTGCTGGGATCTTGTTTGCATTTTCTTCGTTTACTTATAGGATAGTGATGACGTAGTGTTACAGTTTCGTTTAAACCTGTTTCATTATTCACCTTCATTGGTTTGCTCAAAGTCGAAGTATTTTAATTATTCTTTTTTTAAGTATGTTATTAGTAGATAAATAATCTGTTATACTGTTTCATTCCACGTTGTTAGATATTATTATTATGTTAAAGCAAAATTTTTGTAATTTATTTATTAATGATTGTTACTTAATTTTTATTTATAAAAATCATATACATATGTAATTAGTTATTGTATTATTCATAAATGAAAAAATATATATTTCATGAAAAGCTTACTGCGAATATTTTCTCACCAAAAACCCCCACCAAAGTTTTGAAAGTACCAAAAAAGTGTCAAAATTTGGGCAAAAAGTATCAAAAAATAAAAGTTTTGGCCCTAATTTTTGCCTATAAACTTCAAATTCATGTTCAGCGACCCAAAAAACCTACAGGATGAGAAAATTTTCTCTGAGAAATCTAATATTAATGCCCCCACTCCAGGTATCCATCTTGTATATTTTCTCATAAAGAGACGCGCATTATTTTTAGTAGCCCAAGGGCATAGAATATCTGAAGACGGTCCAGAGCAGTTATTTTTTTTTTTGCTTTTTGAAATATCCAGAGTTGCGATAAGTTCCATTACAAGAGCAATTTTCATTCATATTCGTTGATCACTAAAGAAGAGATCATGTACAAATTAAGATCACTTGAGACTTGAGCTGACCACCTGTATGTAATTATAGTGCTTCTCAAAAGTAACGCATAAATTCATTTTCTCAGTAAATATTTTTATGGCAGTCATGTCCCACGACATGACTGCCATAGCTTAAGGGTAGGTGTAGTTTTTCAAGGCGATTCAGGATCTGGTTTTGAAATTTTCCTGAGGCCCTTCGTTTCGATTATACAGGGTGATTTGTGCAATTTGCCGAAATCTTTGATGAGCGATATCTTTTGAACGAATTGATCGAATTTAACGAAATTTGATAGATATGCTCATGACACTTAATACCTCGCATTTTTGCATTTTTCGCCGATTCGAAAACTGCAGGGTCGTACTTATTTTTTTGATATCTTCCGGTTTTGTCGAAAAGTTCACCCTGTATGCGTTTTATTCAAAGTTTGATGCCATTTTATAAAACTACGTGAAAAATGCTACAATTGTGGTAAAAACAAATACTTGGCATCATTAAACTGAATCGAGAAGAAAATTCAGTTTTTTAGTTTTTTATTCGGAATTTCAATTCATGCGTTGTTAATAATTTAAGAAAAATGAAATGTGGTTTTTTAAAACTTGCGTATTTTGCAGTTATTCAAATAAATTTACTTTATCTACAGATTTAGCCAAGATTGGGGACCCTTCTACAGATTGTTTCGAGCTAAAAACAAGTTTTAACAGCAAAATAAATAACACAATTTAACACATTACCACATAGACAAATAAGTATAAATTCAGTGCAGGTAATGGTCAACGAGTAATAAGGTAATCACATCTTGCAAGTGATGAGGAGTTCATTAAGAATGCTGGTCTTTATCATTAGGAACTGTAGACCTTTTTCAAACATAATAGCCATAAAAAATCTATTCAATTCATTAGTCCGTTCCAA
Source organism: Malachius bipustulatus (assembly GCA_910589415.1). Taxonomy (NCBI): domain Eukaryota; kingdom Metazoa; phylum Arthropoda; class Insecta; order Coleoptera; family Melyridae; genus Malachius; species Malachius bipustulatus. The sequence goes on along the minus strand of OU342631.1, from coordinate 24,394,056 downwards.
GCTTGAGTATTGCGGTATTGTATGGAATCCACATTATGGAGTTTATGTCCATCTCATTGAGGGGATTCAGAGACGGTTCCTCAAGTGGTTACATTTCAAGACCCATGGTGAATATCCGCCGCAAAATTTCAGTTATAGTGTTCTTCTTGAAGCTTTTGATTATCTTTCGCTGTATACCAGAAGGATCACAAGCGGTCTTATTTTTCTTTATAAATTGGTGAATAATCAGGTATACTGTATCTCTCTTCTGTCTCTTATATCGTTTTATGTACCGCGACTACCTTCGCGAAGCTCGATGACTTTTTATTTGCCAGCTGCCTGAACGAATTTGATGATCAGATCTCCACTGTATGCGTTGATGAGAAATTTTAACTCTATTCCGCAGGCTTGCGACATATCCAGCGATGATTTGCGGGAGCTTATCAGCATCACAGCTGAGAGCTTTCCGTGGATAGAATGAGTGGTTTCTTTACTGTATGATGATGTATGATGATTGTGTTTATTTTAATTGAATTTACATTTTTGTTACTTGGGCTATATTTTGGGTATTTATTTGTAACTATGCGATGATTTTAATTTTACTTTCTATTGATACTGTAAGTTGATTGTTGTATTACTTAGATTATAGAATTTGTCCGTAATTTGGATTTTGTATCTGTTGGGCAATAAGTCGATTTTTTCCATGCAAAACACGCGAACACGGACGGCGGTGTATTCGCACCGCGGCGGAACCCTGAAGAAAGGGCCTTGAAATTGAAAATGCGATATCTCGAGAACCGTTTGACCGATTTGGACCAGTAAAAGTTCAAATTACGCGTCTTCGAGAGCTCATCATTTTTCGACAGGATATTTACTATGCTCAGAGTTGAATTAAGCGAGTTATGTGCAAAAAACCCATTGCCAATGTCTTCGCAAGCACATTTCTCCGCCAGGGCGTCGATTAAATTTTTGAAAATGCCACCAAAGTGAAGAGGGGGTCCAACTTTATGAAAAAAAAAATCAAAAAAAATTCTCGAGTCCAAGGCGGATGGAGCCTTTTTTTTTGACAGACCCTCTCCACTATTTTCCAACAGGTGAGAGGTGACGAGGCTGCTAGACGTCCACTTTGTCAGTGGATTCTAGGACACAGACGGCATATTCTTAGAATTATTTTCACTGATGAAGCTCAGTTTACGAGGGATGGGTGTTTAATACTCAAACGCGCATATTTGGTCAGAAGAGAACCCCCATGCAACGAGAAAGACTCATTCGCAGCGGAAATTTTCTTTGAATGTGTGGTGTGGTCTAATTGATCACAAACTCATTGGCCCCCACTTTTTCGAGTAAAGACTAACCGGACCGATCTACAGCAACTGGGTGGACATTTTGAGAAACTACTTCAATAAAGCGATTTTTTTTTAATGGTTTTTAGATTAATTTAAAGGTCAAGGAAATGTGTTGAGTTTGATGGTGGTCTCCTTGACCATTACCTGCACTCAATTGTAGTTTTTCTTCCCAACATTTGTGTTGATATTTTTCTTCCTGTTTCGTTTATGTAGATGCTTATTTGTCTATGTGGTAATGTGTTAAATTGTGTTATTTATTTTGCTGTTAAAGCTTATTTTTAGCTCGAAACAATCTGTAGAAGGGTCCCCAATCTTGGCTAAATCTGTAGATAAAGTAAATTTATTTGAAATAACTACAAAATACGCAAGTTTTAAAAAACCACATTTGATTTTTCTTATAAATTATTAACAACTAACACATGAATTGAAATCCCGAATAAAAAACTAAAAACTGAATTTTCTTCTCGATTCAGTTTAATGATGCCAAGTATTTTTTACCACAATTGTAGCATTTTTCACGTAGTTTTAGAAAATGGCACCAAACTTTTGAATAAAATGCATACAGGGTGAATTTTTCGACAAAACCGAAAGATATCAAAAAAATAAGTACGGCCCTGCAGTTTTCGAATCGGCGAAAAATGCGAGGTATTAAGTGTCATTAGTAGAGCATATCTACCAAATTTCGTTAAATTCGATCAATTCGTTCAAAAGATATCGCGCATCAAATATTTTGGCAAATTGCACCAATCACCCTGTATAATCGAAACGAAGGACCTCAGGAAAATTTCAAAACCAGATCCTGAATCGCCTTGAAAAACTACACCTACCCTTAAGCTATGGCAGTCATGTCGTGGGACACCCTGTATAATTGAAAAAAAAAACCGAAACAGTTCAAATTTTGAAATTATTTTATGTTCTATTGATTTTTCTATTAATTATAGAGGGTGTTCATTGGCTCAGTAATGAAATCTTGCTTATTTTTTTATGGGACACTCTGTATATTATTAAATTTTCTGATTTTCTGAGAAAATCTAGTAAGAATGGTTTTTACTGTCGCAGTTTCAATCGAGTTGATTATGAGCTATAAACAAATCAATGAAAATCGCAATTTTCCATTTTCAAAGCAGCTCACATTGAAAACGGCTTGAAACATCGAAAAACGACTTACATGATTATCTGAACATTTCATGTGTTACTTTACAGTGCGGTTGCAATTTTTATACAGGGAGATTAAAAATCTGATAATTGCCATCTTCTTCTTCTTCCCTAGATAAAAATTTTATCCACCTATGTCCGTATTCATCAAGCTTTAAATATAACTCTGATTTTCTCACAGCTGATTGGTTAAGATAGGGACACGTAAGCCGTTTCCGATGTACACTGTTTTCAATGTGAAAAAATGGCGATTTTCACTTGTTTATAACTCATAGCCTACTCAATTTTAACTGCAACTGTAAAAACCGCTCTTACTGGATTTTCTCAGAAAATCTGAAAATGTAGTAATGTACAGGATGTCATATTTTTAGAAATGCAATGACGTCATTACTGAGCCAAGGAAAACTCTGTATAAAAAATGTTACGTCAATTGAACACAAATTAAATTCAAAAATTTACCTGTTTCGGTTTTTTTTTATTCTACAAAAAATATTAACTGAGAAAATTAATTAATTAATCCGTTACTTTTTGAGAATCACTGTATAATATTCCTGCGTGCGTTCTCGTTAAAGAAAGTAGATATAGACTGCTTTACATAGGTACTAGTTCTATAAATAACAATAATTATTCCCAAAAATAAATCTATTCTATACCTTTTCAATGTCAACTTCAGAAAAAGTAACCTCTATTTCAGAAAAAGTTAAATCAAATTCAGAAAAAGTTAAATCAAATACAGAAAAGGTAACTTCAATTTCAGAAAGGTAAAATCAAATTCAGAAAAGGTAACTTCAATTTCAGAAAGGTAAATCAAATTCAGAATAGGTAAAAGCAATTTCAGAAGATTAGATTTAAGGGTCTTCCTGTGAATAAATCATCTTTTATAAATGCATTTATTATACTATAGGTACATAATATGTTTATTTTCATAGTTTTTTCGGTGTGATGTATGTTTATTTACTGTGATGTATTAGTTGTTTTGTAGGGCACCCCACAAAGGCTCCTGGTGCATGGGTGACTCTGGCGACGTAGCCCAAGATCATAGGTTCGATCTTGGCTCAGCCCTCACTATTTTGCAAATTAATTTTCGAATGTTTATGGTAAATGTAATATGCGATCGATTAGGCGGTGAGGGCCAGTGGGATTGACACCGAGACCGAAAGGGCCTTGAAGGCCTAGGCGTTTGGGGTGCATAACACCTTCCGTCGATACCATTACCCATTGGTGCACTCCATTTGCTGCTAGAAACTTAAAATTTATTAGGTACCTTCTGTTTCAACTTAGTGTATAGTATAATACGCGTTCGTAGGTTTCATCGCCTTCAAATTTTGCCTACGTCTTACCATTGTTAATATTTTAGTTCGGTATACCTTCATGACACTTGTGATAATTTTGATTAAGCGCTTGTGAAATCACTACCCACTTTAATGTAATTATAACATTAAGTTTAAACACTTGAATAATATGAATTGATGGTACTATAAATACAAAACATTTATCTGAAGGTAATAAAATTAGTACATTTTCCTAAATTGGAATTACTTATTCTCAAGTTGTTTTTACTTTTTCTGAAGTTGACTTTACCTATTCTGAATCTGAGTTTACTTTTCTGAAATTGAAATTACTTTTTCTGAATCTGAATTAACTATTCTGAAATTGAAGTCCCCTTTTACTGAATTAGATTTTACTTTTTCTGAAATTGGTGTTACTTTTTCTGAAATGGACGTTGAAAAGGTATAGTTTGACTGCATTTTTGAAAGATATTAGGTACCTTCTTTAATTTCAACAAAAATACGTCATTGCTTGTTCTTTGCCCTATGATGTAAGAGGCAGGTAGTCCTAATAAATTAATATTGCACTTTGTAGAATATTGATAAACAAACAACAGGATGTCTTTGGTTTGACATAGGTATATAACAGAAACCCACTTTATTAACGAAAACCAGTCCGTCTATAAATTATTAATAAAATCTACCTAATCGTTTGAGAACTATGGTAAAATCTGGATAAATCTCAAAACGTCGGTATGAACCAGATAAAACCAAACAGAGCTTCACGAGTCCATGAAATGGAAATTAAAAATTGCTTCTGACGAGAACACAGATCCATTACCCGCAAAGAAAATGTTCTCAACGAGTTGGCTAAATTGGGATCAATTGCACATGTCACTTGATGTGTTTTGGATTAGGAGTTGTTTGCAAACGTAGCGTGAAAATGTTTTTATTATTATTGTCAGCGCTCTGTCCTTTGAATAAAAATCTACAAACGTAGTATTACTAGTATTAGTATATCAAATTTTTTAACAGCTCTATAAGTCGACTCCGAGGTCCTCTGACAAAGAAATCGTAAACTATTTTTATGATCGCTTGTACTATTATTACAGGAACAAATTTCTTGATTTATTCATTAAAATTCTAAATTGGTGGCGGGTATTTTCCTTTATCAGTAACACTCATCTTGCATAACATCTTTTATTGGTGCGTAATTTATTAGAAATAAAGTCGAAGACTTGAAGTAGTTATTTTTGTAATAATAGGTACGTATATATTACATATTACCAATAAGAGCAGAATAGCTGCAGTTCAGTGAAATGAAAAATTAGCACCAGAAGGGCTTATTTTTTTATACATTTAAATTTCAAAGATTCAGTGAATCAAACTTTTCACCCGTCGCCAATCAGGGTCTGATCAAAAAATGTAGGAGTTTATAATAATTAGGTCCATGAGGAATTTTCTGGAACCTAATAACTGCAGTTTAGTCATCTTTATCGTTGTCATCAAAAAATTGCTTCATTTGAGCAAGTAACGTTTTATGCAAAATTCGATTGATCAAAAACAACTTTATATACCTGATCCTGACGTAGTAGTAGTATGATAGATCTTGTCCTGATGAAAGCAAGATCTACCATTAAAGCTTTGATAGTTACCACCACTAATAGAGTCGTTATTGGAAAAAATCCACGGACTCCCCTATGAATGATTTTTTAAGAAGATCCAAATTCCAAGCAAGTGGCAGCAGAAAGTCGCAACAGTCTGATGTGGCACACTGACGAGTCAATAAGAAAAACGAAACAACTGTACATGCCTTAATAAGACCTGCTGTTGTCTGATATGGGATTCATTAAACTGTACCCATGGTGATTTTGATCCTAGAGGCGCTGAAGTAAAATTCAATTTGTCGTCGTAACTATTCTTTCACCATTTTTTAGATTTAGGTCAGCTTCCCAAAATAAACGTCTCTTTTTGATCCATTTGAGCTTGCAAAATTGAACCCTTCATCCTCTTAAGTAGCGCATTGTCATATTTTTGTTCTATGTGGTTGTGCTTCTGTTTCTGTAGAAATTCGTAGAAACTGTTGTCGCCTGAGGGAGACCTAAGGACATGAAGAGATGGAGATTTTAATAATAATAATAATAATTTATTGCACCAGTCGATAATACATTTTTAGAAACTACAATAATTATTGAGGTATCCACAAGTATCTTTGGTTTGTCAACAACAACAAATATGAGTACATAACCAGTAGTATAACAAATAGTACAAGAATTAATAATCAGAAATTAAGTCATCATTAAGTAAACACTAAGCATATACAAAATATAAGCACAAAATATACAAAATTGCAAACACACAAAAAAAAACAAATCAAAAAGTAGAATAGAATAGAGCCACCCACATCACTCACTGTACAGGACGAGGACGAGGGCCGCAGTCTACACCCGTGTTGTAAAAGTCGCCGGTGGCGTCACAAGTTAAAAACTCTTGGATGGTATAAAAAGACCTATCCATGAGAAAGCGCTTCAGGCTACTCTTGAAGTTAAATAAAGTAAGGGACCTTAGATCAGTTTATTGTATAGTCTCAAGTTAATTTTATTTCTTTCAGACGTGCAAGTTCTAGATCTAGGCATTGACAAGAATTCTCTGCCCCGAGTACCATACCCATGCACACTACCCTGCGTATGCAACGTCGGGAGTATCCTGTGAACATGAATACAAGTTTCGTAGATATAGAGCGACGCCAATGTAAGCGAAGTCTGCAGGACTCTCTCACTCCCATCCCCAACATTACACGAATAGCCTTTTTTGAACGACACACGCCCTATGCGCCCCCGCCAATCCCCCCCACCGCAAAATTCCGTAACTCAGGTGGGAATGCACCAAAGAAAAATAAGCCATCCTCAGTACATCGATCGTGATCAGCTTGGTCAGGTTCCTGAGTGCATATATACCACTAGAAGCTCTAGCGCACACCTGATCCACCTGTTCAGCTCATGTTAGTCGCTGATCCAGTCTAATCCCCAGCAGAGTGACTGGCTTATGGTTCGGAACATGTTTGTCTGTCGTAAAAGTCATTGTTCGAGTCTTCTCATCATTCAGAGCCAGTCTGTTCGCTGTAAACCAGATCGACGCCTGCTCCATTCCCCCATCTCTAGTCTGTTCCTTGCCATATCGATATCTACAGCACTACTATATTGTAGTATCATCGGCAAACAATAGCGCCTTAACTTCCTCCACACAGTCTGGTAAGTCATTTATGTAAAACAAGAACATTATTGGTCCAATGACGGACCCCTGGGGAACCCCAAAGTTCAAGGAAAGTATTTCTGACTTGTTACCGCTCGTCTCGACATATTGTCTTCTATTCCTGAAGTACGACTCTATTAATCTGTAACAAACATACGCCATATGAGTACAGTTTACCAGCAGTATTCCTGGTGAAATACAGTCGAACGCTTTCCTCAGGTCACACAACGACACCTCCACACACTCTCCAGAATCAAACGCCTCAACGACATCTCCAACAAGAGCCAAGACGGCATGAATCGTTGATTTTCCCGCCCTGAAACCAAACTGCCGAGGACTCAGAATTTGCTGCAGATCAAAAAATTCCAACAGGCGACTCTTCAAAATCTTCTCAAATATCTTACCGAGAATGGGAGAAATCGAAATTGGTCTTTAATTATTAACCTCGTTCACTGCATTTTTCTTGTGCACAGGGACAACCCTATTGATCTTCAAACTACGCGGAAGATTTAAGATTTGCAAGAATATGAAGATAAAGATGCCAGGAGAGGCAATCCATTCAACAAACCTCAGAGCAAACGTAAAGACATATTATGCAAGCTCCGATGTTCAAGACTTCTAAAACCGAATTCATTCGGAAATCCTTTTTCTGGATGAAAAAAAAGACCAAAGGAGTCTCATCAGGTTAGAAGAATAAATTCAATCATTTTAAATGCAGGGGAGATCGCGAATTTAACAGGTTTTTCGAAAGAAAACTTAGAATTGAAGATCATACCATGCAAGATCCTTGAATTTAGAAATCCTTTTAATGAGGCAGTCGTGATGGATGAATGGAAATAAGAGAAATTGGTGACGTTGAGTTTGAGACCAAAAGATAATGTAAAAACACTTTGTATGCATAAAAGAGAATTATTAGATCAATTGTTAGGACGATCGATAGAGCGCTGAAGTATTACACAATCATCGATACAGAAGTCTGGTCATCAGCATACAACAGATGGATCACTTTGACAGCCTCAAAGAATATTAATAAACAAGTTAAAAAATGGTGGACACAGTTTAGAGTCTTGACAGACACCAGAATTGGTAACAGTAAACCAACTTTTCTTGAAGTCGTAATGGTAGCGGGACAAGAGATTTGACATGAGGGTATACACCATGCAGCACCCTATTATTATTATTATTATTATTATTACTTCTAGGGTAGGTTCAAAGCCCTTGTACTGAAGCTTGCGCTTATTGTACCCCTTTGGATAATTATCTCATCGGTCCCATCTCCCGAAAGTATTTCAGTATGAGTCCAATGGGTGCTTGTTCTATTTCTTTTGGTTGTGTCATTTCGGTCCCAAATACTAGAAGTCTGGTTCCCTCTAGTGCTGGGCATTCACACATTAGGTGGTATGGGGTTTCCTCCCCCTCCCCGCATCTCCTGCAATCTGGGTTATTTTTCACTCCTATTATTGAGAGGTGTTTCATTAGTGGGCAGTGTCCTGTTAGAAGTCCAATTGCCCATCTCAGCTGGTGTTTACTCAGCTTTTTCAGTTACATCTTCTCTGGTCCCTCTGCCCTTTACCCACCTAGTCGCTTGAATAGCACCCCAGTTAGGCTTAGGTAAGGTCTGCATTGAAGCTGCTCTATTTTCTCCCATGAGGAAAATTAGTTGTTGCATGGCCTTTTGTGTCAGATTTTCTGTCCAAAAAGACCCACGTTCATTAGTGGGCAGTGTCCTGTTTAGCTTTTTCAGTTACATCTTCTCTGCTCCCTCTGCCCTTTACCCACCTAGTCACTTGAACAGCACCCCAGTTAGGTTTAGGTAAGGTCTGCATTGAAGTTACTCTATTTTCTCCCATAGGTTTTCTCCCATGAGGAAAATTAGTTGTTGGCCTTTTGTGTCAGGTTTTCTGTCCACTAGGATTCACGTTTCTGGTTTTAAATCCCTGGTTTTGAATTCCCAGTCTTTTTTGGATTTTTTTCTGGTTCCTCTTAGGCCCCTTGTATCCACACTGGTGCTCTTATAGGTTTCGGAGCATCATCGGTGCCGAGTTTCGCTCCTGACCAGGGTTCCATTTCCCTGACCACCAGCACCAGCCAGTCCTCTGTGGCCTGGTCAGCGCAGGAAGCCATGAGTAGTCCCTTCTAAGCTGCACTCCTGAGAACCTTGGTGCATGTTCTCCTTCTTTTACGTTGTTCCGGTTCCTTGCTGGTCCCGGTTTTTGTTACCCTTCAACCCTAGCTTTCTAGGTTCTCCAGTTTTCCACTGGGTTTTGTAGTTTCTACTCTTTTCTCAGTTTCCTGCGAGCGGCTCCTGGGAGTTTTTTGGGTGGGTCTCTCTTTTCAGAATCCCCTTCCCTTTTTGAATTAGGTGTGTCTTGGTCCATATGGCCCACGAGTAATGGAGCTATTAAAGAAATACCATTCGCAGAGCTCCATAGTAGGCATTTATTTTCGAAGGTGCGCCACTTCTTCGAGGTTGAATCCATAAGGGACTGATCTACTATTCAGCCACGCATCCTTTTAGCCTGGGTTCCCGCCGTAGAATTTAGGTTTTTGAAGGTTGTCTCCCTTTGGTCCAGGTGGTAAAGCCTAGACCCCCGTATTCCTCTGTTCGCGAGATATGACCTCGACAACAGAGTTTTACGGTCTTTCGGAGAGTCCAGTTTCGGACGTTCTCCGGCATCGTTATAACCCCTGTGCAGACCTTTAGTCACGACACGACAACTAGGTTGGGGGAGGTGGTCCGCGGCAGGGCTTTTTGAGCTGCCAGTCTGGAGTTTTAAATCCGACGAGCTATATCACCGCTGCTAACCTTACTCACTATTGATCACTGTAAGGCCTATCCGCCACCTGGGACGCGCCTGATGGGTACCTCAACTACACTGAACCAGCCCCCTATATAAAGTCTCCATACAAAGTTAGGCCCGAAGGTAGTCAAAATACAAATCTGCCTGTAAGCTCGCTCCTATCTCCCCCTTTTGAAGACAGGTACAACCGTATAGACAGCTTCCAGGGAGATGAAAAGTGACAAGATACGATGTTAAGAATAAATATATTTGAGAAAGGGAGAGAGAGAACAGGAGAGCAGTCATAAAACAGAAAGGACGAAATGCTAAATCAGGACCTGCATATTTTGATTCTTTAAAGGATTAAGGACCTTACTCTCACACCTCATCCTCTGAGGAACACTGCAAGAATAAGGGCAGAAACTTTTAAAAACAGAGAAGACAAAAATAATGGTTATTATAAGATAGTGGTAGAAAAAGTAAATAAAAAATGAAGCCTCCTCGTGACACATAATTATTTACAGTAATCAAGCATTAATTTTTAAGTAGGTCCAACAAAACAAAACAATTAAAAATATTCCTATAAAATTATTCCCTAAATACCTACCTAAACATGCGAAACCTAGAAATTAAAACGTCCACGAAATTTCGTGGTAACTCCCATTTATTTGAGAAGAGGATGATTTTTCTGATATTTAATTAATGAAGCTACTACATTGTTTACTAATTATTGTTTCACTTTGAACTCTATCTTTAAAAAATAAACATCAATTAACACAAGAACATATTAATTAATATAGAAGAAGGTAATTGATAAATTAACGTTCTCAGTGCTTATATTATGTCCAATTGTCCATATAACAAAATGATAAGAGTTGAATCTAATAATTTAAAGTTTAATAATAGAACAGAAAACAAAGTTGATCGGGTTCAGAAAGGAGAAGGGGGAGGATAGCTTGGACTCTCTTTTACTGTTACAGGCTTCGGGGGCGATTCCATTCCTTCACGCTTTGCTTCTGCGGTAAGGTTTTTGTAAAGTTAAAAAAAAAGATGCGAGCAAAAAAATAAAAAAACAAAGAATAATAATAATTGTTAAGTTAAAATAAATAAAATAACAAAATTATGACAAAAAAATATAAAAATATCACCAAAAAGGCATATTAATCGCAAAATAAAAAGATAAATTGGTTTCCTGTTGTGAAGGAATTCCTTGAGTTAAACTTGCTATTAAATTTGCAACACGCACCAGAGCTGACACACTACTTCTTCTTCATGTGCCATTTTCATTGCTGAAGTTTGGCAACAATTCTGCCAAATTGTTGTCTGACCTATGCTGCCCTCAATAGCGACACATGCACACACACGAAAATTACAAGAAATGTTATTTTCTGTTTATTAATTTAGTTCGTTCTAAAATTAACAGAAAGTTTTAGTTTTAAGACTTTTCTAATATAAAAAATAGTTAAAAAAGACGAGGAGTTTTGTATCTTGATTAGGCATACTTAGCGCCGAGTTCCATTTATTAAACAATGCATGGGCACCTATGTAACTTCATAAGAATTGCCTAATAACAATAGTTTCAAAATTTTCCTTCTGCAGTTGAAGATAATTGACCTCAAAGTTGATTGATTCCCGGCTGCAACAGATGGGTGTGCTCGCTACTGAATATAAAATGTTAATTAACTCTCTAGGCCTTACGATAAGGTCACTTTACAATTCTCTGTAAGTACATTAAACTCCGGAGCTGGCAACCTCATTTGAAGGACGATTTCAAATTGTCTCTTAGCCCTGAGTATTTTTTAAATCACCTAATTAGTGAACGTAACGTCTCTATACGTAGGATAATTATGCCGAGTTGGATCAGTAGATTAATGATTTCTACGAGATCTAGCTGCAAAAAAAGAAACTTTCCTATATTATTATATAATTTTCTTATTCAGAAGAGAATAAAACCGGATGAGATTACAGCAGGAAGAGATTACCAGAGAGATAACCAGAGAAGTTTACAGGTCCCAGAAGAAGAAAAGAGCTTTCAGCTAGGACGAGCCCTGTTAAGAAGGTTTTAAACGTTCAAAAACTCACAATTTGTTTTTAAACATGAAAGGGTATGATATTCTCAATTCACTTAAAAAATAATTACAATAACGAAACCCAGAAGTCTTTTTTCAAAGGATTAGCAGCTCTTTAAGCTTGAAATCAATTGAAAATAGTTTGAAGGCCTTTAAACTCTTGAAAGCTTAAAATAAATATTTTTTAAAACATCTTGTAACTTTTTTCAGGTAGCATTAGAAACTAAATTAAAATTAGTTCTTTTTAAAATAGCGGTGGTAAAAATTGTAGGAAAAGTATAGTCACTGACAACTTCGCACCAAACCAACTGAATAGACATGTCGAGTATCCTTCAGAGCTACCACAATTTTTTCAACAGGCTACGACTCGCAAGAATACCCGTAAGCTTCCGGAGAACTTTATTAAAGTCCTATGGGTGGCTTGTAAAAGCCCTTCATGATTTAAAGTTACCACCTCAGAGATTTCAAAACATTTAAAAGAAATTCAAGCTCTTTTTTTAAAATTACAATGTCATGTAATTGCAATTTCTTAAACAGCTTGAAGTCCTTTTTTAAGCCTCAAGCTTTTTTGCAAAACCTGAAGCCCTCAAGCCTTGCCCAGCTCTGAGAGGCCTTAATCTGAACTCTTTTTATTTTCTTTACGATCATTTCTCCACACCACAAAGTTTGAATTACATTCTGATGTTCTTTTGAACTTGAAACGAACTATTTAACCCTTAGAGGGGAAAAATAGTCGCTGAGAGCATGAGACAAGAAAAACAAGGGTCGTAGGTTGAGTCGCTAGTCTAAGAGGGTCAACAATAACAAGCGGGTCAGCAGAACAACAGGTACTCTTTATTAAAATATAATATTAATCACTGTGATATATTTTATATTTTAATAAAGAGTACCTGTTGTTCTGCTGACCCGCTTGTTATTGTTGACCCTCTTAGACTAGCGACTCAACCTACGACCCTTGTTTTTCTTGTCTCATGCTCTCAGCGACTAATTTTCCCCTCTAAGGGTTAAATAGTTCGTTTCAAGTGGCGCCCCACGTTGGGCGCCACTTTAAACGAGGGGAAAAATAGTCGCTGAGAGCATGAGACAAGAAAAACAAGGGTCGTAGGTTGAGTCGCTAGTCTAAGAGGGTCAACAATAACAAGCAGGTCAGCAGAACAACAGGTACTCTTTATTAAAATATAAAATATATCACAGTGATTAATATTACACTCTTGAGCACGGTTAACAGATAGTAAAAAAAACAAGAGCGTGCGGTGCTAGTCGAATGAATAGATCGGGTGCTAATAGGTTACAAGGCACTTATCTTCGGATGGCTTGGCTCCAGGAACTTGCTTGGTTTGAGAGGTGGGCTTGGTATCCAAGAAAATCTTCTGCCTTGATACGTGGAGTTCTTCTCGGTACGAAAAAGATGGCCTTCAGGGAAAAGAGTGAACTCCAGGGAAAAGTTGCCTCCAGGTAAAAATTGCCTCCGGGGAGAAAGTTGCCTCCAGGAAAAAAAATTGACTCCAGGGAAAAATTGACTCCAGGGAAAAAGTTGCCTCCAGGGAAAAAAAAGTTGACTCCAGGGAAAAAGCAAGCCAAAAACGTGTTCGATGTTTATAATAATTTAAGTGAAGGTTCACAACGCCATTTCGCTAAAAATTCCCTGTGTTTGCGGAAATGTACCTTCCTCTAGCGAATCCAGAAGTGAAAAAAGAAAGTGAAAGGGCCGGTATGAAGATGAACGCACCTGATTCCAACTCGACAGTCGATGTTACGAAACTTGAGGCCTCCAGTCGGCCGATGCACTAAAACCCACCATCACTCACTCACTGCGCGCGCCCGCCGTCATCTCTGTGTTACCGGCATCTAGCCGGTACGTACGAAATGTACGTTACAAACTCTTTAATGCTGGTTCGAGCAGAAAAAGTACAGGACTGTAAAATTGTTCAGTATAAAGCTTCAGACATAACTACATCAACGCTTTTAACCTGAAACGTCCTTCTTGTTAATCAATTCTCAATCATCAAGCCTTCAGTACAATACTTGAACAACTCTTCGGGACTTTGTCAAAAGCGTCAGTAAAGTGGGATTAAATATAACGTTCGTTGTTTTTTTGTAGAAATTTCTCTTCCCATAGTCCAGAATATTGAGCAGGTTTATCAAGACGAAGCCAAAAGGAAAAATTTATGATCAGATAAACTGTTGAAAAAAAATGCACTAAAGAGATTGTCTCTAAATTCAATCGCCATCTCTTCGTTTGCTTGGAGTGACTTGGGAGCAAAAATGTCTTGGCATGACTATGATACAGGTTTGGCGAAAAATTCTTCTCAAAAACTTCTTCCCCAAAAAAAGAAATTTTACACATCTCAACAGCTGTTTCTTCTCTTAAACAAGGTTCAAATACGAACATCGCCGAATACTGTTCACATGTATGGAGCTCAGCTCCTATAACATACGCTGAGATTTCTTGAATGCATACAGAAAAGAACCATCCACTTGCCACTTGATCGGGGAACCGACATTGATCAAAAATTTAGATACTCTCGAACATCGAAGAAAGTTGCTTGTATTCATATGAGAAGTGTTCACAAAACGTGGCCCGTTTGCTCCCACCTAGAATAAGGCCGGGCAGAAATACACATCGAGCTGCAGAAGTTCGTCCCTATCAGGTTCAGCTCAAATGACCTCGTCCACCTTATTTTCTTTTCACCGCTCCCAGAGCGTCACAGGGATTCCACTGCAGTGCATGTGCCTTTTCTATTAAAAAAGACTTTTGCGACAATTTTGGTGGAGTTTCAATATCCGTCAGGGACCGCTATCATGACACGATTAAAGAGTTTTGTGGCCTGCCTTGGTCAATCTTGTTCCGGACAAGTGGTTTCAGTCAGCTGGATGGAGCAGCAAAGTTGTTGCAAGAAAGGTTTGAAGATTTTATCGTCAGATATAATAGTTAGGTTTGCTTGAGCCCGTTCTACGTTTCTTGAGAGAGGAATTATCTTACTGATAGTAAATACTTTCAGATATTTTTTTCTAGAAGTTCTCTGGTCATATTACAGGGTGTACCAGCTCGATTTAGACAACGGTAAGGGCCGTGTAGATCTCGTCAAGACGAAACATTTTTTTATTTGAAGTTTTTGGATTTGGACCTTCGTTGCGGAAATATGGCCGACTTCCGGTTTTTAGTTTTTTGGCTCCAGTTTCGGCATTTTTAGGTTCTCGCCCAAACTGAAACTTGTTTTGGAAACTCCTTAGCTTCAGTTACAACTTTCATATTGAAGTCAAGGTTCTATCTCTGTTGAATTCAAAATGCCCAAGACTTTAAATTTTAAGTCTTTGAATCAATTCAAATTGAATCAAATTGAAAAATTAAGATTCTGAATCCAACAGAGATAGAATCCTTTTCACAGTTTTTTCATTATTTCATGAAGCATTTTCTTAAAAAAAATATTAGAATAATTTAATCCAAGTTTGATAAAACATGTACCTATTACCTGGTCAAATTTCGTTCAATAATTTTGGTACATACAAAACGAAGATAAAAGTACTTTTTTATTGCTCAAAAATTGTTGCATTTTTAGGACACGGAAAAGTAGATTGTTATAGTAAAATAAACACGAATAGAACACACTTGAAATTTTTTTTACTATGGTTTGCACCATAAAATTGCTTTGGTGATTAATGCTTATGTCAGGTTTTATCATTTTACATTAATTCACGTTTGCAAAAAATTCCAAGACTTGAATTATGCGTGAGTAAACCGTTATTGGCTTGGTCTTCAATCATTCACAAATAGAAATTAAAACTGAAATGGAAATTAACACAATCCCTGTCAGAAGCGGATAACTTTGAATCGTGTTGGTACCCAGTAAAATTTGACTCATGCAAAATACAAAAGCTGGTCTAACTAATTAAGATTTTTAAAGAGATGGGGGCGATGGGGTGAGAGATGTGAACATTTAGTATGCGTTAAATTAAAAGATGACCCCCAAAGATCTGCAATCTTTATTGTTTTTGTTTATATTCCTTTTCTTGGTGATGTCTTGATGGTTACCTACTTGAAATAACATTCCAATAATGGAGTTAACAGTAAAATTTCCTTTTTTAGTAAATGGATTTATTGTGTAGGTAAATAGCAGTCTTAAATATAATTGTACTCATGGAGCAAATAAATTTACCATCAATTCCTAGGCCAGACGTCAGGGATATTAATTATTGAACGTACAAGGACCTTCCAGCAGGATAAAATGTCCTGCTGGAAGGACGTTCAATACAAATGATATAGAGAGCTTCAGGTCCTGCTTACAGGAAAGTTTTACACACCAATAGATTCTACATATTTCAAGGAACCAGCGCGTTTTTAAGTCGTCGTTTTATCTGTATTAGTAAAAAAGTTATGACACGTTAAAGTTAGTAATTATTTCATCAAAATGTTCCATAAGGAACAGTGCGTTTGGGTGCCAGCCCAGATTTTTGTAGTTTTCACTTCACGCACATTTTGTTCATTTTGTTCGTACTGCGAGAAGTAGGTACTTACGTCGTCCTCTCGGAAGGACAGGTTTATGTGCGGAACAACGTCCTACCAAAAGGACTTGTACAAAAGTACTTCCAGAAGAGCTTCTAGCAGAAAAATAAAAGAATTTTACAGTCTTTTTCATTTTATGCCTCTTTTGGATAATACTAAGTTTGCCCCCTCCCCCGCTCCTGGAACTTCCACCATTTTGGCAAAATGGCAACAAAAAAATGTTTTTTCACTAATATCTATGCTCTGAGTGGTTTTACGACAAAATAGATATGGTGGATTTTTGCTTCATCGAGTTATGTGGCACCAATATGAAAGATTTGATTATACTTTAGCAAAGTATGTAGAGTATGTTCGGAAATATTATGAAACTGGTGTCATAGATTTTGACGGGTATTCTGATCGTGCATCTGATAAAAATAGAAAATATGTGAACGCGAAAGAAGAAATAAAACAAATGTCTCAGTAAACGTTTTGTTTCTAAGAACATGACGGTTACAATGCTTCAGGAAAAGTACCTTTCGAATGATCAAAATAAAAACCGGCTTATCGGTTTCTTATGCGAGAAGTTTCTTATGCGAAAAGAAGACTGCAGGATTCGTTGTTAAACATACTGTTAATTGAAGATGTTGACGCTCTGATCATCAGCTCGGCGATAGATCTTTTGACTAATAGCAGACAAAGACGTTGATTTTTTATCCTTATGACAGGGTTATCTGCACCCAACTCAATACTCTACTTCATGAAACCAATCAAGGGGAAAACAGACAAACGAATTTATTTTATATACTCCTACAAGTTTCAGTTACTACAAAATGAGTCGAGGGTAATATATTATTCCTGCATGCATTTAGTGATTGCGATACATCTTCGACGTTCTTTCGGCAAGGAAATCCAAATTCGTCAAACTGTTCCAAAAATCTGAAAGTTGCAAAAAATCTCAGAAACTTTCAAAAACCCAAACGTTCATCCCGATTCTATCGATCTAGTTGGCCAACAATGTACCAACATGGTCCTTTACAAAGAAGGATCTGACAAAAAATCTCTTAATGAATTCAGATACTTGTGGTTTGCGAAATCAGCAGCAAAATGTACGCTTGATCTCGCGTCGTTGCCTCCAATAGAGTCTGCTGTCCGTCAGCACTCTTTTAGAACGTACTATCAAATTCAACTCAAGTGTCTTTAAGATTGGGATTGGGCAAAAGCAAAACTGGGTCTACTTCCAATACCGATGCACCAAAAACGAACCTGCTCCACAAGAACTACTGAAAACGATAAGCTGCAAATGTACGAAAGGCTGCAAGAGGACATTGTGGGTGTAGAAAATCTGGATTACGATGTTCCGTGATTTGTTCCGAGTGCCAAGGACAATCTAGTGGGAATGTTATCGCTCATCAAGTCAAGCTGAAGAAGTCGATAATGATTTAACGATAGCGACCAAGATGATAGTGGTAAGTGGTTCAGAAATAAAGAAGAGCTTTGAACTTCCGATATCGGAGAAAAAAATATAAAGTTGTCAACGGTATAACATCAAGGTAAACCATTGTTGGTGAATAAAAATCCAAATTAAAAAATCAAGCATTGTGGTGACTGGTGAGCGAGGCAGACAATGTTCACCAGACAATGTTCATGAGTACGTTCACTTTAACGTCAAGCGCAAAACGGTTGAGTGTTAGTTATTGTAACGTGTTGGAAATAGTTGCGTTCGAAAGTGATGATTTGCGACACTTTGCGCATGTCTGAACATACGTTGACTGTGCTGAGCGTGAAAAATTTACGGTCACAAAAACATTCAACAGTTTAGCAATAGTGTAAATAGTAAATGAAGAGCGGTATATCTGGACGCAAGCGCTACTTCAACAACTCAATATGTAGTTGACGTTAAGTGAAAGTGCCCAATAATGCAAGTAGCGTCAGTAAGTTACGTGACTTTGACAAGATATTTCTTGTTGCCATTATGCCAAAATGGCGGCAGTTCCGGGGGGGAAGGGGAGGCGAAGAAGGGGGAAAACTTATATTCAAAAGGGCCATAAAATAAACCGATCCATCCGAGTTGTAATTTTTTTTTCCTGATTGAAAATCAAATCAAAGCCCCCGCCGACTGGGGGGTTTTCACCAAGCACTCCCTTCTACTCTTGACTTAAGAATCTTCATACTATGCTGGTGATATTAAGGTATTAAGAACGACAGACTTCTGCATTAACATAAAGGTATTGGTCCTAATGTGTCCAAGCTCCTGTGCAGTTCCCTCGGCACAACCCCTTTAGCCGAGATGACAAACGGTATAACAGTGACTCTCTTCAGGTCCCACATCTTTTTCAATTCATCCGCCAGCTCTCTATATTTGAGCTTCTTCTCTGCGTTGGTGGCTAGGATGTTGTGGGTCTGTCTCTCACAACAATGTCCGGATTGTTGAATGGTAAGCTGCGATTAGTGATAATGAATAGTAAATGTCATAGTACCGTCCGGTCTCGATGACAGGTTTTGACTCATACTTATAATATGGGGGCCTAGGGTTATCTGTAAGAACTCCGAGCATGTAGCATATTTCTTGGTAGACGATTGATGCAAGCTGATTGTGTCGGTGTAAATAAATAGTCCCTCTGGGCAAGTAAACTGCACGCTGCTGTGATATGTTGGATTGTCTCAGGTTTTTCCCCACACTTTCTACATCAACTATATTAGGGTCCTCGGTTATTCACCACTTGGTCCTGAATCGCCAACATAAATCCCTCAATCTCAGGGTACAGCTCCCCAGCCTTAAACCACGCGTTTGATGCTTGTTTATTAACAAAAAGTTTGTCCAGATCATGGTGGTGTCTACCGTGAAGGACCTTACTTGTGTTTCTTCACTTGCCAGATTGAGGGGTGTGTATTATTATCTGTTTTGCATATACTTTGATGTAGAGGCGATTAGATCTGGTCTGAAGGAAATATGTTATTATTATTATTATTATTATTATTATTTTCGGTATTTTTAATAAAAAAATCAGCATAATAACTAATTATTATTATTGATCCTTGATCTAGGCTGCAAACTTTTATCGCCGTCGTAATGAAAAGATTGAATTAAAATATAGGCAGGACCTTCCAGGTAGGGATTGCAATACCGAAGGATAATCAGAATACCGGTATTTCGGTATTTATTTGTAATAATACCGGTATACCGATATTATACCGGTTATTTTGAAGAAATGCAAAATTCGAATTTCAGTACAATTAATCAATTTATGGACGTTTATTTATAAAACAAAACAATAACTATCTCTTTTCTTAACAATAATTACTAAGTCATAAAATAAGATAACAACAACAAACTAAAAGTAAAACAAACATAAATTTAAAAATTAAAAAGAAAATTCCGTATTCAGGTTTTTACAAAAATACACATCTTGTTGTATGCTTGGCTTTCATGGACTTTAAAATTAAACATTTGTTACTAATTAATTAGACATTGCTTATACATTGTTTAAAAAATGTGATTTCAAAAAACATAATGCATCGATGGTGTCATCGTTAAGATTAGAACGTATTTTTGTACAAACTGCTCCTGCTGCCGAAAATGCCCTCTCAGACTGTACACTAGTCGGTGGAATTGTAAGGAGATAATTGTAAATGCTAACACAACATGCTAAAACTTTCTTCGATGCGTCAGCGGCGTGCCATTCCAGACGGCCAAATCCAGACCAGAACCCAGAACCAGACTGTCGGCAGTTCGCACTACGCAGTACGCACGTGCGTCGAAAATACCCATAAATACCGGTATTTTCCGGATATAAATACCGGCATTTCGGTATTGGATTTGCCGGAAAAATACCGGTGTTTGGTATTCCGGTATACCGGTATTGCAATCGCTACTTCCAGGTCAAGCAGGTCGCCTTAAAGAGATGATGCACATTGCCGTAATCCTTGCCTACGCGTTAGCAGTCACCTCGACTTAAATCAGAGCGACATATAAGTTGAAAAAGAACCGCTTTTCGTATAAAATAATATAATTATGTACATACATGTAATTAGAGTTCGTCCTCAGTCAAGCAGTTCGAGACACTGAAATGCGGAAGTTTCCTCTCTTAAAACTGTCAATTTGAAACATTTTTTACTTTAATAGAGGGCAAATAAATGAATTAACCTACCGGAAATTTCATGCATTTTATCAGCATGTAAGTAAGTACAAGGATTCCAAGGATTCAGAAATAATGTCCATAAATTATTTAATTATTTTTAAATTGATAAAGTATTGAATAATTATTATTTAAGGTTTATAAAAAATACGTGGATGATTATTTATGTGCTTAACTACCAATTCTGTCAATTATTATTATCAACAAAAGTATAATTTGATTTTAAACAAAATTAGACTACTTAAAATAAAGTCAGGAGTATGCTCCTTGAATATGTACCTACGATATACAGGTGAGTCAGTTTTTTGTAGCGTAGGACTTCATTAGTTTAAAGAAGACCTGTTTTAAGGAATAAAAGTTACCATAAACATTAGGTTCGGAAAAGCTTAGAAAATAAGATACAGGGTGTTGAAAAAAAATTCAGCTTTCGCTGCATAACTTGGACATTTCTCAATATTTTAATTTTTTACCAAGAAAAGGGAGAAAAACACGACTAAAAAAATTCATCAGTGGCTTAGATACAGGGTATATGACCTATTTTTTGCTCAACAACTTCTACGTCCATGGACTTCTGTAGGGAAAATTTGGGATCATAGTGTTGACAATGCTGTTACTAATATTGATGAGAGGGACAGACGGGTGGGTGTTTTTGAAGCCTGCATAGCTGACCATAGAGGACGCAATACATAGTTTTGAGTCATCGGGTTGAGGGTTCGGTGCCAGCAGTGACGGAAAGGAGACATTTCAGACAGTGAGCTGAGTAAGTTTAGTTTAGGTCTGTGGTGCTGACTGGTCAAAAATTTTTGTGATGATGGCAGCTTGGTTAGTCAATACGTACAAATTCATGGTGGAGGATTGTTTTCCTTTGAAAAAATGTGCTTCCGTCTCTCCACCATTGAAATGGTTTAATCAGGAACTGACAATAAACTTATCATTGTTGAAAGTCATATTATGTGATGTTGGAGGGGATCCTCAGGGGTGGTCTCTTTACCGGGAGTTGAGAGGGGACTATCGACGAAAATCAGTTGCGTCCGCGAAGATAGAAGCCTATGATTCATATCTGTACAATTTGGCCAACAAAAACAAGGCTTGTTTTGTTGGAGGCTGGTAAATTTTGAGTGCAACAGAAAACCGATTCCTAAAGCTAATAAGTCCCTTACAGCGGATGATTGTAATGACTTCTTTGCTTCTGTGGCTGCCAATATAATAAAATATAATAAAGAATATTTGTACTATCTGCTCAGAGTTGTGACTTTTTGAAGTATCTACCTCCGGTGAATTTTAACTTTTTTCTGCTGGGGTCACCACTGGGGAAATACATGACGTAATAATTGTTTTACTCAGGGAATTTTTCCGGATGCCTTCAAGTTTGGGAAAATTTTGCCTCTACACAAGAAAGGCGACTTGGATAATGTGGGTAACTATAGACCGATTTCCATCATTTTTATTTTTCAAAAGTATTTGAGATTCTTCTAAAGAACAGATTATACAACTATTTTGAAAAGTTTAAATTATTACATCCTGTCCAATTTTGGTTTCGTAAGAATAAGTCGACGGTCAGAGCTCTTCTGGAGGTTGTGGAGAGCCTGGTGCGGGGCTTGAAGAAGCGTAAACACTCACTGTTGACTATGTGCGATCTTTCTAAGGCCTTTGACTGTGTTTCCCATAGGATCTTGATACAATGCTTCAATGATCTTGCTTCAATGTTATGGCATGAGAGGTTGGCCTTTGAGTTTGTTTGAATCCTACTTGAGCCACAGACAACAGTCTGTTTGTATGGGTGGCAATAGGTTCAGGCTACAAAAAATTTAACATGGTGTTCCTCGGGGCTCTGTTCTGGGACCGCTACTGTTCGTCATATATATATATATAGTGTGGGGTTGTGCTCTTTGCGGACGACACGTCCTTTCCTGCTCCGGGGTAAGTGGGCTGATTAAATACTCGAATGATGAACTGGCAATGGGAGAGGAGTGGTTGTCCGCAAATAGGCTGCAACTAAATGAAGATAAAACTCAGAGTTTGATTATTTCTATTAACAATACCATCAGTACGGGCAAGCGCTGCATTACTGCTTGGAGTCTCGCTTGATGATTATTTTAAACTGGACATGTCATATAGATGAATTAAGGAGGAAGCTAACATCAAGCATAGTGTTCTTGCTCAGACAACTCCGGGAAGTCCTGAGTTCATTTGTAACATATATTTTGGACTCTTCCATTCTTTGGTCAGCTTTAGTGAAAAACGTGCAGTGAGATTTTATTAAACTTCTGTCCTTCATGCTTCAAAGGATTAATTTTTGGGAAAAATTCAAAGAAAAGCCGACCTGCGGTTTTCTTTCGTGGCTATTTGCAATACCTATAAATCACTTATACCTACCATAAATAACTACATATTATTATTTCACTATTGTGTTGTTATTTTTTTTTATATTTCAGTCTAATTGGTTAGCTAATTAGGTACCTACCTATGTATAAGTGAAATAATTATATCCTCATTGTTTCATTAAGCTTAGGTACAGGTATCTACTGCACGATATAATGAAAATAATAAAGTGTGTTATGTTGTACCATTATACCAGCTAAAAGTAGGTAGGTAGGTACTTTGGTTTGAATTTTTAGTCCTGTGTTGTGGTTCCGTGTAATTATTGTTGCAAAATTATTGAGAAACAAATCTAAACAACTGAATTGAATACCTTTTAGTGCTTTGGTTGAGGAAGGACGCTATTGTGGGTTTGGGCTTAATATTTTGAAACTTGAAAAATAGCCGCAACAATTTGTATCAAGACGGTCGTCGAGTGCTGCATTCAGGAATCATTGCTGAAGAGATCTATCATATCGTTTTTCTTGTACGTATCTGTTTATACAGGTGTCGCTAAAAGGTACCACCAACGCTCTACCACAGATTCATGAGTAAAAAATGTGACGATTTAACCGAAATTGTCTATGTCCAAAAAGGCACCCTTATCAAGATTACGCCCTTAAAAGGGAGTAAATCAAAAACATGTTTTCCAGAATAAGTCAAAAATACTACTATTGTTAAAACCAATAAACTGGCATAGTCTTGCAAACATTGACATTCAAGGGTGTTCCTATTATTTTTTGATGTCACTTTTCACTTTTCACTTCAGAACTTTTTCATCCGCACGCCAATGATTGATTCTGTATTTTTTGTCCAAAGCCGTAAAAATTTCTAAAGTTTTTGTCCTCTTTTAAAAGTTTTGCATCTTGCATGGTTTTCCCATAATTAATTTTTAATGATGGACTTTCACCACGGAAACGTATTTGTGAAAATCTCTTTTTTAATTTAAATAATTTTTTTATTTCACAGCAACGGTTTTTCCATATTTATTGGCCTTAAAAATAATCGTAGTAGGCAGTAAAACTAAAGTTTTTCATCTAATAATTTTTTTATTTATTTTGGAAAATGTGTATTCAGTTGACTGGCCCTCTTTAACTGATTGTATCTTGAAGAGGGGGCCATTTTGGACATAAATAACATTAGCATAATTAGCAGCCCATTAGCATAAATGGGCATATTTTTAACCCAGAAGTCCGTGGTGAACGTTAGTATAAAAGAGATTTTCGCAAATACGTTTTCAGTAGTGTAGGTGCATCATAAAAAATTAATTCCGGGAGAAAGATGCAAGATACGAAACTTTCATAAAAGGGCAAAAAGTTTAGTAAAACTTTAGTCTTTCGATAAAAACTGCAGAATCAATCAGTCGCGTGCGGATGAAAAAGTTCTGGAATAGTAAGCGCTGAAATTTTGAAGTTTCTCAGTCAATCCATTTTTGACTTATTCTGGAAAACGTGTTTTTGATTGACCCCATTTTAAGGGTTGTATCTTGAGAAGGGTGCCTTTTTGGACATAGATAATTTATGTTAAATCGCCATATTTTTTACTCAGGAATCTGTGGTAGAGCGTTAGTGGTACCTTTTAGCATTACCCTGTATAATTTTTCACGAATCATATTCTTGACACCACGTTCTTTTCTTAAAATTAAACACCAAAAAACCGAAAAATGTTCCGGTTTAACACCATGCTGAAAATTTTATGGAATTAGAAGTTATACAGGGTGAGTCTTAAATGGCGGATGTCATACTTATATCGAGTGTTACGGGGAAACATTGATGATGGAGTCCTGGAAAAAAGGTTTTAAAAATTTTGTCCTGTGAAATTGAACGAGAGGTAAAGTTGAGAACTCTCAGCTTCTTGATTCGAATTGATTTTGCACAACTCCACCACTTAATAAAAACAAATTCTGTCGCTTTATTGTCTGATTATAAAAAAAAGTGTTCGGAAAGTTTGATTATGTTTTATTTTCAATTTTTAATTTAGTAATTTGCTACCAAAATATCTAAATAGCGGGTGGTATAATAGAGGTATCATAAATATACCCACTAACTTTTATGAGTAGTAGGGGGCATCCAAAAACGCTTCGTTTTTTGAGTGTTTTTTGTTTTGTTTTGTTTTTTTTTATTTAAGTTTTTTTCCATCCCCTCCAATATTATTGCAAAGAAAAATGTACGCCACTGACTCTTTAAATTTTACGCCACTGACTCTTTAAATTTTATATTTTTTTCAGATTGAGCTGCTTATAATAAAAATGAAAACCGCTTCAACGCATGTCTAAAAATTGATAAAATAAAATCATTAAAATTATTCAAATCAATTTTTCGACATACCTTGAAGCGGCTTCTATTTTTTTTTTCTCGAAAAACAGCGAAAAATACGCCAAAACATCAGGTACAATAAAAGTTATGTTCTTAGTTGCTTTATCTAAAAAATAAAAAACTAAAAAATGCAAAAAATAAGGGTGGTATTTTTTTAGGCAAAGAACTCAAAAAGTTACCCCGTGAGCCACGCTCTTGAAATACTGTCTGAAAGTGTAATGAATTCAAAAAACGGCCTATAAAGCTAGCAACAAACTCTCAAAATTTCATTAAAATCGACTGAGACGTTTTTTAGATAGGTATTAATAAAAATTGACTTTTTTGATCAATTTTACCACCCTGTATCTCGAAAACGAAGCGTTTTTAGACGATAATAAAAAGTGTTTGTTTTGACGCCCGTACTACACCTAAAAGTTTATCGGTGTATTTATGATACACCCTGTATAACTAACTGATGAGTTTTAACAATCGAAACATATGATTCGTAATAATTATTTATTAAAAGTGTCAAATATTTATTTATTATAAGGGTGTTAAGCTGCATGGACTTTTATGCAGCTTGGAAAATTGCATGGAAAATTATTTGGTTAGTTATCTGGTACATAAAAAAGTGGTATGGTTTGTTATTTCTGCTATAAATAAATTTATTAAGTTTCCTCCTTTTGGAAAGAAATTTTACTATACCTACTGACGGCACTGATGCGCTTTTCAGATGCCACTATTCTAATCAAAAAACTTCAGAAATGGCAATAATTGGATAATAATTAACTATAAGTATTTATACAGTGAGGACGTTTATCCCCCCCCCCCCCGCGTCTGAATTTTGAGCCGAATGAGATAGAGCTTTGATACGAAAGCTAAATTATACAAAATTTACTAAACTCAATTTTTACGTAAAACTGATGTGTCAAAAACGACGTTGCAGTCTCTGTCAATTTCAAATTTCAAATGGCATAGGGCGGTCATGTTGTCGGCAAGGGTTACCATGGGTATATTTAGCTTTTACCAAAGTTCTATCTCATTCGGCTCGCAAAGGGTCGTATGCTAGAAAATCTCATTTGGCGTTGTTAAGGTAACACCGATGTTAATCTGACGTTGTTGTTAAAATCAATTCGGTATGCTAGAACGAAATATTCATGATTTGACACTGCTGTTAGGTAACATCATCATGTTAAAAATGTAACATGAACAATAGCGGCAACGTTGTATATTCGCTGATCACACTGATTACAGGCTAAGAACAATTCACGAGCTAGATCGAAGCCGAACCGAAGTTCAATTTCGTAATTAATCGGCGATCCGAGATGGTCGAGGTCGACTTTGGTTTCGCGTTGTTAGATGTTGGCTAGTGCCTACTGAACGCATGCGCATGATCTATACTGTTGTGTTGTGTTGTAACAAACATCAACGTTTCAAAGTAGTAAACATCAAGCAAGAAACAATTTAATTAAATAACATTTCCACCAACCTAGTTTGGTCTGCCCATGGTTAAATGTTTTTTTATTTATTTATAATTTTATTCTGAATCTAAATGAAAAATACACATCAAGCAGGAAAAATAATAAATATTTCCCTATTTACTCCGCCCATGGTAAAGTATGTTCACACATTACGTTTTTTTTCAATCTAAATGCGTCCCTGCTGTGCTTCTATACAGTTTAGGTGATAGGTACTTTCCGGAAGAAAGATTTTGGAAATTCAAGATCTGATGCCCACAATTGTCAGGTACCTATTCAATTTTTAATTAGATCTTGTATAATAGAAGGGGTTATAAAATACTTCAAACTGAAATTATATAGTAAGTATAAAAATATAGTTAGGTACCTATTTGGTTAATTTTCAATTTATGGAACAAGATTGTTGATATTTAGTTGTGATGACACTGTAAATAAACATAGAAAAAACACTTCACTCTGGAATAATACTGGATTTATTAAAAATCTTCCTAAAATTTGACAGCTAATAATAATTAATCGATCCATATCCTGTGATTATTGTAACATGGCCATTTAACATTGGCATTCAACTGTTCCTACTCGATTTTCCTTTCTAGCATACCAAATTGGGTGATTTCAGCTTTAACGCCGTTGTCAACATGAAATTTGACATGGCGATGTTAAAGCATTTAACATGGTCACGTGACCATGTCAAAGTGATTTTTAACAACAGTGCCGTTGTTAACAGCGCTGTCAAATGCGAAATTTAGTTTCTAGCATACCACCCAAAGTCACATAATAATATGAACCTCATGCAGTTTAAAATTTTTAAATTGACAGGAATTGCAATGTCATTTTTGACATTTGACACATCATTTTTACGTCAAACTAGGGAGCAGGAAACTATAATCGTCCTCACCGAATTTACTAAATGTATGGCAGCTTGTAATGGAAAATGTGAAGACATGCATCAGATGAAAGCATTTTTTCTCAGGTACAAATAATTAGAAACTTTGCATACGTATTTTATAGGAAATCAAGTCCTCCGTCAGCCATCTTGAATTTTATAGTGGCCATTTTGAAATTCAAGACATATCAATATGCAGGTTTCTAAATCACTTACAGCGGGTATTATAAAGGCTCATTAAGTTAACGGGCAGATTTCTGTGTCCATTTCTGGAGATGGTATCGAGTCTCAGTGGAAATTTTTTAAATTTATCTATCCTTCACATGAAAGTAATTAGAAAAATGTTAATAAAAGTCATTTGACGTCGATATTAGCTTCAAAAACGAGCAGGTGTCCCAGTTCATTCGAGTCGTTCTCTGTATGTACAAGATAGTACAAATGTTTTTGTACCATAGGATAGGAGTTAAAATAGGGGCATGTAAAGCCGTTTTCCTCTATCTTGAGCCGTTTGCATTGTACAGGGCGTTGAACTCCAAAAATCACGTTTTTCACTTGTTTACAAATTTTCCAGAATTTTTTTCAAAAATCCATCGTTTGACCAACAGAGAGCCTTGAAATAACCTGGGACACCATGTATATCACATTTGCAGTCAGGGAATTTGACTTGATAATTTTTAAATGTATCAGAATATACAGGGTGATGCACTCAACTTATTCATTAAAAGTTTATGCAATTATTCTAGCCGTGATTTCGTTGATGTGGAAAATTTTCTTTCTGTGGATGGTTGCATTTGAGTTTGTCACTCCGTCTGCAATGGTCAGAAAAAATTAAAACTGAAGTCTTAGACCGTGTGGATGAACTTAACGGGAACGGAACCACCCTTAGAGTCGATGAGAAAAAATTTTCTTAAGGGGATCTTAGATGGTTGTATTTTGGAAGATATTTTTATGGTTGCATGCACATTTGTCACGCCGCGTCTGTTATGTATATTATTGAAGCACCAGTGCTTTAAAAATGTTGGTGCTTTTTCCCCGGTATGTTCACATTAACGCGAAATTCGACCTCAAGCTGCCCCATTATTAGATACGCTTCAACTGCGACATATCCATTTTGTAACACAATGGAAGAACAAAAAGTCGTTATCACTGATAGTCATGGGTGATGATCTACAACAATAGGCTTAGACCCAATTAATCATTAATCCAACAAGATTCAATTATTAATCATCTAATTAATCATTCATCTTAAGTGAAATTTTCTGTACCTATAGTTTCAGCAGTAATTTTCGAATAGGAGAGACTATACATACAGGGTATTAATTAATAAGTGCAGTTGTGATCAAACTTCAAGGGATGGTTCTTCGAGTGACTAGGTGAATATCTAAGACGAATTATCTTAAATAATTTTGTTGACCCAATTTTGTTGAAATTTTGCAGTTTATTTTGTAGTAACCCCCTCTTAAACCCCCCATTTAACAGTAATTTTACCCCTCACTAGATTAAAATTATCAAGTCCAGTGGCGTCCTGCGGAGCACCTGAATAACGAATGGTATAACAAATTCTAATAGCCCAGGCAAATTAGACATAATGCTTCCCAAAAATCGTCCAAAGCTTAAAAGTGTTTTAATACCTTTTCGGGGTCCTAAAAATCACGATTTTTTGCACTTTTTTCAGTTTTTTGCTTTTAACTCCCAAAAGACGCATCCGTCATAAAAGTTTACTTTAAAGAGCATTAAATTCTGCGTTGAATGGTTTTCAGCCCTTCTAAATTGGCTCAGCCGAGTAGCCGCAATCGATTTAGGAGTTGCTTCTTTATTTAGTTTTTCGCTTACAACTAAACAACACATCTTACAGAAAATTGTATAGTAAAGTAGGATTCAAGATAAAATCTTGATTTTACTATACCTATTATAGTAAAATCGTAAAACAGCATAGGGACCATTTTTGCCACAATGCAGAGCAATGCCAGTGCTTGCAATATTTACCATTTGCAGGGCAGAACTCAGGTATTTTTTCTGTGGAATTTCTTGAAGTCATTAAATTGTATTTAGTGCGCCTAATATAAGAGAGGGATGTATCAAATTTCTGGAAATTCCTTATTTCTGAATTTTTCAACATAAGCCTCACTTAAACTATTATAACCATTCAGTGTCAGAACGGTTTTCGATCCAAGTTAACATATCGTGTTCCTGTGTTCTTTCAATATTTTTCCGATATGTATATTTTCTGAAATTATTGGCAATTTAGATCCAGATAGTAGTGATAGTAATACTGAAACAGCAGAGGTAACTTAATTTTTCTATTATTACTTTTACCACCGGTAAAAATATTTGTTGCAATATGTATAACACAAACACACTATACCTCAGGGCCGAAATAACGTGCAGTAACTGACATTACTAAAAAAGTTATTTCGGAGAACCGGCAAGTAGAAATTTTTCACTGACGGAGCAGCTGTTCAAATTCGTTGATGTACTCCCCGGGACGCCACTGATGGGCTTGATGATTTTAATCTACTATAGTTGGGGTTAAATTAGCCCCTTAACACATAACACTGTCAAATTTCAAAAAAATAGGTAAACGATATTTAATATTTAGGGTGTTTCTAAATATAGGTACATATTAATTGTTTGGCTTATTTTATGCCCAAAAGTTCATATAATGCCCAAAAGGTCCGCAACCGCTTCATTACCGATCTACAGGGTGTTGAAATTAAGAAAAAAATGAATTTTTCTTTATAACTCCTACAATTTTTGAGATATTTAGCTCAAATTAGAAATATAGTTTACGCTGTAGGGCTTACATCATTAGGGAGGACAAATGGTTGTGAGAGTTTTCAAGGAGTTTTTGCCCCTGAATTTTTCCCATTTCGCCCCCCTTTCTCCGCCTGAAGTTTTTTGCGATGCGCAGCTGGTAGATTCTAAAATACAATGTGAATTTTCTGTTTCATTTAGAAACTTTTTGGTCTCCTATAGTTTTTTGCATCTGCCACTTTATTAAGAAAGGAAAGAAACAATTTCTTCTAATTCGTTGCACGAAATTCAATTCTTTTAAATGGTAAAACAGGTTCTGGCTTTTTTGGATAATTTATCATTTCTATTAATTATGACAGTTTTTTCGGCACTGCCTGGTAATAATTAAAGCTTAGATGACCCTATGTGACTGACTGTGTGACTAAAGTTTGAAAATACAATACCCCACGGAGCTTATAAAGAAAAAAAAAAAGAAAAATCTTCAAATTTCAACACCTGTAGGTCGGTAACGAAGCAGTTGAGGACCTATGTTTATATGAACTTTTATGAATGAAATAAGCTAAACAATTACCTCATATCATAATATGTACCTGGTATTTAGGAACACCTGTATTTAATAAAATTATTTTTTTAGTTTTGATATACCGTATACAGGGTGTCCCACGACATGACTGCCTTAGCTTAAGGGTAGGTGTAGTTTTTCAAGGCGATTCAGGATCTGGTTTTGAAATTTTCCTGAGGCCCTTCGTTTCAATTATACAATGTGATTTGTGCAATTTGCCGAAATCTTTGATGAGCGATATCTTTTGAACGAATTGATCGAATTTAACGAAATTTGGTAGATATGCTCTACTAATGACACTTAATACCTCGCATTTTTCGCCGATTTGAAAACTGCAGGGCCGTACTAATTTTTTTTGATATCTTTCGGCTTTGTCGAAAAGTTCACCCTGTATGCATTTTATTCAAAGTTTGGTGCCATTTTCTAAAACTACCTGAAAAATGCTACAATTGTGGTAAAAAAATACTTGGCATCATTAAACTGAATCGAGAAGAAAATTCAGTTTTTTAGTTTTTTATTCGGAATTTCAATTCATGTGTTGTTCATAATTGAAGAAAAATCAAATGTGGTTTTTTGAAACTTGCGTATTTTGTAGTTATTTCAAATAAATTTACTTTATCTACAGATTTAGCCAAGATTGGGGACCCTTCTACAGATTGTTTCGAGCTAAAAAAAATTTTTAAATGGTTTTTAGATTAATTTCAAGGTCAATGAAATGTGTTTAGTTTGATGGTAGTCTCCTTGACCATTACCTGCACTGAATTGTAGTTTTTCTTCCCAACATTTGTGTTGATATTTTTCTTCCTGTTTCGTTTATGTGGATACTTATTTGTCTATGTGGTAATGTGTGTTAAATGTGTTATTTATTTTGCTGTTAAAACTTATTCTTAGCTCGAAACAATCTGTAGAAGGGTCCCCAACCGTATAGATAAAGTAAATTTATTTGAAATAACTACAAAATACGCAAGTTTTAAAAAACCACATTTGATTTTTCTTAAATTATTAACAACACATGAATTGAAATCCCGAATAAAAAACTAAAAAACTGAATTTTCTTCTCGATTCAGTTTAATGATGCCGAGTATTTTTTTACCACAATTGTAGCATTTTTCACTTAGTTTTAGAAAATGGCACCAAACTTTGAATAAAATGCATATACAGGGTGAACTTTTCGACAAAACCGAAAGATATCCAAAAAAATAAGTACGGCCCTGCAGTTTTCGAATCGGCGAAAAATGCGAGGTATTAAGTGTCATTAGTAGAGCATACCAATCTACCAAATTTCGTTAAATTCGATCAATTCGTTCAAAAGATATCGCTCATCAAAGATTTCGGCAAATTGCACAAATCACTCTGTATACTCGAAACGAAGGGCCTCAGGAAAATTTCAAAACCAGATCCTGAATCGCCTTGAAAAACTACACCTACCCTTAAGCTATGGCAGTCATGTCGTGGGACACCCTGTATTTTGAAAAATATTCTATGAAAATACAAAAAAAATAAAAAATACAGGTTTCGTTGTATTTGAAAAATAATTAATTTATAAATAAATAAATGTTCGAAAATAATGAAGTTTTCATCAAAATGAAGATGAAAAATTTTCTACTTCACGTGAGTTTTTATAATAAATTAGGCGAACACATAATTATTATTATAAACTCGTTGTTTTCTGAATGTTACTGGTGTAAAAAATAGGAAGAGGGGCGATATCAATAAAACAATAGGCACCAATACAAAGTACTCGAAAAAGTATTAACAAGAAATATC
Source organism: Malachius bipustulatus (assembly GCA_910589415.1). NCBI lineage: Eukaryota > Metazoa > Arthropoda > Insecta > Coleoptera > Melyridae > Malachius > Malachius bipustulatus. Next base: position 24,361,486 of record OU342631.1, on the reverse strand, counting down.
TAAATTGTCTCACAATGACTGTTTCTATCATGAACATGTTTATACAATTACCTCAGTTAGGTAGATAGGTACATAAAGAATGTACTTAGATAAACACAAATACGCGGTTATATAAACAAACATTCCTTTTTTGCGATAACTTATAAAATATTAAGAGCGAAATATTTTTTTACATTTTTCTTAGAATCTCTGATGATGAATCTTCAACAGTTTAGGTAGGTACTGGAAGTTTATGTGCTATTTATTATGAGACTGCTTAGCTAATTATTGTTCAATACAAGCTATTAAGCAAAAGACGATTTAGTTATTGTCCTATTGCCGTAAAAAAAACTTTGCAGCTTTTCACTGGGTGCTATAGCGCGGTGAATAGCGTGTTTGTTCACCGAGCTGGTAGACCTTGGTTCGAATCTCACCAGCAGCCAACAACTATTTGTTCTGCTTCTCGAACCAAGATCGGGATCTACCTTGCGGAAGGCAATGGCAAACCACCTTGCTTAGTAAAACCTCTCAAATCGTGCCGAGATAAAAATGGGGGGGGGAGGAGGAAATTCGAATAAGTCGTACTTTTCTTAAGCGGGGGGCATTTTGAACTTCATTACAAATTTTGGATGAACGACTTCTTCAATAATTATTATTATTGTTGACTAAATACTAAATAAGTAAAAAGTGAAAAAGTGTAATTTTTATGGAATTGCTATGGAGATCTCATAATTACTAAAAATTTGCTCACCATGTATTGTACATATCTACATATTATGCATTCCTTCCAAATAATTACAGTAAAACAAATACATTTTTAAACCGATAGGTATAATAGGTAGGTAGGTTCAAAAATATTTTCTCTAAATTTTTTATTTGATCAAGTTTTACAAAACAAGTTTTACAAAAGTTTACGACGTTCTTTAATCAATAATGTAAATTGATTTTTAATATCGTTATTCTGTTCCATACGCATATTTTGAATAACAAATGAAACGAAATCCCACCAAGAAGTTTCACTATTTCAAGAATTCTTGCCGGTTAATTCCGATTTATTCCAAACGTTCTACTATATGTGCACACTAAATACTTTACTATAAAATTAATTGTCAAGGAGTCCCCACTACTGAAGTAAGTATTTAACAATTCTTACGGACTATGAAGAGTTCAGTTTGCCAAACGAGAGAATCATCAACTATAATAATTATTCTAAAAACGGCAAGTCCAAGGAAGAGTGAAGTGTTCTTGTTCTTGAAAAATCTTCATTTTGATTAATTCGAATGAAATACAGAAGTCGATCTAATCGACAACTCATACAAATACAGTTCCGCACTTTCTTGAGAAAACGGAGTACCTTACCTAATAAACGTTATTAAGGTTGTGATTTGTTTTTTATATTGTAAGTATTTTTGATTTGGACCAAACATCCACAAAATTTATTATATTTTTTTGTTTACTATGTAGCTAGTAAAATTTCTTCAATATTATCATTCAATCAGAAACTCATTTAAATTTATCGCATTCTTGAAATTTAAATTAAATTCTCCCCTTTGTCTTTAGGTACCCATAGGGGCAGGTAATATTACAAAATATTCAATAATTAATAATTGAAACAACAATTTTTTCATTGTTTTATTATTTTTTTTTAATTCAAAAATTTTTTTTCTGGTTCCCTTATTTTTATATTGATGACATGTAAAAAAGTTTCATTCGAGATGGCTTTCACCAACAGTGTTGAATCGTCTAGAGTTGCAATTATTATTATTTCTAGTTCAACTCCTTTATCCTTAAACGTAAATATAACTCGAAACTATACCTCATTTTCTAGTTCTATATAAAATTTTTAAATATTTATAAGAAAGCCCTTTAAACGCAACACTTCTTTTATGGGGGCTAACTTCACGATCCTCATTTCTCAAAAAAATATTTCTGATATGATACCTAAGTATAATACGCAGCACCAAGTTCTATTTTAGCAAATTGTTCTGTAAAAAAAATTATTTCAAAACTTTTTGAAAAAAAACTTGAAATTATATTTTTTTCAGAGTTCTGGGTAGCCTTTGCAGAGTTGAAATTTTCGATAGAACTCTGCAAAGGCTACCCAGAACTTTAATCAGAACTCATTTCAGTCGATTTTTATTTTATGACCGTAAATTTTTGTTCCTTTATTAGTGACAATCGATTTCGCAATTAATAATTAATTATTGTTAAACTATTGAGTTTTCAGAAAAATTTACTAGGTTTTCCTTGCATATCTATTTACGAAACTTTTTAAAAAAATACCCTGAAATGAGTTTTTGTGTAGAAAAATGTTCTTCCACTACCCAAGACTCAATAATTAGTCGGGAAATAAGTCCTGATTAAAGTTCTGGGAGTTCTGATTAGAGTTCTGGGTAATGAATAGGACTCTTCGGGGGCTATGGAAAACTCTAATCAAGAATTCATTTTAGTCGATTTTTGTTTTATTATCGTAAATTATTGTCCCTTTATGAGTAAGAATCGATTTCGCAATTAATAATTAATTATTGTTGAACTATTGAGTTCCCGGCCAACTTGATAAAATTTTTTTTTGAAGATTTATTTACGGAAGTTTTTAAACAATACCCTGAAATAAGTTTTTATTAGAGTTTTGGGTATCCTCTGCAGAGTTGTAGGTATATAAAAGTATTCTTCCATTACCCAGAACTCTAATCAGTTTTGAAATGAGTTCTAATTATTAGAGTTCTAACAGTTCTGATTAGAGTTAAGGGTATGGAAAGAAGACTTTTAAATATAACTCTTCAGAAGCCATAGAAAACTCTAATCAGACTCATTTGTTTTATTACCGAAAATTATTGTCCTTTTGTTAGTGACAATTGATTTCGCAATTATTTATTAATTATTGTTAAACTATGGAGTTCTCGGAAAACTTGACAACAATTTTTTTGCAGAATTATTTGGAAAACTTTTTGAAAAAACACCCTGAAATTAGTTTTTGGTCATCCTCTACAGAGTCATATAGAAAAGTATTCTTCCACTGAGATCTGATTAGAGTTCTAGAAATTCTGATTAGAGCTCTGGATAGTGGAAGAAGACTATTACTATTGAGTTGTAGGCAAAATTGACATCAATTAAAAAATTATTTGTCAAACTTTTTGAAAAAATACCCCGAAATTAGGTTTTATCAGAGTTCTAGAAGTCTCTGGAGAGTTATAATAGAACAGTCTTCTTCCACTACCCAGAACTCTAATCAGTTTTGAAATGAATTCTGATTAGAGTTCTGGGACTGGGAGTCCTGGATTAGAGTTATGGATAGTGGAAAAAATACATTTCGATAGAACTCTTTCGGGACTATCCAAAATTGTAATAATTAGAACCCTTTTTCGGGGGTTTTTATTATATTACGGTAAATTGTCCTTTTATTAGTGACTATCGATTTCGTAATTATTAATAAATGATTATTATTAAACTATTGAGTTGTCGGCCAAATTGACAACATTTTTTGTTTTGGTAAAGTCTTTGAAAAATACCCTGAAATGAGTTTTCATCAGAGTTTTTGGGTATCCTCCACAGAGACGTATAAAAAAACACTCCCACTATCCAGAACTCTAATCAGTTTTGAAATGAGTTCTGATTAGAGTTCTGTAAATTTTGATTAGAGTTCTGAATAGTAGAAGAAGACTATTCAGTTGTAGGCAAAATTGAAAAAAAAAATTTAAAGAATTATTTGTCAAACTTTTTGAAAAAATGCCCCGAAATGAGTTTTTATCAGAGTTCTGGGTAGCCTCTGCTAGAGAATTGTATAGAAAAGTCTTCTTCCACTACACAGAACTCTAATAAGTTTTGAAATGAGTTCTGTTTAGTGTTCTGGGTAGTGGAAGAAGACTTTTCGATGGACGTTTCCGGGGACAATGGCAAACTCTAATCTTTTTAGTCGATTTTTGTTGTATTACCGTTTATTAGTGACCATTGATTTCGTAAGTAATTAATAAATGATTGATTATTGTTAAACTACTGAGTTCTCGGCAAAATTGACAACAATTTTTTGCAGAACTATTTGCGAAAATATTTTTTCTTGTCGATGCTACTTCTAGCAGCAGAATGAAATTCTTGAGAAAAGAGGGACCCGCGTGAAGTTAACTGCCAAAAAGGGAGTTTTGCAAAAATTCCATATCTTTTCCTTTTAGAATATTCACTGGGTTCATGAAAAAAAAACTAATATTCATCCCCAAACTATTAATTAGATATTAATTTAGTATTTGTTATTAATTAAAATATTTATTTATGAATTAGGGCATGTCATATTATTAATACACCCCTCCTAAAATATCGCGCCAGATTCCTCCCTTGAGAAAAAATGATAAAAATTGTAGATTTACGCTCGTATTCACAAACAATAATTACGTAATCATACATCTCCATCTCATTCTAATGCATATAAATTGTATCGCTCCATCCCATTTATTTAATTATTTTCGAGATATTACAGGGCAGAAACGCTTGTAAATACGGTTGATTAAAAAAAACAATGCAGATTTCAAATAAAATATTAATATACAGGGTTAGCAAAAATGCCGCATAATAATGCTAATAAATCCTACCGGGTACATTGTAGGGGACGCTGATGAAACATTAAAAAAATTCTAGGTAATGGTGGGTCGTTCTATTTATCAACGAAACACAAGGATTATGCACATATAAAATAAAATTTTACAAACGTGCAAAAAATGCACTTCTTTATCAATTTTCTTCAACAATAATAATTATTTTAGAAGTAGCGAGGAAGCGATATATTAAAACTAATTTTTAGTTTTAGTTAAAAATTATGGTCACGCTTCAGCTAAATTAAAAAAATACCGATTGCTGTAATTATAACTAAACCGTTCTTTACTTGAAACTTAACGCATCTACAGGTGATATAATAATACTTTGCCCAGGAAATTATTACCGTGTCAACAATTAACGTTGTTTATGACTATCACAATGATTGTCATATAAAATGCAGGAAAATTTCAGATTTGTTAATTGTGTCTAATAATTTTCTGGACCTATCATCATATAGTAATTGAGATTTATTCTTTTTTTAACAGCCAATATTATAAAGGCTCGTTAAGTTACAAGCAGATTTCTGTGCTCGTTTTTGAAGCTAATATCGACGACAAATGACTTTTATTAACATTTTTTGTAATTGCTTTCATGTCAAAAATATATAAATTTAAAAAAGCTCCACTAAATCTGCCCGTTAACTTAATGAACCTTTATAATACCCGCTGTTAGTCTTTTCATCACTGAGGAAAGAAATGAGGGTGTACAACTTTCATAACGTTTATTGCTTTATTTTGGAAAAAATTCGTTTACTTACATTTCAGTCAGTTTATGACTGTTAATTCTTATTGATCTTATAGATCGAATCAAAATACAGCCAAGTAGCAAAAAATACATTTCGGCGTCTGAGAGGTGAATATGTAATTACATTGGCGCGCATTAAAATTTGCTACAGTGTGTGCACTACATAGAAATAGTATCGAAAATATAAGGGTTCTATTGTCTTGTTGTACGAGGAATTCAAAACTGAAAATCGTTCATCAATAAATTGGAGGCGGGGTTTGGAAATTGCGTGATTTTTACGTTTTCAACGCTACTGAAAATATTTAATTAGATTTTGGTGATAGAGGTATTATAAAGGTATCATAGCCAGGTGTTACCTATATGGCTATGATAACCTTATCCGTGTTGCGTCGGAGCCCGAGACATTCTGTTTTTGTGTTCATGGTACGACCTTTATTTTACATAGATGGCAGCAATGTTTTTGATATTTTAATAATAATTTTCAAAATTTTACAGTCATCTTGACTTGCTGTTTCTTATTGATGATTTTGCACTATACTGTTGACCTACTTCACGGTATTTTGGATTAGAGATACAGATTCTTCCTACTTTTCGATTATACCTAACTACATATTAGATTAATTTGCCAAAGCGAACTGCTCGTATTTCTTATCATTTATTTAAAAACATCTATGAATTTTTTATTCCTTCAATTATTCAGACTTTTTTATTTATCGTAACGAGTAAGTTTCTTATTAGGTATATCATTTACCGCAGCAACATCACTGCGCTGCGAACGTGTCACTACACCGGATAGGTGCTTAAGCACCATTTACCCGGTAATAACTCAAACTTATGCCGGTCCTGGTACTTTTAATTTCTCGTTTGCGAACCTGCTCGGGGAGGATACCAAGTTCACGTTTCACATTTGACTGGCCATCAGGGAAAACTCCACAAGATAAATTTCCCAGGAAGTAATGCCTGCTTAATTAAAATTTTATCGCATGCCAGAAGGGCCGAAACTCGTTACCTTCATGCAAGAGTGCATGTCGAAAAATTTCTCCCTACGCTTTATTTATTTATTTATTTATTTATTTAAAACGCCGCGGTTGATTTTTAAAGTAAAATGTCTTGTTTAAAAAAATTGCACACTTGTAGGTATAACATTCGCGGCCAATAATTAATACATACTGTAATTATTAGTATAACAATAAAATCCCTAATGATGTATGATTGCATTCTTTTAATTTTAACACACAATTTACTAGCAAGATGAAGTTCTTTTGTTGAATATAATAATTAGCTTCGGCAGCGTGAATATTTCCAGCTTCAAACAGTACCTACTTCTTCAACTTATTTTTTTTTAATAATGAAGGTCTGTCTAATTTTGTCATGTTTTAGCAATAAAAACTTAACAACTGATAAAGGTTGATATATTAATATCATTCACGTGAATTATTATGGTAATTATCAACCGTAGGTACTCCTTTAAATATAGGTGCTTTATTTATTATGCTTACCATACTGATGTCATGGTCATGTCAATACTGAAGGTGAAGGAAGGAGAACAAGTACTTGTGTTCTAATTTGCTTTGTTCTAGAGCTGTAAAGTGTTCAATTTTATACAAGAATTTTTTTTTCATCACTTTTTGATACTAATATCAAAAGAGATTTTTTTATCAAATTTGGTAACCAACTTCTATATGCATCAAAAGGCATTTTCCTTCATAAATTTTGTAAGATTTTCACTAAATATTTTTGAAGAAGAAAATAGGACACCATTGCTTTTTTTGAAAAAAGAAATATTTTGTCATTTTTGTATTTTGAGCAAATAAAAATCCTCGGATTTTTTCGACCGATACACAGAACCGACACAGAGCAGGGACGTCTAGGGAAACCCAAAAATGTTACATAATATCTTAACCCGTTGGCCGATTGAAGAAATTTCTACTTCATCTTACGGGGAATTTAATTTTCAAACTTTTTTTCTCTTATTATTTTTCAAAAAACTTTGTCGTTTTCAACAAAAATCCTAAAAACTAAGCAAAAGTATTGTAATTCTGTTAGGTATTTTAAAATCATCGAAAATTCAAAAACTGGTTTTTAAATTAAATGTCAAAGTTGACAATTAGGAAGAGAGTTGACAATGACAGATATTTTTGAAAACAAATAATAAGAGAAATAAAAGTCTTCAGAATTAAATTCCCCATAGAATAAAGTAACAATTTCTTGAATCGGCAAACAGGCTAAAAAATTATGTAATATTTTAAGGGTGCATCATCCCTTATCATTTCTTTAAAGTCTTACAATTCAACTCCACTTACTGTCAATGAATGTATCCACACAAACACCCACACACACATACAGATCGAGTGTCCGGAAATTTAAAACAGTTTTACTCGGAAACACGTCATTTTATCGTGATAGACAAAGAGGACCTTTTTCGAATATTTCTTCATGTTCTTCAATTGTTCGTCTTCAAAACACAGAAAAAAAAACTTACAAAAAACGTTATAGGCCTTTTTTGAAGGTCAAGGGCAGTTAACTCCTCTTGATTTCGAGGCATTCAAGTCTAATTTGGACCAAGGATGCACATCAGTGGCAAGTGTGTCAAATTTTAAGAAAATCCGTACACTAGAAAAAAAGTTATAAAAAAATATTGATTAAAAAAAAATCAACTTTGAAGGCTTATAACTTTTTGTTATTTGTGAGTTTTCGAAAAAAAAATTATAGATACTTTTGGCAATATTTTATCAAGTAGAATCACTCCCTTAATTTTTTGCGCATAATTTCCGGACACCCTGTATGGCACACACACACACACCATGTACCAAATTTGGTTTTCTAAGTACAAGTATAACTGAAAAATTGATTTTTTTTCGAAATTTGAAATCTCTATTTGAAGGCCTATAACTTCTCAGAGGTGCAACTTAGTATAGAGATAAGTTGCGTTAAATCATCATATTTTGGGGTCCCCTACACGCCCATGCTCTGTGTCGGTTCTTACGCGAATCACCCTGTATAAAATTATATAATTTGACACACTTTCCAAAAATGTCATTTTTTCCATTTTCAAACTGGTTGTTGAATAGCTGCTACTCTTTGAACATCTTTCTATACAGGGTGTCTCAGAATATAATAGATGACATCAAAACAATTTTTTTTCTATAAACATGTCCGAAAAAGTCTTCAAAATACAGGATGTTAATTTTTTTATCAGTATCTCAAAGATCATTTTCTATAGGTATAAAGAGCGTCCATTTTCTATTAATTCGTGTTAAAATTGTTAAAAAAAATAATGAATGAATCAAGAACGGAAATTTTTCTCGCTCCACAATTTCGATAATATGTAGGATAAATGAAAGTTGTATGAAATTGAGGTTATATTTCTCTTTTTTTAATGGTCACAACGTAGGGGCCACTGTCTGGCTTGCTGTTCCATTTCAGATACACAGTGGTAACTCGTGAATCCACGTTCGCACTGCACGATATATACAGGGTGATTCACGCAAAGTGTTTAGAGGAAGTAGGTACCTATATCTCTGAATTCTCTGAAATTTTCTGCATAATTTTCCGTTATTATGCATTTTTGACTCTTACATCAAGTTCTTGAACAAATTCATATAAAACTTATACTCAGCGTGCAACTAATGGAATAAAAAATTATGAGCAAAAGAGTTCAGATATCTCAAATCATACCTAAACATGAAAGATGGACTGGCTAAACTGAAGAAGACCGCCGACAGTCATGGAAGAAATGGGAAAAGAAAAATTGAAGAAAAGCTTTTAAAATGATCATGGAAAACAGCTGAAGGTGGTGTAGAAGTATTCTAGCTGGATGAAACAAATGATGAAGGTATCGAAAAAGTTACAAAAAATATAAAAATTTTAAACAATAATAATTAAAAATGTATTTTTTATTGAAGAAATCACTAAATTTTGTAAAATATTTAAAGATTTCTGTACCAGCAAGATTTTCCGATTGAATAATTTTTCTCCTGTTGAAGATATTAATTTTTCCTGCATTTTTAACATATCCCAGACACTTTGTTAGTATAGGTAATTATAAAAAGAGAAGAATCTGATTGAAAGAAAGAACGTTCATTTTCAATCAAATAATAGGTAGATTGATACTACTTAGATCATTTTTTTTTTATTACCCAACCACAAGGTGAATAGTAAACCGCAATGATCTCCAGTTGAGTGAAAAATTGGTAAAACAAACATTGTACCTATGTATTATAACAAAAAAAAAGCATTTTTACGCGATGCCACGAGTTTTATTTTCTCCGATTAGGTACCGCTATTTGCCATTAATGTTAAATTTATACCTACTCGATTATACAGTGGTTAATTTTATTACCTATATTAGAAATTTATGAGCTTTTTCATACTATTTACCATTTGGAAGTCTTGAGAAACACACTTCCTCATAACTTCATTAAAGTATCTCTCACAGTATAGGTATTAAATTAGCTTAGATATATTGTAATTCGTAATTTTTTACGTTTTCAGGTTACCTAGATATATTTTAATTATTTATTAGTTAACTAATAAGAGACATAAGAAATCCCCTCAAAGATGTCGACTGACAAAAGAAATCTGCCATTATCCAGGCTGAAAACAGTAATCTTGGGTATTATGTTAATCAACTGTTTTATTCATGTTCAAGCAACGGAAACCAAAGAAAATGGTAAGTGCTTTCTGTTACTTTATAATTCAATATAAAGGAAAATGTTAAATAAGAGATCCCTTTTAGTTTTATTTTCTTTATTCTTTAAATTGAACGTCTTGAAGTTGAGAGCCGGCCCTGCATTTTGTTTAAAATCTAAAATATTTGTTATTGCCAGGTTGCCGCTGTTTAAGTGCTGTTCAGTGTATTTTTTATGCATCGATTCGATTACGAAAACGATCCAAAAAATGGATATCAAAATTCACTAACTTTAACCAATTTTCTTCAGACACCACTTGTAATTATTAAACCATAAAAAAATGGCAATTTTTGGCATATAAGAGTATGGTTTTGGATCAACCTTCTTATACCGCCGAACCCCACTCGCACCGTCTTTCTAAGGTGCAATAAAAAGTAATAAAATAAACCTGAGAACGCCACGAAACTTCGCATAAATTTTCTTCACATATACTATTGCACAAAATTAGGGGAACACTTTTTGGAGTTCCCTCGCCGACAAACCAGCCACTAGATTTTTTTTAATTTTTACACGAATCAAGCTACAAGTGTATCCTGGAAGTTCTCCAACACCCAGGTTTGTGTATGTCTGCATTACGGAGTGACGTGACTTCGAATGTACCAAAATCGACTTGGCACCATTTTCAATTGAAATTTTGTGCCTGACCTACAACCACCAAAAGTTCAATCACCATTTAACAGACCTAAATGATTAATTCAAACTAAAAAAGCACCACAAGATTTTCAAAGATGGCTCAATTTAGAGGCAAATCGATTTTTCTCGTCACAAAAGAGGTCACCCAACTGTGAATTGTCCAAAGCGTTTCCAAAGTGTTTGAAACCTCTTCATCTGGTAGGAGGTTGCTCTTACCACTTCACAACGGTAAGAAGTCAAAAAGAGATTAAAACAACAGTTTCACAGGGATCTACGGTCACTAAATGTCAGAGACACATCACCTGTGGCTAAGTTAAGGCATTTGTGTGACGTTGACATTTCACATCCCACATTTCTCACACCTGTGTACACCAGCAAGAATTAACTGGTGCAAAATATTGTTCTGGACAGTTTCGAGATGGAGAGAGAGACAGATCTTTTTACTAAAGGGCAAGGGCGGCGAAGATGTACTACCCTGAGAGAAGATTGAGCCATTATCCGAGAAGTACTCCAAGGCCCTGAGAACTTCTACTGTTGTGTCCATCCAGCACCCAAACGCCACACGAAGGGAAATTTGGGCTATGACCGTTCGGCGGAGACTATGGGAGCCGAACCTCAATTATTCTTGAATACCAGCCTGAGAAATTCGGCTCCCCCCAGAACATTGAAGAGCACGACTACTCTTTGCAAGACCAGCAACTTCAATGGAACCAAGCAGTGTGGTGACAAGTTTTAATGGCCGATGAATATTCAAACTTTAGCGCAATGATGGCCGAATACGTGTTTGGAGATGACTAAAGAACAATTTTTGGATCAACATGTGATGGAAATGGTACATACCATTCGTTGGCGGCTCCTTCATAGTTTGAGGTAGAAGTGCTGCTGACGGACGAACTTGTCTCGGTCTTGGTGCTCAGCGTTACGTGGATGAAGTTCTCGTTCCAAATGTTCTATTGTTTGCAAAAAATGTTGACGAGAACTTCATCCTTCAGCAAGATAATACTCAGCCTCATGTTGTCCTATCTTATCGTCAGGCATGAATCCCATAGAGCATTTGTGGCACGAACTTGGATCGTCGTCTTAGACCATCCAGAACTTTCAACGAATGCAGGAATGGGAAAACATCCCACAGCAGTTAATCGGGCTATTAATTGATAGCATGCGATGGAGATGTGAGGCCGTAATTGATGTCAACGGTGGTCATACTCGTTTCGTTATTGATATTCCTTTGATTGTGTTCATAAATTTAATGACTGGTTTGTTGGAGAGGGAACTTGTGCAGTAGTATTATAGTTCTAAGTCTAATTCATCATTCATCCTTACTTAACTAGCTGCGTTGAATAAAAACTCCCAACCTCAGATGGACACTGAGCTTTGGGAAAATTACCCCCACATCTGCTCTCTCCATCTAATACCCCCAACCTCCACCTACACCATTTTTAGGATACAAATTTAAATAAAAATTAAGCTCCCCAACCTCGAATGGTCACGAAACTTCGGCCAAATTAGCCCTATCCTAACATAATTCAATCTGCACCATGTTCTTCTCTTCTTTAAAAATATACCCTCAAAAGTATGAGAAAGGTGAGTGTAGAAAAATTATAAAAAAATAATTTTACAGAAGTACAATGTGAAGATGGTCATGCTGTGCAAGACGAGACTTTTTCATGGGCCGACTATTTGGTACTAGGAGGGATGTTGGTAATTTCTTGCGGAATCGGACTATTCTATGGATTCTTCCACAAAGAACATACCAGTAGTGACGATTTCCTTCTGGGAGGGAGTTCAATGGGTACCATGCCGATGGCAATGTCACTTGCTGCAAGGTAAGACTGTCCGAGCTCACCGAATTCCGTTATTTGTAAGCGAAATTTTCTTCATCTAGTTTCGTCACAGCTATAGAACTTCTTGGAAATCCAGCAGAAATGTACAACAAGGGAAGTCAGTTCTGGATGATTTGCGTTGCGTTCATACTGGTGGTTCCTTTAACATCGAAATTATACTTACCGGTCTTTATGACATTGCGTTTAACCAGCAGTTATGAGTATCTGTCCCTTAGATTTTCCAAGAAGACCAGATATTTGGCTAGCGGAATGTATATCTTTCAGATGGTCTTGTACACTAGCGTTGCAGTTTACGCGCCAGCTTTAGCTTTAAGTCATGGTAAGGAAGAAGTTTAAACAATAAGTTTAATTATTTTGTATTTATATGAATTATTTTGTTTCAGTGACTGGTCTTAACGTATATTTAGCTGTTACAGTAGTTTATGTCGTGTGTATCTTCTACTCATCTCAGGTAACATAACAAATTTCTTAATTCCTCTTTTTTATAAATACAGGTGGCCTATCTAAAAAGTGGGTGGTGTTTTAAGGCTCTTGTCGCGATTTGAAGAAGAAACATCCCTTCTTTTGGACAAATTGGGTTTGAAAATTTGGGAACCAAAAATCCTCGCGATACAAGTTAATCGTAATAACCAGCTCATCTTTTTTTTTACCTTTAAAAACCCTATTTTTTGTGAGCAAACTTCAATAACAAAAATCTTGAAACTTAATTTTCAAAAAGAACAACACCAATAAAGCGAAAAATTCATTATATGATCTTCAAATTCAAAAAATGGTCCCCTCTGAGAGGACATTATGTTATAGAAGTGGTCATGGTCACTCAATTATATCATATCCCCTAAGCGGGGGTTGCTCTCAAGTTTTTTTCCATAGACCACCCCTAATTTTATTTTAAGAATCTGATTTATTGATCTGATTTTTTACGTTACTATTGTTTTATTTAGGGAGGAATGAAAGCAGTGATAATGGCCGATACATTTCAAACGATTGTACTTGTAGGATCCATAATTTTAATCGTCCATCTTGGAGAGAAATATATTGGAGGAATTGGGATAATTTGGTCAGAAAGTTACAACACAGATCGTCTGGTGATATTTGAGTAAGTGTTCTTTTTTTCATTCTAACGCAGTTTGACAAAATTTTGCGGGAAAAATATGTGTAAAAAACTCCAGCGTTTGTCTATTATCAGCCTGCATCTTTATTCATATAGCACCATCTGTTGGTTAGCGACAAATCGAGTGATCAATAAAATGAATGAACATGAACCTTAGGTGAAAAGTTTCTACTAGTACCAGAGACGTGTTCAGAAACTTCTTCATATTCAACGTTATTGCCATCTTGAAGAAAGAATTGAAACCGATCGTTCTCTCCTAGCTCTGTTATTACATTCGTAACTCTTCTGTTCCCGCAATAGCTTCTCAATAACTTTCAAGGGAACTAATTACAATTTTCAGCAAAATAGTTCTGCTTATAAGGTCCGTCTTCCGGGAAGAGATATGTGAGAGGACATCAGAAATGAACTCCTAACAGTAGGTTTCTTATGGTTCACCGATGGATCTAAGACAACCACAGGAACTGGAGCTGGGGGGTGTATAGCGCTGGTTCGAAGAAGAGAGTCTCCTCAAGTCTGGGCCTTCACGCAACAACTTTCCAGGCCAAAATCTATGCCATAGAGCTCTGTGCGCAGATGCAGGAAAAAATGCACTGCCAACTCAGACCAATAAAGATATTTTCAGACAGCCAAGCGGCTCTAGAAGCCCTTTACCTCCGGCCACTGATTGCAAGTCTAATAAGTTAGTCCGGGGACCCTGTATGTCCTAACAAGCAGCACTGTAGTAACTCTGATCTGGGTTCAAAACAACAATACGCAACTGGGCTCAGAGGGAAGTCCTTCTCCAGCACTGGTAAAACTTACCAATATTGGACCATTCGAAGGCCCTTATACAACGCACGTTGAACAAAAGGAGCAAAGAATTATTGGAGCTTAACAGGAAAGAACTGAAAGCCTTAACAAGCCCATACATTCTTTCAATAATAATTGTTGCAAATTATTTACCTAAAAACTAAAAAAAAAATAACATTCTAAAGCCAAATTGAATTATTACAGTTTCAACCCCGACCCGACTGTTCGTCATAGTTTCTGGTCGGTGACAATCGGTGGAACCTTTTACTGGCTGACTATGTTCTGCTCAAACCAAGCGTCTCTGCAAAAATACTTGTCAGTTGAAAATATTTCCCAAGTTCGAAAGTAAGTTTTCATATTTCGTAAAATAACCAAGAGCAACTAACATATACGGACAATTTTAGGGCTTTATGGACATCAGGCGTGGGACTAATTTTAATATACACCTTGAACTTCTACACGGGAATGATCCTGGTAGCGCATTACAGAAACTGCGATCCGGAGAGATCTGGCGTTATCGCGGCACCTGACGAAATTCTCCCTCTCTACGTTATGACCGAGATGAGTAGCCTGAAAGGTGTACCCGGTTTCTTCGTTGCAGGAATATTCGCTGCCAGTTTGGGGTAAGACTAATAATCAAGAATATCGTCTTAAATATTAACATATAGGTTGTGTTCTTCAGAACAGTGGCTTCTGCACTGAACAGTCTTTCCGCGGTTACGATGCAGGACTTCATTACGGAAGCGTTTGGATTCAAATTCAAGGATAACAAGGGTGCTTTCTGGGCTAAGTGTTTATCTATTGGGTATGGTGCCTTAAGTTTCGCCTTGGTGAGTTTTAAAACTGACTTACTCTTGCAATTTTTAATTCTTATTATCTTTCAGGTATTCGTAGTTGCTCATCTAGGAAGTGTGATGCAGGTAGCCATCAGTTTTAATGGAATGGTTGGAGGTATAACTCTGGGATTGTTTTCCTTAGGAATGTTTTTCCCTTGGGCCAATTCAAAGGTACATTCATTAGAGACAATTTTTAATCCACGGTATTATATTTTCCTGTAAATATTTCCAGGGTGCCATATTAGGAAGTTTAGTAGCTCTTGCGTTGATCACTGTGATGTGCATTGGTCAGCAATATTACATTGCAGCAGGCACTCTGGTGGATGAAAATAAGCACACAAGTATCGACGGATGTCCTTGTCTAAACTCAACTACCCTTATCACTGACACTCCAACAAATCCAGACTACTCAAAGTGAGTATAAATTAAGGGCCCCTAATTTTTATACCAACTCATCACCGTTCTTCGTTTCAGCTCTTCCATTTTCTATTTATTCCGGATATCGTATATCTGGTACTCGGCGATTGGTTTCCTGGTAACCGTAATAGTAGGCTTGATAGGTTCCTTTGCAACCGGGGCTCAAGATCCAAAAGAAGTGGACAGTGATCTGTTGTCGCCACCTTTGAGGGATTTCTTATATTCCTTGTCCGACAAAGTCAAAGAATTCCTAAACATTCCGATAAAAGACAAAAAAACTGAAAAGAGTAAAGAGGCCGAGATGATCGGGGCGTTTAATTTGAGTTTGAGCGTTTCTGACGAAATACAAAAACCAAACGACGATGTGAGAATTAAAATTAGAAAAATTTCATCCCCGTCTTAAGAAGGGGACTTCCACAATTGACACAGTATTAAAAAATAGGAAACTTAGCTTAGGTATTTATTTTCCAGCACATTAGGTGAAGACATAATAATGATAAAAGTTACCACTTTAAGTTGAGCTCGCATTATTACATGTGTTACTTATAAATATAATTTACTTAAAATGACAATAACTGTAAATAGAAGCATCTGTAAAAAGTATACCTACTATGTAGTAAACTATGTATTTAATCACCTCACATAATAATTTAGTTTCTAACTATGTTAATTTGAATTTGTAAATATATTTGTAGACAAACTAATAAAAAAGAAAAAACTTGTAGAAAGCAAATTATTTTGTAATAAAATGTTAAAACAATGAGAGGAAATTTTTATTAATTAGGTAGGTTTAAATTAGTCTGGTGAACAACGAACTTTGGTTTTCACCTATTACAGAAACAAACTGCACTCGCGTTACTTATCGCTCGGTGATAGGTAAAATAAGCAATATAAATCAAACAAAACTTCCAGATCATTCTTACCGACAATAATTCAACTGTGCTTATCTTCCCAATAAAGTAATAAAACAAATTATTCAAGTATTGGTATTGGTATTGGTATTTATCTTTATCTTTATCTTTAATCTTCAATTTTATCAACTTATTCAACTTTATCTTCAAATTTTCAGGAAAAATCGATGTCTTCAGAACGGGGCGTAATTTTGTGTGAACACAGTCGACTGCCATATGAGTCGGAAAATTAATCCAGTTGGACCGTAAAGTCCTCAATTTTTTCACAAAACGAGATCAAAAATTTTGAAAAGCTAAAAAATTTGCAAATTTTCAAATTTAAACGGTCATATCTCGAAAACGGGGACAGCTACAGAAAAACCACTTACAGTTCTGAACTTCTCGCACTTTCTATCGCCTGACTAGGGATTTTCATCAAAATCGAAGAGAAAAAAAAATTCTGAAAAATTTGCAGACGGCTTAATATTTTCAGGAAAAATCGATGTCTTCAGAACGGGGCGTAATTTTGTGTGAACACAGTCGACTGCCATATGAGTCGGAAAATTAATCCAGTTGGACCGTAAAGTCCTCAATTTTTTCACAAAACGAGATCAAAAATTTTGAAAAGCTAAAAAATTTGCAAATTTTCAAATTTAAACGGTCATATCTCGAAAACGGGGAGAGCTACAGAAAAACCACTTACAGTTCTGAACTTCTCGCACTTTCTATCGCCTGACTAGGGATTTTCATCAAAATCGAAGAGAAAAAAAAATTCTGAAAAATTTGCAGACGAGCTTAATATTTTCAGGAAAAATCGATGTCTTCAGAACGAGGCGTAATTTTGTGTGAACACAGTCGACTGCCATATGAGTCGGAAAATTAATCCAGTTGGACCGTAAAGTCCTCAATTTTTTCACAAAACGAGATCAAAAATTTTGAAAAGCTAAAAAATTTGCAAATTTTCAAATTTAAACGGTCATATCTCGAAAACGGGGAGAGCTACAGGAAAACCACTTACAGTTCTGAACTTCTCGCACTTTCTATCACCTGACTCGGGATTTTCATCAAAATCGAAGAGAAAAAAAAATTCTGAAAAATTTGCAGAGCTTCATATTTTCAGGAAAAATCGATGTCTTCAGAACGGGGCGTAATTTTGTGTGAACACAGTCGACTGCCATATGAGTCGGAAAATTAATCCAGTTGGACCGTAAAGTCCTCAATTTTTTCACAAAACGAGATCAAAAATTTTGAAAAGCTAAAAAATTTGCAAATTTTCAAATTTAAACGGTCATATCTCGAAAACGGGGAGAGCTACAGAAAAACCACTTACAGTTCTGAACTTCTCGCACTTTCTATCGCCTGACTAGGGATTTTCATCAAAATCGAAGAGAAAAAAAAATTCTGAAAAATTTGCAGACGAGCTTAATATTTTCAGGAAAAATCGATGTCTTCAGAACGGGGCGTAATTTTGTGTGAACACAGTCGACTGCCATATGAGTCGGAAAATTAATCCAGTTGGACCGTAAAGTCCTCAATTTTTTCACAAAACGAGATCAAAAATTTTGAAAAGCTAAAAAATTTGCAAATTTTCAAATTTAAACGGTCATATCTCGAAAACGGGGAGAGCTACAGAAAAACCACTTACAGTTCTGAACTTCTCGCACTTTCTATCGCCTGACTAGGGATTTTCATCAAAATCGAAGAGAAAAAAAAATTCTGAAAAATTTGCAGACGAGCTTAATATTTTCAGGAAAAATCGATGTCTTCAGAACGGGGCGTAATTTTGTGTGAACACAGTCGACTGCCATATGAGTCGGAAAATTAATCCAGTTGGACCGTAAAGTCCTCAATTTTTTCACAAAACGAGATCAAAAATTTTGAAAAGCTAAAAAATTTGCAAATTTTCAAATTTAAACGGTCATATCTCGAAAACGGGGAGAGCTACAGAAAAACCACTTACAGTTCTGAACTTCTCGCACTTTCTATCACCTGACTCGGGATTTTCATCAAAATCGAAGAGAAAAAAAAATTCTGAAAAATTTGCAGAGCTTCATATTTTCAGGAAAAATCGATGTCTTCAGAACGGGGCGTAATTTTGTGTGAACACAGTCGACTGCCATATGAGTCGGAAAATTAATCCAGTTGGACCGTAAAGTCCTCAATTTTTTCACAAAACGAGATCAAAAATTTTGAAAAGCTAAAAAATTTGCAAATTTTCAAATTTAAACGGTCATATCTCGAAAACGGGGAGAGCTACAGAAAAACCACTTACAGTTCTGAACTTCTCGCACTTTCTATCGCCTGACTAGGGATTTTCATCAAAATCGAAGAGAAAAAAAAATTCTGAAAAATTTGCAGACGAGCTTAATATTTTCAGGAAAAATCGATGTCTTCAGAACGGGGCGTAATTTTGTGTGAACACAGTCGACTGCCATATGAGTCGGAAAATTAATCCAGTTGGACCGTAAAGTCCTCAATTTTTTCACAAAACGAGATCAAAAATTTTGAAAAGCTAAAAAATTTGCAAATTTTCAAATTTAAACGGTCATATCTCGAAAACGGGGAGAGCTACAGAAAAACCACTTACAGTTCTGAACTTCTCGCAATTTCTATCGCCTGACTAGGGATTTTCATCAAAATCGAAGAGAAAAAAAAATTCTGAAAAATTTGCAGAGCTTCATATTTTCAGGAAAAATCGATGTCTGCAGAACGGGGCGTAATTTTGTGTGAACACAGTCGACTGCCATATGAGTCGGAAAATTAATCCAGTTGGACCGTAAAGTCCTCAATTTTTTCACAAAACGAGATCAAAAATTTTGAAAAGCTAAAAAATTTGCAAATTTTCAAATTTAACGGTCATATCTCGAAAACGGGGAGAGCTACAGAAAAACCACTTACAGTTCTGAACTTCTCGCACTTTCTATCGCCTGACTAGGGATTTTCATCAAAATCGAAGAGAAAAAAAAATTCTGAAAAATTTGCAGAGCTTCAAATTTTCAGGAAAAATCGATGTCTTCAGAACGGGGCGTAATTTTGTGTGAACACAGTCGACTGTCATATGAGTCGGAAAATTAATCCAGTTGGACCGTAAAGTTCTCAATTTTTTCACAAAACGAGATCAAAAATTTTGAAAAGCTAAAAAATTTTCAAATTTTCAAATTTAAACGGTCATATCTCGAAAACGGGGAGAGCTACAGAAAAACCACTTACAGTTCTGAACTTCTCGCACTTTCTATCGCCTGACTCGGGATTTTCATCAAAATCGAAGAGAAAAAAAAATTCTGAAAAATTTGCAGAGCTTCATATTTTCAGGAAAAATCGATGTCTTCAGAACGGGGCGTAATTTTGTGTGAACACAGTCGACTGCCATATGAGTCGGAAAATTAATCCAGTTGGACCGTAAAGTCCTCAATTTTTTCACAAAACGAGATCAAAAATTTTGAAAAGCTAAAAAATTTGCAAATTTTCAAATTTAAACGGTCATATCTCGAAAACGGGGAGAGCTACAGAAAAACCACTTACAGTTCTGAACTTCTCGCAATTTCTATCGCCTGACTAGGGATTTTCATCAAAATCGAAGAGAAAAAAAATTCTGAAAAATTTGCAGAGCTTCATATTTTCAGGAAAAATCGATGTCTGCAGAACGGGGCGTAATTTTGTGTGAACACAGTCGACTGCCATATGAGTCGGAAAATTAATCCAGTTGGACCGTAAAGTCCTCAATTTTTACACAAAACGAGATTAAAAATTTTGAAAAGCTAAAAAATTTGCAAATTTTCAAATTTAAACGGTCATATCTTGAAAACGGGGAGAGCTACAGAAAAACCATTTACAGTTCTGAACTTCTCGCACTTTCTATCGCCTGACTAGGGATTTTCATCAAAATCGAAGAGAAAAAAAAATTCTGAAAAATTTGCAGAGCTCCAAATTTTCAGGAAAAATCGATGTCTTCAGAACGGGGGGCGTAATTTTGTGTGAACACAGTTGACTGTCATATGAGTCGGAAAATTAATCCAGTTGGACCGTAAAGTTCTCAATTTTTTCACAAAACGAGATCAAAAATTTTGAAAAGCTAAAAAATTTTCAAATTTTCAAATTTAAACGGTCATATCTCGAAAACGGGGAGAGCTACAGAAAAACCACTTACAGTTCTGAACTTCTCGCACTTTCTATCGCCTGACTCGGGATTTTCATCAAAATCGAAGAGAAAAAAAAATTCTGAAAAATTTGCAGAGCTTCATATTTTCAGGAAAAATTGATGTCTTCAGAACGGGGCGAAATTTTGTGTGAACACAGTCGACTGCCATATGAGTCGGAAAATTAATCCAGTTGGACCGTAAAGTCCTCAATTTTTACACAAAACGAGATTAAAAATTTTGAAAAGCTAAAAAATTTGCAAATTTTCAAATTTAAACGGTCATATCTTGAAAACGGGGAGAGCTACAGAAAAACCACTTACAGTTCTGAACTTCTCGCACTTTCTATCGCCTGACTAGGGATTTTCATCAAAATCGAAGAGAAAAAAAAATTCTGAAAAATTTGCAGAGCTCCAAATTTTCAGGAAAAATCGATGTCTTCAGAACGGGGCGTAATTTTATGTGAACACAGTCGACTGTCATATGAGTCGGAAAATTAATCCAGTTGGACCGTAAAGTTCTCAATTTTTTCACAAAACGAGATCAAAAATTTTGGAAAGCTAAAAAATTTGCAAATTTTCAAATTTAAACGGTCATATCTCGAAAACGGGGAGAGCTACAGAAAAACCACTTACAGTTCTGAACTTCTCGCACTTTCTATCGCCTGACTCGGGATTTTCATCAAAATCGAAGAGAAAAAAAAATTCTGAAAAATTTGCAGAGCTTCATATTTTCAGGAAAAATCGATGTCTTCAGAACGGGGCGTAATTTTGTGTGAACACAGTCGACTGCCATATGAGTCGGAAAATTAATCCAGTTGGACCGTAAAGTCCTCAATTTTTTCACAAAACGAGATCAAAAATTTTGAAAAGCTAAAAAATTTGCAAATTTTCAAATTTAAACGGTCATATCTCGAAAACGGGGAGAGCTACAGAAAAACCACTTACACTTCTGAACTTCTCGCACTTTCTATCGCCTGACTAGGGATTTTCATCAAAATCGAAGAGAAAAAAAAATTCTGAAAAATTTGCAGACGAGCTTAATATTTTCAGGAAAAATCGATGTCTTCAGAACGAGGCGTAATTTTGTGTGAACACAGTCGACTGCCATATGAGTCGGAAAATTAATCCAGTTGGACCGTAAAGTCCTCAATTTTTTCACAAAACGAGATCAAAAATTTTGAAAAGCTAAAAAATTTGCAAATTTTCAAATTTAAACGGTCATATCTCGAAAACGGGGAGAGCTACAGAAAAACCACTTACAGTTCTGAACTTCTCGCAATTTCTATCGCCTGACTAGGGATTTTCATCAAAATCGAAGAGAAAAAAAATTCTGAAAAATTTGCAGAGCTTCATATTTTCAGGAAAAATCGATGTCTGCAGAACGGGGCGTAATTTTGTGTGAACACAGTCGACTGCCATATGAGTCGGAAAATTAATCCAGTTGGACCGTAAAGTCCTCAATTTTTACACAAAACGAGATTAAAAATTTTGAAAAGCTAAAAAATTTGCAAATTTTCAAATTTAAACGGTCATATCTTGAAAACGGGGAGAGCTACAGAAAAACCACTTACAGTTCTGAACTTCTCGCACTTTCTATCGCCTGACTAGGGATTTTCATCAAAATCGAAGAGAAAAAAAAATTCTGAAAAATTTGCAGAGCTTCAAATTTTCAGGAAAAATCGATGTCTTCAGAACGGGGCGTAATTTTGTGTGAACACAGTCGACTGTCATATGAGTCGGAAAATTAATCCAGTTGGACCGTAAAGTTCTCAATTTTTTCACAAAACGAGATCAAAAATTTTGAAAAGCTAAAAAATTTTCAAATTTTCAAATTTAAACGGTCATATCTCGAAAACGGGGAGAGCTACAGAAAAACCACTTACAGTTCTGAACTTCTCGCACTTTCTATCGCCTGACTCGGGATTTTCATCAAAATCGAAGAGAAAAAAAAATTCTGAAAAATTTGCAGAGCTTCATATTTTCAGGAAAAATCGATGTCTTCAGAACGGGGCGTAATTTTGTGTGAACACAGTCGACTGCCATATGAGTCGGAAAATTAATCCAGTTGGACCGTAAAGTCCTCAGTTTTTTCACAAAACGAGATCAAAAATTTTGAAAAGCTAAAAAATTTGCAAATTTTCAAATTTAAACGGTCATATCTCGAAAACGGGGAGAGCTACAGAAAAACCACTTACAGTTCTGAACTTCTCGCACTTTCTATCGCCTGACTAGGGATTTTCATCAAAATCGAAGAGAAAAAAAAATTCTGAAAAATTTGCAGACGAGCTTAATATTTTCAGGAAAAATCGATGTCTTCAGAACGGGGCGTAATTTTGTGTGAACACAGTCGACTGCCATATGAGTCGGAAAATTAATCCAGTTGGACCGTAAAGTCCTCAATTTTTTCACAAAACGAGATCAAAAATTTTGAAAAGCTAAAAAATTTGCAAATTTTCAAATTTAAACGGTCATATCTCGAAAACGGGGAGAGCTACAGAAAAACCACTTACAGTTCTGAACTTCTCGCAATTTCTATCGCCTGACTAGGGATTTTCATCAAATAGAAGAGAAAAAAAATTCTGAAAAATTTGCAGAGCTTCATATTTTCAGGAAAAATCGATGTCTGCAGAACGGGGCGTAATTTTGTGTGAACACAGTCGACTGCCATATGAGTCGGAAAATTAATCCAGTTGGACCGTAAAGTCCTCAATTTTTTCACAAAACGAGATCAAAAATTTTGAAAAGCTAAAAAATTTGCAAATTTTCAAATTTAACGGTCATATCTCGAAAACGGGGAGAGCTACAGAAAAACCACTTACAGTTCTGAACTTCTCGCACTTTCTATCGCCTGACTAGGGATTTTCATCAAAATCGAAGAGAAAAAAAAATTCTGAAAAATTTGCAGAGCTTCAAATTTTCAGGAAAAATCGATGTCTTCAGAACGGGGCGTAATTTTGTGTGAACACAGTCGACTGTCATATGAGTCGGAAAATTAATCCAGTTGGACCGTAAAGTTCTCAATTTTTTCACAAAACGAGATCAAAAATTTTGAAAAGCTAAAAATTTTCAAATTTTCAAATTTAAACGGTCATATCTCGAAAACGGGGAGAGCTACAGAAAAACCACTTACAGTTCTGAACTTCTCGCAATTTCTATCGCCTGACTATGGATTTTCATCAAAATCTAAGAGAAAAAAAATTCTGAAAAATTTGCATAGGGTAGGTAAATTTTTTGACAAAACCGAAAGAGACCAGAAAAATGTATAAAGCCCTGTAGTTTTCAAATCGTAGAAAATAAGGGGAATTGGGTGGCATTTTTTTAATTGAAAAGGCACATGCACTACAGGGAAATCACTATAGCGTTCTGGGAGCGGTGCATGAGCGGAGATATCGATTCACGTTTGATAGAGCATTTAAATTTGCTAGAGCATACCTACCAAATTTCATTTGATTGCATCAATTCGTTGACAAGATTCTGCTCATCAAAAATTTCGGCAAAATGCATGAATGTATAACGTTGAACGAAGGAAAAATTTTAAAACCAAATCTGGCCAAAACTACACCTTCCCTTAATCCCATGTCGTCTGCTGCGGTGATAAAACACCCTGTAATAAACCAAAACAGCCACAAATATTAGGTAGGTACACAAAACAGTTTACAATAAAAATTATACTATTTATACAATAGGATTTCCTGACATTTGAAGAAAAATTTTAATTTTGAACATAAAAAATTTGAACGTAAACAATTAAAGATTTTTTCTGGTATAATTGACAAAAGGTGAACGACATATCGCAAAACAATATGCCATTCATTGATGTCATGCTGTGAGTCAGAGGTGGAAATTGTAGACACGTGTTTCGTCCTAATTGAGACTCTTCAGTACAATGTATCTTGCTAACACACAGCACAACCTTGGTCACTTAATAGCGAGAAAGATGATGAAAAGGAATGAAATAACGATTCACGATGGGTTCGGCTTCACCGGTTATATACATATAATTATTATTAATCACTGTTAAACGATTGTTATTGGTCAAATTTAAATTTACTGCTTTATTTTGTTATATCCTGATCTTCGGCTATCAATTGTCACATTATGGACGTTAAAAGCGCTGATGTTTTCATTCATCATAAAGTATCAATTTATTATTATTGTACGGTTTGGCATTGGTATAAAAAAATGTTGTAAGGAACTATAACACTAAAATTATAAAGCCAAAACGAGCGTAAAAATAACTCAATTTCAGGAAAACCAGGAGAGATCACATCATTTTTATATAACGACTCTAATAAGACAATTTTAACGAAATAAGAAAAAAGCAATAGAGTTATCATTGTAGTTGTGGGTATGTGATGTGATAAGAGTTCTATTTTTACGGCAATTTCAAACATGGTCGTATGAAAATGCGCATTACTCACTTTCACCGGATCGATTTTATGGTTTCCTATATAGCATCTCCCAAGGATTTTCCTATTTTACCTTCCAGTCCTTGGCGTGCTACACTCAAACCCAACCAAGCATTCCAAATAAAATAATTATGAAGCAAGAAGCCTCAATTTTTCCTTCAAAAAGTCTCAAATATAAATGTAAAAAAGTGTGAAATACCAGAGTGAGATCTAAAAATTCGTGAGGACAAAATGAACAGGGTATTGCAGGATACATGTGATAAATTCATAAGGAGAAGAGCTATTATTTTGCTGCGCACTCAAAAATTCTAATCTTTCACAAACATGCTTGGAATAAGTGAAGTTATTAAATAATAAAGCTCAATGTAAAATGATGAAAAAATGCACATTAATACGATTTAACAGAGCACAAAAATGAAGCTAGTGAAAGAATTGAAAAGAATATTATTACAAAGATGGTCTTACACAGTGCCGGTTTTATGTTACTTCGCATTTTTTCTAACGATTTGGATGTTGTCAGTTCCCCTCAAACCCGTGAAAATAAGAAAGGAAGTCAATTTAGACGCGAATGATATGTCTACGGATTCTTTTGAAATAAAAATGAAAAACAGCAATTTCGATTCTGATAAGAAAGGCGAAGAATTAGATAACAAATACGAATATTTGGTGAACGTGAATAACAAAGAAAATGTAAACAAAGATGAGAGCGAAATTCTACTTGACGTATTCACTAGGTAGGTAAACGAAAATTTGGGATTTACTTCTCATGAAATTCATTTTTAGAGCTGATGAAGACAAAAGTGGTAAATTGGATTCAAGGGAATTGTCAGAATGGATCAGGAGAAAAATTATGGAGCACATTTCATTAGCAGTCAGCAATAATTATGGACTGTTTGCTATAATAGATATTAATCCAAAAAATGGGGTGATAACGTGGAAAGAGTACCATTCTTATTTTTTAAAGAAGAGAGGTTTCACTAATAAATATGTCACGTCTCACGATGAAAAACGTCATAAGGGCTTACATAGAACTCTGAAAGGTATTAATTAAAAAGTCTGTCTGTCGAAATTCATCTCCCGTTTACAAGATACAGGGTGTTTAAGTAGGTTAAAAAAAAATAATCATTTAACTCCCTTTTCTTGAAATATTCAAAATTTCTGCAAGTAAATTTCGGGGCGATTCCTGGGCCAATTTTAAGTCGAAAAATTAATATTAACATGTGTCCTAAAATGGCTTTCAAGATACAGCAGGGTGTAAAGTTTTTTTTTAATCGTTTTTTTTTTTATTAATATCTCAAACATTATTTTACCAATGTTTTTGCCAATGCAATTTTTAAATTTGGTAGTTTTATTTGTAGTAATAAGGAACTCCTTTAGCTCCAAGTAGATTAAAATTGTCAAGTCCAGGGGGGCACCCTCACCAGAATTATTGCAAATAATAATGTATGCCACTGACTTTTTTTAAATTATGATCTTTTTTCATATTAAGCGATTAAAAATACAACTTTTATATATCTTAACTTTTTTTCTCTTGTCGTTTTCTATTTAAAAAATAAAAGCCTCTTCGTGGCATGTTGAAAAATTGATTTTAGTTTAATGATTTTATTTCATTTATTTTTTCTCTTGAAAAAGAAGTAAGATAGAAAAACAATTTTGGAGGCAAAAAAGTTGCATTTTTAGCTGCTTAACTGAAATAATATAAAAAATTAAAAAAAAAAAATCAATGGCGTACATTTTCTTTGCAATAATGTTCGTGATGGTGAAAAAATAAACTTCGACATTATCTAGAAAACCAAACATTTTAGTACATAATATGTTTATATCTATGAACTTTTCGACTTCAAATTGGCCCAGGAGGAAGGCCAATTTGAAGTAAATTTAGTACAAACCCTTAAGTAACACCCTGTATGGGGGTTTGGTTAACGAGATGTTATTGCTATTTATTTGACTCATTTGACTCGGAGTCATTGATCAAATCGATGTTTATGCTATAACAATTTTTCTCACACACCAGAATGAACGTGGATTTTTGTCTCCCTCTTCTATAACCCCTGAATTTCAACCTCCTCCCTCCCCCCTTGGCAATAATAAACCGTGGCAAGCAGAACCGGATCTAGCAGATTTCGGGTGGTTTTAGAATTACAAATTTTTTTTAATAAAAAATCCAAAATAAACACCTTTAAAATGCCTTTAAATGGCGCTCGCTTAAATAGACATGAGCTTTGAAGAGTTTGTAATATTTTTTCTAAATTTTTCCTGGGGAGGATTCCAGACCTCTTTTCAGTTGGGGGTTATTATTTAGGTCGCAGAACCTCCCCCCTCCCCATTGGAGCCTACTTCAGAATTAACGCATTTTCAAGTACACAATACAGTGTGTGTCACAGGCATGGTACACCCCCTTTTTTTTCTTTTTTTTTTGGAGATAATTTTTTGAAATTTGGTACGTCGCATATTATCGATAGAGCGCACTTTTTAGCAGACAATTTAATTTTTTCCCACATCCGGTTTTTCCGGAAATGTTACCAACTTTTTATTTTTAAATGGGACACCCTATATATTATTATATTTTTGGATTCTATACATTTGTACAAATCCAACAATACCACATAAGTACCATTTTAAATGTCAAATTTGTTTTTAATAAATTTTTTATTTCTCAATTATAGTGTGCCATGATTATTTCGTTTTACTCCAATTGGATCAGCTAATGCGAGAAAAATCAATTTTTTGTTCAAAGTACTAAATTAAGTGATTTATGGATAAATAATGCGCACCGGAATGATTTTTTGAGCTGAATTTATTTTTTTCAAATGGTACCATATTGGTACCGAGGTACCATCTCCTAGTACTCTTAATTAAGGGACACTTTGGTGTACCCATTTTGCATCTGTGACGAACACAACTGAAGTCATGGCACACTATAATTGAAAAATAAAAAATTAAATAAAAACAAATTTGACATTTTAAAATGGTACTTATGTGGTATTGTTGGATTCGTACAAATGTATACAATCCAAAAATATAATAATATACAGGTGTCCCATTTAAAAATAAAAAGTTGGTAACATTTCCGGAAAAACCGGATGTGGGAAAAAATTAAATTTTCTGCTAAAAAGTGCGCTCTATCGAGAATATGTGACGTACCAAATTTCAAAAAATTATCTAAAAAAAAAAGAAAAAAAAAGGGGGTGTACCATGCCTGTGACACACACTTCGGTGGAGTGCTAGAACGTTAATTACAGATCTGCCAGATAATTACTGATTTTAAAATGCCCTGTATTATCAAAATGTTGGTCTGATATTGCTGGAAATAAACTCTACTCCCTTTTAGAAGAGTTAATTTACGATAAAAAATGAAAGACCATTCAAAATATTCACCATATTTTCAAAATTTGCAATTTAAAATCAATAATTATGTGACAAATCTTTAATTAGCGTTCTAGCACTCCACCCTCTGTATACCTACCCTCTTCTGCTATATCCGGTCCAGCTCTTGATCTAGGAACCTTCAGAATCTCCAGGTACGGTTTTTTAAATTATAATCAATAATATAAGATTTTTTTAAATAGTTACTTGAAAAAAGTAACGCACCCCCCCCCCCCCCCCCCTACAAAACATCATAAGCAGCCGACATTGATTCATACCCACATACCCACTACTAATAGAAAACGTTTAGATAAATCCCCCCCCCCAAAAAAAAAATTGTTGGCCCTTCCTAACATTCGGATCTGGCTACGGTCCTGTATTGTTGTACATTCGAGGTCCTGTCGCCCTCCTACCTGAAGAAAATTGACCTGTTTCTGGTGATATGTTTTTCTAAGTGGTAAGTTTCCTCAATAATTCATCTTTTTCGTTTTAACTGACCCAACATGGTTGTCTAATAATATTCTCCATTTTCTTTCATCGAGAAATTTTGAGAAAACGAGAAAACCTCTCTGAAATTTGACATTTTTGCGAAACCAAATCACAATATTATGCAACCAGCTATTCAGTTTCAGCTCCATGGCGACAAAGCGCTGTTGCCAGCTCGTGTTAAAAATATTTGTTTACTCTAAGTAGTGATTTTTCTTTTTATAAGAATTATTTGTGTTTCTTATTTTCTAATTCATAATACAGGGTGTTGAGAAAATGACGGATAAACTCTTCAGTACATTGTAGGGGACACTCAGTAGAGTACGGGAAAAATAATTAGAACAATTCTGGTCTTCAATTTAGTGAGATAAAAAATGCCAAAGTTAACACTCTGTACTGAAGAGTTTATCCGTCATTTTCTTAACACCCTGTATATCAATAGTAACCGGGAAAACCTAACAACTCCTGGCAGTTTTTTTTTTTACTGTTACTTTTTCTTAAAATTTTAGAACTTTTCCATAAATTTACATTTCTTTATGAAGTAAAATGTAAATTTTTTATGAGACAAATGTCACTAGAAATTTTTACTAAAAATATGCACTTTTGAAAATGCAAAAATATTTCCAAAAAGTTTGTATTTTTCTAGTGAAATTAATTGTCAATTTTCAATATATTTTTATACTTGCAATACTTGCAAGTCTCTATAATCACTCACACCTAAACGAATTTTTTTTTCTCTTGTAGAACAAATAATGAGAGATAAAGCCTACTGGATGGAAGCGGCCAAATCAAACCCAGACGCTTTAACAATCGACGAGTTTCTCGCATTTACCCATCCGGAATCAAGTGTCACCAATCAAATAGCGCTTGTTGATGAACTTTATGACAAATTTGACAGAGATGGCGACGAACTGTTAACCGAAGACGAATTTGCAGTTTTACAAACTGAAGGTAAATGCTGCTCATTTTTTATTATACTAATAAAAACATCTCTCTTAAAAATGCATTCTTTAATATAAAATCTCCCTATATTAAGAAACATTTAGGCAACTGAAATTAAGTTAGAAATACTCTAAATTTTTTCAAGACTAGTTCCCAGACTTTTTCTCCAATTGTCTGACAATTTGACCAATCCGCTTTGACAATTCCAACCAAGCTCAGGTAACTCAAAACTGTCATGGACTCTATAACTTATTGTTTAAACCTTTTCTGCTAGATCCATGTATGCTCCAATATTATGGTCGTTCACCTAAATTTTATGGAAGATTTCCAAGCTTCTCTTTTCCAAATGAGTGGTCGATTATTTAACTCAAAGTCAATACATACAAACAAGTATTTCTCTCTTATAGTAGAATTTCTCTCTTATACCCTTTATAGTAGGATCCAAAGCTTCAAAGAAGACAGAGCAGTCTTTTATATTAAAAAAAAGGTCAATTCCTTGAGAGCCCTAATAAAATAATCAATGAACGATTATTTTTTTATATGCCGGTGCCACCAAACACTCATCAGAAAACTTCTTCTTTTTATATTAACTCAATATTTAGAAATAATAGACTCATGAGACAAAATTACTCTAATTTTAAGGAACCAATGACGAAACGGTGGTTGTGAGACAAGACGAGAACCAGAGAAGAGCCGAATTCAGAAAATCGGTAGATTTAAACGGTGACGGCAAAGCCGACAGGAGGGAATTATTGCACTACATAGCACCGCAGAGTCCGAGGCATAGCGAACACGAAGCTGAAGCTTTACTAGCGCTGGCAGATGCAGATCACGACAATATGCTATCATTAGATGAGATCCTCGCACATCCCGACTTATTCCTAAAGTCGAAAATGGTGGATACAGCTCGTAGTTTCCATGATGAATTTTAAAGCCAATAGTCAATTTATGAATTATAAGACTGTCAAGTCACAAGTGTACTCTAGGCAGTAGCGATAGGTTAGTGAATTTTATAAATAAGAGCACTCTTAAATTCCAGTAATTTTATTACTCACGTTTTATAACAATTATTATAAATAATAGAGACACCACAATTTTAAACAATGTTTCGTTCTAACAATAAAAATTTATTCTTTCCTACGATCATGACTTCCTAGCGCACTTATTTATTCCATGCTTTGTTACTTTGATTCAATTTTCACGAACATTTCAATAAAACTCTTCACTATTTTACATTTTTCACGGTACATTTATTACTATACTTATTATAGAACTAAAATCTTATTTATATTGGCCATAACAATTGTAACGTTTAAAAACAAGTGGACCAATTATTACATTATGGTATTGGTAAGTCATTAAAATAAGTTAGGAAACTAAGAAAAAATGGTAAAGATCTTATAGAATAATTTAATAACATAAATCTTTCAAAGTTATTATAATTAATAGTGGCACAACCTCATACAATTTTAAGCAATCCAAAGCTTCCATTCTAAGCTCTGAAAATATTGATGTTTTTTTTGTTCTCCTGAAAAGTTAGGCTGACCTCACAAACGAGGTATTACTTCTAAGCCATCCTTAACTCTAACCGTAACTAAACATTCATAAATAAAGTAAATGGCAAAAACAAGGGTATTGAAAATTCCTACAATGAAATGATCACTTATTTCAACATTGTACGTACACCACTTTGACATGAATTTTGGAAATATATGCAAATATCAATCTATTTTAATTAGGTATGGCAGACTGTGACCAGTTTAATTTGTGCCAGATAAAGATAAGAAATATGCAAGACATTTTATTGGGCTACAAATAAACTAAAAAAAGTTTTCTATTATTGTGAATTTTGTAAAACTTTCGTATAATTGCCAATCATGGAACATGCTGACATTAAAAGGTACTCTAAGATTAAAAGAGACCAAAAAGACCCATTTTCTGCTTATGGAACAGATAAATTTGAAAGAATATTTATAAGAGAGTAAAAGGGTCGTCTTTAGGTTTCGAACTACACCTTCTCCAACTTGTAATTCAAATTAATTAATGCAAAATGTAACTGAGCTTGGTCAGTTGAAATTCATAAATGTACTTGTAACTCAGAACTGATTACTCTCAACTCAATTACATGTTATAACTTACTAATCTGAATTACATTTAACGCTTTCTAAATTACAATTGACTAATCTGAATTACATATCTGCAGTACAACTGACCATCTGAATTTTGCAATTGACATTTTGAGAACACACAAGTTTTACTTTCTGTAATTCATATAGCAAAACATGTAATTGAGTTTAGTTATTTGGAATTCAAAAAGTGTAAAATGTAATTCAGAAAAAGCAACATGTAACTGAGCCTGATCAGTTGAAATTCACAAATCGTCGGCTTAATCGGCAAATGACATAAGTCTCAAATGCAAAATTTTACAGGAGACACTTAAAACTTAAAATAAACTAAGTTCTTTATGTAATGTTCTAAAGCTAAAATTTTCAACACAGAATTGTGTGTTTCTGTATTAAACTGGACAAACTATATTTTCTACACAGATAGCTTTAGTCGGTTTCTAAGAGATGGCGCTAAAACCTAATTTTTTGAAAATAATGGACTTACGTCATTTGCCGATTAAGCCGACAAAATGTAACTTATAACTCAGAACTAATTACTCTCAACTCAATTACATGTTATAACTTATGAATTATTATAACAATTTACTAATCTGAATTACCTTTAACGCTTTGTGAATTACAAGTCATACTTTTTGAAATACAAGTTATACTTTCTGATTTATAATTGACTAATCTGAATTGCAAGTTATACTTTCCGAATTACAACTAGAAAAGGTTCCAGTAAGACAGAAAGCTAACAAAAATTGGAAGAACACTTTTTACTTTGGAAATTGTGAACAATAATGTCCCAGTTGCATTGCTTTTATCAGCCACTTCGATAATAACAGCTTAGAGATTGAAACATTTCATGACAGATTTTTAACCATTTTTCTTATCCTTATTGACTTCTCTTTTGCGTTAATATTTTTCCAATTCCAAAACAAACCTTGATTCTATTATTAGGTATAACTACTATCATGCAAGGTGGATTACAAATATTGGATTATTTACTATACAAGCAAGTTCCACATATTTTTTATACACCATCTACAAAATTTCTAGGTTTAATAATTATTTTGACCTTAAATTTTATAGTTTTATGATTGTCAAATAACAAAAAATATATTTATTTACATATATTTATGTATAATTACATGGAAATGATGAGTCATTAGTAGTGAACCGCTTGTTTATTCAGAAAGAGGTAAAGAAGATCAGATTCTAAAAGTTGCCTGCCCCACTTTTGAGATATTTAGATATGGAAAATAACAAAAAGGAGACCCTCTGTAGAGTAATTTATTCTTTTGTCACTTTATTTCATTTCCTACTAATGACTCAATCTTTACATTCTACATTTATTATGATGAGAGGAAAATTTCTTAAATAATAAATAGGTACCGAAACAAACAAAAGAAATTTGACAAGAGAATTATTTCTGCTGTCTCCAAAATCACTGTGATAAAGCAGTTAGGTCAACATTTTTACAATTTTTTATTTACAAAACACTATCGATGTAAATTATGTCTTTTATATAAATATAAATATACAAAACTATTTCAATATTTCAAGAATCAAAGCAGTAGTGAAACAATAATAATTGAGAAACATAATAGAGACTGCATTGATTCTTCAAATTAAGTTTACTATAGCTCGAGTTTTATAAATATCAGCCAGACTGTAATTTATTAAAATTAAATCAAAATATCAACAGAAATGAGTAAGAATAGAATAGTTTGTAGTGCTGATTCAAAATATGCTTACATAATCATAAATGATGAGTAAACAACCAGTCATTATGCGTTTAATTTTATATTTTATCTACGATTATTACCAAATAACAAGCACCAAATTATTTTCCTAATAATCATGACAACCAATCAGATTGCCTAGCATTAGGAGCTAAGTAAGCTCTTTAATTTTAACCAACCTAAAAACTCTAGAAACAATAATTTCTTAATTGATTTGAAAAAATTAATCGAGTGCACAGAGGTAACATTCTGTATGGTTTTCAAAATTGGTTCACCTCGATTTAAAAATCATTGTCTACTTCAATCTAGCCTGCTTTTTTTCCTTAATGGATATCTATCATAAATAGTTTTTAGGTGGAAAAAAGGAAAAAGGTTGATGTTTAAATCAAAATTCGTTCTTCTCGTCTTGAACACTTATCTCGTCTTTGTCTTTAATAATTCTTTTTTTTTTTTTGTAACTATTAGTCTGTACACTCGTCTTACTCTGAACCTTTCAACTAGTCTGACTGGCACTGGAAATGTCATAATAATAATGTCAAAACAGGAGTCGCATTTTTGTTTTCAATTTTCATCCTACAGTACTGATGAGCAGAAGAAAAAATTTCTTGTAAATGTAATAGTTGTAGATAAAATAACTATAAAATTTCTGGAATAATAAATAGTTACTGGATTTTCATTTTTCAATCAAATCTTCTAACATAAAATTGCTGTTTTTGCAGTAATGAAATCAAAATCTGGCAAAACAAACATTGCTGTCTAGAGATAATAAATAAGAGATAATTTTGGAAACCCCTACTGGATTCAATCAGATCAATCACTCGAGTTTTGGAAACTTGTAATATTTGGTCCTATCAATTAATTAAATAGAACAAAAGATAACGATTGATAGAACATAAAAATACAAATCTACTAATCTGTTTAAAAGCGTTACAACAAATTTATTATATCTCAAAACTCGATACCAATTTTCAAGAAAAACAGGGAATGTCAATCAACTAGTGAGGTAAATCTTAAATCTAAAACCTGACATAGATAAAACACTAATAAGAATTATCAAAAAAGTAAAAAAAAAATATTTTTTAGCTAAAAAAATAAATAATTTTAAAAGCGTTAAAACAAAAAAGGCAAAGGAAAAATCACAAAGAATTGCTTACAGTTTTCAACTGGCAAAGGATTGGACGGGAATTGGGTTATTTTATTTCTTCTTCCTATCTTGCGTACATTTCGGACAATACCATTTCCCTTTCGGTTTGGTTGTCAATCCGACGCAAGCGAAGTGGAACCATTCGATTGGGCACTGTAAACAATTAATTTTTAATAATTGATGGTCACGAAAATGTTAATTATTATACTTACATCAGGATTATCACAACCAATCATTTCACCATATGAGACTTGATGGCAGAGGCAATATGTAGGCTCATTTGGATCAACAGGCATGTCCAAAACGTCACTAGGATGAGCGATACCTGCCAACACTGGCAACACTGCTGCCACAGCATCTGAAAGATACATATATTATTATTATCTCCTCAAACAATCAGAGTGTGACTATGTTACCTGAAACTGTTTTCGCACCACTGCCAGTAAGAGAACCCGTACTCCCAGACGATGCGGAATTTTTCTGTTTCTTCTTTTTACTGCCTCTTACTGTACCCGTGGAATCTTCTTCACTGGAATTTCCTGATCTCTTCTTCTTATCAGTTTTAACGTCTTTGATCTTTTTTCTTCCTTCTACAAGTAAAAAATGATTACAGTGCAAGTAAATGTGTCCTCAAACGTGTGTTCAAAAATGTCACTGCTAGATGAGGGATACATACTTTTACCAACTGCAAGTTCTTCTTGATTCCTCGAATTTAGAGCTTTGTCTTGAATCTCAGTTTCGAATCTGGCTAAATCATTGTCTAGCCTTCTTATGTGTTTATCAACTAATTCGTATGTTTGTATTGCCAGCTGCACTTTATCATCACCATACTCCTACAAATGAGAATACAATTATTATTATTGTGCCTCATCTTGAAAAGAGTTAATCTCTCTTTTATGCTTAAAATATGATTTCACAAATGGAGTTCGATCTTAACTGGCCAGATACCAAACCTACCGTACATTTTAAAATACGGTGATTATTGAAATGAGCGGCATGGGTATAGAGCAAAATGGCTTATACTATCGGATAGCTCATGTCTCTAGGAGTATCAAGGTACCATTGAATTTTTGCGGCGGCAAGTAATAGTCGAGAAATAAGGTCTTAAAGTTTCATCCTTGCCCTAATACGCGTATATTCGTACATATACGCTCGAACAGGAAGCTCATTCTCCGTCGGACACACGACGATGGAGACTGGAGAGCGTGCTTCCCGCCGTTCGAGCGTATATGTACGAATACACGTATTTGGGCAAGGATGACACTTTAAGGCCTTATTTCTCGACTATTACTTGCCGCCGCAAAAATTCAATGGTACCTTGATACTCCTAGAGACACAAGCTATCCGATAGTATAAGCCTTTTCGCCCTATACCCATGCCGCTAATGTACATATTTACCTAAAATACATTTAGTTGAGATGACTAACAAACTACCATGTAAGTGGGCTTTGTTAAGTCAAGTCCTCAGGTCAAGTGCAAACTTGTGCAAGCGAAACTTTATTTTTTTAAACAATTATTGACAAAAAGACACGTTAGCGTATATTTTTTGCAGCCCCTAAATAATGTACCTACTTTTACAATTATCTATTTTTTTATTATTTCGGCCCCACTTTCTATGGCCCCTGTTTATTCCGCTACTGAATAATTGCAGATGTTTTTATTTAAAGACCCATTGAGCCCAAGCTCATCTAATAATGCCTCTGACCCCCTTTTTAATCAATTTGGATTTATTAAGAATAACTAATAAATCATGAGCTCTACAGCATTTAGAGATGGTCCCTACCCTGGCCTTGTTAAACAGTCCTTGTATCTTATCGAGTTGATCTTTCTTCTGGTCACTTGTGCAGGTCTTCTGGTTTCGTAGATATTCATCCGCGATGGAGTCGATATTCTTCATCAAGCTTTGAGCTCGAGAGTCCAGATCTCTCATCAGGGTGAAGTTTCTTTGCAACTCATTTGGCAGGTGTTCCAAGCCTGTTAAAGTAAGTTACAATAATAATTGAGAAATTTCCAGAAATAAATATTCCAATTCTAGGTAACATAACCATATTTTTGTACTTTAAACTACTTACTATCCAAATAATGCTCCAGATATAAGGCCGACGTCATTATAACTATTAATAATATCAATTTAATCAAAAAAGGAAGCTTTCCCAAGAACTTTTCCCACAAAAACCACCACTTCCTTCGCTTTTCTCTTTCAACCTTGGCTCCTGCTCCAAAAACTTGTTTATAGATTTTAAAAAAGTCAAAATTCACTCGTACCAACCTAAGTTTTAGTGTCGATGACACCTGATGACGTCAGAGGGCAACAGCTACAACTCGAATTCGATTCTACCTGAGTTAAAGCACCAACCCAATCAAAAGGTACTTATCATTTTTTTCCTATCGTAGCGGCATGTTTGAATTTATTCGATTTTTCTATGATTGCATTTACTTATGCCTCCCCTCCATCCAAGGGGCTTAAAAAATATATTTTTGCAGACATTAAATATTATTGACGTCGAACAAGTAGAATTCCATTTGTTTTCTAAATAGAAGCCGTCAGTGATGACGTCAGTGGTCGGGGAAACCGGTTACGCGGTTCCAAATAAACAAGCATTTGACAGATTCACGCCCGTATTCACAAACGATAATTTCCTAAATAATTACATAATCAATTATCCCCATCTCATTCTATTGCAAAAAAAACTGCATATCTCCATCTCACTCATTTAAATAATTACGTAATTATTTAGGAAATTATCGTTTGTGAATACGGGCACTAGTATCTATCTGATTTAGAACAAAATGGAATGCTAACAACCATAATAGATCCTCAACTGAGCTACTGCGCATGTCCTAACCCTGATGAAATTTTCGATAGAATAGACGCCGACAGTGTGACGTCACGGTTCCAAATAAACAAACCGTTCACGTGGCCATTGTTATCAGTTGTCGTGATTTAGTTGAAGTTTTAAGTTCACGTGGTCCTGAAGTTTGACTTATTGAGGTTGTTTTCAGGCAATGGCCGCGATCGCCATCATAATTGAATTTATAACCAAATCATATTTTAGGTTTTGGTCGAGCTCGAACCGTCTGTGGATAGTTTAATTTTTATCACTAAAAATTCCGCATTTACGGCAATTAAAAGTTTACAGTGAAATTGGCAACTCTGCAACTGTCAAATGATTGTTTATTTGCAACCGTTAACCGGTTTCCCCGACCATTGACGTCATCACTCTGACGGTGTCTATTGCTGCTAAGTGCTATATGGCTCAGCGGCAGTTCATAAATTTCACTCTGCATATTACGCTCTTTGCTCTTTGTGAAGAATTCTGGAGGCGTTCATAAGCCAGTTCGCTCTTCCTTTAAAATCTCATATCGTTCATAATTATTAGTCAATATTGACGAGTGACGAGTGACGAGTTGATGACGCTCGAAAGCGCACTGCTCAGAATGTTGAAGAAACGGGCCGGTATCCAGACTCGACATGCACATTATGGTTTCTGTCATTTTGATTCGATGTAATTGAAATTCTTTCATAGAATATTAAATATTTGTAGATGAATTCTGACCACAAATAATAATGATAAATTTAATATTATTAATTTGATAATTTAAAAAGGTGCACGACACATTGACAGTTACATAACCTTTTACTTTTCAATTACTATTTCCTTCTTTTTATCGGCCGAACTACAATCATTCATAAAATGAAATACTCTGACGACCCTCCGGATAATTATATTAACACATCTCTGGTTGTTGTTGTTACACACATGAACGTCAATTTCTATTTATGAATGCA
Source organism: Malachius bipustulatus (assembly GCA_910589415.1). Lineage (NCBI taxonomy): Eukaryota > Metazoa > Arthropoda > Insecta > Coleoptera > Melyridae > Malachius > Malachius bipustulatus. The sequence continues at coordinate 24,322,840 of OU342631.1, read as the reverse complement.
TTCCAGCCTAATTTTTTTCTTGATTTTTTTAAATCAATAAGCAGTAACGCGTTGGTTTTTTTTTATACCTGATTCGTCAAGCAAAACCAAATAGAATTAGCCCACGATACACCTACTATACGCGGTAGGTATGTCACTATGGTATTGCGTTTTATGGACTGACTGAATGTAAATACGTAGGAGTAATCGTATATGGTCTAATACTAATAATATAATATTTTTAAGGACTCTACTTTTCGCCATAAAGTGCAAATTATAGTGAATTAAAGTTCAATTATAGTGAAAATTAACAATTTCACATTTAAATGAGTGCGAAAAGATTGTTATTTTCGCTTATGGGTTGTAAAAATGTATTATTTTGTATTATGATTTGGAAGGTTGTATTCCTTCAGAATACAACCTTAAGCAACTATTTTCTCTTTCAATCAGCATAATTTTAAAAAATCTACCATCATAACGTAACTCTAAACTTGATGAAACTCAGCAAAATTTCATTACATTTCACTGAACTTCTGGGGTTGCCTCGCGAATGACGTCACACAATGCGCGTAGTTATATAGCCCTCATGCGCAATAGCAATAATCGTAGATGAGTCGACCTGAACAGAGAGCTGAACTATAGACATTATTCATAAATCAAATAAAAATCACATTATAATAACTGTTTTATTGATAAGTGTGAAAAAATTAAAAATATTTGTAAATTGCACCTTGCACCCTCCCAGGTTATTTCCTGTTTACTGAATTCAAATCTTCCTCCCAAATTCAAAGAATTTTATTGGTTGAAAGAAATATCAATGCTTTAATTAAGGTCGATTTTAAGACGACAATGAAACCTACGATACGTCATCAAAGCTAAATCCTACTATCGGCTATCTTCTGGATTTTTTTAGGATTCAAGCAAAATTACAATAAAATATTAATATGGAAAAATAAAATATTTTTCATTTATCCGATGTTTTAATGTAATTACAACTTAACGGGATAGAAACAGATAGTTCATACACCATCATTAAAAATAAATTATAGGTTGCATAAATTCAAAATCCCAAGATACTTTCCAGTGTTGTCAACGTTCAATCAATTTCCTTCCGAGTGAACCGGGACCCTGTAATTCCATATGTGCGAAAAAATTAGTAAAAGGGTTCTGTTCCCAATTATAAGAATTCTAATAACTAAAACATAATCAGTGTTTGCCTGTATATCATTTCGATATTGTCAAGTCGATTAGATATCAAGAACCGTACGCCCAACATTCTCGAATCAGCCAGACTCGGCCGAGCCGAGATGCGGAAATATGGCAATGCGCTAAGACAGACTAATGTAGAATATAATGAAGATGTGTCCACTCCATTTGTGTTCAGAAAATTATCTTTACAAAAAGAAACATCTATTTTTCACTTCAGTTATTAGTGGCTACATTCCTTTATTTTACAAAACTTTTCTTAGTTCGATTGTGATAAGTTTAATGTGATTGTGATAGTATTAAATACAAACGTGTGATCAATACCCTAGATTAGATTTTTAACACGGCCTTGAAACTGACAGATATAATTCAATATTACTGCTGGTGTTCCTCAGGATCTCATTTCTAGGCAGTAAGATTTTTTGCAAATTTTACAATTAATTATTTCGTAACCGTCAAATTAAAAAGTAATGAATTAAACTTCGTATTATAATCGTGGCTCTCTCTGATATTAATTATTATTATCTATTTAATTTATTTTATCCACTTGAATAAACTATAAATAAATGATCAAAAATATTTAAATAAACATTTCCTATACTAGACTATAGCTTTGTACACAATAATAATAATAATAGACCCAATAAGGAGTTCCTTGGGTTGATAAATCGAATGACTCAGCAGAGGAGACTCGTATACCTACCTACATAAATATAAAAATATCACTATACCGGGGTGTCTTTTTGAAAACTATCCATCCCAAATAACTCCCGTATTGGTGTTTTGTTTCAAGGAAAATCCTGAGACTTTTTGCCCAAATTTAAAACAAAACGACAACATATTCAGGGTGGATAGTTTTCAAAAAGACACCCAACATATCCCAGAATCTAGTAAAACTAGCAATATTTGTTGGTACCAGATAAATTTACTTTATAATAAAATTATAGTCTCTTCACATATTTTGTTGGTAATAAAAACAGGTAACTTTGTGCAACTTCTTCAGCACCAGAAAGTGTAAGTGTAAACCTGTCATGGAATTATACCTTGTCCTTGAGATAGGGTTGCCACTTTATTGAAACTGATAGTTTGTTGAGATGTGGCTAAAAACAGTTTTACTGCTACTACAAAAACAGCATTACACAGTGTCCACTAAAAAATTTATAAAAAGTGATTGTTTTTCGTTTTTTCACACCTTTGGTGTGCTTTTCATAAAAATTGAGCCCACTAGATCCATAGTGTGAATTTTAGTTCCAGAGAAAGTGGTGTTTTTTCGCAAAACTATAAGTGTATTCGGGAGATTTGGCAACATTCGTTAGATTGCAAATGTAATGGCAGTCATGAAAAATGATTTTTTTTTATAAAAGGTGGCTAAAAATAAGTGGCAACTTTTGAAATTTCAACTTTTTGTTCATTTTTCTTAGATAGGTACCTAAGTAATTTTGAAGTAATAGAAACTAATACCAGTAGAGCGAAATTTTGTCTAGGTATGTCACATTTTTCTATGTTTTTGCTGCAAAAAAAAGTAAGTCCTCTCCTTTCCAGCCTCTCCCTGCAAAACAGTACACAAAACTCAAGAATTTAATTACCTACCTATCACTAATAATTATTGTTTTATTTTAACCCAACGTTTCGTCAGTTCATGATGTCATCAAGTGTTTATGTCATCAGGTTTTTATGGTGTTAGTGTTAAGAACTTTGGCTAATTCTTCTGTTAGATATTCTGAGAAAAGAGATCACGGAAAAGGGCACTTTTCAATCTCAAAAGTATAAGTTTCTTGGATGTTACTTTCTCTCACACCTGTAAATCTTTGCTCATCCATGTATATTGTATGGACATTATCATTCAAAAGATAATTAACTTTGTTTGAGTCTGTTTTTTAACCTCGTCTGTTTGTTAACTAAAGTTTAAACATGCAAGAATTGAATCTGTTCAGATATTTATTTATTGATCATCTTCACTTGTACAATTTTTTATAAAATTAATTCTTTCCATATTTAGGCACTCAATTTTATAGGTTTGTAGCAAAATCTTTGCAAACATCCTAAAATTTCAAGGACCTTTTGTATGAGTTCTAATAATTAAAGTCAACTATTATGAGAAGTCACCACCTGGAATTCAAGCGGGTGGGGAATCCCCATGCAAAAAATTGTTTCCTTTTCAGCAGCAAACTCCGCTGAAACTCATGGACTGAGGTCCAGAATTAAGAATTTCTTTCTTTTTTTTCTACAACAATAGAAACCTCAAAAAGAATAGGAATACCTACTGTGACTATTTGCAACTATTTTTCTTTAAAATATTTCGGGGGAGCCCTGAATGAACCCACCTTCAACCTTGGGGATCCTCCGTACGCCCCAGAGACCCTGGAAGCTGTCCCTCTAAAGCAGCGGTCGGGGAACTTATTTAATCATTACCCCAAAATATTTTTGTGTAAGTTGATATTACCCCATGGCGAAGAGCAAAAAAAAAAAAACGAAATCGCCTCTTTTTAGCATCTTTCATATTAATGGCCCCCCATGATAATTTTGAAAAGAAAACGCAATAACTAAAAATTTAATTTAAACATCATTTATTCAATTTATCAATGTAATACCTAGTAATACATAACGTTGAAAAAAATACTAACAGATTTATAAAATAGCAAATTAAAAATATATACTTTTTACTCACAAAAGTTTCATTTTTACCCCCAAAAACTTCATTTTTACCCCATTTGGGGTAATTTACCCCGGTTCCCCGACCGCTGCTCTAAAGTGATCATAAAGCATTTTTTTACCTTGGTTAAATAATAAGAGCCCCAAAATCTGTACCGCTTGAGGCCTTCACTTGATCGCCCCTTTATTTTGACCTCTGTTTACTCCCCACCCGAAGTAAAACTGTTGGTGGTGAGGCAAGGACTGAAGAGAATGTTAATAATATCTCATAAATTTTTTGTAACTGCATATTATTATTTTAACTACATTAGTATGAATATAAATCAGGTGATGAAGATGATGCTAATGCCATCACCTTCCATTATCATTAACAGGATTTCACGATCAAGATGAAATTTCAACATTTTTCCCGTAACAAACGAGTTGTAGGTTTGAAAAATTTATAAAATAAACACATAAATAAATCCTTCTTTAGAATCTCAAATGATGGTTTATCACCTTATTTCAACAAATTTATCTGGTACCTTCTCAAATCCTACCCAGCTATGATGAATTATGAACAAATTACTAGCGCAAGTTCAGGAAATTTATTTTTAACATGATTCTTTAATAAAACAATTATTTTTCTAAAATTTAATAATTTTTTTTCACAGACCTGAACAAATCAGATTACACCATGGATTTACTAACAAATCTTTCAAGTGATGCTTCTTCCTGGGACGCCTTCATCAAATCCGAAGACATTGATTTACGAGGAGAACTGAACAACTGTGAAGATGATCCGGAGGATAGTTGGAGAAGATTACCCAGGAGTGATGTATCGTTATATGGAATGTATCCCAAAGTAGACGGACGTGTCTTAAGCGTATGCATTAGTTGTAAGAGTGTATTTCATCCCCAACACATCAGTGATCACACCTGTTCTGAAAAGGACAAGCTCGCGGCGTCGTTAGCAATGAAGAAGAAAGCCAAAAGGAAAAAGAAAACTCAGTCGTCTCCTTTGCCTCCTCCTCCAATTTTTCAAGAGCCGGTGTCTCCGCTGGCATCTGTGACTACAAAATTATCCACTTTAGATCCCTATGAAATGGAAGCAGTTGCTCCTGCGGTTGTTTCACCGCAGATAACCGCGATTGTAGAAACGTTGCCTGCATCTCCTATTAGTGGCTCATCTGCTACCATTCTTAGCGAAGAAGCAATAGTCCCATTAAGCTCTTCTGACGTGATAAGCTCTTCTAATTCCCTTCCTACTAGTTCGTTTTCAAATTCAACTATTAAGAGTTCAAGTAGTCGACACAGGAACAAGAAAAGAAAAAGTGCAGTAGATTACGACAGCCTGCAATCACAGAAACAGCTAGTCACGACGAGTCATAAAAATTTACATAACATTCTAATCGATAATAAGCCACCGCCACCAAAAATTGAAAACATTGCAGAAGCTACAGATGGAAATGATTTAAAAATGGTAGTAAATGAAAAGGAAGCAAGGAAAAGCACATTTATGCCAGTAATACCAAAAATTGAGAGAATTGATCCTGTTAGTTTGAAATCAACTACCTCTCTGCCGAACGGTCTCCATTCAGATATTTCAAATGATAGTAAATATTACAAAGAAAATTTCCCGAGTATAAAACAGGAAATCAAACAAGAAATAATCGATTCACCTAAACCTCCCGAATTTTTCACACCCATGAGTCCAGTAGCAGTGGTCAGTCCGTCTCAGCTCATGCAAGTTCAAGTTGGGATAAACATGGTCCGGATGGAGTCTCCACAGCCCGCCTCGACCCCCCCTCCGTTGCATTCACAGCCGATGCTTTGGAAAATTCCCGATTCCATTTCTAACGTTAAGGTGTACAAAACGCACCCCAAACCTGCAGTTCTGCCGACGTATGGAGCGAAAAAGATTGGAGGAGCCATACTCTTATCTAACCATCGCGTGGAGAGTCAGTATAACGACATACAGTTGGCTATAACAACAAAGCGCAAAGCTTCGAATAGTAATTCTAATTTCAAGTCTGTATCGGTTTTAAATAATTCGATTTTTAGACCTGATAATAAAAATAAAAAACTCAAATTATAAGACTAATTCGTAATATTATGCCAATCATTATTATGACTTCTATTGAAGTAATGCACTGAATTAGTTAAGCTAATTACCATTGTTTGTGTGACTGCTGATTGTCTGAATTATGTATATTTTTTTTTGTTTTTTGATCAAAATATTTTGTAATAATCGTAGGACGTATTAATGTTTCTTTTATGGAAACTTATTATTATATTAAAGTCTTAGTACATATTTAAATTTCTAATGCAATAGTCTTTGGTTAATCAAGCTTCAAGTTATCTTTATTAAGCAAACATAAATTATTATTACAGAATGCAAGTATGCAAGAAACATATTGCACAATAATCGTTGAAAAGTGAACATTGATAACTAGATAGGTAGGTATACCGATGATGTCCGGTTGTTTCCAGAATGGGCAAAGGTGAAAGATAAGTCGTTCAGTTGAACATTTATTATTAATTTTTTTGAGTTGCTGATTTCAGAGATAGCGATTTGTATCTTTAAATCAACAACGAAGACTATTTAGTTACTGAGAGATACTGATTTTTTCATCTTGCTTGCTACCTTTCGTCCTTAAAATAAAAGAGTGAAGGTGCATAATGCTGATAACTCTTAAAAATACATTTTTTGAGATACTTTACCTTCTAAATCGTTTTGTGAAATCATTTACTTCTTGAAGATCTGGGATGATTGATGTTCTAGTGCAACAAAAAAATCTAACATTTTATAGGAACTTTGTTTTCTCATTCATCATTCAATAAATAATATACATTTGTTCTCTTTTCGCTTTAAAAAAAAATTAAAAATTATAAAAACCAGAGTCCTTAAATTATAAACTGTATATACTTGGTTTGAGTTTTTCAAACTTATAGCAATAAAATAATTTTTGAGGTGTATAATATGAAAACCACATTATACATTAGGGTAATTATTGTAAGTTACTCTCTTTAAAAATCGTTTTATTTGTATTTTTTATACTTATGCTTATCAATTGCATTGTGATTGTACATATACCTAGGAGTTACTAAATTATTTTTTATTTATTAATTAATAGTGATGTTTGTATTTATACCTACGTACATACTTACTATAGTTCGAAAATGTAGGAGTTTTTCACCAGTTCCAGTTGTACAGTTCTATAAACTATTATTGTAAATGATAAAATAACGATCATTTAAATATTCTACTTCAATCAGTAATTACATCACCTGACGTGAAGTGACATTAATTGAGATGGATGGTGGCTTGTGACCAGCCCCATTGCTATGGAAGCTGGATCTGATATGATGGTTCTCCGGTGTTTGATCATTTAAACGAATCGTTAACTACTGAAGATCTTGTATAACTTTTCATTCAAATTTTATTTGCTAGAACTAAGTGGAAACTCTTACAGTTTTATCTGTTGTATTATACTTACTTTATGAAAACTCTCAAGATTGTTATTTTGTATACTAAGTAGGTACTCACTTAACTAAGATTGAGCGCTTCAAAACAGGATTCAGCAAGTAAGACAGAAAATCCGATTCAATAACAGAATTTTTTAATTATCTCTCTTCAAATACCTATTGAAATTGAAAGTTGTTGCTTTCACATCAGACGCTAACCGCCAATTGTTAAATTAAATTATCTTGAGAAGATCTCAAACTTATTTGACCCTATTCAGTCTTCCTTGCTGAATCCGCCCATATTGTTAACCTATGTTGAAGTTCCGTCAGGAAAAAAAAAAACATAACTACTAGAAGTGTTATGGTATATCTGCTTAATGGTCTACATAGCAGCATTGTAAATTAAATGTGAAGTGTTAAGTTTTAATATTTATGCCTTTCAAAGTATTTCTCTCTAAAATCCCATTCTGTGTCCAAGAGTGTTTTCATTGTAATGAACTGATATGTAATAAAAGGAACAGTTTTTTTTATTTCATCTTGTCATTTTTATCTGGTGAATGTAAAATGTTACTGTCCTTGTACTGTTGGCGTGGTAATTTACAGAAACCCAAATATTATTCAAAGTACTAGTTTTTCTACCAATAAGAGAGTGCCGTTGTTAAAGGTGAACTTTTTAGGGTTACTCGGACTTCAGGCTTCCATAGATCAAGGTCACATTACAGAACGTTTTGGAATGTTTCAGTATACTCTAGATCTAGAATGTTTGAAGAAGATTCTAGAATGTTTCAGAAAAGTCAATTTTGAAGGTTATTTTAGAGTTAGTGTTCTTTTTTTTTCAATGGGACCACGTAGTTTAGGTCCAGGAATTGATATCAGGAAAATTCTACATTCACAAGATTTCATAGTGGACCTACCAGAAATGTAAATATTTTAGAGGACCACATTTAGGATTGGCAATTTCTTCTCCTCGAACTTTGCAAACTTAATTGTTAGCAAGAGTACTGGTGAAAAGATCAATTCACTTAATTAACTGAATTCCAGCAACTAATAATAGGCTAAACAAGTAACTACTGTGGCGCCACCCAGTAGGCAAATTTGACACTTTCATGCTGCAAGTCTTGCGTGCCCGCTATTCATTTTAATGTATTTGTTATTGCAAACATGAGGTCGTTCAGGGATAAAAAAAATCGGGAACGGTTTGTTGTACACGAGTACCTTAAATGCTTGCGATTACATACGTATTTATTACTCCTGAATCTTTTTTTAGATAGTAAATTAAAGTTAAAAATTTTAGTTAATAATTTAAGGCATATTAAGTAATACCAACAAACAATAACTACTGCTATAATTTTTTCGAGCTGTATTTCAGACGAAGGGTAACATTTTCCTGCTTTACAGCTGCAAAATATGTTTAAAACTCTTCGACTTATTATACATAAGCTCAATAAAAACCCCGAAAACATGAGATGAAATATGAACTTATTATGCGTTGATAAGAAAGGTGATATTTTTTTAATGGACAATTAATATATCACCTGAACAATGGGACAATAATAGGTTTTTTCATTTTTATGAGTGCTATGTGCACCAGGAGTCTCTCTAAATGAGCGCTGTTCCTTGAAGAAAAGTTCCATGTAAAGGTATTCTCTAACACCGCTCATGTGAAAACTCATCATGAGATTTCGCCCATTTCTCAACGATTTAAAACGAAAGCAGTCGAGACTGGGTGCTTGGAAATGACTTTTAATAATTATTGTAGTCATAATAAATTTAAAAATCTATAAGTTCACTGCCAAATAATAATTTTAAAAGGGTTTCATTATCCAAACGAGCTGTCAAAAATTGCAAAGCAAGGTTATACTGCCGCACGAAAGTGCGAAAAAAATCCACGAGGAGGCGCGCGCGCCGCAAACATCCGATACTTACTTAGCCTATAAGAAAAGTTAGTACACCCAAAACATCAAGTCATAATATTTATTTACCAGGTTGAGAATCACCATCAATCATTCTATTTTAGCCCCAAAGTAAAATCAAGAGTTACAGTATTTTTCTTCTTTTGTTGATTATTTTTTCTTTTGGGTCAGCTGGTAACTTTCAGTTCACCACGAAGCATCAAAATACAATCAATTCATATCTTTGGTAGTATTATTTTTCTCCTTCCTTGACATAAGTAGGTAACAAAACAAAGTAACTGTTTTCTTCAAAGATGTAAAAAAACGAGATGCTGAAGTCTTGTGAAAATGATATATTTATCGAAAAAATTAATATAAGACACTACAATATGAGAATATTAGCAATAATTTCTTATTTCTTGATAAAATAAAGGAGTTATTAAAATAAGCTGTCTTTATGGAGATATCATGGTTTATTTCCAGTTGTATGAAAAATTTTCTCATCCATCCTGTTCTATTTTTAGAACTTTAATATTGAATTAAAGTTGGCAAATCCATTTTTTCTATTAATAATAAAAATATGTTTTTCTCTTCAAGGGAAAGTGTTCAAATTCAAATATCATTGCACTTATCCAAAAATGCCACTTTATATCAAGAAACCAGTTTGATTCAGAAAAATAAATAAAATAATAAATCACTTCTTAAATATGATTATTTTCTTGCTGATCAGCTGAAATGAGTACAATCGACTAGATGCTAGATAGAGGAAATAACTTTCCTGATGACCATAATTTGTCTTATTCAGACAAAAAGAAATTTACCTACAACAATAATTATTATTATGTAAACAAGTAAAAAAAGAAATTACATTTTCATTGAAAGCAGGTTTTGCAAATATTTATTGTCTATAATAATAAATGACGATTCTTATTCTTTTTCAAATAGAAATATTTTAGCTGAACAAGATCAAGTAAATAAATTACAAAGGTATAAAATTGTGAGAACTCCTGAGTATTACGATATTAGTAGTACAGTTGCTAAAAATGCATTCCACTATTATTGCTACAAAATAAGTCATCAAGAATTGTTTATCAATATAATGGTGCGTGAAAACAGAAAAACTTATTGCATTATTTACAATATAGCTTATTCCTTACTACTTGTTTCAAAAAATAAATGATAGAACGACGCCCCAAACTTAGAACTAGAACTTCAGAGACTTGGCAAAGAGAGCGGCCATTGCTTGAGTCTTATCACCATTGAACCTACGAAGTTCAAATACCACTTGCTCTCTAGTGAATCCGAGTTGACATAATTCATTGACGTCGGCTTCTGAAAACTTTTCACCCAAAAAGCTCTGGCTGCTGGGATCGTTTGGTTTTGTAGATGAAACTGCTGACTCTGATGTGGGTGCATGTGAAGGCCCAGCTTCCACTATAATAATGAAAATAAATATTTCAGAGAAATTCAGGAAATTTTAAATAAACTCATAAATTTTTAATCTCCCAAGTTCAATAATTGTCTCAAAACATATTATGGAACTGAAAAAAATGTTCATTCATTTTTGTAATTATTAAAATAATCGAAAAGCATTAATAGTATTATTAATAGAAGAGTGAAATTAAGATATTTTGGGACTATACCTACACTGTCTAGGACAAAGTAAATTTTTTTTAACAAAGCAGTGCTTTAAAGATGTTAAATGTTGTAATTTTTTATACTTTAAACATGTTTACTTAGTTAAACTTACTTAAAATTTTAAATTCCATAATATTCATTACAATATTTACGTAAATATTGAAAAAATTGAAAAAATCAACAACACCATAAAATGTCATTTTACGGTGTTCTGGGATTTCAAAAAACAAAAAAAAAGTTTAAAGTGTGGCAACATTGTATTGAATTTTCAGGTAAGAGAAGTCTGAAATTTCTTTTTACTTTTTAATATTACTATTCTATGGTTGCAGTCTGTCAATTTGTCATTCAGCTGTCTTATCATAACAGCTATAATCATAATAACGTACTCACTGAATGTTTCCGCTTTTTTTTAGGTGTCATTAATTAAACAAGACGAAGTGATTCCATTTTGACTTCTGTGATAAGTATTTTTCACTTTTTAGGTAAATTCTATAAATCAATGAATTTATTGAAGATATTACATTATAATGATGCACTTATTAGTCATACTAATAAGTCAAATTGTGGTGGTGACATGAAAAAATTGGAACTGTCACTCAAAAACTTAAAACCACAGACAATGAGAGTGCAAAATCATTGAAAAACAATTGCTAAAGTCAACTTTCCCCACTTGCTGGTGCCAATGTTGCCAGTTGTAAATTTTTTTCACCCCTTCTTTGTATGTTTTGAAAAATAAAATTAATTATGTTTCACTACCATTTTAGCGCATATCTTCTGTAACATTTGTCTTAAAATGTCGTTTTATATTCAAATTTCATAATAATTTTGATTTGTGCATGGTACATTAGAATTTAAAGTTGTATTAGGGCAATATCTAGGAAACTAGAGTAGATAGAACTAAATTGAAAGCAGATATATTCTTCTTTTTCAATGCTGAGAAACATGTCCATTCACTTTTATCATGAGTTTTTCAACACTCTGTATAAACTACTTTTCAGGTAAATACTTCTCATTGCTTGTTTTCTCACAACATGTTTTTATTCAATTTAAGATATCAAAATTGTTCCGCTTGTTACTATTTCTTTGAAAAATTAATTTATTAAAAATTGATTTAATTACACCAATTATTATGGAAAAATCAAATTTTAAATAAATAATCAACATAGGTATTTATTTATATTTTTTTAAGTAACATTCAACATTTTTACAGCACCGATGAAGAGATTGAATAAATATGAAAAGATTTGTTAAAAAAAATAGTTTTTACATCACCCTAACCCTAAACAATAATCCCAAAATATCTCAATTATTATTAATGAGCACTTTGTTATCCATTAATCAGGGAAAAACTGTTAGCCGTATATATTGGTTATACAGTAGAGTCTCATTAATCCGGTCTAAACAAGACCTAATGATGCTCGGATTGCGCGAAACTTGAATCTTACGGATCAACAAAGAACTCTAGGGCCTGATTAGAAAAAACCCAGTTTATTTTCACAGTGGATTCTCCATGGGAATAGACAGATTCTCTCGTTTCAGGGCTTGAATACTTACTTTATTTATATCTAAATTAATATAATAAACGTTTACCTAAATTTATTTCTCAACCAATGGATTAAATAAACAGTTATCATAACACGATTTATTTAAAAAAATTCAAATTCAATAAATAGGAAAACATGGGAATTCAAGGATGATGCTTCTTGCTGGGTCTTTTATCGGTACTGGTGTGAGGACGAGTGGGAGTTTGACTGGAGGATGAGGCTTTAGTTCCGAAACGGGCATCTAAAATAAATGTTAGTCAAGGATAATAATGACAATTAAAAAATTAATGCTTACTTGCTTGTTGACTTTTCTTCAGAGCTTCTTGTAAGTCCCTGTCTTCCTTTTCCTTTCTCGATTTACTAATCACTTCTTCTTCTGATACGGTACTTAATCTAGCGCACTCGGGCAATTCTACTTCGGAAAGGAATTTAGTTTCAGTACCAGTGGTTCCGATTTTCAGTACGTTCGCTTTGAGATCTATACAACACTGAAATAATCAAAATTAAAAATGACAACCAAACGTAACCTAGGCACGGTTAATATTACTTGATGCCTTTTGAGCATATCTAATCCTAAAAGCATATCCATAGGCTGTTCTTCTAATACAGAAAAACTTGTAGTGAGGTAATCTGACTCGATTTGTATTTGAACCATGTGAATTCTGCCTAATATCTTTTGAACTCCAACACCCTTGGCTATGCCGGCCCATCTAGTGTCGACGAGGCGCATTATATTACATCTTTCTGCGCATCGACTTGACATTATTGTTGTCTGAGCACCTTTAATAAAATATTTTTTTTGAATCATATAATCAGTAACATAAGTATAATCATTAGAAGAGGTTCCCAAATCACCCCACTCAGCTACCTAGACCTACCAGAGTCAATAAATGCTTTCACAGGATAACCGTTCACTTTACAATTTATATAAAGCATAACAACAGTCCCAAAAGATTCTGGATTATACTCCATTGCAGCTTCCATATTCGCTTCGATATTTTTCTGTCTTATCTCTTCCGCAATCAGTCTTTGTGCTTCCGTATCAAACGGGTCCGCGTTCAGCATTCTCAATCGCTGCTGTTCACGTTCTCTCCTCGCCGATACTTGCTCTCTCAACACTTTTGTGAACGTGTCTGTAAATTGGCTCGAATTAGTTTAAAAGTACAGTTTGCCAAAGTCGATCGGTTACCTAAATTTCCACTGAGTAATGCATCGGCCAGCCTGGGATTGTTCTGTTTCAGGAGAGCCATTTGATCGGGGTTTGCTAGGAACATGTCTCTAATAAAGGCGGGATCTTCTTCAGAAGCGGGTCTGTTGTCCAAATCGAAAAAATCACTCGAGACGGTGGACCCGCCCGGTGTCGTGGCAAGACCGCCTGATCTGCTTCTGGCACTGTTACCTGGGACTTGAATCCCGCTGAAGTCTAGACTGGGTACACTACTGGGTGCTGAAATTATGAAATAAATAAGAGATGGAAAAGTTTATAAGATACCAAATTGAAACTTGGCTAGGCTACAAAGACTACATAAAGGGGACGATAGTCTTAATGGTAGAACTCATGCAAGCAAATAGACTCTCAGTCTCATGATCTTTAAAGGGGATTAACTGTTCCCACCGCACACTCATTTTAGTGCGTGCTCCCTTGAAAGTACCGTTCAGTATACAGTCCTGGGAAAATTAAAAATTACATTAGGTAAGGTATTAAATTTGAGGACTAGTACCCGACTAGAAACTACGTGTCTGGCCTGGAAAACTACAAATAAAAGAAACCCTTAAATCTTGAATGGAGCGAGGACAGGTGTTCTTCAGAGATAGCACAGGGGCTTGTGGAATAAGAGGGATGAGCATAGTGTACTAGTGCACAATTGCTTGCTAGAGTGCTCCGACCTACTCGCTATTGGCACTACTGACCAACAGTTTTATTAGTCTAAATTTAAAGAGGCATTTGTGACAAGTAAACTAAAGTAAACTACGAAAGCCGCATTTAGCATGAATGGTGTGATGAGTCTCTAAAGTATGTGGCGAGGAATATATAAATCAAGGTTAGGAGTTCTCCAGGATCAGTACAGTCGCTTGCGGAGTATGAGGGATGAGTGCAGTACTAATAGTACTGCTACAGTACCCGGTGGGGCGACTGTTGGTGTTGGTACCACTAACCCTAACCAAAACATTCAGGAATTAGCCTAAATCCAAAAAAAGTGTATGGGACGAGTAGAGTACATCCAAAAAATTAAAATATGGTAACTTACCTTGACCAAATGAACCGGAACCAGAATGTTGCATTTGTTGCAAGATAACCACATCACCATCTCGAATTCCCAGATCCTTGAGTGATTTCTTGTTGTCCATCAGGGGTCTTCCATTGGAGACTATCACACTGTCGGTGCTAGGTATGCCCGATTCGACTTCACAAAACGCTTTGAAATTTTCCAATTCTAAATCTTCGGATACATCCAGAACGAAAATGTAGTCCGTTAAAGTGGTCACCGTCACCTTCATCCTCGGACCCCTCAAATTTGACTCACCGGGAGAGAAGAGGAATTAATAATTTATAGCCGAATAATTTATTATGTCAAATCAAAATGAAATGATTTGTCATTATTTTGCAGCTTTGCTAACCTTAAAGCAAACAATCACATTCAAAGGTACAAAAAAAATAAAACTAAAAGAGATGCCTCCTCGTTTCACAATCACTTCACAACTCAGTACTCAGTGCTCAATGCTCAATCTGTGGCTCAATCAATGCTCGGCAAAAATTTATATTTAACGGGAAAATGCAATGAAATGAAACGAAATGACAGTCATGGTCGGTGACTCGGTGACAAGACAAGCTGTTTTATTTGTTTCCACCAAAATGATGACCCAGACACGACTATTATGACGTTTCTGCAGCGTAAGATCTGATTGGTTGAAGACGGGAATAATTAGGTGCCAATGACCTCTGAGTTGGCATGCTTGGCAGTAGTTGGCATACAAACCTTTTCTAATTTAAATATTTTGGAAAATTCTGAGAATTTATTTCAAAACTAAATAGTGAAATTAATATCATTCCAAATTAATTTATGGGTCCTTGTTTTTTGGAAAAACTTCGTTATTTCATTAATGTTTAAAGTATTAGTCTAATAATAAAATCCAGCTCACATAAACCTGAAATCTGCCATCCCAATCAACAAGGAAGTTCGAAGTATTTAAGGTTGCCTACACTACAACCATTCAGACCTTTTATAATATCCAATTTATTATTTATTATTATATTAGTCTCTTTGTTAGGTATAGATACGTCGTCGTACCTATATAAATGTAGTCTTGAAGGCTTTTGATCATATTCTCAAAGCTTTCCCCCCATTTTATAGATTGAAATTGAAAATAATAATTAAATAAAATCAAACCACAGAATAGATACAATTAGAAGCTAAGCTCGCCGGCGGCGCCTTTGATCTTTTAGAGACAAGCCACACCTCTAGCGGCCATTGCTTCAGAGTAGAAACGCAGGCCCGCATTCAAAACTAATGAAATCACTTTGTGCAAGAGCGCACAGGAGCGTACTAAAAATATATGTTTATATATATTATTTTATTATAACTATTATAGCCACTTAGCGTGCCTGTTCATGCTGCAGGATTGTGAAATTACAGACTCCCTAATTATGTAAAATGAAAATTATGTGAAATTATGTAAAAATTATGTAAATAAAATAAATAAAAAAAAATAAAAAAAAAATAAAAAAAAAATTATATTATAGATGTTTTCAAAAACATCTATTATGTGTAGGTATCAGTTTATTATTATTACAGCAGTAATATAGTGATAGCTAGTAATGAAATAAAGGTTAACAGATCCATAAAATTCACTCATATTTAAACAATAAGTTTAAATATATAACAATAAATCAATAACAATTTAAGACAAAAAAACCAATCACAATATACAATAATAAACGAAAAAACATTAAACAATAAATCAACGTCTGAAGTTATAGAATTCGCGGTTATAGACCCTTTCCTTTCAGGCACTTCAGGTTCCTTTGACCTTGGGCGTCAGAGGTGTCTGGAAGCCATCGATTGCATCTATTATGTGCCATCGGAGTTTGATTTCCCTTTTTCCCTCGAGGACAACCTAAAATGCTTGGATTTCACGCTTTTTGCTTATTTGTAGTTGTTGTTGTTTTGTGCCATTTTTTTATTTATATACCGTGTCGAAAATAATTTGAAAATAGAGAAAATGGAAAGCAATAAAGAATAACTATCTATTTTGGACTCTGAAACAGGAATAACTTGTCAATAATTGTTATTGATATTGATAAGTTATTCGGTTCTAGTAAGTCCTAAAATTTATTTTTTAGTTATATTTTTTTATTCAATTTTTAATTAGGTACATGCCTTTAAAATAATTTCCTCCACAAAAAGATCCATTAAAAATTAACTTTATTTAACATGAAAAAAATATCGCACCCGGGACAAACTCTTGGACGAATATTGTTTATTCAATAATACTAATACAAACACACAAATCCAAATAATAAATAATCGTATTAGGTATATAAGTTAAGAAGTTATGAATGTTATGACGTTGTAGATGACATTTCCTTGGACGCGTGTATTTCTGTTATTTTCATTCATTGGTAATAGTAGTAGTTTATAGAAGAGCGCCACTCCGCCACTGGTACTACAGACAACAAGCGATAGAGAAGAGAGTAGCTGAAGCTGATTTCGTTGCGCTCCGCTACTGAGCTCATCTCAAATCATGGCGGATCTCTATGCGCCGAGTAGATGCGCGAACTCGGTATTTTTATTGAAGTTTGTATTCTGATTGTATCTATTCTGTGATCAAACGTAAAAATTAATGATTGACAGCCCACAGACAATGGCTTGTTGTCAGTTTTTATCATTGTTGTCAGTGTTCACCATTGTTGTCAGTTTTCAGGTAAAAATTCTTTCAAGGAAAACAACAAACTATAATATAAATACATAATAACAATTCAGATTAGGCATGGTTTATTTAATAATACATCATAGGAATAAGGAATATCTGTTTATGTTTCAGATTGACATGTTTTTTTTTCTTTGTTTCATAAGAACATTCATCACATTATTTGTAATATGTATAGGCATGTGTACTTTTTTTTATATTGTATGTTCATGATCTTGGGTCAAATCACCTATTAATTTATTTCCTAAGAACATTTCTCACGTTTACAAACTTCCGTTTCTTTTGTATGTTTGTTTTTATGATGTCTGGTCACAGAACTCTTCGTTCTTGTTACAAAAGAACATTCCTCACATTTGTACACTTCAGTTTCATTTTTCACATGCTTATGTTTATAATGCCTGGTCACAGAACTTTTGGTTTTTGTTCTATAAGAACATTCCTCACATTTGTACACTTCAGCTTCTTTCGAATGCTTACGTTTGTAATGCCTGATTAAACTTTGTTTGTATCTTGTTTCATAACTGCATTCCTCACATTTATACACTTCTGCTGCTTCTCCATGTTTACGTTTATAATGTTTGCTGAAATCGTTTTTAATTCTCGTTTCATAAGAACATTTCTCGCAGTTATACACTTCAGTTTCTTTGGCATGCTTATGTTTATAATGTTGGACCAAAGCGCCTTTATATCTAGTTTTGTAAGTACATTCCTCACATTTATACACTTCAGTTTCTTTTGCATGTTTACCTTTATAATGAGCGGTCAGATTATATGTAAGTCTCGTTTCATAGGAACATTCCTGACATTTGTAAACTTCCACTTTTTTCGCATGTTTATATTTAAAATGTTGGGTCAAATTACTTTTATTCCTCGTTTCATAAGAACATTCCTCACATCTGTACACTTTAGCTTGATTGACATTGGCATGTTTATATGTGTGATGACTGGCCAATTTACCTTCAGTTCTTGCTTTAAAAGAACATTCTTTATATTTAATGTTCACATCATGTTTACATTTAAAATGCCTGGTCAAATGACTTTTATTCCTAGTTTCATAGGAACAAGCTTCACAGTTATATACTTTAGCGGTTTTTGCATGCTTATATGCGTAATGCTTGGTTAAATAATTTTTATACACCGCTTCATATGAACATTCCTGACATTTATACACTTGAGTTTCTTTTAGATGTTTGCGTTTAAAATGTTGGACAAGATCACTTTTATTTCCAGTTTCATATGGACACTTTTCACATTTGTACACTTCAGTAGATTGTTTGTGTTTACGATTATAGTGCTTGATGTAATTAGTCTTCTTGTTCGTTTTAAAAGGGCACAATGAACAGTTATGCTCTGCCTGTCCTTCACTTTTACTCCTAAACCAGCAGTTTCGCTGATTTTTTCCAAACAAGTCCAATTTTTCAGGCCCTCTAAACGATTCAGTATTGTTGGACCTCATTGGCTCAAGGTTTGTCTTATGTTCTTTCATGTCCATTTCTCCTTTATATGTCACATATTCATATTCTGCTTGGGATTGGTAATCATCATCATCAACATTTATTGACCCCATCAGGCAATCTGGTTTACTCCTATGTTCTTTGATGTCAATTTCTTCTTTCAATGCCAGATTTTCTGCTTGCACTTTTAAGTCACATTGTAAGTCTTCTGGTTCGTTTTTTATAAGACAAGATGAAAAGGAATTAACATAATAATTATTATCCTTGTTGGATGTTTGGCAACTCCCATCATTTTGTTTATCTTCATGCTTCAAATTTGATAGCAAGGAGTTACATAATTTATCATCTATTGTCTGGATCATCTTTTCTTTACTGTACTTGTACTTTTAAGCTAAAAAAGAAAATTTAAAATTTACCACATTTGAATTGAATACCTTCCCAGTATCCCAGTTCCCGTTCCCATTTTGTTTCATTTTTTTTAATAATCTTTAAAATATTATTTATAAAAATCGATAATCGCAATTTCCATTGACATTGATGACAAGTTGAACAAACGAATTTTGATTGACCTACCCTGTTCCCTATCAGCCCTGTCATCTTTCACTGAACTGTCTACACTTGCTACTGACTAATGACAGTGTAGTGACACAATAGATTGAAATTACACTTCTAGATGGAGTCTCGCTATACACTAACACTTCTGGTGAGTGGTACTGGTAACAACATTTTGAAGAGAGATGGCGAAATTGAAAGGCCGGAGCAGTTGACAGAGATAGCTATCATTGTAGACAAAAAGCGGGAATTTAACACTGGCAGCATAAGGAAATGCTGGGTTATTTATTAATAAAAAATATAAAAACGCAATTTATTTATTAAACTTATCGTAGAAACAAAATATAAGATAAAAAGAGATATAGGAATACCAAATACGCTAGACTATAATACGTCCAACTTCGACTGAAAACCGGCAGCGAGGCGACGCTAGCGAACCTGGCGGCTCGAGGACCGCTACAGTTGTTCTACTGGGCCCGGAATAGAGATGGGAAATAGTCTTACCGAAGAGTACGACCGTTCCAATCCAACTGATGCCGCGACAGAAAAATACCGCGACAAAATACCGGTATTTTGGAACTGTTTAGCCATAGCCACATCGCCGACTGGAGCGGAGCCGTAATCGCGGACCCTCGGAACGGTATCTCTACTATAAACTCCTGCTCCTGGAGTGCTGGAACTGAATTATGTATAATCATAGTTCCTTGTTCCACGTGATGTTTTAGCCCATATGGCCTTGTATCTTGTATTGCATCTCTGTCCGTACTTCGGATCTTCTTTTTTTTTTTCTTACAAGACTGGTAAATAAAAAAATTTTTTTTGCTTATTTCACATTCCATCTCAAGTATTTTTTCATTATATGTATACAGTTACATATTTACATTTTTATTTGATAATAATTATTATGTTATACTTATAATTTTTAAAGAGTCAAGTATACCTATAATTATTATTCCTTTTTTGTTTTCTGGCTTGAAATTTTTACTTTTTTTAATTTTCTTAGAGGACCGAAGTAGCCTTGCATAACTAGTCAGTAGGTACTCAACGATCCCATAGAGAAATATCGGGTCCGGGGTCTGGGTATAATGATTAAGTATCAAGCAAGCAAAAGTAATCAAGTAATCAACTCAACGTATCAGATACTTGTGACTAATGTATCAATATCTACTCGATACTGTTATCTGTTGCACATCACTATGGTGCAGTGTGTTAGTTACAACTCGCGACACTAAATGGCGCTGCCACAGCGGCTGCCTTCGAAATGCATGTAAAATTGCCGGAGTTGGACGTATTAATAGTCTAGTGTATTTGGGAATACTTACATTTAAAATTGGTCCTTGTTATTATTAGTTTGTTGATAATCAAGAGAATATGATATGTATAGATATAGGTATCAAATAATTAGGGTGTAATAATTTTTACACATTTTGTAATCTCAAAATTATACTGCTTTATAAAGGAAAATATTGATGTCAAAAATACATTGTTGTTTTGTCGAAAACACCAATTTTTATTACATTTTACTTATAAAACAGTATAATTTTGAGATTACAAAATAAAATGTGTAAAAAATTGCCATAATTATTTGATACCTATATCTACAGTATGTCCCCGGATCGACTTTAAAAGAGGAAAAACTTTTTTGTTTTTGATTTCTCAGAAAATTTCACTCTTGATGATCTGGCTTGCTTGATTTCAAATCTCCAAAACAAAAGTTACTTTTTAGGTAACTCGAACGGTTCTTAAGATAATATAATTTTTCTTCAATAATTGGACTTAAATTTTTTCGTAATTTTTATTTCATTGAAAAACAAGTAAAAAAAGTACTTTTTATTAAAAAAATAAACTTATGTTTTGGGGATTTGAAATCAAGCAGGCCAGATCGTCAAGAGTGAAATTTTCTGAGAAATCAAAATCAAAAAAGTTTTTCCTCTTTTAAAGTCGATCCGGGGACATACTGTATAATATCATATTATTTTCCTGATTATCAACTAAAATAACAGACCGATTTTAAATGTAAACATTCCTATATCTCTTTTTATCATATATTTTGTTTTTACGATAACTTTAATAAATAAATTGAGTTTACATATTTTTTTATTAATAAATAACCCGCCAATCCCACCATTTCCCTATGCTGCCCGTGTTAAATTACTTAAATTCCCGCTTTTTGCCTACAAACAGCTAATCGTCTATATATAGTACCTATTATATCTATTGTTTATGTTGGTGTTGTCACTGTTGTCACTGTTGTCTTGGTCCTTGGTCACCGATACTTCTTCTAGACTCCATCCAGCAGTGGTCTATTCTATTATTCTATGTAAAGAGTTATTGTGTTTTATGACAATTTTATTTATTTTATCTTAACAATGATTATTACAATTTATATTTTTCACTCATTTTCATTATCTGCCACATGCGTTCTTTTTATTCATCGTTAACCTTCAACTACTTCATCTTCTTGTTCCCTCTCGTCCGTCGTAATTCTTCTTCTTCGTCGTCAATCGTAATTCCTGTCAATGTCATCTTGTCAACCTGACAGTGGACAGTCACCACACTACTCCCCTCTAAATCCAGAGGCGTAGCAGAGGAATGGATGAAAAAGGTGAATCTTGGGGTGCTCAGAAAATGTGACTTTCTTACTTTTATGGTTCGTTGTCTGTTCAATTTCTGTGTTTTCCAAGCAAAGTGCTGATGAATAGGTGTGGTCATGGACTACCGGATGTTCTGTTTCAATAAACGCTGGCTTCAATCTGTCCATGGATATCCATTTCTCTGTGTTACCAATTCTCAGCTGCATGTTCTTGTCATTTCGTTTCACAATTTCGTATGGTCCGTCATATGGTGGAGTTAGTGCTGGTGAAACTGCGTCATTCCGAAGGAAAGCATGTGTACACGTTTCAAGGTCTTTTGGTAAAAATATTTGTGTTGTTGCCTGTCGAGGAGACTCTGCCTTGATTCCCTGCACGTGCTGTCTCAATTTTTGGGCAAATACTGATACTGGCGGTATCGCTGATGGTTCAACAAAAAAATCTCCAGGCAGCCGCAAGGGTGAACCATAAACAAGTTCTGCTACTGTACAATTCATATCTGGTTTAAAAGCTGTTCGTAAGCCCAACATGACAGTAGGCAAACTGTTGAACCAGTTGTTGTTGCTTGCCATTAGAGCTGATTTTAATGTTCTGTGAAATCGTTCGACAATCCCATTTGACTGTGGGTGATATGGTGTTGTTCTGTTGTGTCTGATTCCAAGGGTTTTTGTGAATTCTTTAAAACTGTGAGACATGAACTGTCTGCCTTGATCGGTTGTCAGTGTGGCTGGAATACCGAAGCGTGGGATGTATTCCCTGTATAACGTCTCAATAATTGTCTCTGTTGTAATGTTTGCTAGAGGAAAAGCTTCTGGCCACCTCGTGAACCTGTCAATACATGTTAATATATATCGAAATTCATTGACTGGAGGTAACGGTCCTACAATGTCAATGTGTATGTGGGCAAAACGTGTGGAAGGTACGTCAAATTTCACAAATGGCGTTTTTGTATGACGCTGAATTTTGGATTTTTGGCAGTCGATGCACGATCTGACCATTTTAGCAATGTCTTGTTTCATTTTTGGCCAAACAAAACGATCAGATATCAGCCTAACAGAAGACCTCACACCAGGATGTGCCAAATTGTGTAAAGATCTAAAAACTGCCTTCCTATAGTTATACGGTACAAAAGGTCGGATTCGATCGGAGTGTGTGTCGCAATATACTTCTGAACTACCAAATTTGTGCAATTTTAGAGTTATACTGTAATTTTTAGGGTTTTGTAAAATCCCTTGTAACTCCTGATCAGCTTGTTGTTGTTTTTGTAAAAGGTCATAGTCAATTGCCGTCTGAACACTCTCAACGCGAGAAAAAGCATCGGCTACTTCATTTTCTGAACCTTTTATGTAATTGATATCAGTTGTAAATTCACTAATGAATTGTAATTGACGAATTTGCCTTGGGGAATGTTGTTCTGTTTTTTGATTAAAAGCATACGTTAGCGCTTTGTGGTCTGTGAAAATTTTGAAGGGCCTACCTTCTAACAGATGTCTGAAATGTCTCACCGAGTCATAAATGGCCAAGAGCTCTCTGTCATAAGTAGAGTAGTTTTGTTCCGTTTTAGACAATTTACGTGAATAGAATGATAATGGAGTGGTGATATTGTTCTTGGTTTGATTGATAACCGCACCAATCGCAAAAGAAGAAGCATCTGTAGTCAAATGAATCTCAGCTGTTTCATCTGGAAAACCCAAGTGTTGCGCTGATGCAAGCAAGTCTTTAAATCTTTCAAATGTTGCCTCTTTTGTCTCATTCCACTCGTACTCACTGGTATCGTGCTTTTTGTTACTGAATGAGTTCAGTGGCAACTGCAGTTCTGCTGCGTTCGGCAGAAAACGTCTATAAAAGTTAATCATGCCTAAAAATCGTTTCATATCGGAATTGGTTTTTGGCTTTGGAAAATTTAGGATGTTTTGTGTACGACCAATATCAGGTTTTATGCCACTGACATCTATGGTATGACCTAAGAAGTTTAATGAACATTTTCGCAATTGGCATTTGTCGTAATTAATTTCTAAATTATTACTTTCAAGAACTTTTACTATTTTGTTTAAATGATGTTCATGTTCTTCAGCATTTTTTGAAAAGATTAGAATGTCATCTATGTAGGCAAAGCAAAATGGGAATGGTTGCAAAATTTTGTTTATTGACCTTTGAAATGTTTGGGAGGCATTTTTTAGTCCAAAAGGCATTTTTAAGTATTCAAATAAACCGAATGGTGTGATGACTGCTGTCTTACCAATATCCTCCTGTCTCATTGGTATGTTATGGTAAGCTCGTTTGATATCAATTGTACTAAAAATCCTGGATTCTTTGAGATTGCAAGTGAAATCATGAAGGTGAGGTAGTGGGTAGCGATCGGGAACTGTCTGCTTATTGAGCTGCCTGTAGTCACCACATATGCGCCAATTACCATTCTTCTTTTTAACCATGTGAATTGGACTGCTCCATTGACTGTTCGAAGGTCTGCAAATGTTGGCTTTAATTAGATTGTCAAATTCAGCTTTAGCCACCTGTAATTTATGAGGTGGTAATCTGCGTGCACGAGCGTAGCAAGGATTACCAGTTGTTTCGATTATATGTTCATTGTGATTCAACCTTACCACTGAATCGTTGTCTGTACGATGTAATGAAGCAATGTTGTCTATTATGGTACTGATAGTCCCGTAGATACAATTACCATCAAATAATAGTCTTTTGTTTCTCAAGTCTACACTGATATTGAATTTGCTTAGAAAATCTGCACCAATGATTGCTTGCTGAATGTCTGCCATTATAAAAGTAAAACGAAAACGTTTCTTTCTGAAGCACACATTACAAACTAATTGTCCGTAAGTTTTTATTACTGAACCATTTGCAGCTAAGAGTGGCGGAGATGTTGTTCTTAGTGACTTATGACAACTGTCAACTGGCACTACCGAGACCTCCGCACCAGTGTCGATTAAGTAAGAACGTCGTGTTTCAGTGTCATTTATGAACAAACGGTACGAGTTTGAATTTACGGCCGGTTCGCCACGGACCGCACTGACGAACCGGGCAGTTCGTTTCCCGACATACTGCATGGAGATCGGCACTTCGTTGCCCTATCTTTGAAAGTAAAGTGGTACCAGCACATGTCACAATTTTCTGGGTATCGAGGTCTGCTACGACTTCGTTGCCTCGTCATGCTGTTCTCACGGCTCCTTGGTCTTGCCAAATGATGATTTAGATTCTCCAATTGATTCGATAATTTGTGGACCATTGCTTCTAAATTAGCTATGCGAGCTGAATCATTACCAGTCGTGGTTGTAGCATGTATTTGTGCATTTGCTGTTTCATCGCCAGCTGAAGCAACAGAATTGATTTTGTGGTATTGCGGAACCTCTGTTATCTTGTCCGCTACTTCAGCTAATTTTTCGAGGTCTCCCTCAACAATGTGCAATACTGACTGTACACTAGATGGCATCTCTTGTAGCCACATCTCTTTGATTAATGGGTCGGATGCTAGATTTCCTGTAAGAGATCTAATTTCACGTAGGTACGCGGATGGTCTCTTGTCGCCTCGGCTTACTCCGGACAGAGCTCTTCTCAACCTAGACTCTTGCGATTCTTCCAACCTCTTGATGAGACTCTGTTTCAACTCTTCGTAAGTTGTTGAATCATTAAGAATTAAGTCTCTCACATGATTCAGAAGACTAGGATCAAGGGCGGTTAAAACATGATCGAATTTTCTTCGTTCGCTCCGAATTCCATGTGTTGAAAATTGAGCTTCTATTCTTCGAAACCACAGAGCCGGGTCGTGTGTCCAGAAAGGCGGTAGAGTTAGATTGATATTCTCTACCTTGGCAGGAGCCGATGGGGGTGCCTGTTGCGTGCTAGCAGGGTTCGTTGTCGAGCCAGATGCTGTCGATGCTGTTGTGTTCGTAGCGTCGAGATCTGGATCTGGTGGCATTGTAATGTGGAGCGTGTTTTTCGGGGTCACCAATATTGTGTTTTATGACAATTTTATTTATTTTATCTTAACAATGATTATTACAATTTATATTTTTCACTCATTTTCATTATCTGCCACATGCGTTCTTTTTATTCATCGTTAACCTTCAACTACTTCATCTTCTTGTTCCCTCTCGTCCGTCGTAATTCTTCTTCTTCGTCGTCAATCGTAATTCCTGTCAATGTCATCTTGTCAACCTGACAGTGGACAGTCACCACAGAGTGGACACCTAACCTAACCTAACCTAAATTTAAAAAAAGGTTACCAGTGTTACCACGTTTTCGTTTGGCATGCCTTGCCTTTTTGTTCACCGAAAGAAAAATTGCAAATAAAATTGAAAGATCAACATCATGAATTCTAGTTTAAATAAAACCAACAATAATCGTAGCGTTCAACAACACCTAGAAACGATTATCAAAACCGAACCTGTAGAAGATGCTGAGTTTGATAATTCCTTGCTCTCATCAAAGTTGAAGTTGAAGTGCGAGAATGGCCAAGGACCTTGCTCTAGCACCTTGGCCCAAGGTGCTGAATTAAATAATTCGGAGGATACTTCTCCACCATCTTGCCCAATGAAACAAGAACCCAAAGACTCTGGAGGTGACCTTTATCCAGTGCAAGCTGAATATAAGCCCCTGAAAGAAGAAATAGAGATTGAGGATCATAAACCAGGCTGGGAGCTGATGAGGACTAAGGATGTCAGAAAACGCAATGATGGATTTGATCAATCTGAAGTTCAAGAAAGCGATTTGCAATTGTCTGAGAGTAAAAGAGAAGGAGAGGCAGAGAAATATAACTGTGCGCATTGTCCATATAAAGCAAACATGAGATATAATTTTATCAAGCATTATCGACACAAACATTCAAAGCGAGCTCAAATGTATAAATGTATGGAATGTACCTACGAAACAAAAGATAAAGGCAAATGGACTCAACATTACAAACATAAGCATGCAAAAGATGCGAAAGTGTACAAATGTCAGGAATGTTCATACGAAACAAAATGTAGAAGTTATTTCACCAAACATAAAGTTAAACATTCAAACAAAGTAGAACTTCACAAATGTCAGGAGTGCGGTTATGAAACAAGGTATAAAAGTTCTTTGGCTCGACATTATCAGTGTACACATTCTAAAGAAACAGTAGTGTACAAATGTCAGGAATGTTCATTTGAAACAAAACTTGAACTATATTTGACTCGACATTATAGATATAGACATTCAAAAGATGCAGCAGCGTACAAATGTCCAGAATGTGCTTATAAAGCAAAATTAAAAAATGAAGTCACCAGACATTATAAACGTATGCATATTATAAAAGATGGAGAAATGTACAAATGTCAGGATTGTTCGTATGAAACAAGAGAGAGATGTTATTTCGTCCATCATTGGAAATATAAACATGCAAAAGGTGGAGACATGTACAAATGTCAGCAGTGTTCTTATGAAGCAAAATATAAAAGTGAAATCGCCAAACATTACGAACGTATACATAAAAAAGATGGAGAAATTTACAAATGTCAGGAATGTTCATATGAGACGCGAATTAAAAGTTACCTTACCAAACATTGTAAATATCAACATACAAAAAATGCAGAAGTGTATAAATGTGAAGTATGTTCATTTAAAACACAAGATAAAAGTTACTTCACTCGACATTATAAAATTAAGCATTCCAAAGATTCAGAAGTGTATAAATGTCCTGAATGTGCATATGAAACAAGAGGGAAACATTATTTCACCCAACATTTTAAAATTAAACATTCTAAGGAAGGGGAAACGTACAAATGTAACGAATGTGATTTTAAAACAAGAGTTAAAGGTAGTTTAGCCGAACATTGGAAATATAAACATGCAAAAGAAGCAGAAATGTATAAATGTCCTGAATGTTCGTATGAAACGAAAAGGAAAAATCATTTGACTGCACATTTTGAATGTAAACATTCGAAAGATGGGAAAGTGTACAGATGTGAACTTTGTTCTTTTAAAACGAGATATAAATATGAATTGCCCAAACATTATAAAAAAAATAAACATACAAAATAAGATAACTTATTGTGAGGAATGTCTTTGGAAACAAGCATTAACAGCATTTGACTCTTCATTATAACAATAAACGTAAAAGAGTTGTGTGAAAGTATATAACTGTAACGAAAGGTCTGTGTGAAACTTAAAGTGCCCTTGCCGAACTTACTAAATCCGTTCACTCAGTTGGGGGCACAATAGATCTTTAATAGGTCACAGTGCATCTGACACCCTCACTATCAATAATAAAATATCCGTTCACTCAGTTGCAGTTGGAAGGACCTAATTAATTAATGAGTAACAACTGGAGTGTTTAATGAATGTTTAAGACGCTCTCCTTGTCAAAAGAGAATTAAACATATTTTAAGAAAACCTTATAAACTTGCACATGCAAAAACAGACTATAGAATTATTGCCGTTGATGTAACGTGTTCTTTCAATTTTAAGATTTTAATTGCCTAACTTTATTTGTCCATAGGTGAAGCTTTATTGTATTAACTAATTGTGGCTTTATGTATATTATTTATAAGGTACATCTTTTTTAGTAGATAGTTTGTAAAAATTTATTTTTATATTCCAAAACTAATATGTATAATCAAAATTTCGAATTTTATGTATTTTGATTGATTAAATATTAAATAAATCAATTTAATAAACAGCTTTTTGTATCTGCTTATGTGAAATTATTCTGGCATCGATTACTCCAATAACAGTTATCCTAATTAATATTGTTACGGGTCTCACACTTTAAATCCATCTCAAAATAACCAAATTGCAGAAAGTAAACAAATACAAGAAATACAAATTTACGTATCCAGATAAAGAACACTCGCGAGCAGTGCTTCCTTCCTTATAATATTAAAAATTAAAGTAATAATAAGAAATTGTTACACCAGTGGGGTGCGAAGTTTTGACCTATGTTGCCTGATTTAGTAGCTGCATTTGCATTAAAAAAAATTTTTACATTAATACTTTTCAATAGAAATTAAATTAATTGTAACTGAAGCTGACCAGACTCTGATTTAAATCTAAAAGTCAGGTCTGTGGTTAGGTTCTCTCTCCCCCCTGAAATCTAATATCTTATTGTTTTTCTTTACCTTCTATAATTATTATCTACAGAGTGGGGCACGACGAACGTCTCGGTCTGTGTAGCTTAAATCGTGCACAATTAAAAAAAAAAAAAATTGTGAATTCAAGTATTTTCTGAAATACGAAAGATACGGAAAAAAATTAAATAGTTAAATTGTCAAACTGGATGCGATACACAATGGCAAACACAATTTTTTTTCATGGCCAACCTGTTTAATGTAGAATACACAACTTTTTTCTTTTAAATGGGACACCTATATTTTTTTACAGATTTGTTTTTTAAATTATTTCCTGTTTACAATGATATATCACAAGTAATATATTTTTAAAAGTAATTATGTTTTCAAAGGTACTTATGTTATTGTTATACATAGTAAGCCGTGATATACAGGTGCACCATATATCCTTCTCTATATTGCTATCTCCTAACGCTAACAGATACAGGCTCGGTTAAACAAGTCCAAAGAAGCGCAGTTTTGTGGCCATCTCGAATCAGTCAAGACATACAAAATATCTGTGACCGTTCCTGAAATATCTTGAAAAAACTGAAAAATCGAGATTTCTTATTTTTTCCACGACCCGGGTTGGTTCATTTATAATGATTTAAATAAAGCTAAAAAAAAGTTACGGCGCATTTTGTAATGTTTTTTACAAGGAAGATTATCTGCTGACCACAGAACCCTATACCTCAGTCGACCAACAGATATAGTAATAAAACTGCGCAACAAACTTTTAAGGTCCAAGTAGTCACATCTGTAGGCAGATAGTGCCTTATTTATTGGTTACCTGGTTCCGGTAAACCAATGAGAAGGGCATTCTAAGGTTTGTGTATATAATTCTTGTGTATAAGGTCTGCCTACCTGGATTGTAAACTTACCGCGCACTTTTATTACTATATCTTTTGGCCGACTGAGGTATAGAGTCAGATTAGATAATTATCAGGTTAGGGTTCAAGTGTCTTTCTGGCTATGCTATACAGGTGTCCCAGCTCATTCGAGTCGGACTCTATAGGCCAAAAAAAATTTGCAAATTCTAGTACAGGATCACAATGACCATAATTTAAATTTATGGTCATTATATATATCCGCGTCTCCTACAGTTTCACTATGGCACCTATATAGGGGTGGAGGACGTACCTATACATAGTAACACCAGGAAGGTATTCATTTGCTTTGCAAATGAAAGGGAAGGCAACAAAACGGCATTAAAAATTAAAAAAAAAAAAAACGATTCTGAGAGTGCGATGAGAATACGGTCCCGTCAGAAGCGCGGATTAAATACCTCGAGTTTCGGAAATAACCACTTGACGACAATGCCAAGCGCTTCGAAGCGTACAGAGACGTATTGGCACTATATCCGCTTTCACATATCGTGTCCAGTCCACAGGGATTGATGCAATGATTTTTGGAATATAAATGCAAAATTCAAAATAAAAATCGTGCTACTGTTATTAATCTCAAAGATTTTCCTTGCCCTGAAAGTGAAGAAAAAAATAGCAAATCGACCGTAGTGTCAAAAAGGCCTTAGTTGTGACCTTAATATTAGTTTGCAATGGCTGTTTTTAGCTTCTTACCCACCCAGCTTACCCCTATTTCGCTCCTCGGCCCCGAAAAAATTGTTGGAACTTAGGAGACGCGGATGTATAATATTTACCAAATTTATTTTGGAGTATACAGAGACAGAAGAATGTCCCATATAAGTGGCATTTCAAAGTTATGTTTTTTTTTTAATGGAATGTTCCTATATATATGTTATTGCATTTTTAGATTGTCTGAGAAGAAAAAATAAGATTGGTTTTTACAGTTGCTGTTTAAATTGAGTAGTTTGTGAGCTATAAAGAAAATCGCAATTTTCAAAGTTCAAGGCCCTGTACAAGGAAAACGGCTTACATGTTCCTATTGAAACTTTTCCAGGACTATATCTTATGATGTAGATGAAATGATTCTACAGGGTGATAAAAAATCTGAGATTTCTCCACGCGTCGCCAAATAAAAAAAAAAAAACAAAGTACAAATGTTTCAAATAGGGACATGTAATGAGCCGTTTCCTTTGTACAGATCAACGGAACATTTGTGCCGTACTAAGGCGACACATAAAGAAGACTTGTATTTTTAATTAGTTATTATTAAATAAATGGACTGTATTTTTTGTTTAATAAATATGTAGTATATTTTACACTTTGATTTCATTACAACTTTATATAACTTAATACTTGGGTAATTAACCCTATTAACAATTTACTGTTATAAATTAGATAGGTACTTCGACTTAGGAAGATACCAGTAAACAGAAATCATGCATCATCATCAACACTCGACGCACTTCACTCTTGGCTCTTATTCTATTCACAGTTCGAGACATACTCGAAAGAGTATGTTTAATAATTTAATAATAATAATAATAATAATGAAGTAATAATATTTCATACTTGAAAGAGTATGTCTCACACACACCGTCCCAACAACTGGACGAGCATTGTTGCCACAATCAAATAAAAGTCCGTATGTAACATTAATCAATCAAAAAAACATAAAATTAGTAATTTTGATTACATTACTTTCAGAATATAAAAATAAATAGCTACAAACTATCAACTAAAAAAGATGTACCTTATAAATAATATAAAGTCACAATTAATTAATACAATAAAGCCCCACCTATGGACAAATAAAGTTAGGCAATTAAAAACTTAAAATTGAAAGAACAAGTTACATCAACAGCAATAATTTATTCTATAGTCTTTGCATGTGCAAGTTTATAATGTTTTCTTAAACTATGTTTAATTCTCTTTTGACAAGAAGGAGAGTATTATAAACATTCATTAAACATTCCAGTTGTTACTCATTAATTAATTAGGTCCTTCCAACTGAGTGAATGGATTTAGTAAGTCCGCCAAGGGCACTTTTAGTTTCACACAGACCTTTCGTTACACTTATATATATACTTTCACACAACTCTTTTATGTTTATTGTTATAATGAAGAGTCAAATGTCTGTTAAGGCTTCTTTCTTTCACAAGGACATTCTTCAGATTAATACGAGCTATCTTCTTTTGAATGTTTATTTTTTTTATAATGTGTGGTCAAATGATTCTTATATCTTGTTTTAAAAGAACATTGTTCACACCTGTACACTTTCCCATCTTTCTAATGTTTACATTCAAAATGTGCAGTCAAATGATTTTTCCTTTTTGTTTCATACGAACATTCAGGACATTTAAACACTTCTGCTTCTTTTGAATGTTTATATTTCCAATGTGAGGCTAAACTACCTTTAACTCTTGTCTTAAAATCACATTCGTTACATTTGTACATTTCCCCTTCCTTAGAATGTTTAATTTTAAAATGTTGGGTGAAATATTGTTTCCTTCTTGTTTCATATGCACATTCAGGACATTTGTACACTTCTGCATTTTTGGAATGTTTAATTTTGTAATGTATAGTGAAGTAACTTTTATTTTGTGTTTCATATGAACACACTTCACATTTATACACTTCCGCATTTTTTGTATGTTGATATTTACAATGTTTGGTAAGGTCACTTTTAATTCGCGTCTCATATGAACATTCCTGACATTTGTAAAATTTTCCATCTTTTTTATGTTTACGTTCATAATGTTTGGCGATTTCACTTTTATATTTTGCTTCATAAGAACACTCCTGACATTTGTACATGTCTCCACCTTTTGCATGTTTATTTTTCCAATGATTGACGAAATAACTTCTCGCTTTTGTTTCATATGAACAATCCTGACATTTGTACATTTCTCCATCTTTTGTATGCATACGTTTATAATGTCTGGTGACTTCATTTTTTAATTTTGCTTTATAAGCACATTCTGGACATTTGTACACTGCTGCATCTTTTGAATGTCTACATTTATAATGTTGGGTCAAAGCACTTTTATGTTTTGTTTCAAATGAACATTCCTGACATTTGTACACTTCTGCATCTTTAGAATGTTTACACTGATAATGTTGAGTCAAAGCATTTTTATACTTTGTTTCATGACCACACTCCTGACATTTGTGAAGTTCTGCTTCGTTTGAATGTATAAATTTATAATGTTTGGTGAAATAAGCTTTCCATTTTGTTTCATATGAACATTGCTGACATTTGTACACTTTCGCATCTTTTACATGCTTATGTTTGTAATGTTGAGTCCATTTGCTTATATCTTTTGTTTCATAGGTACATTCCATACATTTATACATTTGAGCTCGCTTTGAATGTTTGTGTCGATAATGCTTGATAAAATTATATCTCATGTTTGTTTTATATGGACAATGCGCACAGTTATATTTCTCCGCCTCTACTTCTGTTTTACTCTCAGACGATTGCAAATCGTTTTCTTGAACTTCAGATTGATCAAATCCATCATTGCGTTTTCTGACATCCTTAGTCCTCATCGGCTCCCAGCCTGGTTTATGATCCTCAATCTCAATTTCTTCTTTCAGGGGCATATATTCAGCTTCCACTGGATAAAGGTCACCTCTTGAGTCTTTGGGTTCTTGTTTCATTGGGCAGGAAGGTGGAGAAGTAGTATCTTCCGAATTATTTAATTCAGCACCTTGGCCATTTTCGCACTTCAACTTTGATGAGAGCAAGGAATCATCAAACTCAGCATCTTCTACAGGTTCGGTTTTGATAATCGTTTCTAGATGTTGTTGAACGCTACGATTATTGTTGGTTTTATTTAAACTAGAATTCATGATGTTGATCTTTCAATTTTATTTGCAATTTTTCTTTCGGTCAAAGAAAAACGAAAACGGTAACCCATAACCCTTTTCTTAGATTAGGTTAGGTGTCCACCAAGGACATAGACCTATGCCCGTATTCACAAACGATAATTTCCAAAATAATTACGTAATCAATCTCCCCATCTCATTCTATTGCAAAAAAACTGCATATCTCCATCTCACTCATTTAAATAATTACGTAATTATTTAGGAAATTATCGTTTGTGAATACGGGCACTAGAATATAATGGACGAACCCAACCCTTGAGACTAAAATTTGTTGCCAACCAAAGTTAGGCAACCATACATACAAGTAAGGGCAAAGAGACGTATTCAATTCAACAATACAAATTCAAACAAAGAATAATCAAAAATTCCGCATTCTTGGTGTTTTTTGAGTGATAGAACAATAATTAATGTTAATATTATTATCTGACATTAGTATAAATAAATAAATATTTATTATTGGCCTTGTATGGAAATTGTAGGTGTATAACAAATAGATCTGATTTTAATATCCATACTGGTTAAAAGCATATTTATATTTACTTTAAATATCTTCTCTGTCGATTTAAAATTTAATATTAATAATGGTCCAGTCTTGTGCAGCTTATAATTATTGTGTAAATCGTGTATCAAAATTAACAGATATATGCCCGTATTCACAAACGATAATTTCCTAAATAATTACGTAATCAATTATCCCCATCTCATTCTATTGCGAAAAAACTGCATATCTCCATCTCACTCATTTAATTAATTACGTAATTATTTAGGAAATTATCGTTTGTGAATACGGGCAATATATTTTCATAGGTAAGTGAAACATTTTATCTCTGTAATTGTAATAAATAGTTAATCTATTAGAATTACCCTATAAAAACAAATAATAAAGTCGTGTTATTATAATTTTTATGCATTTATTTTCTTATTCTTTAAAAATAACCATGTTCTTCCTATAAAATACCTATGTGTAATAAAAACAAAAAATTTGAATTTCGTATTATTTCTTCATATATTATTTAGTAGTTTTTGCCCTTACAAGAAATGTTGGTTGCCTACCTTACACAATAAGGTAGGCAACCAACATTTCTTGTAAGGGCAAAAACTACTCTTACACTGGCATGGCAACAAACTTAGTACAGTAAAGCATTGACAACTATCAGTCCATTATATTCTAGGATTTCTAGGTCTATGGTTATGTTACCCGAATCCTGAAGTCCCGAACCATTGTTTGTTACCCGAACTCCGAAGTCCGAATGAATGTTACCTGCTGAGGTGATAAAAACTAAACTAAAAAATCAGTTTACAAGTTTACAATAGTTATTAATTAATTATAATAATTTTATTATACTTTCCTTTCTGCACTTAGCCGTTCTATTATTTTAAACAGTATAATAAGATTAATCAAAGACGTGATCCACATAATTTACCTACCAAAGATTTAGATATGAAGTATATTTTGGGATGGGATAGTATGTAATTAATTATTACAAATACCTGTATGGTATACCTCAATATCCACTGATAATTCATCAATTTTTCGAAATTCGGTGAAATAATAACCCAAAAAGGCACAAAAATGGCAGCAGTGCTGAAGAAGCGAGCCCTTGCAGAGTACAGTCAAATTTTGCAGGTTTGTATAATTTAATTTGGACATTCTTCGGTTTTTCATATGAAATAAGGCAATTGAAAGCACTACAAACAATTTTTGAATTTTTGCAGGATTCAACTCAACAGATTCCTCTGAAACGACTTAGATTAACCAAGAAACCACAGACAGGTTTGGGGAATTCATCCCTCGCGTTGATAAGCTGCTTAGAAGGATGCAAGAACAGTACGGAAGCTTTAGGAACACTCCTACGTGTATCAGATTCATTTGACTTGGAACCGCAAGATGTACCAGAGGCCGTCCGGAAACTGACAGATCATTTCAAGAACGAGAGTGAATCTGTCGTCCGCGTCAAAATTTTATCGTTATTATCCGATATTGGACACATTGATCATTGCACTGAGGTAGTGAACATCATTGAGGAAACCATACTGCTCTTGAAAAACGACAAGTCTCACAAGGTCATTGCTCAAGGAATGAATACCGTTCTTAAGCTCGGGAAATTGATTACGGACGTTGCCTCGAATGTGCACCAAAAATTAGCCGAAGTAGCAAAATGTTACTTGAAAGACATCAGTCACGCCGTGAAATGTAAATGTCTTGAAATTATCGGTACTCACTCTCCAGTCTGTTCAGATCGAGAGGCAGAAGCGGTCCTAAATTTAGTCAGTTCGTATTTCAATAATGATGACGCACGAGTCAGGAGTCAGGCGTTTTCTACTTTGATTGCAATGCACGAAAGGAACTTCAAATTGAACCCGACTATTTATGTGGAGGTTTGTAAAGCTCTCAAAGATGATTATGAAATCGTTAGGAGTGTGGCTTTGAAACTCATTTGGTTGTTAGGGAAAACTTACCCAGAGAAGTAAGTTATACTTACCTTTTAATTTAAATAGTTTATTTGTTGTAATCAAAATATGGCAGAGTTAAATTTGTGATATTCAGAGAAAACTAGCTGTTACGTAAAAACAAAAATTTATTTAGGTTCATTGAAACTCTTCTCTCTTTTAGTGAAATATTACTTCCCGGCAGTGAACATGAAATAAGGTTAATAGACGATGCTTTTGGAAAAGTATGCAATGGTGTCACAGATTTATCAATGCATGTCAGAACCATGGCAGTTAAACTCTTAGGTTCCATGACGTTGGTTAGTGCGAGATTCTTAAATCAGACTTTGGATAAGAAGTTAATGTCCAACATGAGAAGAAAAGTAAGTATACAACGGATTGATTGGATGGTTAAAGACTTAACAGCAGATGATAAATATTTTTAATGTTTCCAGCGAACTGCTCACGAGTTAGCATGGGAAAACGTAACAAGTGGAGAGTGGGCAAGCGGCAAGAAGTGGGCCGATGATGCTCCCAGGGAAGTATTGGACGCAGACAGCATAAACTTGATGAGTAGTGGAGCTTGTGGAGCCTTTGTTCATGGTCTGGAAGATGAATATTTAGGTTTGTTTGCGTTATATTTATATTGAAACAATTGGGTACTAAAAATAAATAATTATTTTTAGAGGTTCGATCTGCAGCAGTTGAATCACTCTGTCAGCTGTCATTGAATAATCCACAGTTTGCTAATCTATCGCTCGACTTTTTGGTAGATATGTTTAATGACGAAATTGAAGATGTGAGATTAAAAGCGATCGATAGTCTTCGATGTATCTCAGAGCATATTATATTGAGAGACGATCAACTGGAAACAATTCTTGGTATGAATTATGAAATTGTTTTTTTTTTTGCTTTTTTTATAATAATTATTGATTGATTGTTTGATTAGGCGCTCTGGAAGATTTTTCCCAAGAAGTCAGAGAAGGTCTCCATAGAATGCTTGCTTCTTGCAAGATGTCGACTACAGCCGGATTGAAATTGTGCGTGGACAAACTTTTAGACAACCTTAAGAAATATCCACAAGACAGGCGGTCCACTTTCAAGTGTTTCCAGAGGATAGGAGCTCAACATCCGGAGTTGGTTTTACCTCTTGTACCGCAACTGTTAAATATACATCCCTTCTTTGATATGGCTGAACCTGACGTCGAGAATCCACAATGTATCCTTTTTAACAGTCGTAAGGATTTTGTAACAATATGACATAGACTTGATTCTATCTCAGTGTCATTTGAAAAACTTGGCTAGGCTGAGAGGTACTAAAAGAAGAAAAGGGTACCATTGCAGATCTTTTTTATGAACCTTGAGAATTTACTGCTGCTTAATAGAGAAGCATTTTTTTAAATCAACTCTACTAACAGACTGACTTCACTAACTCCTTACTAGCACTTGCCAACAAACTGATCTCACTCTTCTGATAGGATTGTGATGGCTACAACATAAACAATAAAAGTCGCTTGTCAGTCTTGTCACTTGGGCTTCACCAGGAGAACAGAGCACTTCAAGAGAGGACATTTTTGTCACCTTTTATGATTATGGTATTGATGATTAAGCCAAACTGGAAATGGCCTTCAAAAAATCAAAATTGGTTACTGTCTTCAAGTTCCAAGTCTACCGTGTAACTAATTCTGCCACTTAAATCCATGGTCACTAGTCATTATGTGTAACAGAGACGAGCAAATTTGGATGTTGAATGATGCAGTGATTAAAAAAATTTAAACCTGATTTCTTCACAGGTGACCAGACACTTATTAGAACCTGATAGGTCAGATCATTTATCAAACCTGATAGGGTCAGATGATTTATCAATTATCATTGTTATATAAAATAGTCATGGATTTAGTGACCCAATTAACTCCACAGTAGACATGGATCTAGATGCGGCGTTTCTAACTGAGGTTAACTAGTTAATTGCCTGTTAACAGGTTAATCATCGGTTAACATCAGCTGTTAAAGTTTTATAAAAAGCACATCTCTATTCTCTGATAGCATTCAAAACGCCACTGTCTATGTATGAACTGTGTGTTCTTATATTAGCAGGTGATTTTCTAGATTGACATTCCAGAGAGAACAGTTGTCAAATCATGAGAACTGTTTATACTTCTATAACCTCGTCAATAAATGTAAACAAATCTAGACGATTCAATCTCGTAACAATATTTTTCCTCAATAACCTTATAGATATCTGCATTCTTATCTTAATTTTGAATGCAGCCAAGTTTTCCCCGACGATTTCACCTTTATTAGAGCCCCACACTCTCCGGCATTATGTCTACTTAAGAGACACGATGCCTACTCTGGTGCCCGTGTTGAATTACTCAAATTCGGACGTGGCAACCATTTTAAGGCCGGCGAGTGTTCCTGAAAGTTTGGCGTTTCTGAAAAATATTGTAGATTTACTTGACATGGCTAAACATATTTCGAGGTAGGTTAACATAATTCTTCTCTTTACAAAAGTGCCTAAATAATATTTATCGTACATTCCAGTCTGGAAAGTGCACTTCTTAGTACGGCGAGGGAACATCTGAATCGACTGAGTGAAATGGATTCGGCCGTTTCGGGAACAGCTCAGTTTGCGTCTTTCTTTATCGGATCGAAGCTTCTATTGTCGCAAATCCTTCGAAAAGGTCACTGGGCCAATCCCAGATCATTAGCCACTCAACAAGCTAATAATCTCAAAAGCGATATAAATAAATTATTGGAACATTGCTTGAAGTTGCAGTTCTTTTTCGTCGGTTTAAATGAGCAGGAACAGTGCACCGTAAGACAGTTCAGATTGAAAGTGTTGGCTTTGAATCTGGTTTATGTCGTCAAAGGTATAGTAAACACATTAAGTAAATAATTAGAACAATGTTTCATGATCTTTTTAGGAAGCAATGCTTCAGCACTGGCTCCCTGTCATCATTTCTTGTCGGAAGTAGAAGACATGCAAAAGAGTCTAGGCGTGACAGGCGTTGAACCTGATTCATTCACTACAGCCATATTTAAGGAACTCTCCGTGCTAGAAGAACCAAAACCTGGAACAGTTTCTCGCATTTTGATGCCAATTTTATTTGAAACGGACTTGGGTAGTATACCGCGACCTAGCATTAATGTAAGTTGATTTTAGAAGTTTCACTTTCACGTTTTAACATTTTTTTAATTGTTAGATCCGCATGAGCTCCGCCGTAATTTTGGAACCAACCGGTCAGATTGACACGTCTTTAAAATTCACAGCCGGACTGATAATGGCAGTTCATCTAGATGCCGAGCTGAGACATTTGTCAGATCCGAGTC
Source organism: Malachius bipustulatus (assembly GCA_910589415.1). Taxonomy (NCBI): domain Eukaryota; kingdom Metazoa; phylum Arthropoda; class Insecta; order Coleoptera; family Melyridae; genus Malachius; species Malachius bipustulatus. Next base: position 24,283,360 of record OU342631.1, on the reverse strand, counting down.
GAGTCAGAATTAAAGTCAAATATCCAGATCAAAAAACGCAAGTTATTCTTCCCAGACCGTCCCATTTGAAGCCTTTACCTTCAGATGGTAACGAAGGTAAATATTTGAATCAGCACCCTTGCAAAAAATAAAAAATATGTTATTCCTTCCAGAGCCGACAGTGGGACACAACATCAGGCTTCTGACGTCCGTATTGATTTCTCATCAAGTGTGGTCCGAAGCTTGTAACATTGAATTGAATATCGCGCTTGCGATTCCAGAAGCAGATATCGGAAAGAGGAAGGTGGCAGTTGATACCATGCCTACCCTTCTTAATTTGTGTAAACCTGTGAAAGTTAGTGTGGCTCCTAAGCCAATTAAGAAGACTCTGTAAGGTTTAACGATTGGTTTCAAAATGTATGGTTAATTTGTGGAAACAAAAGGTGTAATGACAAAGGAACTGGGAATTTATAAAAAAAATTAGGAGTAATCTTGAAAAAATATCAGGACTATTTCTTCTTTAATAATTATTATTATGGTTTATTAAATTTGATTAATTTTTAATTATTGATTATTAGTTTATATAATTTTAACTAATAACTTTGTACAATATTAATATTGAAAATAATAAAAACTATTATTTCTATTAAAAAGTGTTACTGTTAGAGACAGAATTAGCAAGGAAAAGACAAAAAACCTCAAGAATCCAAATTTAAGAAAAATTGGGTAATACAGTCAAACCTGGATAAGACGGACACTGAATAAGGCGGAAATCTGTCTATCACGGAAATTTTTCCCGGTCCCGAATTAAGCTATACACATTACATGTTAACTTCCACTGCTCAAGCCGGAAACTGCGTAACGCGGAGACGGAATACGTTTTTTTAACCTTATGCACGCAATTTCACCTGCATAAGACGGAAGCGGACCGACGTCGCCACCCTTTACTCTTTACCTCCGCATGTTCTCGCGCGTCTATCCTACTCTCACTTCTCGGAATTTTTATTGCGACAATAAAAACTGTCTGTAGGTACTTATGCACTTCCTGTTTAGTCCTGTTCGGATTCAATTTTAGTCAATTCTAAACTCTCCAACTGTGAGCATCAAATTATTTTTAGTAGGTACAACATTCGATATGTCTGCAAATAAAAAATTCAACACTCTAACACTGAAATCTTTAGAAATCTATTTTAATAGATTTAATTATGTGCTATGAAAACAAAAAATTAGCGTTTAGCTTCTCGCGGAAAAATATATGTGTGGTAAAACACAAGTTTATGATATTTTGAAGAATAAGGACAAAATAAAATCAGATTGGTTCGTGGGAAAACATTCTATCGATACTAAAAAAAAATGTACGTACTGTGGGGCATTTTCCGTGCTAAGCAGGTTTGTTTCCGGTTTAGACAGGTGTTGTTTAAGCCGGAAACCTGTATAAGACGGAATTTATTTTCGGTCCCAGGCGTTTCCGGGTTATACAGGTTTGACTGTAACTTTAAATTTTGAACAACTTTATCGATATTTAATTTTGAGAATTCTTTTAGTTCTGATGATATTTTTATGATTAGAAACAGGTTGTACCCCTACAAGCTGTTCATTTATTTTTATAAGAACTTGTATCCATTATAATTTATTAACGGCCAATATTATAAACTCTGGTTAAGTTAACTGGCCGATTTCTGTGGTCGTTTGTGGAGAAGATATAGACTATAGGTCGAAATTATTGCAATTTAATTACTCTTGGCATAAAAGGGATTACAAAAATTTTAATAAAAGTTCATCGAGGTCAATATTAGCTTCAAAATCGGGCACAGAAATCTACCAGTTAACTTAACCAGCGTTTATAATATTGGCCGTAAATGCAATCACTTTCTAAAATTTCAAATATAACATGAAATTTTTGCTTCTGTTGCCAGGTTTTCACATTTTGACATTTGACAGCTGTCACCAATCATTTACGTCAGTTTAATCAGATATTCACCTATTCAGATTTCACCCAGAGCATTGAGCATCATAAATGATTCAGCAAAATATTTTTCAAATCTGCTTCAACTTTTATGGGGACTTTCTTAAATATCAAGTATCAAAAGCAGTTTATTGAAAAAAATTACAAAACTAAAATCTTAAACTACTAGTGCATTAAAATCTCCATCTGCACTAATCGACTATTTGTGTCGCCCGGAAGACGATACGGCAGCATTCCTGTGAAATTGGTAATCAGCTTTGCTTGATTTCTTAAATAGCCGAGTTGCTGAAATAAATAAATAATCAATAGCCAGTTTTTGACGCTTATTTAAATAAATCGAACTTATTTTGCTTGGATTTAGCCTCACCGTTTCAACTGATGTATCCTGGTACCTGTTAGGAACATGTTCCATTTGCTTCAGTTTCTGATACTGAGAGAATATTATGTTCATTGTAGCCAGTAAAATATCCGGTATTATCTTGCACACGTCGACATTAAGTCTTGAGAAACTCTGAATTCTTTCTTCAAGCTCGTGCGTTTGCAGGGGAATAATTTGAAGATCAGCTAATGCCTACAAAACAGATAATGTTAACTAACACAAGTCATAATAATTATTATCAGAATTAGATGTTGACTAACCTTTAAAGCTTGCGGAAACTGTTTGCTGTGATAGTAATCAAAGAACACGGTTAGATCTTTGAGTTTAAGGAACGAAGTAACGAGATTTGAAGACGCAGTGTATCCCTCCCGAGCATATCTGTCTGCCAGAACGAACGCCTTTTCTCTAAGACGATCCCTTGTCGAGCCCGATTCTTCCTTCAGGTGCACCACTTGGGAAAGAAGAGTGCAGAAAAGACCAAACACCTCCTCTTGGTTCTGAAAGTGACACATGCTCAAGAATTAACTGAGGTGATCATATTAAACATAACCATCACTTACCCCGGCAATATCATATAAATCGATTGCTTCTGCAAACAATCCTTTCTTAACTAGCTTATCGCCTATACTTTGTGCGATTATCTCTGCAGTTAAATTACCGAAATGAAACTGATCGATCAGCCCTTTAGAACGAACAGTATTGGCCTGCACTTTGCCCAAGATCTGCTCATATTGCTTCGTTTCGATGGCTAAGTCCGTCACGCAAGTCTTGAAGAGATTTTCATCGTTGGTATCGGTGAACTTCTTTAAGAGGAAATAATAATGCAGCGCTTCGTTCAAGTTGGTTGTTTCAAATTTACGAACGTATATCATGATCAGACGGGCAAGATTGAGCCGACGTGCCGGTTTTATGTCTCCCGGATCGATGAAGACTGCAGATAATGTTATTATTGAATCTGTTCAACAGAAAACATAAATAATAAACTTACTAAGTGGTGAGCTTGTATCATGTGGTCCGGCCAACATGTAAATCTCATTAAGGACGATAGCCATGTGAACCCCATGGACTCTATACCTCTCGATACGGGCTAAAAATTCTATGGCCGCTTCGAACTGTCCCGTCAGAGCAAGTACTTGGAAATATAAATGAGGCTGGTTTAATGCATCATAGTGACTTTCTCCGTAGTCTTCCAAGATCATTCTCTGTAATAAGTTGAGGGTAAAGTCACCTGTAATACTAAAATTGAACTAACTAACCTGAAGATCATTATACTTGATGTGATCGTCCTTATCATAATCGGCTCTAACCAGACAAAGTTTCAGCCATAGATAATCGTCTGCAGTACGAGCCACTTCTGAGTGCTCATCTGCTATATCGCAGCACCCGAGCACAGAATACACAATCCTTTTGTAAGGATCAGTTTCATTTCTTACACTGCGACGATAACTGAATCTAAAAAAAAACATTTTAATATCTTTAAACAGCAATTAACCCCCAATAAACAGAAAGTGAACTGTTCACCTGATATTGGCCTCCAATTCAGCAATTCTGGAAGGTGAAGCGTTATTCATCTTTGCATCCAGCAAATTGATCAGATCTTCAAAAGCGGCCGCTTTAAACTTGAGGCAATAGATAGTGGCCGGAATGTCACCAGATCGCAGGCAGTAATATACCATGGGCCAGAACGGTCGGTCCTCGATCAACCCGTCGATCAGACCCGAATACTCGCCCGGCAAGCGGATGGCCACGTAACTACGGACCAGCGGATATGTGCCCGGAGTTCCTCCTCGTCTTGCCAGCGTCAGGTTCTCGTTTATTATATTGTTCATGAATGTTTTATATCTGAAGATATAAAAGAATTCATTATGAGTGAATTGAATTTCAATCAAGCAAACCGAAGATACTGATACTAACCTATCTTCTAAATATTTCTTTCCTTGGTTCACGAGCGCTTCCACAGTTTGCTTAGAGTATCTGCTTTTGATAACATCTTCTGATTGTGGGAAAGGGGGTAATTGTAACATGTATCTCAGTATTTCCCACATGTCTTTAACTTTCTATAATAATTGAAAAAAATGGATTTAGTAGGTAAGGTACTAATACATAGTTAAGTAAAATTACTTACAGCATCTTTAAAATCATCAACAATAGACAATATACTTTTGAGTAAGCTTGTTTTCTGCGAGTTTCTGCTGACATCGCAGTTGTAAGCGATTATTTTCGCCGCGTACACAGATTCAGGTAGCCCCAAATGTGAGGAGGTCATAGGAGGAGGATCCATGAAAAAACTTTTATGTTTCCCTAGTTCAATGAAAGAACCAGAAGGACCAATCATCGCATTCAATATTTTACGTTTCTCTTGCTTCCATTCAGCGGCTTGGTGTTCCCATGAAGTCTTGTACACTCTCTTCATAACCTGGTTTTAATAAAATGAATTCTAAGTCCAGAGTTCAAATTAAACAATAAAACGAGAAGTTACCTGTTTATGTTCTTCATCGATTACACCCATTATACAATTCTGTAGTTCATTTTGCAGTAAAAGATTCAGATCCACTTCTTCAACTGCTGCAGCAGGTTCACATGTTCGTTTAGAGCTAATGCATTCCAACTTCTGCACTATTTTTGGCAAATCGATCCCTTTTGACCCCAGAAGTAAGTTTCTACAATTTGAATTATAAAATTGGTAAATAACCGATCATGTACTAGTCAGGTCAGGTGAGGACATGCCATTTTAATAATAATATAATTAATTAGAATATTGAACTACATTTTTACACTCTATAGAACGCTCTAACAGAACTCTGGAAGGCACAGTAGTGGATTTCAGCTAGCCGGGATCTTATTCTTAAACATTCCTGGTTAGACGGTATTATAGGTCTCTGCAATAAATGCAGGGACTCTAATCTAATGAAGGAATCCTACCTAACAGTTCAGTTGCTTCTAAAGCTAGCTCTAGATAATCTAAACAGCTTGAATTCTTATTGTGATCTATAACCAGAATACTCACGCCTGAATGTCTTTAGTGCCTGTTTGTGCTACTCGAGTGTACAATTCATTTGAAGCCTCTAGGACTTGACGTAATGAACGTTCAACTTTTGGCAAATCCGAGGTTCCTTCCATTTCAGCTGCAAGCTTTTCAGCTTCCTGAAGAAGCTCGGTGAAGTCACCCATCTTTTCAGAAACTTGCAACCTAAAAAATGAACAAGTAAGTCAATAAACATGAAATTTGAGGTAAGAAAAAAGATGAAGGGGGCCTAGAGGTTAACATGTTTGCATTAATAATTATTATTGTAATCTATTCATGCGTATTGTTGATTAATTGAAGTTCAAGAAGAATGATACGTAAAATAATTACCGTTATTGTTTAATAATAATTTATTGGATATTATTTATTCACACTGCCGCACTTTTTGTTTTAATTTAAACAATTTAATTTTTTAGCCGGTTAAAAGTTGGGTTATTTTTGACGTTTGACAATTGACATTTGACGTTGATAGAAATATTTTCTGTTTCTACTTTATTGGCCTTAGCACTTTTGTAAATATAGCCACTTGCAAGTTTTCAAATTACTATTTGACTAAAGTCGAGACGAGAGACATCAGAGTCCACTAATCATTGATTGCTGGGAACCTGCATTACCGACACTAACGCTTACTAGGGTAGCGCATGCACTCGTTCACATTTACCTACTTAGCATGGTTATGTTTGAACAGCTAGATGTCATATTTTTGGCACATTTGATCACAGGCGTAGGTATCAAGTGGAAAAAAGCAAAATTTGAAAAATGAAACAAAATAATAACACGAATAGAAATCAAGGAAAATCCTCTTTCAGTGGGTATTAAAAACATATTACGGATTTATAGGATCTACGAAGCTGTTTTTAGTATTGGGTATAATTTTTAATTTGATATCTAACGTGGTGACTGAGAAAAAGCGTCTTGGTAGACACACGAACGGCAGTGTGATCTTAGTACCCCTATAATAATTAGACCCTCCCATACTGTTCCTTAAAAATAAGATTCATCAAGATGTAATAAAACCTACCTGACCGCAACTTTCAGGAATACGAAAATTCTGAGCTCCGTATATTTTCTGCAATCATAACTGTCTACTGAAGGGGCTGGGTGCATTTTTTTTGTCCAGAAACTCCGAGTAACAGGTTGATAGAGGATTATAATGAGTTCAAAATATTAAGAAAGTTACCTTTAGGCAACGCGAACAAGTAGAAAGCCGGGTCATTATGGAGAACGGGAAGCACGCCTCCATCGTCGTGTGTCCGACGGAGTGCGAGCTTCCTGTTCGAGCGCATATGTACGAATATACGCGTATTAGGGCAAGAATGACACTTTAAGGCCTTATTTCTCGACTATTACTTGCCGGCGCAAAAATTCAATGGTACCTTGATACTCCTAGAGACACAAGCTATCCGATAGTATAAGCCATTTCGCCCTATACCCATGCCGCTCATCTCCATAATTACCGAAAGCCGTCTTTTTATTGTTAGAGCATATCCTCTAATTAACGTAGCAAAAGTTTACCATTTTTTTAAATACGCAGACTTAATAATAAATTATGTGAATTTTTAGACAGTTGTACGTTTATGGAAAATCTGACGTTTTTGAACTTAAATTTGACATTCCCAACTTTTTGTGAGAATGAGAATGCGCTACGCCTATTTTTATAGTAAGCGTCAGTGTCGGTAATACAGGTTCCCTAGATTGATCCCTCTTGGTCACGGAGGATATACAGGGTGTCCCATAATATGTGGGCTATCTCCCGGATTTGGGTAAATTTCGTAAAAATAAATGAAAAAATAGCTATAAAATTAATTCCTCAGAGACACCTCTACAAAGATATTAGCTGTTGAAGTTGAGGGTTGAAAATCAATTTTTTGCAATAACTTTTTTATTTCTTGACCGATTTTGATAATTTTTGGTTTTATTTTGTATTATTTTGGACTGTTTAGAAAAGTGTTTCATAATCTTTGGTAGCACATACATAGACCTCGGGATGGCATAACCCCCTCATTCACTTGAAAGAAAACAATAAAAATAATAATTTTACAGTTTTTTAAGGTTAATTTTCTTTTTATTTGACATTTTTTACATAAAAAATGTCTCTTTATTTATTTTGATAGAGCGAACCGTTATCGAGATAAACGTCCTTCTAATAGGTGATGCGCCGCAGGAACCTTCCAAATTTCAAGTAAATTTTAACAAGATGGCTGTAGCCATACATAGACCTCGGGATGGCATAACCCCCTCATTCACTTGAAAGAAAACAATAAAAATAATAATTTTACAGTTTTTTAAGGTTAATTTTGTTTTTATTTGACATTTTTTACATAAAAAATGTCTCTTTATTTATTTTGATAGAGCGAACCGTTATCGAGATAAACGTCCTTCTAATAGGTGATGCGCCGCAGGAACCTTCCAAATTTCAAGTAAATTTTACCTTTCTTTGTACCTTTGACAGTAAATTGAGCAGGAAACAAAACAATAACTTAATTAAATACACGTCAAATAGTGTCAAAGATTTCATTTCATGCAGATTCAATTCTAACTGATTTTAAAATGAGTTACACAAACGCTGAATACGCAGAAAATCAGTTAGAACTAAATCTGCATGAAATGAAATATTTGACACTGACGTGTATTTTATTAAGTTATTGTTTTGTTTCCTGCTCAATTTACTGTCAAAGGTCAGACATCTTGTTAAAATTTACTTGAAATTTAGAAAGTTCCTGCAACGCATCACCTATTAGAAGGACGTTTATCTCGATAACGGTTCGCTCTATCGAAATAAATAAAGATACATTTTTTATGTAAAAAATGTCAAATAAAAAGAAAATTAACCTTAAAAAACTGTAAAGTTATTATTTTTATTGTTTTATTTCAAGTGAATGAGGGGGTTATGCCATCCCGAGGTCTATGTATGTGCTACCAAAGATTATGAAACACTTTTCCAAACAGTCCAAAATAATACAAAATAAAACCAAAAATTATGAAAATCGGTCAAGAAATAAAAAAGTTATTGCAAAAAATTGATTTTAAACCCTCAACTTCAACAGCTAATATCTTTGTAGGGGTGTCTCTGAGGAATTAATTTTACAGCTATTTTTTCATTTATTTTTACGAAATTTAGCCAAATCCTAGAGATTGCCCACATATTATGGGACACCCTGTATAGAGGTTACGGTTTACACACTGGCACACTGCCCGCCGCTACTGAAAACAGCACAGTTTTTACACAAGGTTTTAGTTTTATCGGGGACCGCCGCCGATGCGCTACTGTTGCATTTAGTCCGACTACCGACCGGCCAGACCGCGGTAAAAATGGTAAAATGACAACTTGATCAGCTAAGTGGCTGTTTTGTGATATATTTTCATGAACACATTAATATAGGTACATTATAATTAAACTATAATTTAAATTTTATAATAATTTTTAAAACCTTAATATACAATCACTTTTTTATTATTATGTCGGTCACGTTATTTGTAATAATCCAAGGTATTATTTGTATAAAATTGGGTTTTAGGTAAAATTGATTAATAAATAAAACAATAAGCTTGAAATTAATGTAATTTGTAAACATTTTTCATCATGAAGCTGTATACTTTCTTCACCATATTACGTACCTTACTAGGAGAAAAATTACATATGACCAAAGACACTTTTCCCCTTGTACTTTCCCCTTCTCAACTTTTTTTTTGTCATCTGTCTCCCTTACAAGCACAGCCACTTCCTGATCATTTATGTTTATGGTTAAAATTGAACCCGGTGACAAAGAGCACATCACTATTCAGGTTTCAGTACCACAAATGAAATTAAACCTTAATGAAATTAAAAAACTTTGGACAATCAAAAATTATACTACTAAAAAGCCTTTATAATATCACAATAATTGCATTCATCCCACTTTTCTGCAAAAGGGTAAAACAAAATAACTCTTAAGATTTTTTTTACAAGAATAAGTAAGGCTACAGAAAGTGGACGTCGTCAGTTGGCTGGGCTTATGGAAATGGTGCCAAATAAACAAGCATTTGACAGTTACAGGTTTGCCAAATTTCTGACATTTCTAACTGTCAAATTGTAATGAATTTTTTAAAAGTTATTCTACGTTGTCTTAAATATGAAGTATTTAAAAATAATCACATATCTAATGACACTCTCTCTAACTACTTAATGAATAGGAAATCATATATTAAAAATAAAGACTGTCGTTAAGCCTTTTAATAGAAGGGAAATCATACGGCCAATAGAGTTTATTTCTATATGTTAGGAGTGCTGAGATGCTAGCGTTGTTATGATTTAATTCAATCCAATCGATGGTAATTGCATCTAGAGAACCACATTCATCATATTATGAACTTCAAACTTCTACTAAATCACGACAACTGGCAACAATGGCAGTGTCAATGGTTTGTTTATTAAATAAACAATTTTTGGAACCATTTCCACTTAACCCCGCTCCCCGCTCAGTGATGTCATACTGACAGCGAAACAAAATTCGAATAATTTTGTTACTCTCAAATCAAATTCCAAGACAATAATAAATTGTAAAACAATTACAACAAATCATCATTACTATATAAAAAAATGTTCTCTTTGACAGCAACAAAATTTATTCGAATTTGGCATGTCATGGCTACTGATATGTTTTATTTTGAAATATTTCAATTGTTTTTTCAATAATTAAAAAAGCATTAAGTTAGAAAGTTTTTAGTAGCAGCGCGTTCGGGAAAGAATGCCCTTTCAATAGACGACACGACCATTGCCGTCCTTGTAGAATGTAGATTAAATGGTGCATGAGCGGCAAACTGCAATAATTACTTATGTGATTTCCCATGTTATTCCCCTAAGTATGTCCCGCTTTGAAAGTTGTCACAAGGATATTACTTCAATTGTTAGTTTTTCATGAGAGAATAAAATAAATATCAAATTACCCGAAAATTATACATTAAACGCTCAATATAAATATAAGGACCTACAGCTTTTTACTCAACTGATGCAAACATTTTTTAAAACCACGTAGACCACTGACCAAGAAGGAACTATCGTGACACACTTAGGTATATCAACTATATCGATTAGCTCACGAGGGAAACTAGGTGACTTGAAACACGCAAGTACGCCATACAGCGGAGAAAATTGATCTGATTTTTAGGGAAAAATCCAGGTGGAGATACATCGGTTTGGTCGATAATATTAATGCAATAAATATTCAGCCAAGCTCATAGTTTTAGTTCCATCCCAACTCTCCACGACATTACCTTACACTGCAACTTATCGTGGAGATTAATGTTCCAGTAAAATATATTAATGTGCATCTAATTATATACATGGCGTTATTTTAATAGTTCTTCTTATCGGCTTTAGCTTTTCTAGAGCAAGGCGCTATTTACTTTACTTTTTAAAAATGAGAGCAGTGCTAATTGATTTTTTTAATCAGAAGCAATAAAACAGTTTTTAAACAGCAGATGAGTGATGTAAAGATGGTGCGTAACAAGTATGACGTCAAAAGGACTCGCAGTTTCAGGAAAACATACCCGGAATATAAACAAGCTCAAGCTAATCCTTGGCCTCCTTCTTCCACTACTCTGAGTGGCTTAGGTAAACATTTCCGAATTATTTTCATTTAATACTATAATAAGAGAAATATTAAACATTGTGCTCTGTCATAGTATACAGGCCTGTATACTATGACATATATATATAATAAGCTGGGACACCCGGGTGTCCCAGCTTATTCGAAGCGGTCTCTGTAGGCCAAACGATGGATTTTTTCCAAAAAAAATTTGCAAATTCAAGTACAGGATCACAATGGCCATAATTTAAAATTATTTTGGAGTATACAGAGTGTCCCATATGACAGTGGCATATCAAAGTTATGTTTTTTTAAATGGAATGCTCCTATGTTATTGCATTTTTAGATTGTCTGAGAAGAGGAAATAAGATTGGCTTTTACAGTTGGTGTTTAAATTCAGAATTTGTTGAGTTATAAACAAGTGAAAATCGTAATTTTTCAAGTTCAAGGCCCTGTACAACGAAAACGGTTCAAGATAGCGAAAAACGGCTTACATGTCCCTATTTTACCTTTTCATGTACTATCCTATGATGTAGATAAAATGTTTATACAGGGTGATAAAAAATTTGAAAAATTCTGAGATTTCTCCACACGTCGCCAAATAAAAAAATCAAAGACAGTACAAATGTTTCTACACCATAGGATAGTACATAAAAGTTAAAATAGGGACATGTAAGCCGTTTTTCTCTATCTTGAACCGTTTTCGTTGTACAGGGCATTGAACTTGAAAAATGACGATTTTCACTTGTTTATAACTCAAAAACTTCTGAATTTAAGCACCAACTGTAAAAGCCAATCTTATTTTCTCTTCTCAGACAATCTAAAAATGCAATAACATAGGAGCATTCCATTTAAAAAAACATAACTTTGATATGCCACTGTCATATAGGACACTCTGTATACTCCAAAATAATTTCAAATTATGGCCATTGTGATTCTGTACTTGAATTTTCAAAAAGTTTTTTGAAAAAGTCCATCGTTTGGCCTACAGAGACCGCTTCGAATAAGCTGGGACACCCTGTATAAGAAGTTTAAATAAATTTACCAACTATTGGATCCAAAATGGCGGCATGTCAAAGAGAGTACGTTTCAAAGAAATTTAAACCAGCAAGACTAACAAAAAAAAAAAATTGTCACGCAACCATTTTGGACCTAAATAGAGATATAAACTTGGGCTTCAATGTTAATTAAATAAATCATAACTGAAGATAATAAATTCCAAAAACCAGTTTTTAATTTGGATGGAAACTTAAAAATGTCGAAACAGCAGTTAAAAAAAGAAAAACCGGAAGTCACCCATTGTACCAGCAACCGAGGGCCCAAACACATAATCTTGAAATAAAAAAAAAATAAACGTTGTCGCCGATAATTTGGACACTGGTACCTTATTAAAAAAAAATACATAGGTACTTTCATAGCAGCAGTAAAGGTAGGTACTTCCCATCCGATTGACTAACGTCTCTGCGTTTACCAATCCCATCTTAAAGTCGCCTCAGGATTTGCTTCCAAAACTCACCCATTCTTGATCAGTTTGCAAGTATCAAATAACAATCTATCGGAATTTCTTCAGATTTCTTATTTCTACTTAGTTGCAAGCAATACACCATTTTTAGGTATGACTAATGACATAAATGTCGGAAATACACCACGCAAAAATGAAAGTGTCGCACTCCAAAATTTTACCTGCTTTTGATTGGGGATAACTTTCGATATTTCCAAGGGATTTCGATATTGTTTCCGCATGTCAGCAGCCCTATCCTTTATTTTTCTGCTTTATTGGATCCAAAATAAGAAAAAAAAACTTTCAACCAATTTTCTACAGGGTGATAATATGCGAAGGCGTGCAGAATCACTCCACAGTTTTCGTACCCCCGCTTTCCAAATAAATTTTTCTTACAAGTTTTGATGAGCAAATATTAAAGTTTGATGTCTCACCTCGAAGACCATTTTCATATTTTCGATTTAACACCTGTATTTACAGGGTGATCTAAAAAAATCAACTGTTTGCTCTTGAAGTACCTACATAATTTTTCTTAAATTTTCTAAGTTTCTTTGGAAATTTAAGCCTTGTATTGAAGCTAAAACTTTAGGCAAGATTATCTCAGAGTAGGCAGTTGACTCAGGACAAAAATTAAAAACAAGAGATTATTAAAACAAAAAAATTACTCAGACTTAAATTTATTCTGGAAACAGGTTTTGGGAGTAAAATTTAATGAAAAGCAACTTCCCTCCGAACAAACCTTCATTTATGAACACTTTAAGGACTCTCTTGCTTAGAATGTATGTTCGTAACCATCGTTACGAAAATTCTAACAAAAGACTAGTTCGTTTCAGTCAATTATAGTGATTGTTAGAATTTTCGTAACGATGGTTACGAACCATTCTAAGCAAGAGAGTTCTTAAAAAGTGTTCATAAATGAAGGTTTGTTCGGAGGGAAGTTGCTTTTCATTGAGTTTTCCTCCCAAAATCTGTTTCGAAAAAAAGTTTCAATTTGAGCAGGTACATATTTTGTATGAAAATTCTTGTTTTCAATATGTGCCCTTAGTCAATTTTCGTCCCTGGATTTTCTTGCCTGAAGTTTAAGTTTCAATACGAGGATAAAATTCCCAAAATCAGTTGGCGAGGAAAAAAGTTCTGCGCTTCAAGAGCAAACAGTTGATTTTTTGAGATTACCCTGTAAAAACAGAGGTGATAAATCGAAAATTTTAAACCTTTTGTCTTTGAGGCGAGATGAAGCTTAAAGATTTGCTCATCAGAAGTTCGAAGAAAAATTTAGTTTGAAGTATTGCGTGTTGCACGCCTTCGCACATAACGCTGTAGGAAATTTGTTTACAGTTTTTTTTTTTTAGTTTAGATATCCAATAAAGCAGAAAGGTGATAAGCGAAAACAAAATAGAAATCCCTTGGGATTTCTTTTTTTTCTTCTTCTTTTTTGCATATTGTATTTTCAGGAAATTAAAAGCCGATAGAAAAAGTAGGTAGGTATTTAAATAATGCAACAATGCAAGTTGGGAGAATATCCAGAGAATAATGTCTGAAATAGATTGTCCGAGGTTAGGTGGAATATGTGAGCATTCTCTAAAACAGCTGTTTCTGGACAGTTCTCGACATCGAGTGAGTTCTCTCTTGACGTTTCGAGATTTTCTGCCTCTGACATAAATAACACGTGTAGTAGTCGCGCTAATCGGCTCAAATCAGAGTAGTTAAACAGGCTAAACGATAAAAATCGTTTCTGTAGTTGCGTGTTATGTAGTATAAAAGAACATAATACAATACATACATACAGGATGTCTCAGAGATGAATGGCATAAATTATACAGGAGATTCCTGGACTAAAGGAAGTCAAAAACTCCTAGTAACTAGGTACATACGTATTATGCCAATCTTTTATAAAAAAGTTATTTTTTTTTGTATTTTGAAAACCGCGTGCAAGATATTTTTTTGCCATTTGACATAGACACCATGTTAGATCGAGATACACCTGTATGCGAAAAATCCCGAGACTTAAATGTCTACCATGGGCAAAGATACTGGGGGGTCGCCCGATTCCACTATCTTCTACGCTACGCCACTGTATTTTTTTTCAATTAAAAAATCTATTGATCAATTTATGGAAAAAGTTACTCTTACAAAATGTTAATCGGAGGCCGCGTTTTTAAGACATTATTGGCGTTAATGAAGATATGGCGATAATGAAGATGAAGGAAATTTTTTATTTCTCGAGTAGATGTAGTTAGCTGCGAAAGTCAAAAACTCTAAATTCATCCACGCAGTATTTTCGCCCCTGATAGACATAAATAGACATTTCAGTCTGTGAATTTTTCGCATACGAATGTACAGGGTGTTTACTGTAAGGTTCTTCACCAGGCTGATTCTTCAGAATAAAATAAACAAAAATTTCCCATTAACGTGTGTCCGCGGAAATGCACCGTTTTTGAGATACAGGGTGTCGAAGAAATACTCTTTTTCCAGTTTTTTGACGATATCTCGGGAACCGTATCAGATACAATGTTCAGCTCTTACACACACTATGTGCTGACTGATCCCTTTATTTTCGCCGTAAAATTAAGGTTTTAAAAAATTCAGTGGCGTAGATTTAGGGTATTCTGAGGATTTCGACCCCCTAATTTCTACGCCACTGGAATAAATGTGATTTTAAGCAGCACCTTTGAACCGTCCATGTTTTCGACACCAAAAAGGTACTCTTGGTTAACGGCTCTAAAATGAACCGTTTCCGAGAAAAATTGCATTTTATGGGAGAAAACATCACTTTTTTACGATTTTTCTGAAAGTAACTGAAAACTTATTCCTCTAATCTCATAAAATGCAATTTTTCTTGGAAACGGTTCACTTTAGAGCCGTTAACCAAGAGTACCTTTTTGGTGTAGAAAACATGGACAGTTCAAAGGTGCTGCTTAAAATCGCTTTTATTCCAGTGGTGTAGAAATTAGGGGTCGAAATCCTCAAAATACCCTAAATCTACGCCACTGAATTTTTTTAAAACCTTTATTTTACGACGAAAATAACGAGATCAGTGAGCACATAGTGTGTATAAGAGCTGAACATTGTATCTCATACGGTTCCCGAAATATCGTCAAAAAACCGAAAAAATAATATTTCTTCGACACCCTGTATCTCAAAAAACGGTGCATTTCCGGACACACTTTAATGGGAAATTTTTGTTAATTTTAGTCTGAAGAATTAGCCTGTGAAGTTTGGCAAACGTTTTTTTTTTTATTGAAAATGCACATGCACGCAGGGAAATCCTTATGACGCTCTGGAGCGGTGCATGAGCGGAGATGTCGATTCACGTTGGCCTTGAATCGCTGGAGGTTGTATACTACGGGAAACACGCGCTTTGGAATGCTATTCCAAAGTGATGCGGTTCTATACATAAAAGAAGTCTGAAATAGGGTGGTACGAGGTGTAACGAGCTGAACCTGATACGGATGAGCGTCTGCGGCTCGACGTGTACTTCTGCCCGGTCTTGTTCTAAACCTTACAGTAAACACCCTGTATATCGGCCTAATTTTTTTTTTTATTAAAGTTTGACACCTACCGTATGCATCTTGAAAACGATGCATCTTATTAAGAGGTATTATACTTAGTTATTAGGAATTTTTGACTTATTTTAGTCCAGGGTATCTCTTTGTTCCCTTTGTATAATTTATGGCACTCTTTTCTGAGTATAGTAAAGTGTCGTTCAAATAGATACGTACCTATATTCTCAAAAGCAAGTATGTATAATTATATACAGGGTGGGCCATCGAAAAGGTAAAAGCCTAAAAGTTTGGAAAGTGAAGATGTATGCGAAAAACGCCGAAACAGGTCGATTTTTTTATCGAGGGGGACATATTTTCGTGACAAATTTAACTACCCCCTTTGCTTATCATCATAGGGAACAGCTATCGAGTGATACATCATTTGAAAGCTACTTGAATTCACTTTACAACGATATCCAACATTTTGGGTTTCGCTGACATACAGGGTGGCCCAACGAAAACGTAACTTACCTTAATCACTTGTATGTAGGCCACCCTGTATGTAAGCGAAACCCAAAATGTTGGATATCGTTGTAAAGATAATTCAAGTATCTTTCAAATGATGTGTATCACTTTCGCTTACATACAGGGTGGCCAACGAAAACGAAACTCGCCTTAATCACTTGTATGTAGGCCACCCTGTATGTAAGCGAAACCTAAAATGTTGGATATCGTTGTAAAGAGAATTCAAGTAACTTTCAAATGATGTATCACTCGATAGCTGTTCCCTATGATGATAATCAAAGGGGTAGCTACCCCTGCCAAAGGGGTGAACTTGGGTAGTTAAATTTGTCACTCTGAAAATATGTCCCCCTCGATAAAAAAATCGACCTGTTTCGGCGTTTTTCGCATACATCTTCACTTTCCAAATTATTAGGCCTGTTACCTTTTCGATGGCCCACCCTGTATATTAATTTCACATTAGGAAAATTATTTAGAATGTTTGTAAAATAGATTAAATAACGTTTTGTGCCAGCTTACATTAATCTTCACTTTAGCCAAAGAGCGTATTAATTTTCCTAATGCATCAGAAGTAGGTAATAGGTATCGAACGTAGATTTATAGGAAAAAGTGCTGTCAGGATTATGTTTGGAAAGCAGGACGACAAAACAAAAGTCCAGAATAATTCCACCTAAAAATTATTTGTTTTGTGTAAAAAATTTCTTTTTCGTTAACTGTTACTTTATGTTAATTGTGTAATATTAAAAATGTATCTACTTAGGTACTAATTCAAAATTTAAGGAAAAATTTGATTTTGCTAATAGTTTCATTTGCATCATGTCAACTGACATGCACTTAAGTAGTCACGTGACTACTTAAAAAACAAACAATATGGCATTATTTCATAAAATTTCGAAAAGTGTCACTATAGATACCTACAGCTATTTTTATTTTTTCACCCATAAATGTATACCACTTCGTTAGTATACCTACTTTACACAAGCAATAAATAATATGTCAATAAGTTGATGGAATTTTGACTTTTATAGTTCGTTCAAAATATAGCGAGAGACCGCAGGCACGAAAGAATCAATAATTTTGTTTACTCGGAACGAGTGTAGAGACGATCAAGTTGCTGCTGAATAATAGCCTGACCTAATAAATGAATTGAAAAATGTTGCAGACAAAAATCACTTTCGCGTATTTGACTAAATGCAGAAATGCCAAGAAATGCCCCTCTTCAAGTAGGTACCTACTAAATTAAAGGACATACTAAATAAAGACTTTTTTCCCAGTAAGGAATATCTAAAACCTTTTTTTTTTTCATCAAAATATCCCTCGCAACGTGAACATTAATTTGCAGAAAATTATAAGCAGGAGGTCTTTTTTTATAAGCAAGAGCTAAATATGTAATAAGTAATATCCACACCCCAGAGAAAATCCAAACTTCTGATTAACTCCACCCCTCCCGCATTTTCTTATTATTTTTTCAAGAACTTCGCATGTAATTCTCCCAGCGTTCACCTCCCTGGAGGGAGCGTCGAACATAACCATAACGGCCAGCCAGTATCGTAGCAACCAGGCCGCTGCAGGAGAAAGCGGGAGAACGTCTGGATAGAGAGGGCACGCAGTCAGTGCGTTTCCCAGTGCCAGACTAGCCGATTATCCCGCTGCGCTCTACTTCTGGACGAAACCTTTCCCGATTCCGATGAAATCGCGTGCATGAACCGCGTGTTACACACCGTGTGTTCCACCGGAGCACTCCAGAGATCGGGAGATATGTGACGTAGCGGGAAACATAACCGTCGCGGTAAAATGGTCACGTTCAGGGGTAAGCACGATGAGGACAGGCTCAAGCTTCTGGGAGCTTCCGGGAGCGACATGGAGCAAGAAAATAAGGGGAAAAATCAAAACTGTGAGTAGAAAGTATACAGGGTGTTAAGGAGCAGGTACCCATCATTGGGGATATTTTTCTATTTTTTTTTCATTAGAAATTATGTAAATAGTAAATAGGGCACATGAGTCAGAGGTGATTTTTTTTTAACAGGCTAATTTGACATTTTTGCAAAAATATTTATGAAAGGCTGTGTATGTTGGTAGGTGCCAGATTTTTCATTACTTCCTCCGTGGCATTATTGTCAAAATATAGTTTTTCATTTGTATTAATACCGGTTATAAAATATATTATGAAGTATTTATTTTTTTTAATTCATTTTCATTATGAAAAAAATAGTCATTTTTGTGCAAAAAGACTCGGACCGGAACTGGGCGTCCCCCGAAAATTATTGTCGCGAAGGCCGCAATTAGCGCCCGAGGAATAAGAAAATAATCCTGAAGGAAACAAATATGTTCGCGGCCAAGATGTAGGTACACGATAATATTAATAGGTATGAACCTTGTAGTGCTAAAAAAATTTAGTCAATCTGTTTAACGACTCTGATAATAGATGTTTCTATTATGTACCAATAATAATGTATACCCATTATGTAGGTACCTCAATTTACATTTTGTGGACCATGGCTGTTTTTTCCAGAAGTTCTTCGATTACATTCGGCCATCGTCAAGGACAATGACCGTAAAATATCACTGGAAGCCACTGCCAAGTTTAGGCCGCGGACTAAAAGTTAACAGTGCCATTTGATAGACTTCCCCAATATTAAGAGGTGATGAAAGGGACTACCAGAGCAGTACGGCAGTACCATCATCTTCTTTCATCTTTCCTGAAATAAGTTAATAGTGGCAATTTCTAACAATCCTTCTCCCGATTCGTTCCAGGCATTTGAAACGAAAATGTAATCCGGGTTCCCCTTCTTATTGAAGCAGGATTATGGGAGCTTTAATCAATGTAATAACCTCCCTCAGATATTCTGAAATAAACTCTCCTTTCATTTTCTGGATGTATTTAGTTGGCCATTGCTGTTATGAAGGTATTACGTATTTAATCTGGAGGAGACCCTTTCAGAAGACCTTTAAGAGAATTAAACTGAACAGTATGGAAATACAGTATGTTTAAAAGCATTAGCAACTTATGTTACGTTTTTTTGTTGTTTGTTTATTAAATCAAACTAAAATATACCCACATTATTGTAGGTAGGTTCTTATACCAGTTTGCTGCAATGTTAAATAAGTGAGTTATGGGCTGTTGAAGGCAGAATTCTGGCGTCACAACAGCCGCGGTTGTTCATAGAATCGGAAGTTGAACGTTTAGATTGTGCTCTACTGTACGGTGCCAACTGCGAAATTATGCGAAGTACTGATGATAAGGCAGGGGTGGAGAGTCGCGATAGATATGACATTACGCAAGCAAATATCGAAGTGCCGTTTTTACCATTGTCATCAAGAAGGTCAGGAGAATTGATTAAGTAAAAGTTGTTTGTAAGTTGTCAATGCCTTTAATTATGCAGAATTTAGCTTTGATGATGTTGAAATGGGTATAAGTATAAATATTAATGATATTATATTATTATTAATAATAAAAAAAAATCAATAAAAAAATAAATAAACCATTTATCAGGGTTTTAGTGTATTTTTCAATAGGTACACTTCAATTTTAAGAGCCCCCTACATTAATAAGTGGACCTCCCCCCCCCCGCACTTTTCGAGTATAAAATTTGGGAACACGAAAATTAAGGGCTTTTTATGGGCTAATTAGAGCCGCCAAGCAAACATTTTGAACTAGCAAAATTATACAATATTTTATTAATTTCAAAAACGGGGAGGGGGTGGCTTGTCATTGCTCAAGGCTATAATTAGCCAATAAAAGGCCCTTAATTTTCGCATCATTAAATTGATATACAGGGTGTTTCGGGAGGGAAGGAAAATATTTAAGGGGGCAATAGTGCCTATGTACGAAGGCGTAGAAGCGCCACACCAGTTTTATTCCCAGTTTAAAGTCGGAATTCTTAGTTTGAACTCGGAATTCCGAGTTTAAAGTCGGAATTCCGAGTACCTAGGATCATTACAGGGAAAAATGTTCATATAAACATGTGTCCTAAAATGTACATTGTTCTTTGCAATAATATTGATGAAGGTGACCCCATATAGACACCACTGGTCTTAATAATTTTAATCTGCTTAGGGCTAAAGGATCTCCTTATTACTATAATAAAACTGACAAATTTCAACAATATGGGCGAAAGAATTTTTGAGATATTTACGAAAACCCGATTTTTTAAATAAATTTTATGACACATGTTTATATTTTCTGCTTCTAATGAGCCATATTATTGCCGCCTTAAATATTTCCCTTTCCTCCTGATACAGCCATCATTCGAGAAGTGGTTGGGGGGGGGGGTGTACTTTGATCCACCCTACTTTAATGGGATCTAGACTTGCGAATTACTTACGTTTTCTTTGTAAGTAATAAGTAGTATTTAGGTGAACCAAATATTCTATCAGCACAAATCAATAAAACGTAAAACCCTCAAAAACTATCAAAACTTAATATCATTTTCTTGTGATTTGTGATTCCCGTATTTCTGATGCACTGCAGCATTTATGACCGCATCGGGAATTCCTACAATGATGTCTTGGCGCAAAGCGCGAACTAGTTACATAGTACATACATTATATACATAACTAAACTGATTAACCCTCCAGTAAAGAGTATTGATCCCTTAGAACTTAAAACATAAAGCACTTGCACAAACAATAAGAATCGGTCGTTTTCGTTGCTATTGTAACATGGAATGCAAACAAACATTATCATGCAACTCTGGAAAATTCAAATAGGTTTTTTTGGTGCAGATAGGCGTAAACTAAGAGGTGAAATTATTATGGAAGAACTTGCAAAAAAAAATAAATAATAAACAGGCACGCGTTACAGATAATAAAAGGACACCTTTTTACAAAAAAAACCCTATGTACGTACCTATTTATGATTGTATGTAGGTATATGGTGAATTAGTGAAGGATAAACTTTGCTTAGCAGGTATTGGTTTTATTTTATTTACTATCTTTAGTTTTTCGTTCCTATTTAATTCTTGTTTGAGCAGACCGTCACGAGAAATTGTCACAGTGTGAGATGGAATGGAATCATTCTTTAAAAGCCAATCAACAGGCTCTAAAATCACACAAGATTCTGACCAAAATAGTCACGGAATACCGCCATTGCCATCACACGCGGAAAATCCCCCAGATATTTTTTCTTCTCGAGTTTGCTATTTTCATTTTTTTTTTGTTGCCCATTTAGTGCAAAAAATAACATTTTTTTGCTTATAATTGGGCGAATTATAGAAAATAAAAATAGGAACAATGAGGGCTGAAGCAACCCGATCGGTTCATTATTGAGGGAAACCCCCCCCCCCCAAAACCGCAAAAATAGCGTTTTTTAAAAAATGTCGTAACGTCACTATTTTTGAGTTGCAGTGCAGGCTCTTTGCGAGTTAGTCGGTGTCGGTAGAGGTACCTCCTCTGCAAAACCCCAACGCTGTCGCTGTAGTTTTCGCGTAATTGCAATAAGAAGTTCTTTATACAATATCTTGCAGCGAGGCTGGATGATTTGGAGGACGCCCGATTCGAACTTATCAAACGTATTTGGAGAGTACAAGGTTCAGCTGTAAAATGTCAATCTCCGTTTTCCATTTAAATGCTGAAAAATTGATAAAAATTAGGCGCAAACATGAGCGAAAACGGCCTAGCACGCGAGAGTGGAAATAGAACAGCAGTTGAAGGTATTGCATGAGACAAGCGCTGTTGTACCCCTCATCTGCTAGCTGTTCTACCCCCACTCTCACGCGCTCGGCCGTTTTTGCTCATGTTTGCGCGCATATATTTTCGGCGTTTCTCAATTGGGCGAAATTACCTGAGTGGCCATTCGTCACGACGGGGGTCCTTATAATCCGGGAGCTCAATTGGGCGAAGGAATTTGTAAATACCGTTGAGTTTTTGCATGCTCTTGTATAGCTACGTTGCCAGATTTGACATAAATTCCGATTTTCTACATTAAATAGAATTGAAAAAAATAAATAAATAATATTAATACTTGATGCATTATTTTTTTAAGTTCTATCAAATACATCATCAAGCCCTTAGTGCATTTACAATTATTATTTTATACTATACCTACAGCAGAAACATGAAACATCAATGGAAAAGTAATATACATATAATGAATATGGCGATACACATTATAATTATTATTAATTATAGTGGTATTTATTATTTTTTTTCCGCACTAAAACTCACCGGTAAGCCAGGTCTTTGGTCAGGGTAGGTTTTTTTTAATTTTTTTTTTCAGCTGACCAAAGACCTGACTTACCGATGACGCTAAAGTGCAATAGCCATAGGTAGGTACGTACCTACTGCCTACTCGACTTCAATTATTAATAATAAATTGATTAGGTAGGTATACCTATACGATCTACTAAAAGCAACACTAAATAAATCTGGCAACACTGCTATATATATGGGCAAGGCCGCACATGTATTTCTTGTCTGTCCAGTTATCTCTTATAATCCCCTAGTTTCTCGTTTGTCGCCCAATTGACCCCTGGGATTAGTGAATAAGAAAATCCTTCGCCCAATTCGGTATCGCCCTATATTTTACCCATTTTCAGCATTAAATGGAAAACGGGGGTTGACGTTTTAATGTATGTATAGTTAGTTGAACACTTCTACTTTCCAAATCCAGCCTCGCTGTAAATTATGGTATGAAAAACTTCTGATTGCAATTACGCAAAAACTAATTATCCGACAGGATCTGGGTTTTGTATACAGGGAGTACATATCAATATCTACTATTTCGCAAAGAGCCTTCACTGCAACTCAAAAAAGGATGACGTAACGAATTTTTGAAAAAAGCTATTTTTCGTTTTTTTGGGCCTTCTCCCTTTATTAATGAGCCGATCGAGTTGCTTCAGCTCTCATTTTCTTCGTATTTTCATTCTCTACAATTCGCCCATTGAGACCATTTACATTGCTCCATTAGTTTTTCTTTTATAAGCAAAAAAATAAAATAAACAAAAGTTTTTGCACTAACGGGTCAATAATAAAAAAGAATATGGTAAACTCGAGTAGAAAACTGTGCAGTTGGGATCTGGGGGCTATCCTGCATGTGATGTTAAGCAATGTCAGTCGCGCTCAATACTTGAATGGGTGACCCCCTGGAAACACCATCATAATATGTGTTTTACCTTACTTTTAAAATTACGAAATGTGCCCATTATTTACGTCTTCAACTTGAGTAGTATTTTTGATTAAAATGTACAACAAAGCTACCACTGCAATAATCCACTTCATTGACTGAGGCTGCAAAAAATACTCAACCTATACTCAGTAATAAATTACATAAACGGAAAAAAACTGTAACAAAGTCAGAGTACATCTCCGTAAACAGTGAACAAAAAAGTTCTTATGTCTCTCGTTGCTCTTGATCGTGGTTTTCCTTATATAGACGTCTCCGATCACCCTATATAAATTTAAAAAAAAGATTTACCGCCAACATACTTAACATAAATTTCTCTTTTTCTCTTTCAGCTGCGTTGCAACAAGTGAAAGAGAGCATAGAGGAACTGGAAGGGCATAAGGGAATAAATGAGAATGACTTGATTTTCCTTAAAGGAATCATGGACAGTCCAGTGATGAAGTCCTTGATCACAGTAAGTTTTTTTTGCTATTATTAAATAAATTATACGCAAACTTAAATTAATCATACTTGACAAAAAAATTATAATAACCAAGCGAGGTCGTTTCATGTATTGTTTTAAAATTACGTCGCAAATAAGAATTGTTTCAATAAAATGTGCGTGTTTCCAACAATGTTTTGCAACAGCTTTTACTTTTCCATTGTTAAAAATATTTAATTTTGTAAGTTTATTTCGTAGGTACCTAGCTTAAAGTGATTTAATTGAAATATTATAGACCGGTATCGTGTTAAAATAAGTGTTACCTTTACCTGCTACCTAGATTGCATTATTGAACGTACCTTATATACTTATATGGTCTAAGGGGCTTCATTTAGGGGTTGATGCCCTATAAAGGGGGTATACGGAAATGTTTTTTCTACAATAAATACAATAATTCGAAACGCCCAAAAATATTAAACTGAAATTTACAAATCTCGTTGGATCGAATATTTTTTGCTCGATTTTTGGTAATATAGTTAATACAATTTGGCCACGAGATATACACCCCCCTTCACCCTAAGACTAAAATATATCAAAGACAAAAAAAGCAGACAACCCATTAAACCGTTGAACTGCCTCGGACTGAGTTCGAATCCCAGACTCGTCATGGATGTTTGTGTTCGTCTACTCATCAATTATTTAATTTGCAAGAATATGTGTCAGAGTAGAATGTGCTAGTTTTCGAAACGCAAAATTACTGGATTTTTTACTCTATATAGTTAAGACCGAAGTTCCCTTCTTTAAAAAAATAAAATAAAAAAAGGACATAAAAAGTTTCCCTCATTTTGTAAAGCGGAGAACACAATGATATTTTTTTCTTTCCCAAATTTCCTAAACTACTCCTAAACGCGAAACACATAATTTTTCAGAACATTCTATCCCAGCGATCCCAGCGCGCTGGTTTGTTATGGGTTAGGGGGTCAGGTTTCTTGCTCAACTTTTATCATTATATACCTAATATTTTTTGACCAAGACTTCAGGGTTTCCCAGACTTAATTGACCAGACCATATCCAATATCTTTATTCATTTTTTATCAAATCCTCGTACTAAGTGATCGAGGTTGTGCTGTATGTTGGTAAGATACATATACATTGTACCGAAGAGTCTCAGTTAGGACGAAACACGTGTCTACAATTTTCACCCACGCATTCAATGAATAATGAATGGCATATTGTTTTGCAATATGTCTTGTAGGTATGTCATCTCTTGTCATATCAAATCCCTTATACAGGTTGAGATAATCGAACCGAATAAAGGGGATATTATTATAATTTCTAAAGCTCTATAACTTTAGTCTGTAACAGCATGAAAACAACCCCCACTTCAAGTACTTCAACATACCCTAAGCTACAGCCACCACCCTTTAAAAAATGAATAGGACCCTTTATATATTTTCATAAAATGATTAATGTTTAATGAAGATGTTCAAAGTTCGCGCATCTACATGTATGCGAGCATTTATACATTTTATTCGTGAATTAATTACATATAGTAAGGTATTATGGGTATTCCGAAGTGCAGACCCCTTCCCTATATCAAATTTTTTTCTCGATCGGCTACCTAAGTGAGGTCCAAGCTCAATTTCCTCACTCGCGTTCCACCGAGGGGGAAAGGGCCATTGAAAAGTATACGGGATATCGGTTTTTCGTGGATCGCTCTGTCGGTTTTGATCCTACCGAAAAAATTATTCTCCCCAAAAAGGAAGAGCTTGCATGGCAGAACACGTAATGTCGTTTCAGGCGGAAGTCGATCGGGCAACTTGTTCGCGAAATATAGCGAATTTTAGGTGCGAAATTTTTTGTTTACATGATCGTTCTTGGCCGGTAGTGCGGGTAGGGGGTTCACCTAATATTTTTTTAGAAGGATATTTTGATGTTTTTAAGGGTCCGTTAGGAGGGAGTGGTGGGACAATTTGGAGGGGATGGAGAGCGAAAGATCAAAATTTGTTAAACCCCCGATAACTCGACTCCGAAGAGGCGTAGCGCAAAAAATCAAACGACGTCTTGTTCGCATTTTTGCCCGAAATACAAAAAGGAACCCTTCCGAAGCAACGTTCGTGAAAAATCCGCCGCTGACACGCGAAACAAAAATCTGTATTTTTTTCAAAATGTGTTTTTGGCGTGAAGGGAAGGGGTGGAGGAGAAGTATCTTGTCATTTTCCTCCTTTCTCGAAGTTCAGCGGTTAACAGGAAGAAATAATTGTCCAACGCGGTTAAAAATTAACCGAGAAACGAGGAAGCGAGTATTCAAAAAAAAATTCCCCCTTCCCGCTCACTGCCACGTCGGCTGACTCACGCGTCCACTCAGGAACGTTGTTGGGCGAAATATGGACCGAATTGTTTCTTGTTTGTTTCCGAATGAATAGTTTTTTATTAAATAGCCCGATGTTTCAGCCCCTCAAGAACCTCCTACTCCTCTCCGTTTCCCCGTTACAGAGTCGGAAGATACAACACCCATATCTTCCTTGAAAATTATCACAGCAGGATTTTCCGAAGCGAAAATTAAAGCTGAAAGAAAGGGGCATCTTTTCAAATAAGAATTGTCTCCCCCACTCATTTTCTTCATGTCAAAAAAACATTTTGAAAAAAATGCAGATTTTTGTATCGCGTGCCAGCGGCGAATTTTTCGCGAACGTTGCTTTGTTATTTGAAAGGGTTCATTGCATTCCGGTAAAAAAAACAACAAAACGCCGTTTGATTTTTTTGCGCTACGCCTCTTCGGAGTCGAGTTATCGGGGTTTTAATAAATTTTGAACATTCGCTCTGCCTCCCCTCCAAATTGTCCCTCCACCCCCTCTCTAAGAGCCATTAAAAAACATCAAAATATATTTCTAAAAAAAAAACATTAGGTGAACCCCCTACATGCACTACCGGCTAAGAACAAACCATTTGAATTTTTTTTCGCACCGAAAATTCGTTATATTTCGCGAACAAGTTGCCCGATCGACTTCCGCCTGGAATGAGCTTACGTGTTCTGCCAAGGTCTTCTTTTTTGGGAAGAACAATTTTTTTGGTAGGATCAAATCCACGAAAAACCGATATCCCGTACTTTTCGTACTTTATCGAGGTTTTGGGTTAAAGGTTTTTTTGTATGATTATTCATTACCAATTCCTATTAGGAATCATCCTGTATATTGCGAGAATCCTTTATTCGATTATTCACTGGCCTGCTCATATATTTAATGATAACATGAACGTGGGCGACGCTACTTGGGGTCAGTGCAGAATTACTTAATTCAATTATTGTTATTATCGTTAGTGCCGATTAACCATAATATGAGTAAGAGGTACTTCATGCATGATACGTGCGTCAGTTTCATTTATTTATTGGGTCGAAATAAACTTGGAACATTTATAATTCAACGAATGAAGTCAGCACAGCAGTCGATAATATTATTAGAACAGAGTTTATGAAATGGAATTTTTGAATATTATTATAGGATAGGTATGATTGGCGGAAGAGATATGAAGGTCATAAATGATAGAACTTCCAAGATTCTATTTATTTTTAGCGGTGCTTTTTTATTTGTTTGAAATGATATTGTGTCGTGTCGCCCTTTGCTTTATAGTGCGTTCCACGGGAATCGATTCGTTTTATATTAATAGGATGGACACCTTATTGGAAGAGGAGAAAAATCTGTCTGTTATTTTTTGACACAACAGCCGGTTTCATAAATTCATAATGATGTAAACTTTTTATTGTGCCCGCACCAGCTGTGCCCACATGTAGGAAAATGACATTATTACAAAAATTCTTTACTTATGTTCAAACAAACATAATATTGTATGTCATTTCAAATAAAAAAATTAACATTGTAAAGGGCGTTTTTTTTACAACTATTGGTATTTATTTAACCTCTCTGTATATGGAAAACTTATAAGCAAGAAGAAAGTATCCCAAGTTATACGATAATTGTGCCAAAACTTAACATTTTTAACATTAGTTTACCAGTGGCGTAGGTAGAAATTAGGTCAAAATTTCTATTTTATACCCTAATTTTCTATCCTTTCTATATACAGGGTGTATCTTTAATATTGCGAACAATTTTAGATACAAAAAGATTATTTTTTCAGTTTTTTTGAAGATATCTGGGAACCGTTTGAGATATAGAACTCAGCTTTTGTATATGTACAAGGTGAACCATTAAGAATGGACGCCGGGATTATCTCAGAAACTAGGCGTCGTACAGTTCAGTAAAAATTTAAAAAAATCTTTAAAGGAAAGTAGCCCTAAAAAATAATTGGAAAATAGTTTTGAGCTTCTAAAATGACCGCTATTTCTAATTTCAACTTTGATAGCTGCTGATATCTAAAGTTGGGAAAACGTCATCAAGCTGCGGTTTTCGATGACGCCTTAAGAATTTAATTCTCTATTTTACTGTGTAACAATAAAAAGTATACCTACCATTCCAGTTGAATTTTTTTTATAAAAATCGCGAGGTTTGCTCACATGTCAAATAACGCCATCTATCGGTTACGGTGGTGATAAAATAAAAATGACGTAAAATGCAATCGACAGAACAAGGAAAATCTTCGCAGCGAGACTAATTTGGTTGAATTCCGTTGAGACTAACCGGAATAAACGATATTTGAATAAACGATGTTTTGACATCCCCCACAACTTTATTTTTGGAGTTAGCAGAAACACTTTGAAATAAAAAAAATCGAAGTTACTTGGACATTACTTACATTGATCATATTTTGAACACACCATATTAGTGAAAAATCCAGAGAAAATCCTGATTTTTCACTTGGTCATGGTTGTTACGCCCCTTAGCGATCATTTTAGAAGCTCAAAACTATTTTCCAATGATTTTTTAGGGCCACTTTCCTTTAAGGAAATTTTTTACTATGGACGCCTAGTTTCTGAGATAATCCCGGCGTCCATTCTTAATGGTTCATTAAGCTACTTTTTTAATATCAATTCAGTTTTTTTCATGTGTCATTTGCAAAGATCTATGGAATGAGAGAAGTTTTTACCCTTCATTTTCCGAAACACCCAAAGCGAGTTTTTCATCATAAATGGCAATTTATACAGTGCTTCCCAAAAGTAACGGATAAATTCAATAAAATCGTATGAAGACGTTTTCTTTTGTTTTGCTCGGACACGTCAATCGTTATTTTTGATTTGCCATCCACGCATGTCTTTTTCGACCCCCCACCCTTAATCTCCCAAGGGGTAGCTACCCCAATTTAAAAAATTCAAATGGCAAGGTACCCCTTGCGATACCTTGATTGATAGGTTTTTTCATCCTGAATATAACAAGAAAATTTTTTTCAAATCGGTTCATAATTAATTTAATTTAGTTTAATTTAATTCAGAGAGAAAGATAGGAAAAAATTTTAATTAAATTTTAATTTAATTTTAATACGCTTATTTATTGCCTTATTCGATGACATTTTGCTGAATATTTTCGTTAATTATGAACCGATTTGAAAAAAATTTTCTTGTTATATTCAGGATGAAAAAACCTATCAATCAAGGTATCGCAAGGGGTACCTTGCCATTAGAATTTTTAAAATTGGGGTAGCTACCCCTTGGGAGATTAAGGGTGGGGGGTCGAAAAAGACATGCGTGGATGGCAAATCAAAAATAACGATTGACGTGTCCGAGCAAAACAAAAGAAAACGTCTTCATACGATTTTATTGAATTTATCCGTTACTTTTGGGAAGCACTGTATATCTCGAAAACGGCTCACGTTAGCAATAATTATTATGACCAAGAGTACCTGTTCCGCCATCGTAATTGATTCATTTAGTCGTTAGAAATTGATAGCGTAATCCCGATGAAAGATATGCTAATATCATTCATCAACGCAACGCAAGTTCGTGGGTTCGAAGAACATTCAACCCCTACCTCTTCCTTTTCTTTACCGGTACATGCAAAAGAGAAGTGAGAAAGGAAGAGAAGAGTACACATCGGTCAGTCGAAGTCGTCGAGCGAACCTGTTGCATCCGTATCGTTCGTTAGTGACGGGTAGTCAGATACCCTCCTAAATCGTGTTAATACCATTCGCAACAATTAATCGTATCGTGAACTTATAAAAAAAAATCGCGCTTTACGACCGCAGTTTATTAATTAAACTACCTACTTATTCGAATATTTACTGTGCATCTACCTACTCTCCTACTGTTTTCCTTTGGGCTAAGTCCTGGTCCTTCATCCTATAACATCTAAATTACCATTAGTAAAACATTAATTCAAACAGTACCTTTTTGTGTATAAAATATTGGCGGTTAAAAACGCTTTTAAAATGTCAATTTGATACATATTAGGGGCAAAAAACCCCACGCAACCCTAAAATCTCCACCACTGGCATAAAAGAGCATACTTAGAAAGCGGAGCTCTGTATTTTATACGGTTCTCGAGATATCTCAGAAACGGTGCACTTGCGGACACCTGTTAATGGGAAATTTTTTTGTTTATTTTTGACCAAAAGAATCTGTAAAAAGATTTTTTCGCAATACTAAAGATACGCCCTGTATATGTGAGCTTTCAAAGGAATTGAACTGAAATTTTCATAATAAAAAGGGAATTATTTATTTTTTGTTTTTCTTTTTCTGTTCGAAGGGTGGTGCGGGTGGGGCTGGGCAGTATTCGGCGAAGAAAGATCTGGTAAGATTGAGCCCGAAGTTTCATGACGATCCTATGCTGGGAAGGTTAAAATTTTCAATTTCTTATTCTTCCCCATTTACGTTGAAATGTCAATCAGAAATTCTAAAAAACGTCCATTACAATAGCAACTCCCTTGTTGGTCAATGCACCTTTGAAAGTTGACACACGGCGGTACACATAGGTAATAATATAATTTAAAGTTTTTTATTAAGCAGAAGCTTTAATAGGCACATCAAGCTTAAAGCGGTACCTCGAGTATAAGTCACTAATTCATTTTTAATGAAATCCCAACATTCAATTTCTCTTTAACAGTTCTTATAGCTAGTCGTTTAGGTAGGTACTCGATCCAGTATTTTCTCAGCACAAGCATGAGTCATGATGAGTTATAAACTTAGGGACCGTCTCTGCTTCGCATTATCTCCCTCTCAGGATGGCGGAAAAATAGAGTTTTCTGCGAAACTGGTAAGTCTTTATACCTACTTCCTAAAAGAATTTGTCTACCCCTATAAGCTCAAAGCAATAGATGCATCCATTCTACTTCTCCCCTTTCATTCACTGCGGTGATAAATTTTTATAAAAATAAGGGTTGGGATCAAATAATGCTCTTTCAAGTCAGGGGGCTTTCCTTCACGGTATTTCGGTTTATTTATGACTATATTGATGAGGAGTAAATATAGAAAATACTTTTGCTTGCAAAAATTCACAATTTTTTTTATTTCATCCACAAATTGTTTGTTACCATTAGTGATAATGAAAATTGGTGAAACCCTTTTACCAGTAACGACCTCCACAAGTTTTGCAATATCCGTTTATTTTTTATTGACTAATGGGATTTTTGAATCGTTTTATAAAGGTTGAGTCTTCGATGGCGAATTAAAGGAAGCAATATACGTGCAGCACAGGAAAATTTGCCCCCTACAATGGCTCAAAAGGAAATTCGCCATTAATGACTCACCCTGTATAATTAGCAGCTAAATAAAAACCTAATAAAAAAAAATTTACGCTATTGTGCGCTGGACACCCCATCGTGGTGGGACCAAATTTCTTCCACCAGGTTTTAGGTTTCACAGATTTGGTCTAATTTCTTCTTCAATTAGCTGAAGACTCCAGTCAACGTATTATCAAGAAGAAAGGGCCAATTAATTATTCAATTACCTAGCCAGCTCACAAATTATTAATACTGTTGCGATTTTGACTTCCGCGCATTACTGTTACAAGCAAAATTTTCTTAGAAAGTTTGCACAAGAGAGAAAACAAAAAAAGAGGAAAAAATACACAAAAAATTTTTTACAATAAGAACATTTTTTATGCAATCAAATTAAGATTAAATTATAGTTTTTAAGGTCTCGTGTTTCAATGCTGATCGAAGAGAAACTGTGTCGTAATTGTAGACGTAATGTAATATAAATTCTCACGTATTTCTTTTGCAACAAACAAGAAGAACTATAGAAAAACAACGAATCTACCACGGTTATTTAGCTCTACAACTCTAATAGCATCAGTGTATTTACCCGTAGGTATACAGAGTGATCCAGTTTTATCCAAGAAAATGAAAATTCCGATTCCTCGATACAATTTCAGGGTCAGACAGAAAACTTTTATAAAACTTTATATCCTCAGTGTGAATAAGTAAAAATAGAGTTCTTTATCTGGTCTGAAGTTATTTGTGGGATAGGTATATTTTTTTTTAAATAAATCTGGACCACCCTGTATACAACCAACCGTTTCATTTGCAATACCGTGAGAATGCGTGTTTCATAATCTCTCTTTTCTCATTAGTCATCATAAGAGATTTTAACTTATATTTTTACTTTTTCAAGCTTAATTTTGTAAGCCTTGTAATTCCTAAAATCAATGTAAAAAAATCAACTGAGAGATTAAAAAATTTACTTTTTCTAAAAATCCAATTTTCAACAAGGAAGTTTGGTAAAATATGAATAATCCGGGAAATCACAGTGTAAAAAAATCTATACGGGTGTTAACATAGATAAAGGGTGTTTTAACGGATTTCGCCAATTTGTTTCGAAGGCCTTAACTAACGAACCACCCTATATAGGTACTTTGTTGAAATTTGGTTAAAAAGTTCCCATTTCCCTGCACAAACGTTTCACATAATAGCCGGAAGAAAAATCCAGGTCTGGACTTATAAAAAATTAATAAATGTTAGTGTTTGCAAAACAACACCCTGTATTTCGGAATTTTCAAAATTCGTTTTGGCATTTTAAATAAGTAGAAAATATCGAATTAAACAATGTACTTTTTGTATATCAACACCCTGTATATTTACTGGTACATTTACTGGCACAATCCACAATCAAAGAAAATTAATCGAAATAAAAATGCAGCAAGAGCTAGTCCTAATGTTAATTACGCATTTTGCCATGTTCAGCGAAAATTTAAAAAAATATCTCTACCTCTACACATCCAACACAAAAAATTACGTGTAGATTGTAAATGGATGTTTTTACTGCGCATTAACACGTCACACAAAACTATAGCGAGTAGATATGTTTTCACAATAATAAATAAATGGTTGGTACATAATACTATATCAAGTTTTGTTATACATGGTATTGGAAAAATAAACAAAAAATTAAATTTTTTTGTTCTGGTATATGGACCTGCATCCAAACTTTTAAAGAGTTTAATGAGATACTAATAAGTGCTGCCAGACATGTGTCACAAATTTCAATATACTAAAATAATTTATGTTCTTTATTTATTGAAATAATAAACATTTTCCTATATTTTCAAACGGTTTTAAGCAAAAATCTAACTTCGAGATCAAAATGCCACTCGTAGAAACGTATGCGGAACTACAAAAAGTAGGTACATTGTTTAATTCAAAATTTTCTGCTCATTTAAAATACCAAAACGAATTTTGAAAATTCTGATTATACAGTTGTTTTACGAACACCAACATTTATTATTTTTTTTATAAGTCCGGACCTGGAATTTTCTTCCGGCTATTATGTCAAACGTTTGTGTAGCAAAATGGAAACTTTTTACCAAATTTCAAAAAATTATACAGGGTGGGTCGTTAGTTATGACCTTCGAAAGAAATCGGCGATATCCATAAAACACCCTGTATCTATGTTACTATAAGGACGTTATGGGACCCATTAACTATGGGTTTTTTAGAACCACCTCGGGGTCCTCTATCCACAGTTACCGTTTGTCCGTTTACTAACTAAACACCCTGTATAATTCATCTATAAAATTGTTAGAGGATAGATGCCATTTTTTGCCATTTTAGAAAAAATATCAAATTTGGCAGTTAAAAAAGTTACCGATGATCATGTGCATCATTTTCCCAGTTCTTCGCAGGTAATGCGCATGTAGGGGGTTCAGCTAATGTTTTCTAGACGGGTATTTTGATGTTTTTCAAGGACCCGTTGGGAGGAGTTGGTGGGACAATTTGGAGGGGAGGGAGAGCGAAAGTTAAAATTTTCTTAAAACCCCGATAACTCGATTCCGAAGAGGCGTAGCGCAAAAAATCAAATGGCGTTTTGTTCGTATTTTTGCCGGGAATAAAATGAATCCTTTTCGAAGCAACAAAAAATCTGAATTTTTTCAAAATGTTTTTTTTTTGGCATGAAGGAAAGGGGTTGGGGAGAAGCATCTTGTCATTTTCCTCCCTCCTCGAAGTTCGGTGATTAACAGGAAGAAAGAATTTTCCAAATCGGTTAAAAATTGTCCGAGATATAACGAGGAAGCGAGTATTCAAAAAAATTTCCCCCTTCCCGCTCACTGCTGTGTCGGATCAGGAACTTTTTTATGCTTTCAACTCGCACGGACGGGCGCAAGATGGACCGAATGGAATATTTTTTTAAATAATAGCCTGATGTTTCAGCTCTATTTTTAGCCCCTCAAGAACCCCCTACTCCTCTCCGTTTCTCCGTTACAGAGCCGGGAGGTAGAACACCCATATCTCCCTTGAAAATTACCGCAGCGGAATTTTCCAAAGCGAAAATTAAAGCTAAAAGATGGGGGCATCTTTTCAAATAAAAATTGTCTCCCCCAACCCTAATTTGTTTGGCATCCATTCATGCCAAAAAAACACCTTTTGAAAAAAATGCAGATTTTTGTTTCGCCTATAATAATACTTGTTCCGCCAAAAATACGAACCAAACGCCGTTTGATTTTTTGCGCTATACGCCTCTTCGGAGTCGAGTTATCGGAGTTATAAGAAATTTTGAACTTTCGCGCTCCCTGCCCTCCAAATTGTACCACCACACCCCCTTCCAACGAACCCTTAAAAAACATCAAAATACTCTTCTAAAAAACATTAGCTGAACCCCCGGCCAAGAACAATTTTTTCGGTAGGATTAAAACTGACCGAGCAATCCACTAAAAACCGATATCCCGTACTTTACAATGACCCCTATTCCCCCTCCCGCCCCTCGGATTGGTGGAACGTAAGAGGGAAAATTGAGTGGGACCTCACTTAGTCGATCGGGAAAAAAATTGATACAGGGAATCCCCAGACTAAGAAAGTATACTCCAGGCTTTTTTTCCGATAATACCCATTTACAATAATGCAACAATGGTACCTATTTCAGTGCTGCCGGCATTTCAGGTACGCACTATAATTTTAGGCACTAATTGCACCCAAGCCTAAAAGTCTCGGTTTGGACGGAGTTTTCTTAATTTTTTCCTGTATATCTGAATGTTTTATTATAGTTATGTGGAAAAGGCCAGAATGGCTTCTTATACCCTGTCCTGTGACCGTTGTTTTAATTGGTAGAAGCGACGGTTAAAAAATTGTGATTCTTTGGGGAGTTGTTTCAAAATGAATCATATTCAGTTTTTGCGGTAGTTACCTACTACTACTTACTACTTAGTTATCTTTGCGTGTAAATAAGGTATAATACAAACTTATTAAAGAGCTCTACAATGAATAATCAATTAGCATTAGCTGCATAATGTCGAACAGACCATCTCTTTCACTCATTCCAAGCTTTCAGTGTTCTTGTATTTAGTTACATAGGTACTTCAGTTTCAGTCCCCACCATTCACCGGTCGCGGTCACCGCGACAAGCCACTCTTTCAGAATGCCAAGAAACCGCGTCCCATTTTACTCGCGTTTTATACAGGTAGAATAGATTGCCTCTGTCCGTTATTGGTGCTGGTGCTGGTGCTTACGTGGTTCATACTCATAGTGCGGAGTGTTCAGCAAGGTGTGGTTCTGGTTCCTGCTCCGATATTATTCTGTCATCATTAAAAATACAACGAAGGAAAAATTATAGGTACTTCGCAATAATAATAAATTGTTATGAGAACGTTATAAGTATTAGTCACTTACCTGGTGCAGCATATGTGCTTTTGTAAGAATACCAGAACATCATCGCTTTTAATTATCTGCTTACTATCTACTGGTAGCTGCATTGTTTATGGATTACTCAAGGTAATGGGAGGAGTAGGAATTTGTCATCAACTACAACTACTGCGTTAATTGTTCTAATAAGATTTAAGTATATGTAGGTACCTATACATATACCTATAACCGAGCCTACAAGTCTTAGATCCCCGATATTTGTTTTCAATTTAAAAGGAAAAATAAATTTAAATGAATTGGTTTATGCGTTTGGAGGAAGAGTCGAATAAACTGTAACTGTAAAGATGCGGTGATAATGATAGTTAACCGCACCTGTTGTGGGAGAGTATAAGTAGGTACGTATAGTACGAGTACCTATTATAATACTATTATGTTGTGCGTCAGTTTCCGTTGATAAAAGACGTTTTATTCATTGTGTTTAGTCATTTTTACTAGTTTGCGGTATTCCTAAATTCTACCTATTTATTGCGGTTTATACTCGTACTATAAGTAAACATGAATAATCGATTAAGAATTTTAGCTGATTTCTATTCGCGCCGTTTCCAATGCACGATTAATTTCTCTTTTCTAAGATGGTATAGTACCAGGACCAGGCTTTCAATTGTATTGATTTAAACAAAGAAGATTGATGTACCTATAGAATGCACTTTTCTAATGAAAGTCATGCTTCTTTAAAAAAAAAAAAAATTCGAAATATTTGAGACTACCAGATACGATAAACGCGTTATAATTATTATTCTTAAATCACAGGGGCATTAGGTACATTATAAGGAGAGAGTCAAAGACAATAATTATGAAACAATGCTTGCTTATATTGTTATGTTATAATTATTATGTTAATCCAATAATGGCCCGGTTTCGTAATAATATTAAAATCACTTTAAAATTTAAAGCCCAACTGCACCTTGGTTTCTATCAGGGCCGGATTATCCACAAGACAGTGTAAACAGTTGCCTAGGGAAACCGGTGGCTTGTCTGTTGTCTGTGAGAGGTTATCCCCCCCCCCCCCCGACAACCGACTTCGCGATAAAAAAAATAACAGTTCTACCGCGGCCTGTTATTATTAATACGATTCACGATCACAAACCGAATAATTGGAATGTAAAAAATTGACTGACCACGATTTTTTTTCATTTAGGAACAACTTATCCAAGGAATAAAAATCCATTGGATTTCGTTCGGTATAAAATTGAAATAAAAAATTTTAAACTATTTAAAAAGTTTTGTTGTGAGAGGGGTGCATATGAGCACTAATAATTATGGTGGCAGTATAGTCATGGTCATTTTTAAATACTGGGTATAACTGCGTGACCTTGGACGTAGAAAAAAATTTCGCCAGCGCCTTATTTAAAAAAAAATTGGGCACGCCATCTCTCAAAATGATACTACGCTAAATTTTCCTCGAGTCCTTTCAAATGTTACCGATTTTATTTCCAAATTAAAATTCAAGAATTCATAAACAGGAATTTTTTTGAAAAAATCTGGACACGCCACTGGATTCACCATCTCTCAAAACGGTTGTATAATAAATTTTATCGAAATTTAAAGAACTCATAATCAGGAATTTTTTTGAAAAAATCTGGGTAGGTACGCCACTGGATTCACCATTTCTCAAAATGGTATTGTTCAAAATTCTCAAAAACTCAAAATTTGTGTTAGCGATTTTATTTCCTAATTGAAATTCAAAAATTCATAATTAGGATTTTTTAGAAAAAATCTGGACACGCCACTGGATATTCACAATCTCTCAAAACAGTTGTATAATAAATTTTATCGGAACCTGTAATGTTTTAAGGATTTTATGGCCTAATTAAAATTTTAAGAATTCATAATCAGGAATTTTTTTACAAAAAAACCTGGGCACGCCACTGGCTTCACCATTTTTCAAAATTGTATTGCGCTAAATTTTTGTCAATGCCTTCCAAGTGTTACCGATTTTATTTCCTAATTAAAATTCAAAAATTCATAATCACGAATTTTTTTAGAAGAAATCTTGACACGCCACTGGATTCACCATTCCTCAAAACGGTCGTATAATAAATTTAATCGAAACCTGTACTGTTTTAAGGATTTTATAGTCAAATTAAATTTCAAGAATTTGCATGAGCGTCCATTGAATTATTAATATACAGCGTGTCCACATTCTTTCTAAAAAAAATCGCCAACAAAACAATGAATTCTTAAAAATTTAATTTTGCTTTAAAATCGTTAACATTTCAGGACAGGACTCGATAAAAATTTAGCACAGTACCATTTTGAGGGATGGTGAATCCAGTAAAGTACCCAGCCCAGATTTTTTCTACAAAAATCGCTAAAATGAATTCTTGAAATTTTACTACAAAACAACGATCTATAGTGGGCCTTGGATTTTGCAGGGAAAAGACGCTTTTTGCTCCAAAGATACAGTTCATTATTAAGCCCTACATTGAAAAAAATTCGTGTTAAAAACTCACAAAAATAAATATTTTACAGGTGGCTCAAGAACAAATGGGTCACATTGGATAAATCCAAAGTAAAAATTTTTCTTCTACAAATTCCATAATCCCTCCCCACCATGGAAAAAACTCACACTCGACTCCTGTTTTTATATACATTTATACCATTCGGTGCATGCGCGAATGAAGGGTGATTTTGAAATAGCGCCCTGGAATTTCTTCTTCTTCTGATGAGTGATAACTGTTATACTTAATGCATTTTAATTATTTCCAATAAATTCAGTCTTCAGTTTTTTTCTTGGTTATTATGGCATGCTCTTTAAGCCTTTGTTGTCTCTCAGCGCCGTTCCGGAATCACCCTGTATATGGCGATCCAGCGGACCATGATAAAAACATTATTCGAAGTGTTTTAATTATTCAAAATATTTTCAAAAACATAGCGCTTTCAGTTATAGGTACCGGAAGTTGACAACTTTTGTTTCTTAAATTGTATTATGGTGACCATTTTATTTACATTTTTAGATTTTTTATCTTACAATGACTAAATTTTGTACACAAATTTTTGCTTTATCTCACAACCATCATAATATAGTTTGTTGTTGAGGTGCCTACTTATTTTATTTTTGTAATACTTTTAGGTTTTAATTTGATTTTGATTTGAAAAAAAAACATTATTTGACTCGCCGTTATAACAGTAAGTTATTTTCACTATTAGGTGCAAGGGTGGGCAAATTTGGATGTTTTATAATAGGGAATCTCCCTCCAAAAATTTTTTTTTTCTTCAGTTTTTTCTATTTAATATCTCAGGAACCGTTTGAGTTATGAAAATATTAAAATTAATTTTTGTACACATCTTATCATTGATATTATTTATTTTTTGAGCTCTGATTAAATTTATTTCATACGGCAGTGGCGGAGATTTTACTCCCATTTACTGGTGAAATTAGAAGGAAATAATTTATAAATTATTCTTCATACACTTTTTTAAAAGGGGCGCAACAAAATTCGAGTTATGACATAAAGTTACATTGTTAGCTTTGACATTGATAGAAAGATTAATTATTTTTTCCATTACAACGGTATAATGTGAGATCGATTTTCCATTTTCATTATTTTTTTTTTATTATTTATTTTTATTAATAACAGGGTTTGGGTAGGGTATTGGGAGGAATATATTATTCATTAATTGTTACGAAAATAGTATATTACATTACAAGTGTGGAAAGTGACTAATTTCACACGAGTGGGAGATTGGTATCGTACGAGGCGCCAGCCGAGTAAGACAATCCCACGAGTGTGAAATGACACTTCCCACACAAGTAATGTACACTATTTTTCCCACGACCACAGATAAATGCACATTTTAATTTTTTTTATACTTTTATTTGAAAAGTTTACAAAGGAAACTAATGATTGAATTATAACTTATTGGTCATATTATTATTAGGTAGCTACAATTTTAATTGTATTATGGAGTTTGCAGCAAATAGAGAGATTTCTCTTTGGTATTTATTCTTCAATGTAGGTACCCTGTGTACCTACATTATGTATATCGAGGATAACAATATAAGTGACACCAATATAAATGTGTGCTTTAATTGAAATTAATATTTCGAAAACGTCAGATAAACATTTAGTCAAAACGTCAGGTAAACAGACATTTAAATTTATTAAATTTACTTCTCTAATTAAGGCAACAGAAGGTCATAACACTCATATACCTATAACGACAGAGAAGATAAGTTGTAGTCATTTAATTAACATTTACTCAGTAATTAGGAACATTCCAAAGTAAATAGGTACTATTATTAGGTAAGGTGACCAAAGAAAAAAAAATAGGAATAACCAATACCCGTTTTACTTGATTAAGTACCTACCTACGTGAATTTGGTCTATATATTCATTTTTTTGTAACTTTTTTCTTCTTCTGAATGACGTGAGCATCATAAATTGCAATAATTATTATTATTATGATAAAAATATTTATTTCAAACTTTTCAATATGTATAAAGAATTATTAGGTACCGGTTGGTAGGTATATATTTTCAAAGAGATACATACACAGTAGAATAAACAAAACTAAAAGCGTCCGCAAATAAATCCAATAAGATATATTTTAAATAAGAACCGAATTCATTAAACAAACAATAAAAGTAACATCTGTCCTATAAACTATTGTGCTTTAGAAAACAATAATTATTTTCTTCTCAATTATTGTTTTAGAACAGTAATTTACTCGAAATTTTATTTATTTTTACAAAACACAACTCTAGACAAAAACGAATTAAAATAGAATATTACAACTTTGTTATTGCCCGATTGCGTAATAACAGCTATTTTTCACGGTAATGTTATAAAACATTAAAGATCTACAGGATGATTAAATCTGGGAAACACATTACAGAGGTGGTTTACCGAAAACGAAACACTCGTTTTCTTCATACATAGGTACCTACTAGGATTTTTTTTTTTTGCTAAAATGATTCGGCTATCAAAGTTTAAATAAAAATTTTTAGTAATTTTTTTACTGTTTTGGAAGGAAAACTGCATTAAATTATTAAATGTTAAAATAAATTCCACATAAGCTTGTTTCCGGGGAAGTACCGCGATTTTTTCAAAAGCACTCTTTATTGATAACTTTTGATAAAGATTGAAAATGTACTTAATAATTATTTTACAGTCATTTTCTCAAAGCGTTTTTCTCTATAATACTACCTACTATCAAAATAAAAAAAAAACAGCAAAAAAGTTATGGGACATTACCTGGAAGATCAAGGACAGCTCTTGAATTTTAACTGATTCAAGCGGAAATTTACATCAAATTGAACATTAAAAAAATGTTGCACGTCTACTAAACTTGAAAAGAATCGTTCACCAGCAAAAAAGCCACAAAAAAAAGGGAAATCATTTTCAAGAGCCTTATTAATTATTATTGGGTCAGTCAAAGTAGAGGGGTCACTTGGAAAAAAGTGTTGGGAAGCTAATTGCGGTTTTGATCGATTCACTTGACGCCGCTCGAATCAGAAAATTAAAAAAAAAACAGTAACTTTCGATTTTCGGACTTTTTTCAGTTTTCTAACTTCGAAACAGTGCGTTCCAGCGAATACTTCAGCCTTGCAAAAATTAAAGAGCATTTAATTATGCGTCAAATTAGTGCCACATTAATTGAATTCGGTCAATGGTATGGCTGAAATCGTTCGTCAAAGATCAGGGATTTTTACTAACTTTGCTGAAAAACGCATCTTTCAACCGTCTATCAATTGTGTGTTCAACGTATATCTTAAATTTTAAATTTGTTCAAGTAAGTTAAGTATATAACGTAAAAAATTTTCACATGCTGTTCAGTATCCATCGCGTTCCAACTCTGCATCTAATACCAATAACGTAAGAGGAAGAGCTGGTATTTATATCTAATAACTATAAGAGGGCAGGTATGGGGCACTCATTCGACGCACAATTAAATGCTCTTTAATTTTTGTAAGGATGAAATATTCGTTGGAACGCACTTTGTCGAAGCTATAGGCAGAGGCAGAAAACTGAAATAGTCCGAAATTTTCTGTTTTTTTTTTGGACTTCCTATCTCGAACGGCGCTCGAGGGACCGTGCGCCGTTCGGTCCCTCGATAGGCAGAGTCACCTAATTTCACATATAGGTGACTCTGCCTTTTTAGAGTTTTCGAAAAAATAAAGTCCTTATTCACAAAGCAATTTGTTAAAATACCTTTTCTGATAACTGAAACGTTTCGAGAAGTGAATCTAATCAAATTATGTCATCGCGATTTCTTAGTAAATATGAACAAAAGTGGCATCGCCGCCCCCCACCCCGCCTGAATTTTTTGCCCATCATTTCAGGACACTCTGTACCTATGTATATGTATTATATATCTACAGGGTGAATCACATGTACGAATTTGTAGAATTAAAAAAACCCAAAACAGCAGGTACATTTTTAAATTAAATTTGTCTTATTGACGTAACATTTTTTTATACAGGGTGTTCCTTGGCTCAGTAATGACGACATTGTCTATTTTTTTTTTTTAATAGGACCCCCCTGTATGTTATAAATAAAATCATAAAATTGACCTATTTCGGGTTTTTCATCTTCAGATCACAGTTCTATTCGGATCATAATTTGGGGGGAGGGGAGGGAGGGGTTGGCAAGTTTTGAAATGACAGCACGGTATAACCGTGTAACATAACTATTAGTGTTAGTGCTACTGCTAGTGCTAATAATATAAATAATATCATAATATATCCATTAAAAATACTATTTTTTTGCGCACACCAGGTCCAAGACCGTCTGGAGGAAGTACCCCGTTTGCCGTCCCCTTGCACCCTGAAAGCCGGGGACTTGTTGAGTGAGCTACGTTTGAGGTGCGGACGCGGCCGCAGCAGGGAGTGCCGCGAGCTAGCCGCTCTCTTGGCGGCGCCGCATCTTAGAGCAGTTATCGAAAGCCACGACCGAGTGGCAGAGCTGACCACCGCCACCGCTGCCGCCTCCGAGCACGTCCCCGAAGAGGTGCAAAAGAGCGCAGAGACCAGCACGAAGGAGCCAGAGACACCCGACGAAGCCATGACCGGGGAAACCATCCGAATGGTGGGTGTCCACAAGAAACATGGGGAGCCTCTTGGACTTACGGTAAGGAAAATAAAATAACTTTTAATAATTTAAAGTGATCTTGGAACCAGATATAATTATTATTGCACCTGTAAATTCTAAAGGTGCAAAAGTGCCAAAAATGTGTTTGTACGGTAATATTCTATCTAATTCAATTTTTTTTACTCATCTGTGTCATTCTATTCCAAAAACTGGGGATAGACAGAAAAACCTAAGACAGTTCGTTTTCAACCTTTTGGCACTTGGGCCCTTAAGAATTCACTCTTCAATAATAAAAATAAACTGTTGCTGATAATTTTTCTAAAATGCTTACGTTTTGGATTGGGTTTAATGAAACAAAAAAAATTTCATCGTTCCAGGTGCAGGTTGACGACAACGAGAACCTGGTCATCGCCAGGATCCTGGAAGGAGGGATGATAGAAAAACAGGGACTACTGCATGTCGGTGATGTGATACTGGAAGTGAACGGAGTTGATGTCAGGACGGCCGAAGACCTACAAACCGAAATAGCTAAGACCAAAGACTCAGTCACACTCAAAGTAGGATCTGGAAATGCACCAGTCACACATTCATCTTTGGTGATGGCCAATGAAGGAGTCTCAAAGAAACTTACAGTGAGTTAAAACATAATTTATCATTCATCACAATGCAATATAATGCAACAAAAGAATCAATAAGCAATAACAACAATAAAAATTAGGAAAACACTATAAACTTTAAGACCTTGAAATGCAAGAAATCTTTTCCCTATTACCTGTTACAATTTGTTTTATTTGTTGCAAATGTAAACATATCCGAAAATTATATTAATTTATCTAACAGTGCTACATGCGTGCCCTTTACGAATACGATCCGTCCGAGGACACCCTCCTCCCGTGCAAAGAGATCGGTCTCCCGTTTGACCGTGGAGACATCCTCCAGATCGTGGACCAGCGCGATCCGAACTGGTGGCAGGCGAGGCTGGTGGGCGGCGACGGACGCACGGGACTGATCCCTTCCATCGAGCTGGAGGAGCGCCGCAAGGCTTTTGTGCCCCCGGAGGCCGACTTTGTGCACAAGCTGTCCATCTGCGGAGCTCGCATTTCCAAGAAGAAACGGAAACTTCGCTACCAGACCAAGACCAGCAGTGACTACGATAAGGCCGAGCTGCTTCTCTACGAAGAAGTCACACGGATGCCGCCGTTCAAGAGGAAGACGCTCGTGTTGATAGGAACGCAGGGAGTGGGAAGGAGAACACTGAAGACCAGGCTTATTAACAGTGATCCGGACAAATTCGGAGGAGTCATTCCTTGTTAGTATGAATTTTCATTGCTTTAATTTATTCGATATAAACTGAAA
The DNA here is from genome assembly GCA_910589415.1 of Malachius bipustulatus. Classification (NCBI taxonomy): domain Eukaryota; kingdom Metazoa; phylum Arthropoda; class Insecta; order Coleoptera; family Melyridae; genus Malachius; species Malachius bipustulatus. The sequence continues at coordinate 24,238,990 of OU342631.1, read as the reverse complement.
TTTCTCTATAGTTAAAATCAAGTACACACTTATTCAAGTTCACCACTGAGATTCCACTGTTGACTGCCCCCTATTCGGCTTTTCGTTAATTTATATTCCAAGTACTCCAATAAGTAGGATCATCAAGAAGAAGTTATTCAAAGCTAATGGAAAGCTCCAGTCTCTGATTTTCTCTCCTTTCTCTTATTCGGGGATCCAGGCCACCTTGTCGGTGTCACAACAACACTGCCACCATGATCAACCGCCGTGTTGTCACTCCCTTTACATTTTCTCCCCGTAACAATAGCTTTGATTTTTATTGAAGGCTTGGGTACAAACTTAGCTGTTATAAAAAAGATAGTTTTTCTTCTCTTGAATAGAACCAACATTTATTTTCCCCAATAGGTATATTTATGCAAGTTTTGAAACCTTTTTTGGTAGACTTGTTTTCTATTTCACTCAAAGATGCTGCATGGTACCTATGTTGATTTCATTGACCATTTTTTTAACAAGTCATGAGTACCATTGGAGTAAAAATGGTTATATTCTACTACAGAATAAACCAACAAGACACTAAAAGTGTTGAAAAAATGTCATAGGAACTTGTGGCATTAACTGTTCGATTAGAATCACCCCCCACCCTCCCCCGGAGTTTTCTGCTCATCATTTCCGGACACTCTGCGATTATAATATTAACTTTACGACTGGAATTTTATCCGGTAATATTACAATGAAATACTTACTTATCTTTTTAGTTACCACAAGACCACAGAGAGTTTTAGAAGAAAATGGACAAAGTTACTGGTTTACTGATAGAGAATCAATGGAGGAAGATATTAAAAATAACAAATTTTTGGAATACGGAGAATACAATGGACACCTGTACGGTACACATTTAGACTCGATACGTGAAGTTATAAAACAGGTGAGAATATGCTCTTATTTTATTTTACTTACAACACAATCTTACCTTGAAAATTCTCTTCCGTAGGGGAAAATGTGCATATTAGATTGCAGTCCGATCGCCCTAAAGATTCTCCACAATAGCTCAGAATTTTTGCCTTATGTAATATTCGTTGCTGCCCCAGGAATGGAACAATTGAAGATATTGTATGATGTTGGGAGAAGTGGTTCAAATATGAGATACTCCAGCAGAAATTTAACGGTAATTTTATACACCCAACTCCGATTAATTAATAATTACCCAAACAGCACAAAGTAGTCCTATGGACGTCCAATGGACATCCCTCTATGTACCAACGGACGTCCATAGGACGTCCGTTTTTGTCCTATGGACGTCCATGGGACGTCCACTCAGTGTCCATTTGTCACAACTTTGGACATCCGCAGGATGTCCGTTACCGGACGTCCATTGGATGTCCGTTATCGGACGTCCATTGGATGTCCGTTATCGAACGTCCATAGGGAGTCCGTTATCGGATGTCCATAGAGAGTCCGTTATCGGATGTCCATAAAGCATTTGCTGATAAAAAATATCTTAATGAGAAACAAAATACAGAAAATATTCGATAAGTCTTGAAATTTAGAGTTTTGAAAAATCCAATAAATGTGTAGTGATAGGTATAGGGTATATACGGTAATTTTCTGTTTTGAAAACAACGTTAATTAACGGCTAAAAGATACAGGAAAACGACTAGGTACTTACCTACTTACGTGTTTCTATCATTAGGTTTTACGTAAAATCTGGTAATTTTCATTGAAAAGTTGTTAATTATATTAGTTTATGATAATATTGATAAACTTAATGAAAATATTCGTTGTTGGATTTTTCACAAACTCTAAAAATTAAAGATTCATCGAATTTCTTTCTTTTGTTCACTGTATAATGCAGATGTCTTCATCTTTACGCTAGCAGTCTTGAGTTTGATGGGAATGGCGGAAGTCTTTCCTTGGGACGAATTAATGTATAACACGGTATAACGTAGGAATGTGGATTGTATGATAGTGGAAGAATGGAAGATGGGGTGGTTAGCGCGTGCGTGCGCACTTGTGCTGCTATTCTCTTCCTGGCTGCGAAAGCACGTCATGCGCAATAGTCAAAAATAACTCGATGGACGTCCAATGGACGAACTTTTGTGGACGTACATAGGAAGTCCGTGCGGAGAAGTCCATAGGACGTCCATTTATTGTCCATGGACCAATGGACGTATAATGGATACTCAACGGACGTCCATAGGACACTCGGTGCTATCTGGGTATATAATAGTTAGTCATAAAAACATATTTTTTTTAGTTTGATCGACAAAGTTCAATTCGTTATAGTTCTAGAAGAGCGAGAACACTGGAATCTTTAGCATCTCTCTATGAAGTAAGTTTCTAATAAAACATTAAAAAACTATGACTCTTGTGTCTAGTGCTAGTGCTAGTGATAAATTTTGTTGTTTTAGGAAGAAGATTTGAAACGAACGTTAGAAGATAGCGCCAGCATGCAACGAACGTACGATAAATATATTGATCTCGTGATTCCAAATAACGACTTTGATGTCACTTTTCGCAAAATCGTCGAAGCACTGGAAGCTCTAACAACAGAACATCAATGGGTTCCGGTTAACTGGATATATTGATGAACTCGTTAAAAGGACAAAGTGCTTATAACTTAAACTAGATCTTTGTAATTTCGTATTATGCTGCAGTATCAAAATGTACAGCTTCGATTTTTAAATTTTTATAAATATGATGCACATAGCTTTAAGGAAACCATACCTCATCATATGCTTAGGCAGACTGGCCAAAATTTTGCATTTAGAATAATTATTATACGAAAGTACAATAATAAGACATTGTTTTTAACTGATGTATAGATATTTTTTGTATTTTTTAATTAAGTACCTATACCTGTATTTCTAGTTTTTAAATAGAATGTAATGCGAACTAAATTTGATGCAGCAATTTTAATAATGATATTTAAAAAATTCAATTAAGACTTTGCCATTTAGCTTTGTATGAAGACTCTTATATAATATTAAGATAAATGCATATTTTTATGCTCTTTATGGTGATAGGATTGTATACTCGTAATAATTATTGTTATAAGTAGGAAAGTGTTTCAATTTTTCCTTCATCATAATCAATTAACGAATTATTTGTTACCTAAGTACTTGGATGAGATATAGCATATACGTTACAGTTAAGGTGGCTTATTATTCCCCAAAGCACAAACTATGAACAAACTTAATTTTTTCATGTGACAACGCACTGAAGTCTGCTGCTTATAATAGCTATTATAATGGCATTTCCAGGAAGCTATAGCTTACTTAGCATGAATTTATGGTTGAATTGAAATTATAACTCGATTTACCCATGACTAAAGTAGGGAGATCCTTCATCACATTTTATTTTAATTTAAACATTAGTATGACACACAAAGTGGACACCGCAAACCTTGACAAAAGCAGAAGCAGAATATAAAGTCAACGGAAGCAGGAGATGGGTCCAGATCCAGACGTATACAAATATACAGCTTGCTCCAAAGAAACTATCAATACAGTGAGGCTGGCTAAATACATGGGTAGAAGCCAAAAACGGAAAGAAGAAGAAGAAACATTAGTATGGTATGTACTTATTGAATGAACACAAAATCACATGAACAAACACATCTGTTTCACCTTCCTAAAAGCTCATCAGTTTGCCATATCACAAACCGTGAGAAGGGGGTGCCTGCGATCAAGCAAATTATTTGAAACTTACACTTTTTATTTTATGTAAACATTTATATTCATTCTTCAAAAATAAATATTCTACCCATAACTATTATGGTATGTACTTATTGAATGAACACAAAATCACATGAACAAACACATCTGTTTCACCTTCCTAAAAGCTCATCAGTTTGCCATATCACAAACCGTGAGAAGGGGGTGCCTGCGATCAAGCAAATTATTTGAAACTAACCCTTTTGGTTAACCTGCTGATTAGCGACGGTTTTACCCCTACGCTGGCCCCCCTCCACTCTCTCTGCTAGCGTGCTGCTAGCTCTGAGTCGACAGGCTCTCAGCGTTGCCACATGAAATCCGTGTCTCCGTTCTCCTACGGCCCTTAAAGTGTCATTTTTGATTACAAATAATATTAAAACACTTATTTGCTGCAGTAAGTCAGGTCTTTGGTCAGGGTAGGTTTTTTTTCCTTCAAATATTCGTAAAATGAAAAAAAAACCTACCCTGACCAAATACCTGACGGAACCGGTAGCTACTTATTACGGTCTCGTGCGGAAGCGGGCAGGAAGCACGCAGGATTGTCTGCAGAACGTAGGAGAAGGGCTTGCATATGGCAACGCTGAGAACGTGTCGGAGCCTAGCAAGCAGAGAGAGTGGAGGGGGGCCAGCGTAGGGGTAAAACCGTCGCTAAACAGCAGGTTAACCGAAAAATATATGACTCACCCTGTAAAAAGAAGGGGGGATTCTAGAAACATCAAGAGGGGTGTGTCATGAACATATCCGGAAACGATGGCTACCAACAGTTGCTTCTTCTTTCTTCTGTGGTGTTTTGCAACGTTCCACGGTATTTCAGTTCCGCTGTCGCTTCTATTTTATCCAGAAATCCAGATTCAGCCAGGGTCAGTTCCTTCCTTCGACTTCTTTGACGAGCTTCTGATTGAGGTTGAGGGGTTGAGGTTATGTGGAACATGTAAACATTATAAACGTAAACATTGAAAAATGTAAACAAAACATGTTCAATCAGCTGTTTAATGTTTCGTGACATGACACTGTCAACTGTCTAATTTGAAATGAGAATATGATTTTTTGCAAATAGATCCTCCTCGATTTACCTACTATCATTTTTTTTAACATGTTTTTATTTAACTAATCAAAGCCAAAATATCAAATCAAAAACAATAACTCTTTTTTTTTCTCGAGACAAGAAGAACAAGAAGAATTCGAATTTCAAAAATAAACAGTTGATTAGAGTGATTAGACAATTGACACTATTGACACAGAATAGGTACAATCAGAATATAAACTTCAATAAAAATACCGAGTTCGCGCATCTACTCGGCGCATAGAGATCCGCCACGATTTGAGATGAGCTTTCATTAGTTTTGAATGCGGGCGTACCTATTCTGTGGCGAGCTGGTGGCGGGCCTGCATTTCTACTCTGAAGCAATGGCCGCTAGAGGTGTGGCTTGTCTCTAAAAGATCAAAGACGCCGTCGGCGAGTTTAGCTTCTGATTGTATCTATTCTGTGCTATTGACTTGACAGACATCTGGCGGCCTGTTAAAACTGGAGTGCGCTCACAATCCAACACGTTGTGTGAGTTGTGGTTTGTGGTACTTGTGGTTGTGGTGTGGGTGTGTGTGTGTGTGTGTGGTGGCTGGTTGGTTGGTGGTGTCGTGGTGTATATGAATAAACGAACGGTTTAGGTCAAAAAAAATGTCTTTACCAAATTTTATTATTTTACTGTTTCATTCAATTAAATCCGTGGTATAAATTTTACTCTTGTATCCTGTAACCTGTAATTGCTAAAAAGTGCTGTGGCTGTGAGTGTACTAGGGAACCTGTATTACCGCTTTACTAGGGTAGCGCATTCACTCGTTGACGTTTACTAAACACGGTTATCTTTGAACAACTGGATGTCATATTTTTGGCACATTTGGTCACAGGCGTAGGTATCATGTGGAAAAAAGCGAAGTTTGAAAAATGAAACAAAATAATAACACGAATAGAAATCGATAATCCTCTTTCAGTGGGTATTGAAAACAAAATTACGGGTTTATAGGATCTACATGAAGCTGTAGACTTTAGTATCTAACACGTAGTTACTGAGAAAAATACGTTTTAATACGCGGACTTAATTACAAATTGTGTGAATTTTTAGACAGTTGTACGAAAATCTGACGTTTATGAAGTCAAATTTGACATTCCTAACTTTTTTCCCAACTTTTTGTGAGAATGAGAATGCGCTACCCTAGTAAAGCGGTAATACAGGTTCCCTAGAGTGTACCGCTGTGTCGGCACTCTGTCGGCTAATTATTACCGAGCGCACCTGGGGAACCTGTATTACCGACACTGACGCTTACTAGGATAGCTCATTCTCATTCTCACAAAAAGTTGGGAATGTCAAATTCAACTTCAAACACGTCAGATTTTCTATGAACTGTCTAAAAATTCACATAATTTGTAAAGTCCACATATTTAAAAAAAACATGGTAAACTTTTGCTGCGTTAGAGGATGTTTTAACAATAAAAAGATGGCGTTCTATTTGTTCGCGTTTCCTAACGCCGTGTCCTAGCTGCATCCGGGTAATGCGTTGCGTGCGATGCGGGGAACGCACGCAACGCAAAATCGCACGGGGAATTTTGAGTGTGTCCTAACTGAATGCGTGCGGTGCGGGCGAGAAAATGGTTTCCAATCCAACTATTTCTGGTGCAGCTTCAGATGAAATACGTTTTAATTTGGAAACCAGTAGGTTGTTGGAGCTTGAAAGACTTAAAAATCACAGAAAGAAACATGTTACTTAAGAGAAAGAAACAATAAGACGCAAGTAATCTATAGAAATAGTTATAGATTTGATAGATAGATAAATAGCAGGTAGGTTAAATATAAAAAGGTCTACAATAGAAGTTAATAGACCTCATACTTACTTTAAAAGCCTAAATTCGAGACATTTTCACATTCCCAGTGTACCTTGACTCTTGTTCTTGTAAAATAGATTTCTTTTATTGCACAAAATGTTTCGCTTTGGCACGAAGGCAATCGAAATTGAAAAAATTTCCTGCCCCCCGCAAAAAACGCAAGATTTTGACAGATGAAAAAACTAAATATTTCAATTTAAAACAATGCGTGCGTTGCGGTGTCGTTTTATCGTACGACTTTGCGGGCAAACGCGTCTACTGAGGACACTCCCATTGCTTTGCATGTGTTTTATTTTAATCGTTCCCCGCAACGCACGCACGCAACGCACGCAACGCAGTCCCCGGATGCAGCTAGGACGCGGCGTAAAGGCAACTATCTTAAAATTTTAAACTCATTATAGTCCTCTTTCAATATTTGCCTATTACTGGGATTTTCTGGACAAAAAAAAAATGCACCCAGTCCCATCAGCAGCAGACAGTTACCTATATTATTGCAGAAAATATACGGAGCTCAGAATTTCCGTATACCTGGAAGTTGGTCAGGTAGGTTTTATTACATCTTGATGAATCTTATTTTTAAGGATCAGTATATAGGAGGGTCTTATTATAGGGGTACTAAGATCACACTGCCGTTCGTGTTCGTGTGTCTACCAAGACGCTATTTCTCAGTAACTACGTTAGATATCGAGTTAAAAATTATACCCGATACAGTCTACAGCTTCGTAGATTCTATAAAGCCGTAATATGTTTTTTAATACCCACCGAAAGAGGATTCCTCGAATTCTATTCGTGTTATTATTTTGTTTCATTTTTCAACCTTAACTTTTTTTCCACTTGATATATACGTCTGTTACCAAATGTGCCAAAAATATGACATCCAGCTGTTCAAATTTAACCGTGTTAAGTAAACGTCAACGAGTGACTGCGCTACCCTAGTAAGCGTTAGTGTCGGTAATGCAGGTCCCCTAAGCGCACCTAAAAATTCTTATTACTCCAACGATTTGTACTGACTAAGCTGCCAAGCTATAGGCCATAATCTAAAGAAGAAGAAGAAAAATGACAGAAAAGAAGAAAAAAGACCGAGGTCACTGCAGAACTGCAGAAGTGCAGAAAAGAAGAGAAAATGTTATTATGGAATATTGAATATTGAATTTGTTTTTTGTGTTTGCGGTTAGATTGAGTTGAGATTGTTTGTTGGGCGATTATGGAATATAGGAAAGAAAATAAAATGATAACAGGAAGAATAATAAAATAGCTGATCGATCAAATTAAGGTGTTTAGGAAGCAATTATAAGAGAACAAGTAAGTCGGTGGCGTTCAAATGTAATACCTGTTACAATTACTTCATTTCCAAATTAAGTAACAACATACCTCCCACACCTTGAAGTAAAGTAACAATCAGCTTTTCTCTCCCTGTAGGATAGGAATTACATTCCTGGCTATTGAGTGATTTGAAATACACTTCACTAATTTCTGTAATGCGATGAAATGATGTATTTTTTCCAGATATAAATAATTACCTACCGAAGTTGAAGTTGAGAGAACATGGAAGAGAAACGATTATGGATAGGGAATCTGCCTTTGAAAGTCACTGAGTAAGTATGCATTGTATTGCAGATTTCCTACATAGTTATGGACCTGGTGGTAAAGTGCTGTATCGCGACAATTTTACCCCTACGCTGGCCTCCCTCCACTGTCTCTGCTTGCTACGCTCTGACATGTTCTCAGCGTTGCCATATGCAAGCCCTTCTCCTACGTTCTGCAGACAATCCTGCCCACTTCCGCACGAGACCGTAATAGTCGCTACCGGTTCCGTCAGGTCTTTGGTCAGGGTATGTTTTTTTTTCATTTTACGAACTTTTGAAGGAAAAAAAAACCTACACTGACCATAGTCCTGACTTACTGCAGCAAATAAGTGTTTTAATATTATTTGTAACCAAAAATGACACTTTAAGGCCGTAGGAGAACGGAGACACAGGTTTCATGTGGCAACGCTGAGAGCCTGTCGCCTCAGAGAAAGTGGAGGGGAGCCAGCATAGGGGTAAAACCGTCGCGATAGAGCACCTTTTTCATGTTCATTTACTGTTATTGAAAATTGAATACCTCAGTTTGATCATTCAATAAATACCAGTAGAGGCGTTTGTTTTTGTAGACAATCTTTAGATCTTCACCATGTACAGGGTGTTTTAATAAAAGGTGTCCCTGTTGCTGAGATAGGTAGAACACTGAAAAATAAGTGGGATTAGGTTAGTAAAAAAATTTCCTAGGCACATCCACATCCCTAGTTAATCGTTAAAATTTTATACACATTTTTTATGATTATATCAAAACTACTGGCAACACTGTAATGGAATTTTGTATGAATTTTTGTTTTTATTACCTGACTATATCTCTTATAGAGAGCGCTAGTTACACGATTCGTACCTGGTAGTTTTAAACATAACTTTTTGAGGTTTTTTCGGTCATTATTTACATCTGCGGCTCCTACAGTTTCACTATGGAACTTATATAGGGGTGGAGAACATACTTATAGTAACACCAGGAAGGTATTCATTTGCTGGGCAAATGAAAGGGAAAGCCACAAAACGGTGTAAAAAAATGGTTTTGAGAGTGCGGAGGGAGTGCGGTCCTGACAAGAGGCACCGATTAGATGCCGCGATCCCGGATAAAACCACTTCACCATAATTGCCAAGCATTCTATTCTGTGTTAGAGGTTCACAGAGGCGGACTGAGCGATATATCCGCTTTCATTACGTGTTCAGTCCGCACAGGGATTGATGCAATGATTTTCGGATTATAAATTCAAAATAAATGCAAAATTCAAAATTAAAATCGTGGTACTGTTATTTTCGAAGATTTTCCTTGCCCTGAAAGTGAAAAAAAAAATAGAAATTCGACCGTAGTGTCAAAGAGGCCTTAGTTGTGACCTTAATATTAGTTTGCCATGGCTGTTTTTACTTTCTTACCCACCCAGCACCCCTATTTCGCTCCTCGGTCCCGAAAAAATTGATGAAACTTAGGAGCCGCGGATGTAAACAATTACCGTTTTTTCTAATCCAAATTTTAAGTGAACTTAAACTAATATTAAGGTCACAACTAAGACCTCTTTGGCACTACGGTTGAATTTCTATTTTTTTCTTCACGTTCAGGGCAAGGAAAATCTTCTTATCTTGAATACGAATGCCCTTACGAAACTTTTTTACTAATCCAACCCCACTTATTTTTCACTGCTATCCCTATCCTAGCGACAGAGTCACTTTTTTTTTAAACACTCTGTATTTGACTACAGTAAACTGTGTCCAAGATAAGTCTGAACAGCAGGAGATCTAGGAGATGGGTTCAGAGTCAGTATACCTTTGGCAATTCGAATTTTGAATACATCATTACATTCTAAATGCTTCAATAATATTTCAAGAATCACCTGAGATATCTCAAATATGTAATATGATTTTACGCTACAATTCAGCATAAAATTTCACAACTTTAAATGCCTTCTTATCTTGGACATCGATACCAGAGTGTATCACAATTAGAACAGTACGAGCAATTGTTTAACTCACATAATTTTCCTTACCGGTATCAACTTCTAAAACTCCTGCAAAAATATGGTACAATCAAGAAGTTTGATTTATTGTTTAATCGCACCGGTCCGCAAGCCGGCCAACCGAGAGGCTATGCGTTTGTTACCTACATGAAGAACGAAGAGGCAATCTCTGCCATGGCTAAGCTAAACAATGCCCTGTTGGGGGATAGACATATCACGGTAACTTGGGCTCACAGGATTAACACAGTAAGTTATCTATTATTATATATTTTATTATAATTTAATATTTTATTATAATTTATATTCTTGTAAGTAAATGTCATAACAATCATACTGTTTAATATGATTTCTTTGATTTATTTCAGGAAGAAGTTGAAAATCCAAAACCGCCAGTTTTTATACCAGCGTTGGCGATATCTAAGACAGGACAAAAAACGGATACAGATGTTAAAATTCAAGCTATAGAGGCCAAGTTGAAGATGATGGAGAAGAATAATGAAGACGAGCTGAAAATTAACGACACTGTGGCAACAAAGCCGGCCGTAATAGCTCAATATCAATACAATAAGCAACACTCTAGTCAATTGGATGATGATTTGCTCAAAAAGAAAAGTACTGTAGTTAGGAGAAATGACAGATTTAACAGTAAACCTTACGTTAGACACAAACAACGCAGATGATGAAAAAGCTTCACTTTTAAAGACTATTTTTGTGTTGTGTTGTGATGTTTGTGATGTAAAATACGTATTTATTTATTTATTTTTATTTTATTTGATGAGATACTGTACTGTATACATGATATTTATTTATCATATTATATATGATAATTATTATTGTTATCATTTGTGACAAAAATATACAAGGTTATATTTGCTACAAAAAGAAAAGAACCAATATAAATTCTAGGCGGAAAAGTAATAACCACTGAAAGATAATCATATTTTTGCAAATGTCGTCATCTGTCATAGTGACTTTGACATTTGTGAAGAAGATAAACCAACAAGACAGGAGTGTACCTATACTCTTTATGTTTTTTTGAGTAGTAATAGGTCCGAGGTTTTAACACAATGTGAATTGCATATAACTTACAACAGTCAAGCCATTTTTTCATAAATAAAATTATAGCTTTAAATGTTACTTTTAATGTCACCCATCTTAAAATTATGTGTAAAATCTTATGAAAGTTACTAACCTGAGAGATTTCAAGCAATGCCCCTGTATAAAATAACAAATTCAAAATTAATAATATAAAAAACAAAACGGGCATATACCTATTTATAAAATTTGAGTGGTTAAGTTTCTAATAAAAAATGTAAGCTTTTAAAATCTTATACAGCTACTGTCGAGTGCCTCATGTCAAATATTCAACTCACAAAATCAGTAGGTATTTTTTCTGTAAACTAAGAGGGGATGTACAAAATTTGATTCTTGTATATTATAACAAAATTATTTATAATCCTCAGGTCTTGTGTTTACGTGTAATGTTACCAGATTTTATTCTCTAATAACACTTTTTGGCCTGAATATCTCTACCAATACCAATGTTGAATATACTCATGTTATTGATTTATTTTTCTCATTTTTAGCGAATAGAATGTGTTTTATTTAAGTGTGTTGTACTGATTGGAATTAATAAAACTACATGAAATTAATATATAATATATATTTTAGCAACATTCCCAACAAGATTAAAATTATGTACAATAAATATTACATACTAGGCATACCTTTGTAGTTTGTACCGGGTGTCCCAACACTAGTGTCCATCCCCTAAAAGAGCTTAATTTTCAAGATAAAAAATTGAAACTTTTAGGATTTGTGTACTTGATATAGGACCACGCAAAGCCATAATTAGTTTCATTAAAAAAAAATTAGTTCAGGCGCCAGCCATAAAAAAACTGTAATATGTGTGGTAAATTGTCAAAAAAAATCGATTTTTTTTTCAATACATAAGTAGAAATCGATTAATAAAATCAAAATCGCTTGAAAGAAATGTAAAAAAACTAATTATAAGGCTTTAATTAAATAAAATATAATTATATAGCTATGACAGGTAGAAAACTGATTTATGATGTGCAATAGGGTGATCAATATAATCTAAAAACGGTAGGTGCAATAAAGTTTTATGACAAAGTAAATAAGGCCCAAATAAATAGAAGGACGGCTCTTGCTGGGCTAGCCGGCACACTGAACCTGCACTGGACAGTGTCATGTATTATGGAGTCATGAAAAAGGTGATTATTAAAAAGATATTAATTTTTTTTAATGACACTAGTGCCATTCCGTGGTCCTATATCAAGTACACAAATCCTCAAAGTTTCAATTTTTTATCTTTAAAATTAACCTCTATTTAGGGGATGGACACTAGTGTTGGAACACCCGGTACATTGAAAAAGTAGTTCAACTTGAAATATCTGAATATATAAATGAAGATCTACATAGGTAATATTATGATATAAATTATTTTTATCTTTATTGCCAAATATTGACAATATGCAATACAAAAGATATACATATATATCACAGATTAAGAAATGAGGTACAAAGACCAGCCTACTCTGGGAAGAAAATCACTGTTCATTCAATAATAATTTTAAAAAGGAAATTATTTAAAAACATTAAAACCTTCTAGAATGACAGATTGCTAAATTCGATTTCATTAACTCATCAGCAGAATCAATGCGTTATGGTAAAGGTATAAAACACAAAGCAAATTAACCTCTAAACAATTTTAATTCTGACCAAAAACCTATTTTTAGCCAAGAGCGTGACTTGATCCCCCAATCCAAGCTTTCTCGCTCAACATTTCAGTTCTACAATGTGTGGCGCAACATGGAATACTGAGAAAAAATATAAAGAAAATAAATTATTAAATTAAATTATCGTACTAAAAAAAGTAACTAATCACAGCAGGTACATTTTTTTCTGATTTTTCCTACACGTTTGAAGTTTCTAAAAGCAGAGGAATACTTCTCTTTAATTTCCTTGATCAGCTCAACTTTCACTAATTTAATAGTTGGTAAGTTGTCGATCATAGAGAAAATTTTACAGTCAAATTCTAAATGGTCTTTAAGACTTTGGCAACTCAGGCGTTCGCGACATAATTTACAGTTCATACCACTTCCCTGACGAATAACAGCGGAAGCGTGAGGATGTTTTGGTGCTAACTTCAGGTAACTCATGAAGAGAATCTTGTCAATCTTTTCGGCGTATAAATTTTCTATTATTTTTTGTTTGGCTGTACGTTTATATTCTTGGTGCAGTTTTAATTTTCGTTTTGCTCGTGTGACCATAAGCCTGTTATCAGTCGCAGAATTGAACGATTTTTTCTTGGAGTGATAATATGTATGATCATGTTCGATATCTCCAATGTTTGCATGTTCATAATTTACATCTTTCTTGTCTTCAGGATATTCCCAAATATTACAACAGGTACTGTTTTCATCCAAATATGATTTTTCACATTCAAAATTAAGCTCTTGGGATTTATCATCTGGTGAGTTATTTTCAAATTTCTCGGTTTTAGTACCATTCTCATACAATTCACTATGAAGAAGATTGTTGTTTACAATGCATTGTAGCCGGAATCTGTATATCTCGACTGCATTCAAACAACATTCATGACACACCATTTGTGTCACAAGATCAGTTTCTTTGATCAGGATACCAGTAGTCTCAAAAATTATGTTGCTCAGTTTGTTGGTATTTTGGATTCGTTTGTCAAATATCCAAATTAGTCTCTTCTTTGATAAACAGAGCCGACATTGCTGTACCATTTTGCTGTAAGTTCAAATGATATTAAGCTACTTTGTACTTTGATATCTTTCCAATTTCATCTCAAGTTCTAAAATTTTCATGGGGTATTTAGGACTACTTTTAGCATCCTTTAATTATCGTAGACCTGACTGTATCTCCAGATGTAACTGGATAACTGGAAGTGACATCAACTTTTGATTTTCAAATGGAACACCCTATATTTATTAGATTGTTAAACTTGTCTGAGAAAATTTAATACTGAGAAAACGGCTTACATGTCCGTATTTTAACTTTTCATGTGATATCCTACTAATGTCCGTATTCATCAAACTTCAAAATATAACTCTGGGGTTATACAGGGTGTATTGTAACGTCCGCATAATATTAGCACCACGTGATTCTACATCAAAAACAGAACATAAAGTTTTAATACCGTTTAGCTCTTAGACCTCAAATAACGAAGTTATCGACCATTGTAGTTTAAATTTGAAGTTTTTTAATACTCAAAAATATTGCTTAATATTATTAAAAAATTCTTAAGTAAGAAGTAAAATAGCCGAATTATCCAAAATTTTAGATTTTTTTTTGGTAAAAATGGTTTTAATTAACATTTCAAAACTAGGAATTATTTGATTTCCTGAGTTCCAATACTTCCAATCAATATTGCAATTGCGCGTTTTAATTGTTGAATAAAAAATTGAAAAAATAAAAAATCTTTAAAAAAATTGCAACATTGACACGTCGCAGCATGACATTTGTCTTGTTGCACCTTTTTTCGATTACATAGCAACGGCACACTATACCAGTGAGGTGACTTCACGTCTAATAAGTTATCTTAATTTTTATACCAGCGCCAGTGTTGCAAAATTTAAGAACGTTAAATTGTCCATATCTTAAAATCTATGTACCTACATCAAGAAAAAACTGTTGAGGACTTTTTTGTTCTGTTTTTGATGTAGAATCGCGTGGTGCTAATATTATGCGGACGTTACAATACACCCTGTATTTTGAATTTTCTGACAGCTGATTGGTCTAATGCTCAAACCCTACGAACGCTACGAATTTTTAACCAATGACATGTTTCAAAATATATATGGGTATATTTAGGGGTAGGGGTTATATTTATTGATAAATACGGACCTATGTGGTTTACATTTTGAAACAGGGTAATGGAAATTATCAGATTTTTAATCACCCAGTAAAAAAATTTCAAGTACACTGTGTTGAGGATGTGACAACGCTGCATGCTACTGACAGATGTCTATCAACAATATCAGTAGTCAGACAGCGGTGTTGGAATGGAAGCATGGCACTGTCATTGTTACGCCAGCACCAGAACAGAACAAATCGTGTATCCCTATTGTTAATAAAATTATAAAGTAAATTAAGTCTTTAAATAATGGGATCAAACAAATAAATAAAATAGTAAATAACACACACTGTAAAGTAATACTTGAAAAGTTAAGATAGAGACATGTGAGCCATTTTTCGATATTTCGAACCGTTTAAGTACTCCATGAAAATTTCAGGATTTAAAATGAAATTGAAAAGAAGTTATTGGCTGGAGCGGTTTTTGAAAAACAATCAGTATAATATGATTTTTAAGAGATTAAAATTAGCTCCCTGGTTTTTTAGTAAGTATGTTTGGCAACATTGCTTTATTCTGACAATGACATCATAAAACACGCTCATAACCTAGAACGTTGACACTTGTCAAGCATTGTCAAAAAATGTCAAATTTATGATATCATTCTCATAATCTCTTCCATAGTCACCAACTAGGTTCGACTAGAGTTGAAATAGACTACAGTTCCTTAAAGTCTTTTTAATGTTGGGTCGCTCTCTATGTATAACAAAATTGACAATAATTTGTACACTGAATTCCTATAGCAATAGCAATCTGGATAACCTAATAATACAAGTTACCTTACTAGAAGTAAAATAATACATAAGAGATTATAATATTGCAAGAATTGTTACAAAATACAGAACTACTCGATATTCCTGCTGTCCCTGGACCAACAAAATTCCTGTGATGCCCCTAATTAAACAGCAGGCTTACCCCAGTTATTTATAACTAATAAAGAAAAAAGAAAGAAATCATAGGTACAATGTTGCTGGTTGTTCATTGTGTTGTGTCAAAGATCAAGATAACATTGATAACAAGTTTATTTTGACATTATTCTCATTGTACTGTGCTTGACACATGGTCTCTGGTGAAATACAGTGAAACAAAAGTAAGTGATGGGGCAACTTTACATAGCTTTGTTCCTGATTATGAAAATAATAATGCAAATAACAAATAAACCACTGTCATAGATAAATAATATGCCAAATTACATATTACACACAATAATTTCTAATGACATAACTTACATCAGTGTAATCACACACAAATAATGTAGGTAATCTGGTATTTGCCTTTATCAATTTATTACTGTTGTGTTGCCTTTACTTTGAGAAAATTATTTTACCCACTACAACTACACAGTTTTCCGTAGTTTCACGCAATAATTTACCATGAATCACTTAAAATAATCACCTCTTTATTTGCTGTCTGCTTCTCTCACAGTTCTAGTCTTGATATTATTTTATTTTCTTTCACTTTATTATTTATTCAGTTCCATCCAAGCTTATATTTGGTTTATTATTTTATTTTGTTTGACCTCTCATATCATATGGCAGATTGGATTGGATTATTTAATATTTATTAGACTTATCACTTATGCAACCATATTTACTACGAGTGTTGACTTGACACTTGACTGTTGCCTTTGCCTTGTAGCTTAATCTTGTAGCGCATGTGCCAATTCTTTTTTTTTAGTAAATTTTCACAAATACTAAATAGTAAGTTGTGATGATACTTTTTGTCTGCTGATTTTTTTAGGCTAAAAGGATGAAGTCGAAGTCTAATATTATAACAATGATAACTAATTCAATTTCGGCCATTTAATAATTATTATTGTTATATGTTTTACATACGGATGTATGGTTACCCTACCCTATATGTACCTATTAGGTCGGTATTTTAGCTTTAGCTCTAGCTGGAGCTGGTAGTGTAGCCTTATGATATACAACGAGTCAATGGTTCATGGTAAATAATTAATCGAAGCTGGAACTATATTGAAACATTATAATATAAAGTTAGATGCCAGACCTATCCACATAAACTTGCCCATATCCACCTATCCTATCATTCCTATCACCTTTCCTTAGGTAAATAATCATATAAGTTCTAAGTTGGTAGGCTGGCTGAACGCACCAAGTAAAATAATCAAAGAACTCTATTTGAAATCTGGCAACAATGCACTTTTAAACGGGTACCGTGCGTAGGTACTCTCTGTACACTGAGAGTTGTCCGTTGTCATGCCACACTGATTCTGACTAAACAATTTCATTTAATTCGATTTGAATCGTACACTTATTTCTAAGTCGAACCAGATGTGGTATCGCAGTTCGTGTCAGTGGCGTGTGTTGAGGAATAATGAATATCCTATAAATATATTATTTCGACAAGTTATTGACGAAGTAGAGCCTTGCAACTTTTTGATAACAAATATTATATAATGCAAGTAAATAAGAATCATAATAATTATTGTTATCATCATGATAGAAATATCATGTCACCTACCTGCTGGTTGCCGTTTAAAAGAAAGAATAACACCTCCGTTTTCTTATTTGCAAGTAAAATATTCCAGCAATTTAACCACAAGATCACGTACTAGGGAGTTCAATCGTTTCCCAGGCAAAGCAAGGAAGTAGATTTTTAGGCATTCGAGCAATAATTATAATAAGTTACTCATAGTTTATCACAGGACAATAATAACACAGGACACAGGTATTTCTGCTAATTTCGTATTAAAAACGTTTCAAATCACAAGACAAACCTTATTAGTATATTTTACCGCTGACACTGACACTACTGATAGTAACGATGACAATCTTATCGTAATATCGTATCAATCTAAGCGTATCAAGACGCGAGTCGATACTTCCGTCTCACTCTCGCTCATCTTTTTAGAATTGCTGACGATTCAAACGTATTTCTGACAATACGTCCCATTTTAACTCGATTGACTATGCAATGCAATAGAAGGAGTAAGAAACATAACGAGATGATGTATCCTTAGTTCTCACAACAGACAACTCTCAGTGTACAGACTTCCCGTAGTCCCGTAGCTGTGCCCGTAGCCCGTGGCCCGTCCGTACCGCCGGTCTGTGCCCTGTGGTTCCGGTACCAATCTGCCAAGCCAAGTCCAAGGAGGTAAATGGCAACAGTACAGCACCCTCCTCTACCTCAGCAGATAGGAGCTACTACTACAGTATCACAAAAGCTAAACATCTCTCGTAAATAATGAAATGTTACGTGTCAAAAACCAGAAATTATCATTTATTTCAGGTCATGATTATGATACAACGATACAACATACAACTACACAAGGTATGTCAACTCGAGCGAGACTGAAAACGAAAACTCGTCGGAGCTGCGCATGACGTCATTGTGGTGATTGTTATCAAGCTTTAACGGTAGAATTAAAAATATTTTAAGGTGAAAGTCAACATTTGGGGATTGTATTGAAAAGTGGTGGTGGTTACTGTGATACGATAGAAATCATTTATATATAATTGCCTTTGTCTATGCTATCAATCTAAATTAAGATATCTCTTTGCCTTTTGTTTTTCTTGCGTGATTCTCACACCCGCGCTTACCGCACAATAAACCATTTTTGCTATCAGTCAGGTACTGAAGTCAAGCTTATTAAAATTACTGGAACATCTTTCAAACGTCGAAATAAGCTACTAAATCGCGACTTTACGTCGTTATTACTACCGAGTCGCATATGTAGCTAATCACCACATCACTCAATCAATCTTGAGAAATCAATCGTGAGAAGAGCATATTATAATATAGTTCATTACATTCACATCTGATCAACGAAGTTGAAAAGCACCTAATAGATATATTATTATTATAGTAAAGCTAATAAGTTACCTTAACCATTGCTGATACATATTAATGTTGTATACATTGTAAATGTAATATTTAGTTTAAGGTTCTCTACAAATAAATAACTAAACTTTATTATTACTTATAGCTTTAGAATGTAAAAAATATTCCGATTATTATTGAATAAAATGTTTAAAAAAAATTTGCATTGGATAAGATTATTTAGTTCTTGCAGGTTGGAGGATGGCTCTATTTTGTTACCAATTTTAGGAAATCTGAATTACTGACCTGACGCTTACTCGTTCGTGTCGGTAATATAGGTACCCTAACTAATTTTTTACTACAGATTAACTCCTCTCTCTCTCTCTAGTTTATTGTCCTTGCGATCTTCTTTTTACAGAATAATGGTCTCTCCTATATAGTCACTACTACTCTCTATTACTAATTTACTACTACTGCTCTCTTCTATAAAGTGGTTCAATTGTCAGAATATTTATTTTGCTTTCCAATATTAGCTGGTTACTTTTTCAGTAAATAATTTTTCAAGATATTGAATAAAAAAACTAGGTATAGTGTATATGATTTAATTCAGACTCACCTATTTTTTTATGGATGGACTTTTGATGAACTTCTTTCTGTAACACGACACAAAATTTACTTGAATAAAAATATTTTTGCTTCAAGAAAATATTTGACTGACACCAGTGACACTACAACTGACAATGTTTATCAACTTCAATTTAGTTGGCCTTTTAAGGATCTTCTCTATTTCTTTTCGACCAGGAATTTTTGTGTTTCCAATTTCCGTTCTGAATCTTTAATTTTTTTTCGAAAAAAGTAAAATGAAATGTTTACAATTTTTTTTAAAGTTATTGATTTTTGATTTTCATAATTTTTTTTGTACCAAACGATATAAAAAACAATATGGCGGCTATAAGAAAAACAAAAGTTGACCATGAAAACTCTGGGATTTAGTTGGCCTTGAAAATTTTTAAACCGTTAAATGGATACCTGTTGCCACTGCCACCTGTAAGTAAAGGTGGCAGTGCTGTTGCCGACTTATGCAAGCCTACAAAGAATTATTTATTTATTCCTGACAATAAAAAGATATGAGCAACAGTGTTGGGAAAGATCATTTCTAAAAAGATCTAGATCAGATCAAAGATCATTTAAAAATTAGAGATCTAGATCAGATCATAGATCTCGAAATTGAAAATGATCTAGATCAAAGATCAGATCATCAAATAAAAGATCTGAGTTTTAGATCACTAAATAGATCACAATTTTTTTTCAACATCAATTTCAAAGTTTGCCTTATACCCCACAAATATTCCACCTTCAAATATTTTCAAGTTTCATCAGTTATTTTTACAAAATAAGGCTAGGAATTTTTTCTTTGTTTACTGTGCACCATATACACACATGCCCTTAATACTTGTTAGAAACAGCTCATAAATTCGACTGGTCTGCAAAAAACTAACGGACTGGTAGATAAGACCGGGTCGAATCACTCTGCCGCGACACGCTCACCGTGAAGCATTGATATATTTCAATACTAATAATTGTCATTACTTATTATTGCATTGCTTATTAAAATTCATTGTTTGATTTAATTTGAGTCTATTTGGCTTTTTCTAAACTCCCCTAACAAATCAGAAGTGGGATACACCCCAAGACGTACGCTTCACCCTAATTTTGAGTTCTTTTGTTCATTAATAATAATAAAAGTAACAGTTTATTCGTTTTTTAAACTGAAGTGCAGTGGCAAATAATGGGGCGATCAGGCAAAAGGGGCCACCGCTCGCAATCTCAGCACTCCCATCGATCAAGGAGCAGGCACTCCCGTAGCCCGAGAACAGTAAGGGATGATGATACAAGTAGTACGATAAGTGAGTTAAAAAGGGAATTGGCGGCGTTGCAGCAAATTGTAAGTACCCATTCGAGTACTAATACGCATTTAGATGAAACGGTAATACCCGCATTCGAACCTGGCATGGAAAGTTCCCAAAGTGCAACCGACTGGGTTCGCAAAATAGACGAACTAGCCATTTTGCATAGATGGTCAGACGAAACTGTATTTAAGTTAGCCACAAATCGACTACGAGGTAATGCACGTAAATGGTATGACTCACTACCAAATCTTGGCTTAAATTGGCTGGACATGAAACAACAACTTATTCAGAACTTTCCGACGCCGATTCGATTTGGTAAATTACTGGTTGAGGCTGCAAACTATAACCCTGTTCCTGGTCAAAACTTGGGCGACTATTGTTATGAAAAGGCAGCAAAATTAAATCGTTTAAATTTGGCAATTCCCGAAGAATGTATTATTGATAGTGTAATTGAAGGGATTAATGATAACAAAATTGCTTTACCCGCAAGGGCGGCAAATTTTCAAACAATTGGTAATCTAGCAAATTATCTCAGTAATGTGTCGTCAACGAAATACCTACCTTCCACTTCAAATCCGAAATCAAATTTCAATGTTCCTGGCTATCTAAATAATGCTCGATCCCAAAGTAAATTTTCAAAACGAAGTTTCAAACCTGGAGACTCTCGTCCTACGAATGTGTCCAAGAAAATATCCTGTTTCAATTGTGGTGGAGATCATCGAGTACGGGATTGTCAGAAGCCAAGGGTTGAATGTAAGGGATGCAACCGATTAGGGCATACTCAAGAATTTTGTACTAATAAATTTGGTTACAAAACGAAACGTGTAAATGAAATCCAAGATAGTACCGGTACAATAAATATTTTTGTTAAAACTGCTCAAATAAATAATTTCAAGATAAAATGTTTGCTGGATAGCGGTAGCGACTGTACGATAATCAAGCGATCGACGGCATTCAATGCTAGAGTTTCAATTCAAGAAAATAATAAGCCTGTTTCTCTTAAATGTTTCATGGGTAATATGACAGTGAGTAACCAAAATGCGATCTGAAAATAATAATCGAAGAAGCGGTTGTTAATGTTATTGCTATCGTCCTTGATGATAAATACTTGAGTCATGATCTTATAATCGGACGTGATTTTCTCTGCAATGAAAACGTAGTAATTACAAAAACTAAAGATAAGCTAATATTAAGGAATTTACCTTCTCTCGATATAAATAAAATTGAAGTTATTGAAGAAAATTATAATAACAATAATTCTGTTTTTGATCTCAATTCGATTAATTTTGACAAGGATCTCTCACCCGACCAGAAAACGATAACATTTAATTTACTTCAGCAATACCGAGATTGCCTTGCATTTTCAATAAGTGAATTAGGAAAAACTGATAGCATTGAAATGCATATTAAATGCACTAGTGAAGAACCTGTTGTTTATAGACCGTACCGAATGGCCGTACAAGAAAAAGCGATATTGTCGAAAATTATTGACGAACTTTTACAAAATAACATTATTAGGGAATCCAGCTCCCCTTATGCTAGTCCCATTCTCCTAGTGAAGAAGAAAACAAATGACTACAGGATGTGCGTTGATTACCGAAAATTAAACGCGATCACAGTTAAGGATAAATATCCACTCCCTTTAATCGATGAACAAATTGACAAGTTAGGAGGCAATAATCAATTTTATATTACGTTAGATTTAGCCTCGGGTTTTTATCAAGTCCCTATGGCACCAGATTCTGTTGAGAAAACGGCGTTCGTGACACCGGAATCACATTATGAATTTCTAAGAATGCCTTTCGGCCTGACTAATTCACCCAGTATTTTTCAAAAACTTATAAACAACGTTCTAGGAAAACTGAAAAATAACATAGCTTTTCCCTATATTGATGACATAATCATTCCATGTGAATCAGTTGACGAAGGACTATCACGACTCGAAACCGTCCTTAACAAATTGCGTGAACATAAGCTAACTCTGAAATTAAGCAAATGTGCATTTTTCAAAAAGCAAATTGATTACTTGGGAAGAGAGATTAGTTCTGAGGGCGTGAAACCGGGAAGCAAGAAAGTTGAAGCTGTATTAATGATGAGGAGCCCTAGTAACGTCAAAGAAATTCGACAATTTCTAGGCCTGTCAGGTTATTTCCGTAAGTTTATTAAAGATTACGCTCGAGTTGTTGAACCACTAACACGACTTACAAAGAAATCCAACCCTTGGATTTGGTCTAAAGAACAGGATGACGCTGTTCAGAAAGTTAAAGAAATTCTAACTACCAAACCTGTCTTAGCTATTTTTGACCCATCTTTAGTAACGGAACTCCATTCAGATGCCAGTTCATTGGGTTTTGGTGCAATGCTCATCCAAATTAAAAGTGATGGCCTACGTGTCGTTGTTGCTTACTACAGCAAGCAAACGTCTCCAGAGCAACGCAAGTTTCACTCTTACGAACTCGAGACTCTAGCTGTCGTGCTCTCGTTAAGACATTTTCGAACTTACCTATTGGGAATGAGGTTCAAGGTTATCACGGACTGTAGTGCATTAAGAACAACATTTAGTAAAAAGGATTTGCTCCCTCGTGTAGGCCGATGGTGGTTAGAAGTCCAAGATTTTAACTTTTCGATTGAACATCGTCCTGGAACGCAAATGTCTCATGTGGATGCTCTAAGCCGGGAGCTGGTGGTTGATGTTCTACAAGTAGACATAACAGAAGGCGAGTGGTTGCATGCTGTTCAGTTGCAAGATGAACAAGTTGTCATGATACTAAATATTTTGCAAGATAATGTCAGAAGTAATGAAACCAAACAGTATTTTGAAAAATATTGTTTGTAAAAGGGAATCGTCTATCGAAGACTCGAGAATAATAAAACTGCTTGGTTAGTACCTCGTAACGTTCGATGGCAGATTTGTAGACTTTGTCACGATAATATGGGACATTTTGGTCCGGAGAAAACCTTGAGAAAAATTGAGGAAAACTACTGGTTTACAGGAATGAGAAAATTTGTCAAGAAGTATGTATCTTCATGTTTGAACTGCCAATATTACAAACCTCGTCCTATAGAAAAGGTAGCTACACCTTTCTATATGTTACACATGGATCACGTAGGACCTTTTGTGACTAGCCGAAGGGGCAATAAATATTTACTGGTCATTGTTGATGCGTTCACAAAATAATTATGTGATAATCGAAGCAGTAAAAAGTACGAAAACACGATGTAACAAAAACGTTGCTCGACATGTTTTATTTATTTGGAGTAGCAAAAAGGGTAGTGACTGATAGAGGTACAGCATTTACGTCACAAACTTTTGAGACCTTCTGTAAGACTTACGGTATAAAGCATACTTTGAATGCTGTAGCAACTCCCCGTGCCAATGGGCAATGCGAGAGGTACAACGGTACTATCTTACATGCTTTAGCAGCTACATCTGCAGATAACCCTGAAGACGAATGGGATAAGCCCATTAAATCTATACAGAGCGCTATGAACTGCACTTACAATAAAAGTATTGGTGTCTCGCCACTTGAAGCATTGGCCGGATACAAACCATGTCATGTTGCTGAGTCAAACATTTTGAGCGCAATTCAAGTGAGCTTGGATAGAATCGATTTAGCTGAACTGAGAGGTTCTATTAAGCAGCGAATTACCGAAGACCAGAAGATGCAAAAGGAGAGGTTCGACAAGGCTCGAGCTGCCGCAAAGATTTATAAGCAAGGTGAACTAGTCATGGTTTCGAGCGCAGCACCTAGTACTGGCTCTAGTAGAAAGCTTTTGTCAAAATTTAAGGGACCTTTCAGAGTTACAAATGTTTTACCGAATGATCGCTATGAGGTTGAAGACCTACGAGAAGGACGTTCGAAATCTAAAACCGTGATGGCGGTTGACAAGATTAAGCCATGGATCGTTTTAAGAGGTGAGAATAAGTTTTAGTTGTGGACAACGGTCTACTCAGCTTATAAATGTAGTTGACTTGACAAAACGATCATAAATATGAAACGACTAACATATTGATCGCTTAACTTACGGTTAGCATACGGCTAACACCTTGATCAATTCAAATACGGTTAGTATACGACTAACAGATTGATCGCTCAACTTACGGTTAGCATACGGCTAACACCTTGATCAATCCAAATACGGTTAGTATACGACTAACAGATTGATCGCTTAACTTACGGTTGGCATACGGCTAACACCTTGATCAATCCAAATACGGTTAGTATACGACTAACAGATTGATCGCTTAACTTACGGTTAGCATACGGCTAACACCTTGATCAATTCAAATACGGTTAGTATACGACTAACAGATTGATCGCTTAACTTACGGTTAGCATACGGCTAACACCTTGAT
The DNA here is from genome assembly GCA_910589415.1 of Malachius bipustulatus. Taxonomy (NCBI): domain Eukaryota; kingdom Metazoa; phylum Arthropoda; class Insecta; order Coleoptera; family Melyridae; genus Malachius; species Malachius bipustulatus. The sequence continues at coordinate 24,213,923 of OU342631.1, read as the reverse complement.
CAATTCAAATACGGTTAGTATACGACTAACAGATTGATCGCTTAACTTACGGTTAGCATACGGCTAACACCTTGATCAATTCAAATACGGTTAGTATACGACTAACAGATTGATTGCTTAACTTACGGTTAGCATACGGCTAACACCTTGATCAATTCAGATACGGTTAGTATACGACTAACACCTTTAGTGATGGATGAACGGTTAGTATACGACTAACAATTTGACGAGCTTATTGGTTAGTATACGACTAACAATTTGACGAGCTTATTGGTTAGTATACGACTAACAATTTGACGAGCTTATTGGTTGGTATATACGACTAACAATTTGACGAGCTTATGGTTAGTACACGACTAACAACTTGACAATTTTATTTGGTTAGTAACGACTAACAACTGGATATGTTTATTGTTTGGTATACGACCAATAATAAATCAATTATTAGTAGTTGCTGTTGCATTTTATGTTACTGGAAAAAACTGGAATAATAATAATATGGTGAAAGCGAATAGTAATGAATCTATGAAATGAAGATGAGGTAGACAAGGTTGATTCACTTTTACATGGATATTTCAAGCTGAACTTATACAAAAGGAAGTGCCGTAATTCATATTATTATGATTCTTGTCCGTGTTGCTTATTTTGACGAATTATTTCAGATACAGATTAACGCCAATCCTGGGACAGAATTGGATCTACAGGATGGCCGAATGTTAGAAACAGCTCATAAATTCGACTGGTCTGCAAAAAACTAACGGACTGGTAGATAAGACCGGGTCGAATCACTCTGCCGCGACACGCTCACCGTGAAGCATTGATATATTTCAATACTAATAATTGTCATTACTTATTATTGCATTGCTTATTAAAATTCATTGTTTGATTTAATTTGAGTCTATTTGGCTTTTTCTAAACTCCCCTAACATACTCACAGACTATCTTATTATACTGATGTGTCTTTCCTTTGGCATGGCGGTATGGCCAAATAAATAAAGAAAAAAGCAAGTAATCATGGTTATTATTCTGTGTCATTGTTAAAACTATTAAAAATAAGTATCGAAATCATACAATCGTAAACATCGAACTCTAACCTACAAAACTGGAAAGGACTCGTGCATTACTCTACGGCACCAAAAACGTGTAAGGGCAGGAACTATAAGTACTGCAGTATTTCCGTCGCAGTCCGGCTTTTGTATTTCACGCTCAATCAAGGTCGACACGTCGTCACCCAGGAATTATCATGTTCTATATCCATTTTTGGGTGAAAATGACTTATGCACACCGTTGGAATCGTTAGAATTATAGCATTCTATATCCGCAAGAAAATCAAACCTAAATGCAGTAATAAAAAAGTTATTTGTATATTTTTGTTCTACATCCTTGAAAAAAATCCATTTGTAGAGAATTATACTGTTCTCTGGTTTATATTAAGAATTATCCTGTTCCATCAGCCACCTGTTTGTTCTAAATCCTCAATACACATGACCTTCCATTACTATAGTATAGTAACATTTTGTTCTATGTCCAGTTCCCTTGTTGTTATAGTGTGTTAGTTCTTCAAATAAAAAATTTTTTGCAGAAAAAGTATTGTGAATTTAAAAAAATATGTAGTGAAAATAATAAAAATAATCCTTTAATATTATCTAGATAAATGCAGCCAAAGGTTTAGGTACTTGAATTTTCAATTTTCAGCAGATAGGTTTCTCTGTAAATACTCGTACCTTATTACTTATAATAAAGTATAAAACACTTGATTTATAATAAAGAGACAATATTAAATCAAGTTTTATGAAATGGCTCCATATATCAAAAAACTGCTTACATGTCCCTATATCTAATAATTGCCGAGTTTTGTGGGATTTAGGTTCTAATTTAAATTTGCCACTAAAGATTCTTTACAGAACAAATTAGAAAACTTTCGTACAGCATGCGAGGAGAAGACTGAAGACATGGACGGTATCGTTTCGTCTTTATTATATATGGACTCATCAGCATATCATATCAGTCAGATCCAAATATATTAATATCTTAACCTTTATGACATAAAAAGATGTAGGATAGGTACTACCACATTGTGGTATTCTACTATGCGGTTTAAATTTTAATACAGAGTGAAGAAAATTACCAGATTTTAAATCACCCTGTATAAAAATTTCATCCACACAATAGGATAATACATGAAAAATTGGGATAGGGACATATGTAAGCTGTTTTCCAATAGTTGGAGCCGTTGCCGATGTACGCTGCTTTCAAAATGAGAAATTGCGATTTTCAGTTGTTTATAACTCATAACCTACTCATTTTAGACTGCAACTGTAAAAACCATTCATAAAATTATTGTTCACAAAAAATAATAGAAAAACATTAAGTATTTGTTTTAAAAGTATTTTAGCATTGCTATTATGTTTTATAGTTCTATTCTCTGATCGAGTTAAGATTAAAAGATTATATTTTTTCGAGTTCAAAAATAAATAAAATAAATCAGTCTTATATCCGGTCTGGTATACTTTTATTTCTATATTGATGAAAAGAATTACCTTGTTCTATGTCCTCATTTTTTGTTCTATATCCAGAAAACAATGCAATGACAGTGCAGCTAGCACATTTTGTTCTATATCCATTTTGAAAAATCGATATTACGCCTACAGTTCCAAATTTAAGTTATCAAATCTTATTAATAATACTGTAGAAAAAATAAATCTTAGATATCTTGCAATTTCTAAGTCTATATATTCTATTATTACCGCGTAATGCGCTTTGAAATACAAAAGTTCAATTTCCCAACACTTTAGAATTTGGCGTATAGACCAAGATAACTCTGGGGTGACGACGTTTCTCAAGTGTTTATACTCTCATGCGATTCTCCGTCATTCTCTCTCACTTTCTTAGCCAAAAGCTATCATGCGATAGAAAAAGATGGTATACTGCACTAGTGCGTGTTGCCTAAAAATATCGCGTGGTACATTATTTAATCATTGCGAGTCCTTTCCAGTAGGTTAGAGTTCAATGATCGTAAACAGTTACGTGATATTAAATGAAGTTGACACAGACACAGAATTGTAAGATTTTGGTATATGGCCTTCACATTATTAGTGTATTTTTTTTGTATATTTAGCCAGCTTTATTTCATTAAACTCGCATTTTTATTGCAAAATTTCTATCAATAAAAAAGATCTTGAAAAAAAAGATCCTAGATCGAAAAAAACTGATCTAGATCAGATCATAGATCTTTCATTTCAAAAGAATCATAGATCTCAATATATGATCTAGATCAGTGATCTAGATCGAAAGATCTAGATCGGTCACAACACTGATGAGCAATCTGCTCATGTGTAATCTGCGAACCACGTGACGTTAAAAGACTGGAACGCAGCCTGCACGTTATCGTCTATCGGCATACCATGTATATGTGTATCGTGTCATTCATGACAGCGTGACAGCAAATGCTCTAAAATGACTGCTGCATCAGCTGTTTTCGGTTCACCAAAAATTTTATAATTAATTTATTGTCGAAGTTTCAACTTTCAACAACAATTTTTGTATTATAATTATTATTATACCTAAGTATTGACCTATTGACCACACCATTACCATTTACCTGTTTGTAGTGTTTGTTTACATTCAAAGAAGTTCTGTCGAGCAATTTAGGTGCGAAAGAAAGGAAAATAATCCTTTTTCTTTTAATAATTCAAATTATTGTTAGTCCTATTGTTTTTGCCTAAACTATGGAGAATCCAGAAATGTTGCAAAAAAAGTTATATTTTTTACTAGAACAATTGCAGCTAATGGCACGGGATTTACCACCGTAAGTTTATCATAAATGGCATGAACACCAGGTTAACATTATTATGGGGAAGCTTATTTTAGGAAGTACCAGATGAGATTACCTTACGAACTTCTCTCCAGTCTAGCTAATTGTCTTCTAAATGATACGATTTTTGAAATTTTGAAAGGACTTCTAGAAATTCAACATGTAACGGAACAGCATTTATATCAACAGAGGCTGCAATTTATCAACAATAAAAAGCGTAAGTTAATTATATTCTCTTCCCGGGGCCCTGTTCGGGATTTATATCCCTGTCACTTGAATAATTATTGTTAATTTTACCATCAATCGAACTTTACAAATATCTATAGGTTAAGCTGCTGAATCGCGACGGTTTTATCCCTACGCTGGCCCCCCTCCACTCTCTCTGCTTGCTACGCTCCGACATGTTCTCAGCGTTGCCATATGCAAGCCCTTCTCCTACGTTCTGCAGACAATCCTGCGTGCTTCCTGCCTGCTTCCGCACGAGACCGTAATAAGTAGCTACCGGTTCCGTCAGGTATTTGGTCAGGGTAGGTTTTTTTTTTCATTTTACGAATATTTGAAGGAAAAAAAACCTACCCTGACCAAAGACCTGACTTACTGCAGTAAATAAGTGTTTTAATATTATTTGTAACCAAAAATGCTTTAAGGCCGTAGGAGAACGGAGACACGGATTTTATGTGGCAACGCTGAGAGCCTGTCGACTCAGAGCTAGCAGAGAGAGTGGAGGGGGGCCAGCGTAGGGGTAAAACCGTCGCGATTCAGCAGTTCTACCTATCTATATGCTGCAATTCTTTATTCATTCGGTTCAACCTATATATTTTCAAGATCACTGACTATCTGCTCTGTTTCAAAGCCCTGCTTTATATCATGGGATGAGAGATCTGTGTAAATTATACAGGGTCCTGCAACAGTGCGTCCGCCTTTCCTAGCGCCTTTCCCGTAGTGGATAAAAAAAAGTTTCGTACAAAAAATTATTGGTTTGGAAATCTTCATGCCATAAAATTGTTTTACATTATACAGGTGTCCCATTTTTGAGGTATTCCAACAACAAACATTTTTTTAATGGATTACCCTCTATTTATTCTATTTTTTCGATGTAATTTTTTACCATCTACATTGTTGTTTATTTACTATTTGATTATATTACAGTGTTGCCGACTTACAAATCTTTTCCCAAAATTCTTGTATAAAACAAGCTGAAGTTTGAAAAATGGTAGCGACCTCGTTTTTCAGAAGGTAAAAATTATTCTTAGCAATAACTTCAGTGCTGTTAGAGCTCGGGACAAATAATTTTGGGAATAGGGATGGATGCGCAGAGACGAGTTTTGGCTTGGCAACTCCACAACTAGTGTAGCTCCACCCCTTCACTTAAGCTCTGCTACTTCAGACTCGCGTACTTGAAACATTTAAGGACTGGAAATTTTCTATAATATACTTATCTTTAGTGTCAGTTAAAAGCAATAAATTAGGTATCCCGTCTCTTTATTTATTGTATAATGGTGAAATTTTAAAGCCAATTTGCTGTGAAGATTGTTTCATTGTCCAAGACCGGGTTTCCCAGAACAGGCATCTGTTGTCATGAGTAAGTTCGAATGGTCATCTCTATTGTTACACCTAATCTTGAAATAATTTTATCATTAAAAAGAAATTATAGGTACCCGGCTTAGCAGTGTGCTTTGAAGGGACATATTTGTAACTTCAGGTAGAAGGAAAGGTTTAAGTACCTTTCAAATCTATATTTAATCCTGAAATTCACCAGAGGAATGTGCCCCATTGACAATTAAAGCTAGAAAGAAAAAATCCCGACGGTAAATATGATTTTTAACTTTTAGGAAATATATAAAGCTGCACATTAATCGTCGTGGTAAGTAAGTATAACATTGAAAAGTTATTGGATTCTGAATGTATTTTTGAAACTAACAAAACATGATTTGATTTATTATAGTAAAAGAATAAGAAATGAAACAATAAACTTCAATATCATAGTTCTTAAATGTTGTTGTTATTATTAATAACTATCCAGCAAAGGAAATTAAGTAGTTTATTGATTAATTAATTAAATTCAATAATAATATTTACTGAGTGATCAATATAGAAATACAAATTTTTAATTAAATTAAAAATTTAGTGGGTAATAACAATTGAATTTAACATCGACATTAAGAATATTCTTTTTTTTATTACCTACTTAGAAACAATTCCATTATTTTCTTTATTATAACTGAATAATTTAAAAGTTTTGCAAGCTTTTTCAAAAAACCATTTATTTATACAAAGCAGCTAGATAACCTGCACGCCACTGTAAAGTGAGTAATTTCAGAAACCTCAGTAACTTAGATGATTTATGACACCGGCAATGTCGAATCAGGTGTCCTTTTAAGAATATTTTGTTTACCTGACCGGTCCCTTCACTACAAGTAACCCGCCATAAACATTACCTATTTGAAGCTAACCATCTCATTTGTTGGTTTTTCAGCAACATCTCCACCCTCTCCTGCGCGTCTCATTCCCAATCTTATGTGTCCCGAGCTCTACTAAGCAACATTTTGATAATGAGAAATATGAATTTAGTAAAATAGGGTGTTCAGAAAAAAATGCAAACTTCAAAGTAGTTTAACTTTTTTTTTCAAATGGAATGCCCCTATTTTTATACCACCATTCGATAGGCCTTTTTCTTTTCTTCAATTTTATGGTGCATGTCGTATGTCTAAACCCCATAGTTATTGACATGATCAATATTTTTCACAAAAGTTACCATTTAATTACATTTCTATGCACCGAAGTAGGCCGCAATGAAGCAAAACAACGATCAAAATGTAAGTATCCAAGTGTCAGTGTGACATCTAATTAAGTTAAGAATAAAAACCGATAATACATATTATGTAAAAAAGATTAGTTATTTCATTCAAAAACATGCAAATGTAACAAAATTGAACATACAAATGAAAAACTATTATAATAAATGTTCAAAATGCCTCCCATTTTCATTCAGGCACAAATCAATTCTCTGCTGAAAAGACTTTTGCACTCTTCCTAGCATTTCAGGTGAAATGCTTGCAAAAGCTTCCACAATTCTTTGTTGCATATTGATTAGTGTCGTCGGCGGTTCGTTAAAAACAATTCCCTTCACGTATCCCCACAAGAAAAAATTCATTTTTGTCAGATCCGCAGATCTAGCAGGCCATCTGATGGGTCCATTCCCACCAATCCACTGGTTGGGGAAAATACCATCAAGATATACCCTGACGTTTCGCGAAAAATGCGCAGGTGCCCCGCCCCGTCTTGTTGATACCACATTCTGTTTCTTATATGTTGAGGCACGTTAACTAATAGTCCGGGTAAAACATTTTGCAAAAAGTTCAAGTACATTGAGAGGACCATCGAAGAAATGTGGACCTAACACATACCCTCCAACAATTATGTCCACCCCAGACATTCAAAGACCATCTACGCTGATTGTCAATTTTTCAGTTGAATAGACATGAAAATTGTGCCTGTTTACTGATCCGCTAATTGAAAAATGCAGGATCTTGGTGTATTTTCAATCTTCCCAGGCACAAAATCCGGAACGAAATTGAAAATCAGCATTGGTAAGTTGTTGATGCAACTGAATATGGTACGCATGATATTGATTTTTCTTCAAAATGCGTTGTATCGATCTCTCAGTTATGCCGGTTGCTTTACCAATGTCTTTTGGCTCATGTTGGGATGCTCAGTTGCTGTTAACAACACTGACAATTCGTTTTCCTCGTTGGTGATAGGATAGGTTTTGTTCTTTCTTGTTTTTTGTATTTCACACTTCCCGTCTCATTAAATCTATCGAATAGCTTCCTGAAACTTTTTTTACTCGGGTGTCTTCTTTCTGGATAACGTATCGCGTAAATCCTTTCCGCCAATAAACAATTTTGATCAGCCTCGCCTAGTACAGAAACCATATCTACTAGTTCGTTCTTTTCGAAATTCATGATGAAAAGTTGCAGTCTACTGATACCACGAAACGGAGAGACTTTTGCACTTTTGCAGCAAATTTCAATCTCGGACATTCACGGAACAGCCACTGATAACAGCAGAACGGTTTTTAGCTTTCTATTTTTCTTACAGTTTTTTTACAGCGGAAGTTATTTTTAATTGTTTAACGTTTCAAGTTTCAGCTTGAGAAAATTCAATTAATTTGGAGAATTCAATTCACACTGACACTTGGATACTTACATTTTGACAGTTGTTTTGCTTCATTACGGCCTACTTCGGTGCTAGAAATGTAATTAAATGGTAACTTTTGTGGAAAATATTGATCATGTCAATAACTATGGGGTTTAGACATACGACATGCACCATGAAATTGAAGAGAAGAAAAAGGCCTATCAGGTGATATAAAAATAGGGGCATTCCATTTGAAAAAAAATAGTTAAAAACCACTATGAAGTTTGCAAAGTTTGGCATTTTTTTCTGAACACCCTATTTTCTAAATTCATATTTCTCATTATCACAATGTTGCTTAGTAACCGCACTGAAGTTATTGCTAAGAATAATTTTTACCTTCTTAAAAACGAGGTCGCTACCATTTTTTAAACTTCAGCTTGTTTTATACAACAATTTCGGGAAAAATTTTGTAAGTCGGCAACACTGTAATATAATCAAATAGTAAATAGACAACAATGTAGATGGTAAAAAATGACATCGAAAAAATAGAATGCGTTCCATTTTAAAAAATGTTTGTTGTTGGAATACCTCAAAAATGGGACAGCCTGTATAGTGTAAAACCATTTTATGGCATGAAGATTTCCAAACCAATAATTTTTTGTACGAAACTTTTTTTTTTATCCACTACGGGAAAGGCGCTAGGAAAGACGGACGCTCTGTTGCAGGACCCTGTATAGGTACTTTGGTTATCTTGAAGTATAGGGACCGGGCGGGCGACCGTTGCTGATTGACACACTCCACTAAGTCAGGTCTTTGATCACGTTACTTTACTTCTTTCATTTTCTTGAATTTAAAGAAATAAAAATACCTTACCAATGACCTGACTTGGTGGACACCCTTAGTCCCCTAAGGGTGTCAATCAGCAACATGTCGGTATTGGTGTACGATCCAGGTAACTTCAAGATTACCGGTACTTTTTTTATTGATACCATAAAAGTGGATCTGTAAGGTTACCACTATTTGTTATGATCACAATACAAGGAGCTCTTTAAAATTATTGAGCACCAAAGATTCAGCACATTTCAATTGTAAATATTAGTTTTAATACCTATTGATAATGTTTTATTTTCGTTCTATTTCTAGTGGAAGAACAAAGTATTTTAAATAAATATGAAAATGATTCAGATAGAAAAATAGAAGAACTGAAGAAGTTACTTGTTCAGCAAAAGGAAGATATGAAGAAATTTGATATGGCTTTAGTACAACAACTTGATCAAAAGGTAATTTATAATTTTTTTTTCTTAATTCTACCTACTGAGAAAGAACATAATTGCATGAATTCTCTGATCATAACTGAAAATGAAGAAGGCATTGTTAATTAAAATATCCCATCATGACATGCTAATATATCTACATGATTGCGTGTCTCAAAAACGAGTCAAACTTCTCAGAACTCTCTCTAAGATACTAACCAGAAATTTAGAACTTACAATAATTATTGTCTAGAAATGCATCCCCTGTCAACTACCCTCTCATATTTTCCAGATTTAGTATGTATGCGTATTGGAATTAAGTATCATATCATAACATCGACTTAAGTCATTTTTCTCTCTTTTTAAAAAGAGACATTTCATGAAGATGGACACCCCCCTAATCACAATCATAAATCTATCCAAGCTTATTGGGGTGATCATGTTGTATAGACGTTCCATATAAACCTCTTCTATTAGAAAGCAACATATTTCATGTCAGATAGATAGCAGTAAATCGATAGGTGAATAATTCTTGTCTCAGTATTTTGTTTAGTTCATCATTTTTTACTCAGGGCGGTTTTTTCAATAGCAGTTTAAACTTGAGTTTAGTTAAACGGAGTTTAAAATTTAAACTGCGTTTAAGTTAGTTTCGGTTGTTCATGCCTACTTCAAACGAAGTTTAGCTAAACTCAGTTTAATCGACAGTTTCAAGTGTGTAAATATCTTTATTGTAAACACTGTCACTTAAATGTCGGTTCATCATGTCATAACCGTCAAATTGACAGCAATTTAATTTGTTTTGTACCTGGCGAGGTGCACATGGACTTGTTTTAATTATCTTTATTGTTTATTTTGCTAAATATGCATTAATATGGAAGGTGTATCAAAAATTACTGGCACGTTCAAGAGGAACGCTAATTTTTCAACACAAGGGGTTGAAAGGCTTGTGGACTGTGTAGAAAAATACAAGGAAATAATAGAAAATAGAAGGACTGATGCAGTCACCTGTAAGGAGAAGAAAGCAGCCTGGGAACAAATTCAAGATCTTTTCAATTCGGTAACCATAGATGGTTATCGAGACGAAAAGACCGTGAAAAATAAGTATTCCTTCTCAAATAGACTAATAACAATAACCAAATTCCACACCAACCAAATTCTTTTAAAAAAGTAACAAGTAGGTAATCATTGTAAAACACTCTACTGGTGCACTTGTGCTTATTATAAACAACCTGGCTCCTGGATTATATTTTTATTCATAAAAATAACTTTGTAGGTTAGTTTCACGTTAAACTTAGCTTAAACCACCAAAAATCTCGGTTTAAGAATCCCGAGTTTAAACTACAGTTAACCTTAAACTAGCAATGAACAAGGATCATTTGTATTTAATCTTGGTTTAACGTTAAACTAGGTTTAAACTAGGATTGAAAAAACGGCCCTTACTCAATTAAAATTTGAATGAATTATAATACATTATGTACTTATTTAATTTATTAATTTTAGGTTCAGGATCAACAACAGATTTTAGAGCAAGCTGGTGTTCCAGGATTTTATGTGACAAGTAACCCTCTAGAAATTAAAGTCCAAATTCATTTATTAGATTTTATGTTTAGATTAAGTAAAATACAGCTCCCATAACATGTAATAATATCATTCTTATTTCTTGTGTTTTTTTTTTTAATTTAACAGGAATGGGAGTTCCATTTGTTTTCTGGTGCTGGTGGTAAAAATATTACATTCAAATAATGTGAAATGTTAAAAATTATAATTGAAGTCTGAAATGCATAATTATATTTAAGAATAGGTGACCAAGTAACAATTATTTATGAATGATATTTTTAATACTTGTATGGTTGGTTGTGATAATATAATGTATACTATATTCTTTGAAAGTTTAATTTTCTCAAATGTTAATAATAATAATTAATTACATCTACATTTACAGTGAAATTTAAAATATTGGTTATTTTAATAATCATCAATTATAATAATGTATGTAATAATTGTTCGTTTCCATCCTTTTATACCAATGTATACTTGTAGATAGTGCACACAATAATTAATATCGAAGTTTATTTTTATCTGAAAAAAGTTGTAAAAGAAGCGAGCTATTGGTTCTTGAAATCTGATAAATGAACCAGGGCCCTCCAACTCAGATATATGACCTTGGTCATTGAATTTAGTTGCGGAACTCCAGGGGCAGGGGGCGCTGCCGTCAAGATAATTTGAATTTCGTTCCTTTCCTACCCGTTAGGCATCGTGACCAATCGGACTTCGCTTTCTTTTCCTTGGAAACGATTTGACAACTAATAATCTATTACCAAATACCTTAAAATATTAATACCGGACACTTCCTCTCAAAACCTCCGTCCATTTTTATAGCGCCCTCATGCAGGAACTGGGACCACTAAGCTGTTTTTAAATTCAAAGTTAGGTAACTTTTCACGGTTTTTGACAGCTGCAGAGTCAATGATAATTAATTATTATTAATAATTTGTCATTAGTAGTAATTGAACGTTTTAGTTTCAAGTATAATTTCAATTTAAAGTTACTCTCAAAGCATTATATCAGCGGATAATTTTGTTGCGTACGCAGTTAAATAGGCATTTATAATGTACCGCTGTATTAAAGTGAACATAATGTCTGGAAAATATGTGCTGTGTGCGGTTGCTCCAACTATGGATTGTTAAGCATGTCCAGATCTTTCCACGGTGTTCCAAGCAGGAATAAAGAATTATGTATAAAGTTAACTTTAGAAGCCGCGTAAATAAACTTATTAATATTTTATAACTATGCTGATGGAAATAGGAACAAGAAATAGGTTATAATAACATCGATGAATGATGAAATTTTGAAAAAGTGTGGAGTGTCGAAGCCGATTTCTCACCATATTATTTTGTACTGATCATTTCAAAGAGGAAAATTTTGTTAATCCAGCAAATAATAGACCTTTAAAACTGCAAGGAAGCACATTATTGGAATTGCGGCAAATAAAAGGCTTACACTTAGGTATATAGCGATTCAATCTTTTTGAAATATTCATACCTACAGATATTAATAATATTGTGTGTAATAGTAGTTAATTATTGTTAATATAATAAACATATTGAAAACTTTGTTGTTTATTGTTGTATTATAATTCTTCGTCCCAATTTCCTCCGTTTATTCCGTCTAATTAATTTTAAGGGCTTTTCTATTCAGCGTTGATATTTAAAACTCCCGCTATGTTTCACCAAATTTAATTTTTAGTGGTCCCAGTTCATGCTTGGTGGCGCTGCTAAAGTGGACGCAACCTGTTGCAATGCTATAGGTATAGGAGTGTCCGGTATTAATATTTTAGCGTATTTGCTATTACTCTTAACAATTTTGAAGTTTCTCAGTTAATCCATTTTTGACTTATTGTGGAAAACGCGTTTTTGTTTGACCCCTTTTAAGGGCTGTATAGTCAGAAAGGTGCCTTTTTGGACATAGATAATTTCGGTTACATCAATATCTTTTGTACTTGGGAATCTGTGGTAGAGTGTTGGTATTCTCCATCCTTTATTATTTTTTGCCTTTTTAACTATAAAAAAAATAAATAATAAAAGTTAATTTTAAAATCGCCTGTTCTTTTCATTTAACCACATAAATAATTAATGCAATTTTCAATATTAACGTATATTCGCTGACGTTATTATTGAAAATTGTATTAATTATGTGGACTTCCAAATAGCCAGAAATCAAATATATAATTTAAATTTAAATATCCCGCCAACCGCTATACCCCCACCACCGCCATAAATGCTTTTTAGTTACGCCACTCCGTGGGCAGGGGGCGCTCAAGTTTGTATCTAAAATATTTACATTAGTGGCGTGATCAGATAATTATCAGGTTAGGGGTTAGGGTTCAAGTGTATTTCCGGTTATGCTATACAGAGTGTCCCAGCTCATTTGGAGCGGTCTCTGTAGGCCAAACATTATATTAAAAAAAAATTTGGAAACTCGAGTACAGGATCACAATGGCCGTAATTTAAAATTCTTTTGGAGTATACAGAGTGTCCCATATGACAGTGGCATATAAAAGTTATGTTATTTCAAATGGAATGCTCCTATGTTATTGCATTTTTAAATTGTCCGAGAACAAAAAATAAGATTGGTTTTTACGTTTTTGGTTTAAATTGAGAAGTTTGTGAGCTATAAAAAAAAAAACGAAGAAAGTACAAATGTTTCTATACCATAGGATAATATATTATCAAAAGTTAAAATAGGAACGCGAAATGAGCCGTTTCTCTCTATCTTGAGCCGTTTCCGGGTTTCCGTTGTACAGATCAACGAAACATTTAATCAATCAAAAACATAAAATTAGTAATGTTTACATAATTAGTAATAAATATTTACAAACTATCAACTAAAAAAGATGTACCTTATAAATAACATAAAGCCACAATTAGTTAATACAATAAAGCCCCACCTATGGACAAATAAAGTTAGGCAATTAAAAACTTAAAATTGAAAGAACAAGTTACATCAACAGCAATAATTTATTCTATAGTCTTTGCATGTGCAAGTTTAACTATGTTTAATTCTCTTTCGACAAGAATGAGAGCATTCTAAACATTCATGAAACACTCCAGTTGTTACTCATTAGGTCCTTCCAACTTAGTGAACGGATTTAGTAAGTCCGACATGGGCACTTTTAGTTTCACACAGACCTTTCGTTACACTTATATTTTCACACTACTCTTTTATGTTTATTGTTATAATCAAGAGTCAAATGCCATTAATGCTTGTTTCAAAAGGACATTCCTCACAAGTTATCTTATTTTGTATGTTTATTTTTTTTATAATGTTTGGGCAATTCATATTTATATCTCGTTTTAAAAGAACATTGTTCACATCTGTACACTTTCCCATCTTTCGAATGTTTACATTCAAAATGCGCAGTCAAATGATGTTTCCTTCTTGTTTCATATGAACATTCAGGACATTTAAACACTTCTGCTTCTTTTGCATGTTTATATTTCCAATGTAGGGTGTAATTACCTTTAATTTTTGTTTTAAAATCACATTCCTTACATTTGTACATTTCCCCTTCCTTAGAATGTTTAATTTTAAAATGTTGGGTGAAATAATGTTTCCTTCTTGTTTCATATGCACATTCAGGACATTTGTACACTTCTGAATCTTTGGAATGCTTAATTTTATAATGTCGAGTCAAGTAACTTTTATTTTGTGTTTCATATGAACATACTTCACATTTATACACTTCCGCATTTTTTGCATGTTGATATTTACAATGTTTGGTAAGGTCACTTTTAATTCGCGTCTCATATGAACATTCCTGACATTTGTAAAATTTTCCATCTTTTTTATGTTTACGTTCGTAATGTTTGGCGATTTCACTTTTATATTTTGCTTGATAAGAACACTCCTGACATTTGTACATGTCTCCACCTTTTGCATGTTTATTTTTCCAATGATTGACGAAATAACTTCTCTCTCTTGTTTTATATGAACAATCCTGACATTTGTACATTTCTCCATCTTTTATATGCATACGTTTATAATGTCTGGTGACATCAATTTTTAATTTTGCTTTATAAGCACATTCTGGACATTTGTATACTGCTGCATCTTTTGAATGTTTACATTTATAATGTTGGGTCAAAGCACTTTTAAGTTTTGTTTCAAATGAACATTCCTGACATTTGTACACTTCTGCATCTTTAGAATGTGTACACTGATAATGTCGAGCCAAAGCATTTTTATACCTTGTTTCATGACCACACTCCTGACATTTGTGAAGTTCTGCTTCGTTTGAATGTACAAATTTATAATGTTTGGTGAAATAAGTTTTCCATTTTGTTTCGTATGAACATTCCTGACATTTGTACACTTTCGCATCTTTTACATGCTTATGTTTGTAATGTTGAGTCCATTTGCTTATATCTTTTGTTTCATAGGTACATTCCATACATTTATACATTTGAGCTCGCTTTGAATGTTTGTGTCGATAATGCTTGATAAAATTATATCTCATGTTTGTTTTATATGGACAATGAGCACAGTTATATTTCTCCGCCTCTCCTTCTCTTTTACTCTCAGACGATTGCAAATTGTTTTCTGGAACTTCAGATTGATCAAGTCCATCATTGCGTTTTCTGACATCCTTAGTCCTCATCAACTCCCAGCCTGGTTTATGATCCTCAATCTCAATTTCTTCTTTCAGGGGCATATATTCAGCTTCCACTGGATAAAGGTCACCTCCTGAGTCTTTGGGTTCTTGTTTCATTGGGCAGGAAGGTGGAGAAGTATCCTCCGAATTATTCAATTCAGCACCCTGGCCATTTTCGCACTTCAACTTTGAGGAGAGCAAGGAATCATCAAACTCAGCATCTTCTACAGGTTCGGTTTTGATAATCGTTTCTAGATGTTGTGGAACGCTACGATTATTGTTGGTTTTATTTAAATTAGAATTCATGATGTTGATATTTCAATTGGTATCCTTTTTTAGGTTAGGTGTCCTGGTGTCCATAAACTCAATGTGGTGTCCACTCCTTACATAGGTATAATAATACATTATAACATCAATTATGACTCCTTCCTTAGTTAATGCTCCTTGCACTTTGCACTCCCCTCGTCTTAAGGGTTAGAACTTAGCAGCCACCAGCCACTGCATGCATGGTCACCAAATACACTTTAGATATAAATTATGATATAAATATATAAATACAAATACATACAGCATACATGCCACAGAATAGAAGAAATATTAGAAACTAGAAACTTCTACAGCTTCCAGTGCAGTGCTGTCAGTGCTTCCACTGAACACTGAAGAAAAATGAAAATTGGTACCGCAATTTACTATCGAATCGATCGCCCAAGCGGCTGGATGTTTAATTAAACTAGCGTTGATTTAAAATGTCAATTTAATTGAACAAAAGTCAATCTGTCGTTGGCTTGTCATCTACAAAATAAATCACAATTATGCAGTCTACGTCAAATGTCATTCAATATCCACATAATAGTCACCGGTCAACATCAATAATTTCACTGACAAGTGACAAACAATTGGTGACAACTTACGTGAAAAGCCCAAAAAAAAACAAATAAAATAAAATATAAAAAAATAAAATAAAATGATGATGATAAGGATGTTGTTAATGATCCATCATTATAATAAAAATAGAAATTTGAAAAGTTTGAACAGCAGATAAGATAATCCTTAAACAATAAATCCCCTAAGCCCAAGAATGAATATCTGTATCATGAAACAGGGATTGTCACCGCAAATTGTTTCATGTACCGCAAAAACAACCATGTAGAGTTGATAATTAATTTTTATTGTAATTCAGGATACCTCCTATAATATATACTAAATCTGCTCTGCTTTGTAGTTGTACTTTTCAAAACTACTTACTTCTTTGTGTATTAGTTAATTCGTTAATTGTGTAGTACAAACTACAAACCCATGTTTCTGAGTTGCTATTGTATTATTTACTTTTAAGGTTGGAAGAACCTAGAAATGGTCTTTTGCTTTCGGGGTTTATCACTGGTAGTCATACTGGTTACAGGACTGTAAGTACCTATAAAAATATTGCAATTTATACATTGAATGACCATTATTATTACTATGTGATCCTGTGATAGATACACAACATCATTTTCAAAGTATATCGGGATCGGGTGATCTCTGTGCATAGGACATTGCCAAATAATACTATTAATATCAATAACAATACTTTGACAATAGGCAACAATTAATTTCGTTAATGCGGAAACTATTTTGTATTTATGGTCATTATGGAGATGAGCGGCATTGGTATAGGGCGATTTGGCTTATACTATCAGATAACTTGTGTCTCTAGGACCTAGGAGTATCAAGGTACCATTGAATTTTTGCGCCGGCAAGTAATAGTCGAGAAATAAGGCCTCAAAGTTTCATCCTTGCCCTAATACGCGTATATTCGTACATAATACGCTCGAACAGGAAGCCGCACTCCGTCGGACACACGTAATGACACTTTAAGGCCTTATTTCTCGACTATTACTTGCCGGCGCAAAAATTCAATGGTACCTTGATACTCCTAGAGACACAAGCTATCCGATAGTATAAGCCATTTCGCCCTATATCCATGCCGCTCATCTCCATAATTACCGTATTTATTAGGAAATGTCCTATATACAGAGGTATGTTCAGCCATCCTGTATGTAAGGTTTTAATCGTGTATGTAAATAAAAAAAGTAGTTCTGTTCCATTGACCACTAATCGAATAGTAGTGGTAGTGTAAAGTTTCTTTCACTACGACTAGTGAATAGTTCTTTTGTTTTGTTACTAATTTCGGTATATGAGTGATGTACGTCTAACATGCCTGTGTATGGTGGAAGAAAATATTACATTCGGGTATTAGATACTTGTTACTCCTCAATTATAATAGTTATGACTCTTATAATACCATGTCAAGATAATACGGGATTATTAAATTATGTCACGTCTTCTTAGTTCTATAAATTCTCTTCGTATGTTTTTAAAACGATATTTAAAATTCAAAAACATTGGGTAAAAGGTGAACAATGAACAGAGCTTTGATAATATCTCTAATAAGTAGTATAGTAATTCCAACTCTATTCGTATCAAGTTGGCTATGGATTATGGGAATGATCAACCCCTTAGCATTCCTTTGACAAGTGTAGAGGTTCCAGGTTATGTATATGTGTTTGTGTTAATTAAATCGATTTCAGTTTTTTTGCTCAATATTTCTGACGTTTTCGTGTGTGATAATTATTTATGGAAACACAACATTTTGAAATTTATGGAAACTTTACAACTACCACAAATAATCGGTCGAAAGAATGCCTGATTGACATCCACTGTCAAAATTAATTTTCATAGTTCATTTATAGACAAAAACTTCAAGATTATACATGGCGAAATCAGCTGATTTTTAAAGGCCAACCACGGTCTGAATACAGTTGGAATACTATTATGACAATATTTAATTTTACCATAATCTTTAATAATATGTTCTTTGCTCAGATCAATGGTCGATTCTAGAGATCAAGGAGAAAATTGTACAAAGGCTCGAAACAGTTTTGCTGAAGCAACTTCAAGATTTTCATCTTGTGCAATTTTTTTCTCAAGACCTATTACATTTTGTGAAAATTGTATCGATTCTTATTTAGATGTTTTGAGTAGCTATGGTAATTTGAGTACGGTATGTAACAATTTTCTTAAACGTTACATTTTCTATTTTCTCCATTGCATTTGAACTGAAACGCAAGATCTAGAAGAATTAGATATCCGGATTTAAATTTAAATAGACAATAATTACATGGCTTATTTGTAGGTTTTAGAAAATGGAACCAAGTGCATTGATAAATTGGTAAACCTGGATAGATTAGAAATTGTGGAAACGTTCTTTCAAAACAGCTTCAATATATGGAACAGGGCAAAATGCTACGGTAATAAAATTTAATAAATTACTAATCATTTTAAATAAAACTGATTTGTAGAATGCTTTCAAATAATCAATAACACTCTCACGCCAAAGAGAAGTAAGGAAACGTTAGAATTCAACAAATACTACAACAGAGTTCAAAATTGTTTAAAAAGAAAAGACCTGAACGATACAAGCATATGTGATGTATGTCTGGATCGCTATATTAACCTTAATGAATACTATGAAAGTATTGCAAATTTAAATGAAAAAATAGGAGTGTGCATAGATTTAGTGGATCAAGTAAGCGTGCGTTTTGGAAGAATTGAACAATTTAACTACAATTTTATTTTTAGATGAATGATACTCGAATCAAATGGAGTAAGAATTGCATAAGGTACAGAGTGCACGACGAATATATATTCATAGGATGCACCAGCCTGGTGCTTGTGATAACCGTTCTTTTTTATTACCTAACACAAATATGCTCTACGGAGACGAAACCTACAATTATACAACGTATGTATGATAACTGTGTGAGGTTTTGAGAAACTGACAACAGTTTTCAGACTAGTCCATATAGTTAGATACAACCTTGAGGCAACAAATGAATACGTTATAGTAAGTTAATATAATTTTTCAGAGCGAAGACTAGCAGAATCTCTAAGTTATAGCGAAGGAGAAAATGTTGGACATAGTGAAGGCGCATTGAATCAACAACTCCTGTGATACTTTATAATGACCATATTATGTTTCTATCTTTACGATTTTTATAAAATAGTTTCATTTGTACATTTTAATATTAATGCAATACATTAATTTTGTTTATATATAACAATTGCTAATTTTGATTACGACCTTGCAACTTACTGTTTCCAACAAAGTAAACTTTAAACGTAATCATTTTATGATCAACATTGCCGAGGAATGTATGATCGAATCGAGTCTCATTTTGCAATTTTATTGGATTGGTTGGACAATTGAACATATCAAGGAAGAAAGTATGTATAACTATATTGATAAGACATTTACAAAATAAAATAATTAAAAGTTAAAAGTGTTATAAAATATTTATGTACAGGTAATAATTTGTATAAGTATTATTGATTCATTTTTTCAGCTTGCTGATTGCTTGTACCACTACAACTTAATTTTTTAACTTTTTTCTTGGTGGTTCAGTTCAGAAAATCCTTGCCCTCACCATTTTTGTACAAATTCCATTAATAATATCTTCTACTACATCCACGATCACGAATCTCCTTTTACATTTACAGTTCCATTAATTAACATTTGAAGCAAAAACTTTTTAACAAATACAAATAGAATCTTGAACCTTCCTTCTGCAACTACGAACGTTGTAGTAGTAAATACAAATTATTTTTTAAATATAATTTGTGATGAATGATTTTAACACAATATGATGAAATTTACAGTTAAAATTGCCTAAATACAGACTAATGCGATAAACACCTGCAGTTATCTATGTCTGGCTTTTTTGTTATTATTTTTCTTGGCACTAGCACCGACACCGAAAGTTTTCTGTTTTGCGGAGACATCTCTGGCGGGACTCCCTCGATCCAGACCGTTCTGTGTCCCGTTCGACGAGAAAGTCGAGTTTTTACCGGCGGGTTTCATGCTCGAATCCAGGTGATTGACGGACGGTGCGATGTTTGTGTCACTGTTTGAGTCTTCGTTTGTCTGAGATTCGGTGTCGCTTTGTCTTTCCACTGCAAGGTATAAAAATTGACGGCAATTATTTCAGCTGACATAAATAAAAATCGTACTTACATTTTTCCTGATTCTGATCGACAATCCCACTGACGGCCTAAAATTTTTAAAAAATAATTGGGAGAAACCTAATTTAAGTTGAGATTTTTTAATATTACAACAATATCAGTTTTTAAGAAGGTATGTATGTACTTTTTGTTGTTACAATAATTATTAAACTTTTCCCGTAGCTCTCGTCTCCTGACTTGATTTGTAAAACAAAAAAATCACACCTTTTCTTTTATTGAATATAAAGTGCATATCAACTTACTGCCATTGAAGTTATCGATGATTTTGAGAACAGTCTCTCCGCTTCTTTAAATTTTCTATTTCGTTTATTGGCCTTGGAGTTTGTAGTTTTGTTGCTCGATAAATATCTATCCCAACCTCGAATAATGTTGCCATAAAGTTGCGTATCTTCTAAATAAGATCCTTCAAAGGCATAAATTTGTCTTTCTAAATTTGCTAAAGTTTCCTGTAACAGATATTTATTGTATGAGTGACTTGTAAGACTGAAAAAAGGAAGCACGAGAGTGGTCATTTCGGTTAGCTATTCTGATCGCTTTTACAGGAACCGTATTCCTTAGGCCGGTCACATACTTATACGGCATTTTGTTTTGGACGTGACGACGACATATTGCTCCATTTACAACATTTGGATTACAATGACGATTCACATACCAAGCAGACATCCTACAGACATGAAGAAACTTTCACCCAGAAATGTTTCAGGACACTGCTTCGTCTCAAGCGACATTTCGACGGTTGCAAAGAGGAGGTCGTTTGTAGGTACATACAATACTACTGCATCTTAATTCGACGACATTATGTATTATTGTAGATGAGCAAAGTAAAAATTTTTATTATGACATTTTGAATGCCATGAATGATGTGTCTGCAACATAATTATGTTGAAAACAAATGTCGTATAAGTATGCAATCGGCCTTTAAGTAGGGTTATTTTTGACATTTCATAGCGACTACCTGTACTTCGGGTACTTCCATTTATTTTAAAATTCTGACGTTTGGAGAAGACAATGAGTAAAAAAGGTCATTATATACATCCGCGGCTCCTACAGTTTCACCATGGCACCTATATAGGGGTGGAGCACATACCTATAGTAACACCAGGAAGGTATTCATTTGCTTTGCAAATGAAAGGGAAAGCCACAAAACGGCATAAAAAAAAAACGGTTTTGAGGGTGCGGAGTGAGTGCGGTCCTGACAAGAGGCACCGATTAGATGCCGCGTTCCCGGATACACCACTTCACGATAATTGCCAAGGATTCTATTCTGTGTCCGAGGCTTACAGAGGTGGACTGGGCGATATATCCGCTTTCACATATCGTGTCCAGTCCACAGGGATTGATGCAATGATTTTCAGATTATAAATGCAAAATTCAAAATAAAAATCATGGTACTGTTATTTTCGAAGATTTTCCTTGCCCTGAAAGTGAAAAAAAAATAGAATATCGACCGTAGTGCCAAAGAGGCCTTAGTTGTGACCTTGAATATTAGTTTGCAATGGCTGTTTTCTGTTTTTACTTTCTTACCCACCCAGCACCCCTATTTCGCTCCTCGGTCCCGAAAAAATTGATTAAAACTTAGGAGCCGCAGATGTATACAATTACCGTAAAAAAACCCCTGCAGCACTGTCTTTTGAATAGCACCTGCAGATAAAATGAATAAAATCTAAATAGGAGATGGGAGTGAAATTGGGAGTAACTTTGTAAAAAAAGTACAAAACATAAATAATGTCCTTGTGAAAGGTGTTGTCGTATTTTGGTGTGCGTTTTTCGAAATATGTATAGAAAAAACGTCTAGCATAAACACCCTTTATCTACAGTGTTTACTACCAAGTAAACTTCAGGTACTCTATTAATTTTGAAAGGTGTAATTAGGGGGTTTACAACAGGTCCATAGTATGGCTCAGGGAGCTCAACTAATGAATTTAATAATAAGGAAGTATAGTTGTTATTTGTCTCAATCTCAACAGTATACATCTACAACATACTCCAATTTCTGCTTTCCTTTTCACCAAGTCAGCTAATTCTTGTCTGGCATCTATGGATGTTGTTGCTCTACTGCCAGTACCAGACATAATAATTTTATTGATATTTATATTTAATTACTGTTCTGATCTAAATTTACAAATTAAGAATCAGAATAACAATAATCACACAATTGCAAAATGCAAAATAAAATTTTCGTTTTTAACGAATTCTTTGTTGATACGAGATACGATAAAACGGTACGAATACGAAATACGATACGATAATTTTTTTTACTGTCAATGTCAAACACAAAACACAGGATTTCGTCCTTCCTCTATGTATTACTGGCCTTCGCACAACTTTGTCGTTAGCCAGCTAGATTCTCCCATGATATACCTAACCCGGTTGTCTAGGGAACCTGCATTACCGACACTGACGTAGTAAGCGTTAGTGTCGGTGTCGCCCGCCGGTGAAATTAAAACTTGTGCTAAAAAGTAAAAACTATCCCGTTTTCAGTAGCAGCATTCAACAAGTGTGTACGTACACCGTAACCTATCTTACATCGTGTTGCAAGCTATGGTCACAATAGTCACAAATTAAGTTATAGAAACGTCACAATCGCCTTTTCCAAACAATCAATGAATCTTTCTTGCAAAGATTACTCAAGACCATTATCTCAAGAATACAGAAATATAGCAAATGATGACCAGATCGAAAAAATATGTCAGATGGCCTGGCGCTGCCATTGCTGTGACATAACCTTGAGGTAATTTCACTGGCGATAATTACTCATTGTCATTGTTAATACTCCCAAACAACAAGGTGAATTATGCATCTAATGACGCGTTATGAAAGCATTGCTTTTGACCGTCAGCGGCGAGGACGAACATTATTATT
This sequence comes from Malachius bipustulatus, assembly GCA_910589415.1. Lineage (NCBI taxonomy): Eukaryota > Metazoa > Arthropoda > Insecta > Coleoptera > Melyridae > Malachius > Malachius bipustulatus. The sequence goes on along the minus strand of OU342631.1, from coordinate 24,190,645 downwards.
TATTCAGATTCAGATACCATAATATGGTCGGTCACCCTTTCTTTTATTCTTGCTACTGTCTTACTTCTTCTCTCCCAACTCTCTTCTCGTCTATATTTTTTTCATTTTCTAATATATCTTATATAAAATAAAATCGAAAACATTCTTATTTTAATGTTATTTTTACGCTAGAAAAGTGTTCGTGGATCATAATAAACAGCGAAAAAAAATTAATAAAAAAACAATAATTGAATCTTTAATAACTATTATCCACAGAAATGACAATTATCGCAGTAAAAGCTCCTGGCCCTGGCGAGAGTGCAGTAATAGTTGAGTAAGTTGTGTAATACGCTGTATTTACGAGTAGAGTACTATACTTTATTTACGAGTTTACGACTGACTATTTGAACAAAGAAATTGTTTCCATTTGTGAATGAAATAAGTAAAAATGATATGTTTAAATCAATTTTTGAGAAAATATATTCAATATTATAAAAACAGACAGCTAATAATAAATAAAAATGCGAAAAATAAGTACGGAAAACCAAATATACACAATTTGGAATCGAGTGATTTTGATTAACTCACAACACTATTTTATCAGTCGATTAAACTTGTTCTTAATAAGTCAAACTTCAGAACCACATTCACGACGTTATCTTCAAATTTCAACTAAATAATGTCAAACTGACAATATTTTGTCACTGACAGTGGCAATGTCAACGGTTTGTTTATTTGGAACCATTGCCACTTATCCCCGCCCAGTGACGTCACACTGACAATTGACAGCGTCTAGTATGTAATAGTCCCTCCGGGTTCTAATACTTCGGGTGTGTTTCTAAATTGCCCAACGTTGGACAACAAGTCAACGAAGTCAGCAGTCAGCTGTGGAGCTGTTGAGTTGGATAGTTGAGTTGTTGACCTGCTATTTAGAAACAAACTGAAATGACGGATGACGTCTTACAGTTGACATTGACATATTGATCACAAAATGAAGTCGAAGTTGTTACCTAATTACCTAATTAGTTACCTAAACAAAAAAAAATTAATTTGAATTTTATTGCTGGTATAAGGGTGTTTTATTATTCTTTAAAAAACCCTTTGTTGTTTGATTTGGTTTTCTTTATTGTTTGAGTTTAGTGCTTGAGTAGCGTATGAACATATTTAGCTGAAGTAAAATCAAAAGATTATTAAATGAAATGGAGTCGTATCTTTATAGATGTGAATCTTGCGGGTTGGAGAGCCCTGATGATGAGAGTATCATATTCATATCATCTGATTACTGCTCAACAATAAATTAAATGTTGATAGAATGTTGACACAAGCAACCGAAAACACCTTTTTCTTAACTTCTTGCGACATTTTCAATCAGTTTTCTCGTAATTTATTTTTATTTTTATCAACACAAATTACTTTAACCTTCAAACGCTATAATGCTAATGTCCACGAGCTTACGATCACGTGTCGTTGAGTACCAACTCAACAGGTTAATCCAGCGTTGACTTCGTTGAGTCAACGTTGACTTCAAACAGTGATTTAGAAACAAGAAAGTTGACTGCTGACGTTGAGTCAACGTCAGTCAACGTTGATTTAGAAACGGTTTGTTGGCATTGTTGCTCAGCGTTGGCTATTTAGAAACACACCCTTTTAATACCTAAAAAATTGTAAAAGTCAATATTGGTAATGTTATGTTGGTCAGTGACGTTACCAACGTTACTGTCAGTCAATGTTGTCCCTAGTGTCAATAACCTGCAAAGTGTTTGTTTTTTTTCCTGGTTTTGGTAATGGTCAAAACTTGAACAGTAGAACAGTTCACAATCATAACTTAAAACTTATACATATAAATAACTATATTTAATTAAAAATCAATCCTTTTAATTCAGGTAATTAACCCTTAAGATCGAGCATGAGCCTCTATGATATATATAACTACGTTATATTTGACAACCCCATCTCTAAAGGCATTGGAGGTGTAATAAGTGTAAGTACCTACTAATAAGTATTCATGGGTCTACAAACTGTAAAATTTTCTGATTCTCGAATTGTATATAAAAAATAGTATCTAAAGCATTAATTTTTAACAAGCCGCATTTTATTCCGATCAATTAACGTATAAAGTTTTTTCCATTGAACTCTCCATGGTACACGTTATGCTAGGACATGACCACCTTTACGAGTTTCTATGACTGAATTCTCTGTAGAGTTCATGATTTTTGTACTTTCAGCTTTATAAAATACTAATATTTCAATATTGTTCCAGATGGCCACTCCTGGTCAAGTTCCTCCTCAACAAATAACCGTAATTACGGAGAAGACACCTCTATGGAAGCTCGTGGCTGAGCAAGGACCCATGATGAGAATTGTAGGTGTTGTGGGGGCTTCAGCAGTTGCGCTCGGAGCTTACGGTTCTCATAAATCATACCCTAAAGACAGAGCCGATGAGTTGAAGACAGTGTTCCAAACGGCTAACAGGTTTCATTTCTTCCACACATTCGCTTTGATGGGAACCCCGCTGTGTAAGAACCCAAAAGTGGTGAGTTTTCGTCGTATGGATATAATTTCTTATTTCTACATTGTCCGGTGATAATAGTAACTGATCAAGTGGTTATGTTGACCCCAATTTGAATATAATCTAATCATTGTTTTTATTGCATACATTTATTAATTTGAAGTACTTATTTACTATTTATTATATTCATAAACAGCTATAGTAGTTTTAAATTAATTATATTTGAAGCAAATGTAATAATTAACCAGCAAAGGTTTACTTACTAAAAAAAAACACTAGATTTAAGTTGGGATTTTTGTTGAAGTTGGCAACAAATCAATAGTTATTTTTCATCTAATTGGTTATCTATTTTTTTTACAGAGTGCATCACTTTTTTTGGTTGGCACGACTTTATTTTCCGGAGCCTGCTACTACCACGCATTTACTGGGGAAAATAAATTTGGAAAACTCGCACCTATCGGTGGAACAATATTAATTGTAGCTTGGTTGTCAATGGCTTTGTAAATAATTATATCACATGATATCTAGATGAATAAGCAACAATGTCCTCATAAATAAGTGTAAAAATGTTGTACTTTCCAACACAGTTGTTATGGTTTATCTTATAATAAGTATAAGTTACTTCTTGTCTTAGATTTAATATATATTTTTTTTTAATTACAATAAGACTGTGTAAGAGTTGTGATCTGTTTCTTATGTAGTCTACTTTGTTATAATATTATTTATTAATCATGACAAGTTAAATACAAAATTGAAACATAATGGGTATTGTTCACTTTTGCGAATATTTAATAAAAAAATCTTAGATTTTGAAATAATTCTATTATTTACAATATCAATCTATCTATTGATTATCCAGGAAGGTTGGAAAAATGAGCTTTCTGGACTGGATAATTGAGAATTTTGAAATTGTTTCTAATTTTTTCAAGTGCGTCCTTACATGTTTTGTAGCTCAGAATGGATTTATTGATAGGTCATAGAGAAGAAAACCGTAAAAAGTGTGTGCAACTTTAAATTTCACTGTACCTTACAAAAATATATATACAGGGTGTCCCCGAATTGGTGTTAGAAACTTAAAGGGAGGATAGTATGTCCAAAAAAATTCAAAAATTTTTTTTCAAACATACCCTTTAAAATGCACCGTTTTTGAGATACAGGGTGTTTAAGTTGAAAAATTAATTGGTTTTTTGCGGATAACTTGGGATTTAAAATTTGAAAACAAATTATATAACCACTAAAAAATGTTAAAAATTTTGAAACTGTTAATACTTAGAGTTTTCTTAAATTGAATCTTGTTAATAACAATCATTAAAATTCAATTTATCTTTCGTTATGGTGTCAATGGTTTTCCAATTCATGAAAATTTTGTGTCTTTGAGTTTAATTTTTTGATCATAAAATGCCCTTTTTTTCAAAAATTGTTAGTTTCACAAAAAATTGCAAATAATAATTTTTTGCGTAAAAAACTCAAAAATTTTATAAAATGTTTCCAAAGTGGCGTTTTATCTTCCCAGTGGCGTACAAAATAGGGGCGAAAAAACCTTGTCAACCCCAAAATCTGCTTTATGTAAAGCCAATCATTTGGCATTAGAAATTATTACTTTTTTAAGGTTCCTATTTGTACAAAAGCTGGTATCCGTGCGACAAGTGGTTCCCAAGTTATCCGCAAAAAACGAATTAATTTTTTCAACTTAAACACCCTGTATCTCAAAAACATTTTAAAGGGTATATGTTTAAAAAAAAAATTGATTTTTTTTGTACGTACTATCCTCCCTTTAAGTTTGTAACACCAATTCAGGGACACCTGTATAACATCATCATCATCATTAATATGGTTGAATTGAAACTTGAAAATTATTAGCAGGTTAATGGCGGACCCTGTTAGGTAATGTCTTCTTCTTCTATCGACATAGTGAAACAAAGAAGTTTTGTTGGCCTCGTATCAGGGTCAGAGATTATTCTAATTTATCTCTAATCTTAACCTCGGTCCTACCCTACATTGACTTTTGACTTTGACATTCTACTCACGTCATGTTCCTTTCCTGCCTTATTTCTTGATTTTTGGTTGAGTTTTGAGTTTGAGTTGAGATTGAGAGAGACTGAGCACTGAGTTTATTTATATTTATATGTACATTACGTTCTTTAAACATTTGTTTTTTTTATATTTAGAGATTTTGATTTTAGAAAGAAATCACTCAATTTCCGTTTTGCTTGGCTGCTGACAAGACAAGTCGCTTGTTTATTTAGAATAAAAGTACAAGAGTACAAGTCATGGCAGCGACTTTTTTCAATAAAACATGCATTATTTTAGGATTCCTTTCCATTTTCAATGCAGCTTATTCTGCTGCTCAACGTAAGTAAAACATATCTTCAGTTCTTTTGTAACAAATTCAAACTGGATGTTGCTTTTCCGTTTTTACAGACAGATCTTACCTGCGATTGAACGAGTTGGACTTCACCAGTTTACCCGCTGATGTAGGTTCCTACATTTAGAAAACATGACAGTCTGTGATAAATCGCCTTTTTATCTCTTTCAGATCATAATTCAAGCCTTGCTCAGCTTATTCGTTATTATGTATGGAGTTTTGTATGCCGTAGGCGACTACAAGGAAATCAAAGCATCTGCTGATTTGGACGGAAAAAGTTGGGAAACCTTTAGAAACATTCCTTCGTTTTACACTTTTAACCATCGAGGAAAATGCTTTTCGGAGTATTACGTACCGCCTACGACGAAAGCGTCTATAAAAGAAATTGAATAAAATTTTAAATTCAATACAGTTAGGTTTTTAATTAATACTTTACTTCAAACTGGAACTGATCAAGAAATAATCCGTATTTATGCCAATTTAAATTACCGGTCTTTAGGAAGATTACCACATTTACTAGACAATTTAACTAATTTCATGTTGCAAGTTGAGCTCAAAAAGACAGCAAATGCCATCACTTTTCAGCACTGACAACAGCCTTCATAATTGTTATCAAATTCTACCACAGAATAAGTCTCCGTAGGTTTTTTGACAGCAAGAGCTGCCAAATATACTGGAATGAAGTAGCTGTTTCAATATTTTTGTCACAACCTACTAAAGATTTGATCAGGCTCAAGATCCAGAACATCTAAAATTGCCTTAATAATGTTGAAGTACATATTATTTTCAATATAATATGAGCATCTATGATCCGTTATTAATTATTATGCCATAATTCTATTTATTAAATTTATTGTTCGTTTGTATATTTGGTTGATTTTTTCCTAATAAAATTAAGAAATAATTAGTGTTTATTAGTTTATCTACGAGTGATTCATAAAATGCACTTTTTTAGACGTTTCTTAGTTCATAAAATGTATGATTATCTTGAAGAGTGAAATAAAGTAGTTCGGGTGAAATAAAGTGCCGTAGCGGTTCATTATTTAACGCTAAATCTGACAGGTTACTGCACGCTCGCCGAGTGCAAGTTCTAGCTTCAATCAACGGTTCTAGTGAAGTAGTGAGCGGAGCGGCTCGGTCGTTCGGACTGAACGCTGAATTACATACTAAACGCCAACCACTCCTAATGCTTGTTGACATCATGCACCTATACTAGAAAAATGTCGCAGTTTATTAGCAGAGCGCCAGATCTATGTACCGGGTGGGCATTTAAGAATGAACAGTGGCCATATCTTGGGAAATATTGATCCTACAGTTTCAAAATGAAAATTTTCCTGACATAAGTGGCTATGCGAAATGCAATGAAAATATTTTCAAGATGGTCGCACTTCCGGAAATACCGGAAGTTGACACCTACTTCGTTATTTTAACGGGGACACCCAGTAAAATATTATATTTTTTAAATGTCTGAAGAAATCGAATACAGGTGGTTTTCACCACAGGAATTTAGATTGAGCGGTTTATGAGTTATAAACAAGTGAAAATCGCAATTTTCCAACTTCAAAGCAGTGTAGAACTAGAACGGCTCAATATATCTAAAAACGGCTTACATGTCCCTATCTTAACTTTTTACAAGGTATTATATTATGTAGTTTAGATTTTTCTACAGGGTGATGAAAAATCTGGTAATTTTCATCACCCTGTATAAAAATTCAAACCACATGGCATGATACCTTGTAAAAAGTTAAGATTTTAGATTTTTCTACAGGGTGATGAAAAATCTGGTAATTTTCATCACCCTGTATAAAAATTCAAACCACATGGCATGATCTTGTAAAAAGTTAAGATAGGGACATGTAAGCCGTTTTTAGATATATTGAGCCGTTCTAGTTCTACACTGCTTTGAAGTTGGAAAATTGCGATTTTCACTTGTTTTAACTCATAAACCGCTCAATCTAAATTCATGTGGTGAAAACCACCTGTATTCGATTTCTTCAGACATTTAAAAAATATAATATTTTACAGGGTGTCCCCGTTAAAATAACGAAGTAGGTGTCAACTTCCGGTATTTCCGGAAGTGCGACCATCTTGAAAATATTTTCATTGCATTTCGCATAGTCACTTATGTCAGGAAAATTTTCATTTTGAAACTGTAGGATCAATATTTCCCAAGATATGGCCGCTGTTCATTCTTAAATGCCCACCCGGTACCTACAATTAATATTTTGTGTTTTGCGTCTTTTAGTTACCTAAAATGGATACCATTGTAGATGATTCAATGAATAAAATATCTTCTACCCCAGAAATTATTTTTCAATCAAATGTGGCTATATAATTTATATATTTTATGTTTATATTTAATCATGAATGAAATATCTTCCGCACTAGAAGAAATTATTATTCAATCAAATATGACTGCACAAAATCTGTTAGGTAGGTCCCTACCTAAAAAATCTAAAGAAGTGTATATTAAGCAATATGTCACCTTTATGAACTGACGTGATGAAAAAAGCTAAGTTAATAGCTTCAAAGAAACACTTACATAAAATATCTATGCATTGGAATTATTTTTTTAAAATTTTATAATAACTTTTAGTTCTAATTTAAGTCACTCGTAGATAAAATTTTGTATGCAACATATGCATAAAGTGCCTTTTTTTCACTTCTGGGATTGCCGCATTCGCCTGCGGCTCATGCGGTCAAACTTCCCAGTCGTGAAAAGAAGTACCACTTTATGCACTTGTTGCATAAAATAAATAACTATTATTGTACTAATAAGGAATTTTTCATGGATTGGTGGATAATAAAGGAACCTTATAGCCTATCTTACAAAAAGGCATTAATATTATTACATCTTTATTAATAAGTACAGAAATATGAAACAGTTTGTTAAAGCTTATTGCAATAATTACTATACACTTAGAAAATATTGTTTCACTTGGTAAAAGAATAGTCGCTTATAATGACTTCCTTGCATTATACTTCTAAAGAAATTATTGTTAGAAATTTTATCGAATAGAGTTATCACAAGACTTCAGCAGAAAGAAAATTGTTGTTAATCAAATGCAAATTAAATTTTTTCAAACAGTAGTCTTCAAATGAGAATGTCTAGAACTATTTTTCACAACCAGCAATTATTCTAATGGCACGCAGGTGTCGAGTGTCATAAAAATGAAATCTTTCTAGCCTATAGTTATATAAAGGAGACTATCTTTGTTGACAACTGTTACAAAACTGTACTAAAAGACTGTACTATGAAATATGACTTGAAAAACTGTAGAATTTCTTTTTGCTGCTTTAGAATTTTGAGTTTTACAGCAACACTAACTGAAAACTTCCAAATCATTTATTTTCTTTATTTGTATATTTAAAAAACCCAAATGCAAACATTCAAAGAAAAAAAAGCATTTTGCCCAAAAAAATGTATGCCGCCCAATTGCTGAGTCAACAAAAACTGCGATAAAAAATGATAATTGAAAAAATAAATAAAAAGTCTGACATTTTTTTTACAATTTTCATTCTCTTAAAAGTTTTATTAACAACATCTTTAACCGAATAATTTCAATAGCAAAAAATGACAATCTTTTGCACTTAAAAATAGATAAATTTGCGCTTTCTTTCTATTAATTTGATCATAATTATATAATATTTGATAATATAATAACAATGATAAATTTTATAGTAGAAAAACAAAAATCAACAACACTTCTTGTAAAATTTGATCAAAAAAGCAATCATAATACATAATATAATACAACAGTTATGAAGAAATATACACAGTGGTCTCGTTAATCCGATCTAAAAACTAAGACCTTAGGATCAAAAAACCATAATTTAAAAACACTGATTATGATTATGTGTATATGATCATAGTGAAAGTTTTAAGACAAGTTAAAAAAAATTTAAACTATGGGCCGGTTGTTCGTACGTCAGTTAAAAATTTTGAGATAACTACTGATTTTAAATTGCAAATTTTGAAAATACGGCGAATATAATTAATGATCTTGTATTTTTAATCAGTAATTAACTCTTCTCAAAGCGAGCAGAATTCATTTTCAGAAATATCAGACCAATGGTTTGATAATACAGGGCATTTTAAAATCAGTAGTTATCTCAAAATTTTTAACTGACGTACGAACAACCGGCCCTAAATAATATAACTTCAAAAGTAAATGCTATAGCTCAGACTATTATGGAAACTCGAACAAACGAGACTCTACTGTAGGTATATCCAATAAAAATGGCCGCATTCACAAAGATTTATGATGCTTAAAATTTAGGTAACACAATGTACTTTTTTTAAACTAGCAAACTCAGTTCCTCCACTACTTTGCTGGATTTTCAGTCAATCATTAGTAGGTATACGATTTAATCATTTTTACTTCTTTGTGAATACGGATGATGGTCTTTAATAAGAAGATATGACTTTACAAACATTCACAGCGCAAGTTCGTTAATTAATTGACAACAGAAAATTACAATGGTTAATAAAGAACACATTACAGTAAGACTTAATGATAAAAAACGCTTGATAAATTATTATTATTATTATTGGACTTATGGAAGCATTACAGAGAACATCATAATCATAAGTCATCAATCAGCATTTACATAGTAGAAATGTTACTCCAGCTCTGGCTGTAGATCAAACCAAGCGCTGTAGGGTAAAATGACTTTACCCAAATCAATGACGACCTGAATTGAAGAAATGTTTAAAGAAAACTAAACGTAAATGAAGAATTATTGCTTACTTGTCCCAAAATGTTGCTACTTGAGTAGAATAACTTCTTCTCAGTTCCTACAGTCACCTGCAACTGTTTGGTACTCAAGTCACCTTGAGACATAACGTACTCAAATTTTTCTTCAAAAGATGGATTGCAGTTATCTTTAATAACCTAAAATTACAGAAATAATGCAATTTCATTCAAATTGCAGCACGAAGTTAAGTGGAAGAAAAAATACAAAACTTACCTGAGTTTTCCGTTTGGTATCTTTTGTTCGTTCTGGTAGAATGTATAACTTCACATAAGGATCTGGTATACTTGATGGGTCTTTTAAAGGTATGTTGCTGAAATTGAAATGATTGATAAGTCAGGTACAAAAAATGAATTAAGAAAAGATTCTCCTTCACCTGAACACCCCAGAAAAGATGAATAAAGCAGGGCACCATTTTAAATACAATAAATCTAAGTACTGAGTACATCTCTTTTAATATTTTTTTTGATATACATAGTGTTTGTATAATAATAATAATAAAAAAATACTTACACAACTTTATGTATAACAATTATAAGTCTTTGTCTTTGGACACTGTAACGCAAGGTAATCTGAATTCGACCCAAACCAGCCTCTCCTGCACCTCTACAATAAAAAATTAAAAAACAATTAATTGAACCCCTACACTTAATAATTTCGTAATTATTTAGTAGTATTAACACTTACGAAACAAAAGGTACATTCCGATGTAGAACCTGAGTTTGCTCATCGATGAACGAATCGTTTGCTAGCAATTGTGCAGAAGAATCTTCAGTCAACTCCTCCTCTACCCTAGCAACCAATGAACTTGACGAATTTTCTTTCTCCAAGGGAGCTACCGGGGGGTGTGTTACTGTATTATTATTAAAAAAAAACAATGATAATAAAATTAAAGGATACTTGACAACGCTGTAACATACCCGATGATTGAGAAATATTTGAATCCGTCCTGGTTAAAATGCTCGGTTCTCCTTGTATGCCGACTTGCGGTTGCTTCAGAATCTAAGAAAAAATATTGAAATCCCATCATAATTCATTTTATCACTCTCAAAACTTACTCTAAGATGCATGGACCATACTAATTGACCTGACTTGACCAAACTGAAGGGTTCCTTGGTAAATTCCATGTTTGGTTTTCCGATCAGATGACTGATGTTGTAGATCAGCTGACTTAATTCATGTTCCGTTTTCTTGTCTATTATGGACACGTACAGTGTGTCGGATTCGGGATTTGAGACGAGGAAAGTGAAGCCTTGCTCCCAAACCGGGTCGCTCGAGCGCATTATAACGTTCGTGTGCTGCTTGTGTTTTCCTACTTGCAGTACGGCGTACGGATCTGGTTGCCTGATAGCTTTGGCTTTCTAAAAATTGATTTATGTTTTTTGTTACAACAATTTTAACGAAGGGAAGTGTTGTTGAAGTTCTAGGTTTTATTTATTCTTTACTCTCTCAAAAAAAAAGTTAAATAAATAAATTAATTACTTACTGGTAAATTTTTTGCAGAGTCCAGAAATATGGTTAATAATGCAGTACTCATATCGGTTACCCTGAGTAATTGTGTTTCTTCTAAAGCCTGGAAAATATTTTAAAAAATAACGCTTGAAAATTTTACGCTTTCTCTGCTTACTAATTTCAAATCAGATATATCTTTGCTCAGTGTCAACCATGTCAAGCGAAGATGCACCATCCCGTGCTTTGCCTGTTCCAATGTCACCCACTGTAAAAAATTAATTTAACGTGATTTTCTTCAATTAAATGCTACCATAAACACTTACCAGATCTTCATGACCCTTTCTAACTATATTCGAGACTTCCAGTGTAGCTCTAAAAATAAATTGACGCACTTTAGTTGCCGTTAAATGCGATTTTAATCAATCATTGTAGAATTATTTAATTATGAGTGATAAGATGGTCGATAGCTTTAAAAGCAAACAACACCAAAAACATCCAATTAAAACCACACATTAAATATTAAATACTGTGAAAAACAATAATAATTAATCACTCGAGAATTCAGAAAACACATACATATACTACTGTTATAATAATGTGTGTAGAAATTACAAAAAAAGGAGGCATAAAAATATATTCTAAAATCTTCACACAGTATACATCACCTAAAAGTAGAATATTAGCAGTTTCTGTGAAAAGGGAAGAAAACATAATAGACATTTAAAGAGTTAATAACGAAAACAATATTTATGAAGCAATACTATACAATATATTAGATACCCTACATGAATTATGTTAGTTTTTTTTAGGACATCATTAATTAAAACTTTAAACAGTGTTTTAAATATAAATTGAGTATTTTGTTTTGTGCAACTTTTTGAATAAATTAATGAGATTTTTTCTTATAAAAAACCTACATAAAATTTTTTATGACTAATTTTTATTAGTTTGTTGGAGTATTCTAAATTGAGTGAGTAGGTAGTCAAAAAGTTGGCACCATAAGCATGTTTTTTTTTTAATTATCTTTGATTCGTCAAAAAAAATTGTAAGAAAACATCTCTACTTGCTTGTAGCAGTGTAAAAATATTAAAAATATCTTTCAAAAATGCTAATGTTTTGATAACTTTGGTCTTGAAGTGTATTTCATTTCAATTTTAGCCTAGTTGATAATCTGAGAGCCAAAACAACAAATTATTTTTTAAGAACTTTGGATTTTCGTTCAAATATCTCTGAAAGTCACGTGGTTTGTACTGGGTGTCCTTTCAAAGTGGCAAAAATCCATTCTTCTCATCACGGTTCATGTCGCAGATATCAGTTTAGGAAGCTGAGATTTTGTGGTTTTACGGTGACTTATGAAAAAGGCTCGTGGTTCATTTTAATAAGCCCTTCAAAGTCCATAGGCACTACCTACTCATAGATCCGGACGTAAACAGCTTTCATGAAACGGGAAATTTCATAGAGGTCATCTCAAATGTGTCGGGCAGTCATATAATCGATATGGCTGTGGCGCTCAGTCTCAGTACATGGCAACATTCAACACTTACATTTTCGCAGAAATCTACTGGCACTGGGGAGCCTTAGGCTCTTAATTATGTGTATCTCTTATTCTCTTGTGGAATTTTCCATTTGAGTGAAGCCATTTAGTCAGGGGTTGTTGTAATATTTAAGAACTTATAACAAAAATAAATTCTCATACAGAAGTATTTTCTTCTTAACACGTTGAGCACGGCGAGGCATCACATTGATGCCTCACTGAATTGTTCATCGGGCCGGCGAGACATCTATGAGTGTCTCACGTGAAAAGGATTTCGGGACGGTGTGGCTCAGTCTGATGTCTCACTGTAATGCTGTATGCATGGAATATGTAGGATAGCCGTCTATAGGAACAGTTTCTGCCAACCCGTCCTTGAATTTTTATTATACTACTCGATTTACTGATTTTAGAGAACAGTATGGGTGGTCTGTGTGAGATATAAGTGTTATAACGTACAATTTAGTGTTTACGAGCAAAGGTTTGGTAGTTACAGTGCATAAAAAAAATGATAGCAGAGAATTCACGGAAAAGAACCTCTTGGATTAGCCAATCTATAGCTTATAATGTGGCATCATGTTGATGCCTTGCCGTCTTAGTGAACAGAATTTTATGCTAAAGACGGCGAGGCATCAACGTGATGCCTCACAAATTTTTCAAAATTTTTGACAAAAAAATGCTGTTTTCAAACAAAAAGCATACAGTATACTTCATACAGACTATATTATCTGAAAAAGCCCAAATTGAACCCCCGTCTAGTGGACCTCCATTTTTTCCACTACACCCGTGCTCAACGTGTTAAAAGTATCAAAAATGTGAAACTTATCACAAAATATTACTTTTTTCGACCATTAATAAAAAATGTGAAGGAATTAATAATTTTAAATTTTTAATTAATTACTTATTGCACCAAATCATTAAACTTCCACTTTATTAAATGTGTAAATGTAAAATTAACTTTTTAATATTTAAAATTTTAAAAATATTAAAAAAAATTAAAAACTAAGTTTATGAGAAAGATATGCAAAAAACAGTTATACAGGGTCCTGCAACAGTGCGTCCGTCTTTCCCAGCGCCTTTCCAGTAGTGGATAAAAAAAAAGTTTTGTACAAAAAATTATTGGTTTGGAAATCTTCATGCCATAAAATTGTTTTACACTATACAGAATGTCCCATTTTTGAGGTATTCCAACAACAAGCATTTTTTTAAATGGAATGCCATCTATTTATTCTATTTTTTCGATGTCATTTTTTACCATCTACATTGTTGTCTATTTACTATTTGATTATATTACAGTGTTGCCGACTTACAAATTTTTTCCCAAAATTCTTGTATAAAACAAGCTGAAGTTTGAAAAATGGTAGCGACCTCGTTTTTCAGATGGTAAAAATTATTCTTAGCCTTAACTTCAGTGCGGTTACAAAGCAACATTGTGATAATGAGAAATATGAATTTAGTAAAATAGGGTGTTCAGAAAAAAATGCGAAACTTTGCAAACTTCAAAGTGGTTTTTAACTAATTTTTTTCGAACGGAATGCCCTTATTTTTATATCACCATTCGATAGGCCTTTTTCTTCTCTTCAATTTCATGGTGCATGTCGTATGTCTAAACCCCATAGTTGTTGACATGATCAATATTTTCCACTAAAGTTACCATTTAATTACATTTCTATGCACCGAAGTAGGCCGCAATGAAGCAAAACAACTGTCAAAATGTAAATATCCAAGTGTCAATGTGACATCTAATGAAGTTAAGAATAAAAACCGATAATACATAATTATGTAAAAAAGATTAATTATTTCATTCAAAAACATGCAAAGGTAACAAAATTGAACATACAAATGAAAAACTATTATAATAAATGTTCAAAATGTCTCCCATTTTCATTCAGGCACAAATCAATTCTCTGCTGAAAAGACCATTTGCACTCTTCCTAGCATTTCAGGTGAAATGCTTCCACAATTCTTTGTTGCATATTGATTAGTGTCGTCGGCGGTTCGTTAAAAACAATTCTCCTAACGTATCCCCACAAGAAAAAATCCATTTTTGTCAGATCCGGAGATCTAGCAGGCCGTCTGATGGGTCCATTCCTACCAATCCACTGGTTGGGGGAAAAAAAACCATCAAGATATACCCTGGCGTTTCGCGAAAAATGCGCAGGTGCCCCGTCTTGTTGATACCACATTCTGTTTCTTATATTATGTTGAGGCACGTTAACTAATAGTCCGGGTAAAACATTTTACAAAAAGTTCAAGTACATGGCCCCATTGAGAGGACCATCGAAGAAATGTGGACCTAACACATACCCTCCAACAATTATTCTACCCCCGACATTCAAAGACCATCTATGCTGATTGTCAATTTGTCTCATAACATGAGGATTTTCAGTTGAATAGACATGAAAATTGTGCCTGTTTACTGATCCGCTAATTGAAAAATGCAGGATCTTGGTGTATTTTCAATCTTGCCCAGGCACAAAATCCGCAACGAAATTGAAAATCAGCATTGGTAAGTTGTTGATGCAACTGAATATGGTACGCATGATATCGATTTCTCTTCAAAATGCGTTGTACCGATCTCTCAGTTATGCCGGTTGCTTTACCAATGTCTTTTTGGCTCATGTTGGGATGCTCAGTTGCTGTTAACAACACTGACCATTCGTTTTCCTCGTTGGTGATAGGATAGGTTTTGTTCTTTCTTGTTTTTTGTATTTCACACTTCCCGTCTCATTAAATCTATCGAATAGCTTCCTGAAACTTTTTTTACTCGGGTGTCTTCTTTCTGGATAACATATCGCGTAAATCCTTTCCGCCAATAAACAATTTTCATCAGCCTCGCCTAATACAGAAACCATATTATCTACTGGTTCGTTTTTTTCGAAATTCATGATGAAAAGTTGCAGTCTACTTATACCACGAAACGGAGAGACTTTTGCACTTTTGCAGCAAATTTCAATCTCGGACATTCACAGAACAGCCATTGATAACAGCAGAACGTTTTTTAGCTTTCTAGTTTTCTTACAGTTTTTTTTACAGTGGAAGTTATTTTTAAGTGTTTAAGTGTTTATCGAATGGTGATATAAAAATAGGGGCATTCCATTTGAAAAAAAAATAGTTAAACTACTTTGAAGTTTGCAAAGTTTGGCATTTTTTTCTGAACACCCTATTTTACTAAATTCATATTTCTCATTATCACAATGTTGCTTAGTAGCCGCAATGAAGTTATTGCTAAGAATAATTTCTACCTTCTGAAAAACGAGGTCGCTACCATTTTTTAAACTTCAGCTTGTTTTATACAAGATTTTGGGAAAAAATTTGTAAGTCGGCAACACTGTAATATAATCAAATAGTAAATAGACAACAATGTAGATGGTAAAAAATGACATCGAAAAAATAGAATAAATACAGGGCATTCCATTTAAAAAAATGTTTGTTGTTGGAATACCTCGAAAATGGGACATCCTGTATAGTGAAAAACAATTTTATGGCATGAAGATTTCCAAACCAATAATTTTTTGTACGAATTTTTTTTTTATTTACTACGGGAAAGGCACTAGGAAAGACGGACGCACTGTTGCAGGACCCTGTATTTTGGCTATGAAATTATCAAGTGAGCCAAAATTGACGCATACAAATTTTCAACAAAATTTTTGTTAGTTTAAAAAAAATTTCACTTTTATGATTTTCAGGATTTCAAAAAATCTAATTTTCTCATAAGTAAGAAAACACTTTGTAAAAAATAGGCGAAATAAGTTTTCAAACAAGCCGAGAGTTTTTTACAAATCAAAAACAAATTTTTTTACAAATCGTGCCAACTTTTTGGTGATCAATAGCTATACAAACAAAATAACAATTTCATAGTCTTGAAAAATCAACCCTTTGATGAAGAAATCGAAACTTTGATAAGAAAATTACGATTTCAAAAAATTATTACTATTTTGCCTATTGTCTCACAAATGAGTGCCATTAATTATACAGGAGTTTCCTGGACCAAAATAAGTCAAAAACTCCTAATAACTATTTGTCCTAAAATACATTCTTTTTCAAGATAAATAAAAAAAAATCTTTTATTGTATTTTGTAAACCGTTCAAGATATTTTGAAGCCATTTGGTATAGACACATGCAAAAATTCACGAAGACTGAAATGTCTACCACGGCAAAGACACTGGGAGGACGCCCACTTTAACCCCCACATCTTCTACACCACTGGACGTTCAATTTAGGTTAAAAAGTTACTCTTGCAAAATTTTGGTTAGAGGCTGCGAATTTGATAGATTCGGGTTAATGACGATTAGGATATTTTTAATTTTTTTGAGTAGATGGAGTAGTCTATGAAAGTCAAAAATTCATTTTGATGGAGCATCTTTGGTAGACACATTTTCAGTGTTTGAATTTTTTTACACACTGGATGTCGATCTAGCATTATGTGTCTTTATACCAAATGACATCAAAATATCTTAAACAAAAAAAATTATGATGAAAAAGGTAAAAATTATATATCTGTTATTAAACTTGTTTCATAATTTTGGATAAAAAAATTAACTGGATCAAATTATTTTCAAACCCTGCGCAATAAAAATAGTATTGCTACATCACATTTAATTTAACAAGATACACGTCCAACAGAGACTGGTAAAAATATAAAAATGATCCATATAGAAAATGAACTTTACAGAACACAATAATATGACATAAGAATATAAAAGCAAAAAAAGATACCTTCCAAGGTTATCATCTCGCGGACCGTTGTCTTTATCGTACAAATGTAGATGAAGCTGGGTGCCGTTAGTAATATCCAAGATGAACTGTATAATACACAACAGTGACAGTGTTAAAAATAAAAACACAACTTCAATTTGTTAATGTTGCACACAAAATACAAGTAGTGCGGACTTTTATTAATTAAAAGTCACGGTGGTTAATGGAAATTTTTATTCATCATCACAAAACGGGGGAACGCCTGGAAAAGCAAAACCAAAAACCATTTCTAGCCTGACCTGCCTAAGTAATCATTGTTTTGCGCACCGGGAATGGACGCGTCCCAGTCCCAAATGCTAACGGTGAATAACTGAGCCTCGGCTGAGTTAATTCGGGCCTAAAGGGAAACTTTGTTAACATACAGTTTGAATGAACAATATTGTTTAATAGTACATGTAATAAACGAGCAGGTAGGTACTATATTTTCTGATTTATGGTCATTTCTTATTTACTGCCATTCTAGTCCAGTTAAATGGTCAATAAAAAAGGACTGAAATTGCTTTAATTAGAAGTTTAACGAAATTTTAATGGTAGGGGGGGGGGTGCCACTTCACTAGAGAACTCCAGCCAAGTTTTCTTGTCGGATTCCATATACGGGGTGGCCGCCATCAATTGTTAAGGACCATATATCCAGTAACTTTTGTTCGAAACTTTTTTGAAATTTCTTGGAGTAACAATAATCTTGTAAAAATGGCACTTTTGGGGATGAAAACGTTTTTTTTTTAGATCTTACAACAGAACGGTCAATAGGGAGGTGAAAGTAGGTTATGATGGCGGCACCCCTACGGAATCCGAGGGGGGAAGCTTGAGACTGGAGTGTTCTAGTGGCGCCCCATACCTACTATTAAAATTTCGTTAAACTTATAATTAACGCGATTTAAAAGTACTATTTGACTGGACTAAATTAGTTAAGTCAATGTAATCGAATAACCTCAAAATATTAAAATCATAACCTAAATCCCTTAGATATGGCCATATTTTTTCGGTATTATTAAACAATATTGCAGACATCAATAATTATAATTAATACCAGTAAATACGAATGCTTTCTTCATAGTTCCTAATACTTTTTAGTTTCTCTACATGTCCCTTTATCCATTACTGAATCGTTGTGTACTCTTTTGGGTTATACAAAAATTATAATTAGGTATATTTATTATTTTTATGTTGAATTATTCTTCTGTCTTCGAAACTTTTGCCCCGTACAAGTTGAAGCACAAAAATTGTTGTGAAATATGTTGTAAGACGAGGACAAATTATATATCGGCTCTGCGCTTTCACAATTCACTGTGACAATAAATTCCTTTCACCGGCACTAACCCAACAAGGAGAAAGCATCATATTTAATTATTGTATTTAATAAAGGGGTTGTAACAAATCAGTGCATTTTTCTATAATAAGTACCCATATGTACTAAATAAACCAATCCTCTTTAATAATAATTGTTTATTAATATTAACTTGTTTTTACTAATTCGAAATAATACATGAAAAATTTGACTGAATTTTAATGTTGAAAGAGGTTAAAAAAATCACAAAAATAACTCGTTTTTGGTTTCACTTTTATACAAACTTTAATGTTTTTCGGATTCTATATTCTTTATTTACACACCTGTACATGCACTTTTATTATAACCCCAATTTATACCTATGTCTATTCATAAACTTTATACATAAGCATGCGACTACCTACTACACTATGTACAAAATGCAAAGCGTAAAAATTAAACACTCATCAAGCAAGCAAAAGCATGATCGTGAAAATATATTTCGATTTTATAATTTAACTTCCAACTTATTCGAGTTTTAATCATTCGCTAATCACCTAAACAAATAGAGGGGTAAATGTAACGCTGTTGAAAAATCGGAACGGTTTTAGATGCCAAATGAAGCAAACTTTTTCAAAAATTGATTTATTCCAAAGATAAAGTGAATATTTTAAGACCTAACAATCCCTTTTTAAAGACTTTTTATGTTTGTCAATAAAAGTAGTTGAATACAAAAAAAATCGCTTGAATGAGTTAACCCCACCAGTTTCAGTAGAAACAAAGTAGGCAACTTTGATCTAAAAAACAACTAGAAAAGGAAAAATGTATCATTATACGTCAGTACTGTGGTATTGTTGCTTCTTTTAACATCAGAACCTGTTCAAAACCGTTTCCACTGTGGCTTGTTGTCCCCCATTGAAAAGTAATCAATAATTATTTTTTAAGCATCTCTGCAACAGTGATTTTGACTTGGTGAAATAATTTGCTTAAAATGTTGCATTAAAATAAAGTTTCTTCAAGCATAGAATTAACAGTCGTTGAGCTATAAATTCCTTCAATGTTGATGGTGAATTTTTCAGGAGCAAATCTTTTTTGTCTTAGTTATTGTTTTAGAAATGAACAATTCAACATTATCAGACATAGAAACCCAACAGTATAGAAACCGACAGGGATGGTTCAGTTACAGCTCCTTTTATGTGCAAAATTTTAAATTATTCAGCAAACAATAAAATATTTATCTTAATTTTTGAACGAAAATCTAAATGTGTATTTCTCTCTTTAAAAATCTACGAGCCACTTCAAAACGAAAGCACATTGGGCATTATGATTCCTCTTTCTTTTAAAAAATGACTAACAGCCAATATTATAAAGGCTCATTAAGTAGCTCGTTAACAAACGGTCTATTAGTCTTAATGAAAAATTAAGTTTCGATCGGGTATTATAAAGCAAAACATTCCAGGTCCTAACGGGCTATTAGTTAAAGACGGAAGTCGCCATATTTAATGAGGAATTTAATGAGTTTTTGGGCCGAATTCAAACGAATGGCTGTGCCTACGA
This sequence comes from Malachius bipustulatus, assembly GCA_910589415.1. Lineage (NCBI taxonomy): Eukaryota > Metazoa > Arthropoda > Insecta > Coleoptera > Melyridae > Malachius > Malachius bipustulatus. The sequence continues at coordinate 24,170,471 of OU342631.1, read as the reverse complement.
GAGGCTACGGACCGAAATGTTCCGAAGGTGGTGAAATAATAGAATACATACTCCACGTTCCACGTCACGCGGTCACACCAGAAGTTGGGTTAGTGAGTGTCAGTACTGTCAGTGCCAGTGCGTATATCTACCTATGAGCCTGCGCTGACTGCTAGCTGCTGTTGTGGTGTTGTGTTTTGTGTTATTATTGTGTTAAAAACTGAACAGACAATAATTTAAATGTGAGTGAAGTGAATAGTTCGAAAGTGTTAAAAGGACTAGACCACCTGTCTCTAGGACTTCTGAAACTCACCGGGTGCTGTTCCTATTTGTCAGAAGACGAGTGAATGAGAGCTGAGACATTCTGAAAACACCATTTTACACCTATTTATTCCAATTATTAGGTATTAATAATTATTATTTTATTTCAATGTAATGTCAATCTGTAATACATAATAAATTTGTTTTTTAATCTTAGCTGGTTTTATTATTTAATAATAGTAGATACTGTAGCAAAGTAGAGAAAAGAAGTTAAGAATACATTGGCTGATTGTGTTATTACTTATTACCTACTTGAACTTGGCTCCTGAGGGAGCGGGAGTAATGATAATTATTTTTTATTTATTTATTTTTGAAACACATTTATTACCTTCCTAGCTTTTTTACCAAGAAGTAGGTAGGTGTAATTTGAGTAATAACGAAGTACCTAAACGTAAGGTAAGTATTGAAATTATTATTTTGGCTTACTTATAGTAAAGTTCATCAATGAAATGGGTGAGTGTGTGGTTTTATCAAGCTATGGGTACCTACCTACATACTATAAAAGATAGGTATAAAGGTAGTGCTATTGATAAGAATGAAAAATTCAATTTTCATTATTTTTTCTCATTAAACCTATAAGTAGTCATTCAAAAAAGTATTCTAAATTAGTGGATTATTGAATAAAAACTAGATTCAGTCAAAATTGTATTTATTTAGAATGAAAATATATCAATCCATTTGACATTTCATTTCGTTAAGTCCCTTAATCGGTAGAATTCTGGTGATTAGTTATTGCCCCGACTTAACGAGCTACTTCTAACCTAAAAATGGTAAAAAATACCTTTATAAGACGCTTAATGAAAAAATCTGCCCATTAGCCTAACGATCTATTAGCCTAATGAGAAAAGTTAACGATTTCAGTTGTCAAAACCTTTATAAGACGCTTAATAGCCCGTTTGGACTTAATAGCCCGTTAAAAAGTTCATTAACCCGTTATAATACTCGCCGTAAGGCTCTTTAAGTAATTGATTAGTTTAATTTATTCTAACATTTTCAACTGTTAAAGTGTAGTGAATTTTTTAAACATCACCCTCTGTTGTCTTAAATATTATTCTTTAACGACAGTCTCTTACTTTTAATAGAAGGGAAATCATAATGCCCAATAAATATGATCAAATTATAAGTAATTAATTAAATATGACACAAGTCAAAGGATTTTATAAACAACAGAGGCTCACTTTGTAAAGAAACTTTTTACAACTCTTGATTAAAATCACCATTGATCAGTCTTAAAAAAAAGTATTTATACACCATGTGTGAGTATTTAATCTGTTTTTCAAATATCTCTAATATTTTTTTCATTTTTTGAAGGGGGGTATATTATAATGAAGGTATTGACTTGAATTTCCATTCATCCCCCAACATCAAAGGTCAACAATTTTTTTTTTTTCAAACGGAACTACCTTTCTGAGACTATTTTTATGCAATAAATAAATAAAAAAACCAATTTACTACAAAGAAAATAATATTAAAACGAGACAGAAAACAAATCTATCCTTAGAGATGCTCAAAATGATTACCTCCAACTTGCCTACATTTTTTTAGTCTTCTATGGCAACTTAAGATTACTTTTGAAGGTAATTATAGCTCAACGATGGTACTTAACGAAGTATTGATACGTTTAAATGCAGAATCAAGCAGCATTTTAAAAAGGTTTGCCCTAGTTTTTCCAGAAAGTAACCTCGGTCAAAATCACTTTACTAATAATTTCTAAGCCCCTTTCAAAAAATTTCACAAGCCACTTTCTTCCCTGACAGGTTTAATTTAATTTATCACCAGCACCAGGTAAGATAGTTCATTTAAAATACTACTCTTGTTATAAGATATTTTTCTACCTACATTATCACCTTATGTAAGTGTCCTATGCAAGCCTTACCTTCCAAGTCTTTCATTTTCGCTGGCTTCATCTTTGTCCCATACATGTATATAAAGATCTTGCCCGTCTGAATCCACTATATCAAACTGGTAATAGACAATTTTTTAGATAGGCATATATTTCTCTACATAATTAGAAACAACTGTAGGAGAGCAACATTGCAATATTTTATTACATGAATATATAAAAAAAAGTGTATTTTAGTATTTGCAATAATAATTGCTGCAGGATTTCAATCTCAATAAAACTTACAAATAAAATATTGCAATAAGTTTGCGATACAGATTACAACCTTCTACACTATTTACTTCAGGGTAATTCAAGATTCTTTTTCAACAGACTCGTAACTTATTTCTCGATTGATTGAAGCATAAATGAATAATTTTAAAAGATGAGAAGCAACGGCACAAAAGGGCATAAGTATTATTAGGTATTACACTCTCATTTTCATTAACAAATTTAGCTTCTCATTAATATAATAATTGCCAAATGTATAAGCCAGAGGCTCTATTATTGGAAGACTGCTGAAAGATTCAGTAAAAAAAAGAATAATTCAACATGCAATCAAATTAAAAGAAAAAAAAAGGCAACTCAATAAAAAATATAAACAAATAAGTCATATCATTCGCAATCTCAACACTAATAAGTGCCTACTTACCTCACACCAGAAGTCCCATTTAGGATCCACGGTGCTGTCAATCACATGAGTCTTAAACTCCTGCGCTCCCACAGTTACTACGGCATAGGGATCCGATTTACCTTTACCCAATACACCGATATCTTTCCTCATCAGGTTCTTTGCCTCGACTACATGAACCCGAAGAACACCCTGGGAGGATTCAAATTAATTTCATCATTAATAAGGATATTATGGAATTAAATACCTCCGGTTCTGGAGCTTTCAATTCGCAAGCGTCAATCTCCTCGCTTAGTTTAATGGGGAATTTATTGGGCAAGACCATCACAGAAGCTACAGTTTCTATAACGATCCGTCGAAGCATGTCACTAAAAAATTACCAGCTTTATTGATGATCGTTTATGTAGGGAAATTATTTACCCCAAGCCTGGCATATCCAAAAAATCGGCAACTCCGACTAAATCGAAATCGATTTCGGGGTTGTTTAAGAAAAATATTTGCAGGCCGCCGAAAAGGGGGATTGTTGAAATTAGAGGTTTCATTACAATTCGTAAAGTTCCACTTAACTAGAATAAAAATATATGCCGGTCAGATCAGGTCAGTGTTGTCATTATTAAAGTACCTACCTCAAAATCTTTAATGCCTCCTTTAACACCAGACAAGTAGAAGGTTATGTCGCAATCACCCGCATAGCTAGAATAGAAAAGTTTAATAAAAACAGAGGTTTCTAAAATAAAATAAGTGAACTCTTCTTACAAGATATCGACGTCCATAATAATCTCATTCCTTGCAACATTTTTATCGAAAACTTTAACACCGCTTATTCTGATTGGCTAAAATTTTAATATTACCACCAGTGAGTTATAATAAAAAAAAATAAAAGTCAACTTACGACACTTCCTAAAATGATTCTATCGAATTTAAATCCGTGCAGTTTATACCTCTCGAAACTTTCTTTTAAGGTAGGTTGAATGACATCTCTTATCAATCCTCTTGTATAGTTGTTGATATTCGGCCAAACTTGTTTCATTATCTATAAATTATTTTTTTTTTAAATCAGAAATAAATATAAAAAAAAGTAATATACCTTGTTGAGCCATTCTACTCTCTCAACATCGGGAAAGAACACCTAGAAAATTTCACATCATTAGAATTCAAATTGTGATTCAAAGAGATTAGAATACGCACCCATGATGGTAAATCGTTCAGTCTTGCCAACACGACATCTTTTTCATCAGCTAGAGCTGTTGTTTGTTGGATGTGTCTTCGGAGTTGTTTATCCTTACTCCATTGATCTTTGATAACTAACAAAACAACGGGACCTATGAACCATGCAATAGACCAATGCATGTATCCAAAAAAATACACGACTCCCACAATAGAAGCCTAAAAGAAGATATTATAAAATTATTTCAACAAAGCCAAATTCACTCAAAAATATAACACAAAAATGGTTGTTTAAGTATTTCTGATAAAATTTCTGTAAGTTTTTTTATTAGGTATATTTTGAAAAACAAGGATTTATACTTGTGACGCCTAGGAGCTGCCGGAAATTTGCCGCCTCCACCCAGTGGTCGTTCGTGAAGTTTTTTGCATATTTGCATAGGAAATAAATTTAGTAACGTTGAATAAATAAAATAGAAGGGTGGGGAGCGATAGGGAAAAAAAACTTTACATCAAGGTCGTATTTCAATTTCCTAGTAGTGTAATATACCACCCCCAGGGCAAGCATTTTTTCTTCAAAATAATCCTCATCAGTGAAACTTAAGGAGAAGCCCGGCATTAATTAGGATAAACCATTTGCAAGTGAGAATTCCAGAATCCTTTATTTCATCCGCCGCAACAATGGATTGGACTTTCACCTACACGACGGTTAAAAGCTACGCGGGAATCTTCACCACGCACTGCAGGCGTGATACCTAAAAGGGTAGCTAGCGCGAGCAACGGTCAGTGGAATTGAAGAGAGACAGATAGAGATACAAAGGGTTGTGTGAGTATAAAAACACCAGCGCTGGTTCGCTCGAGATCACTTCTGTAGATCACTTCCTTTCGATTCTTCTAATACTTTGGTGGATTGAGAATACACTCTCCGCTGTTGTTGTTTAATTTGTTTTACTTGTATTTATTTAATTGGCGTTGGTGGGTTGAGAATACACTCAGATAGATAGGGAATAGAGTCTCCTCCGGTTTGTCTTGTGCCTGTCGATTGCAGAACAAGCCGCTTACTTGATTCCTAGCACCAGCATCGCTGAAGACGTCGCCAAGGAAGCTCCAACAGGTTTTTATACACAAGGGTATCGTATTTATTTATTCGCTCTGACAAAAATCCGTTTAGTTAGAAATTATAATTAATTCCTTTTATTTCAGAAGCGTAAGTAAGTAAAAGTAAAGCTCGCAAAATTGTATTTATTTGTAACATAATAACAGATCTTCCAAATTGTTCCGACGGCACCAGTCATTCACAATTCATCGACATTGTAGCCAAATGTCCCTCTCTCAAAGTCAGAAAGAACAGGTCTGCTTGAAATAATTTCAGTCATTTAAATAGCGTTAGGTTAATAGCGATAGGAAAGAAAAGAGACGTCTCAAAAACAAACAAAAGGTCAAAATAAACAGATAGGTAGAAACGGAAACAAAAGACATGTCACCTCACTAACCAAGGGAAGTTTAACTTCATTTCTAGTTTGTTCGTTAAGTATCAATTTGTAGGTACCTCATTTCGAACTTTGACAACTAAAACCTCTCAGAAACGCAAAACAACAAATTCAAACAAATCGAGGTTTACATAAAAATTTGAAGTAGCATACTTATAACATTAATAAGAACAAATGAAGGATTAAAACCAAAACAAACAAAAAGCCACTGACAACTACATAAAATTTATTCACGTAATGACATTCTATCCTCTGTGCTGTGCATTTAATTCTCATTCAAAACCAATGTTGACGTATACTTATTTATGCGGGATGGAGTGTTTAGACAAACTGGACGGTTACTATAAAAACACGTACATGAAACAAAATAAATCGAACTATCAAAAGGATGTGTATTCTTAATCGATACGTATGACTTTTTAGACTTTATTGGACTATAGCCTTTTACGGTAAACTCAGATCCAAAGAGATCAAGGTATTTTCTTTCAGCAGTTGCGCGAATGCGAGAGTGCCTTAAGTGTTTTTATAATTGTGTAAGTCGCGTAAAACCGATGTTCACTTGAACAGAGTGGCCCGAGGGAGAAGGTCAGTGGGATGCTGCCTTCCTCTCTCGTAGGTTCTGGTAATTTCTCTTGGTAAAGCTTACCTGCAAATTGATGACTTAGTCAAATCAGGAAACATTGAAACAGTAAAAAACCACAAGCTTGAAATTGAAGTAAAACTTGCTCAATCTGGCAACACCGAAAGTCTCAAAGACACCCAAACACCCGACAAAAGTGAAATCACCAAACCATTCAATTCACTGTCAATTCAGGAATTTTTACGACAACCCTCACACACAAAAGCCAAGGCAAACAGAGAGTAAGATGATTGAAATGACATAAAGCAGGTCCTTTTCAAACCAGCTGCAGGAACAGCATTGGAAGGTTTACATAAATAAATGTAAAATTAACTAATAGGAAATTAATTGAGGTAATTTAAGATTCACTGCAAGAAATGAACTGATAAGTATCCAGTGTGAAATATATATGAAATAGTGATATCATTTGATTCTTTAATCTTAAGGAAAGTAATTTTGATCACCCAGGTGTTTCTTGGCTCCTGAGCTTTTGCATACCCTATCCGAGAACCGAAGGTTGCTACAAGAAGAAACGACACAACTGGTGGGTCCTGGCCGCTTTTTCTAGACGATCATCGGGGGTAGGGGGGTGGTTGTTACAGCAGTTCAGATTTAAAAATAATAAAAAAAATATATTTTCCAATATTTAATTTCGCAGCCTTGGGCTTAGCCCCCCCCCTCCCCTCGCCCCGCCCTAAATCCGCCATTAAATTGTGAGAGTATAAATAAGTTTGTTGTAAGGGAATGGATTAAAAAAAAAGATTCAGGCTCATATTATTTTTAAATGCTTGCAAGTTTTTTATATTTTTTCTTAAAAAAAACTTGGGTATATGTATAATAGAGGGCTGTCAGAAAAGTACCTACAACAGATGAGAACCACCAGAGTCAATCAAAGGAGAATATTTCCTGAAAATTTTGGTATCCGGGTTTCCCCGCAATTATTATTTATTAACTTGAAACTAATTAAAGACTATTTTATACCACTCGAATTTAAGAGAATTTATATCACAACTGCATTGATATACCGAACATTAATTAAAGGTAGGTTATTTAATTATCCTTAACCAAAACTTGTGTGCAAACTACCTTCTAATATTGATTTGAGACGAAAAATTACAAGTAATACAAAAAAGTTAAACTGACCTTTTTCAGTCCATTGAAAAAGTAGCTAAGAATACTGTTTTCGGCAGCTTTTCTCTGAATAACAACTTTTTTATTTTCTCCCATTTTTATCCTGGATTTTGTCTTATTATAATGTATTATGTGGCAATAATTCTTGGCACTTATTGTATTGTGTTAGTTGGTTTTGAATAAATCCAAATTATCCAATTTATCACTTGCTCCTGAGTATCCTAAAAGTATTGTGGGTTTTAAAAGATGATTTCATCTAAACTTAGAACTTGAATTATTGTATGAATTGCTTGCCTTCTATCAACAATCTACACTCATCTTTTGATAATATAATAATTATTGAATGCCAAAGCTAAAGTATTATAATATACACACACACGTACCGACACCACAGTCCGACACCTTTCTCTTTTATCTTTTCATAAACAGTTTTATTTTAGACCAGGCATTCTACACATAAAACCGCACTAGACCAGTACCAGTAGCCAGGCATCCACTTCACTTAATTATTTTTGCATTCTAATATAGGACACAACAAAATGATGTCATAGGTTATCTTAATTTAAAATGAATAAAAGTTAAAAACAAATATATAGTTAATTGATGTGTATTGAATGACTAATAGAAAAAAAAATCAATAGCAATAATTATTGATAACAAGAGATTGCGTTTACTAATTATATACATAATAATAGGTAGTAAGTAGATAAAGACCCAAAGACCGCCACTTTTTTTATCAAGTATCTTTTAGCAACAGTAACACAAGTTTCTTGTGTTTGTCTAATCTAATGTCTTTTGCTTTTGTTTATTTTTAAATTTTAATTCAATTTAAAATTATAAAATTAGTAAATTACTAAATTAAACAATACAAGATAGAGATAATACATAATTTACATCAAAGTCAAATATAAATTTTTAATAATGATAACAAAGCCGACTGTCAAGTGTCAACTGTCAACTCAAATTTAAAAAATCACAGAGATAAGAAGTCGAAGAATAGCCATGTTGCCATGCTAGCGACATTATCTCGCGACTCTCGCGTGCTCAGAAAAGCTCAACTGACCGCAACAACTCAAAAATAAGATTTTTCTGATATTGATGACAAAAATATTTCATTAAATTATTAACAGCGGGTATAATAAAGGCTCATTAAGTTAACGGGCAGATTTCTGAAGAAGGTATCGAGTATAAGTGAAATTTTTCAAAATTTATCTATTCTTGACATGAAAGTAGTTACAAAAATGTTAATAAAAGTCATTTGACGTCGATATTAGCTTCAAAAACGAACACAGAAATCTGCCCGTTAGCCTAATGAGCCTGTATAATATTGGCTGTTAACCTTTAATGTCTATTATTAATTGATGTATTTTAAGTTTCATTTTATATGAAGTATATTAATATGCTTAAATCGGAATGAATGTAATCAGATGCAGAAAAAATGAATTATTTACGTGTGTACATTACTAAATACTTACACGAAAGTGATATTTTACTATTACCTACCTTGATACCAAAAATCTCTAAAAAATCACGGATATAATAATATAATGCAAAAAAATGTAATAGACATACGGCGAGTATTATAACGGGTTAATGAACTTTTTAACGGGCTATTAAGTCCAAACGGGCTATTAAGCGTCTTATAAAGGTTTTGACAACTGAAATCGTTAACTTTTCTCATTAGGCTAATAGATCGTTAGGGTAATGGGCAGATTTTTTCATTAAGCGTCTTATAAAGGTATTTTTTACCATTTTTAGGTTAGAAGTAGCTCGTTAAGTCGGGGCAATAACTAATCACCAGAATTCTACCGATTAATGGACCTAACGAAATGAAATGTCAAATGAATTGATATATTTTCATTCTAAATAAATACAATTTTGACTGAATCTAGTTTTTATTCAATAATCCACCCATTTAGAAAGCTTTTTTGAATGATTACTACTTATAGGTTTAATGAGAAAAAATAATGAAAATTAAATTTTTCATTCTTATCAATAGCACTACCTTTATTATACCTATCTATTAATAGTATGTAGGTAGGTACCCATAGCTTGATAAAACTACACACCCACCCATACCCATTTCATTGATGAACTTTACTATAAGTAAGCCAAAATAATAATTTCAATACTTACCTTACGTTTAGATACTTCGTTATTACTCAAAAATTACACCTACCTACTTCTTGGTAAAAAAGCTAGGAAGGAAGGAAATGTGTTTCAAAAATAAATAAATAAAAAATAATTATCATTACTCCCGCAGGAGAAGTTCAAGTAGGTAATAAATAACACAATCAGCCAATGTATTCTTAACTTCTTTTCTTTACTTTGCTACAGTATCTAAGTACTATTATTAAATAATAAAACCAGCTAAGATTAAACAACTTTATTATGCATTACAGATTGACATTACATTGAAATAAAATAATAAATAGGTATGAAATAGTGTTTTCAGAATGTCTGAGCTCTCATTCATTTCTCTCATCTTCTGACAAAGAGGAACAGCACCGGGTGACTCTCAGAAGTCCTAGAGACAGGTGATCTAGTCCTGTTGACACTTTCGAACTATCCACTCACATTTAAATTATTGTCTGTTTAGTTTTTAACACAATAACACAAAACACAACACAACAGCAGCTTGCAGTTAGCGCGGGCTCATAGGATAGGTAGATGTACGCACTGGCACTGACAACTAACCCAACTTATTATTTTTCACAGTGACAGAACTGACAGAGACGCCTCGCCCGACCGCGTGACGTGGAGTCTGGAGTATTCTATTATTTCACCAGCATCGGAACCTTTCGGTCCGTAGCCTCTCGTAGGCACAGCCATTCGTTTGAATTCGGCCCAAAAGTTCATTAAATTTCTCATTAAATATGACGACTTCCGTCTTTAACTAATAGCCCGTTAGGGTCTGGAATGTTTTGCTTTATAATACCCGATCGAAACTTAATTTTTTCATTAAGACTAATAGCCCGTTTGTTAACGAGCTACTTAATGAGCCTTTATAATATTGGGGGTAAATAGGTAATAATATTATCTAAATTCGTATCCGGTTTTGCGTAGTTTACAGTACAAGGCAACAGATGGCGCTCCGTTTTGTATTGATCACTTTTTTATTACATGTAACATGTAAATAGCGAAGAGCTGCACGAATAATTATTGTCAAGTATTTTCTTTCTTGCCTCCAAATCGTAAGGGCATAAGAATAATATAACTCACGTTATATAAAACTGCCTATTCAATTGTGATTTATTTTTTAAATGACAAGCAAACGTCAGATTGACGTTACGTTCCATTATAAATTAAGATTTATAAGCCGCTTGGGCGATAGTAACTACCGTTGCCATCTATATCGCATTTATTTATATCCCAACTAGGTTTTGCCATTATATTAAAATGCCGCATTTTGATTGTTGAAAGTCAAATGTATTACCGGAATGCGTATCGTGATCGTTCATATGATGATCATATGATCGTCATATGATATCGACATATGATCGTTCATATCCGTTCGAGATGAGATCGTCTTTCTCTTCATTAATCTAATCTTTTTTTTTTTAAAGAGGGAGCATCGGTCTTAACTGTGTAGGTAAGACATAGTCGCTCCACTCTGGTAAATTGGCTTTGAGCACGAACTCTTTATATAGCCACAAACACTTTAAATTATATTTGCATTTTAAACGTTCGATCGCTTGTTTTACTTTTCACAGACATTCGAAAATGAATATGAAAAGTAAAGCGGGCCGAGGTGAGTTTCAAACCCGCGATCTATGGCTTCGTGGGCCAGCGGAGAACCACTTGGCCACGCAAGTCACTAATCTAATCTCTTCTTCTATATAGTTAAGAGCACAGCGAAGAACGAACAATAATTGTTCTTCCGTGGTTAAAAACTGTTAAGTAAATAGAATGTAAACAATAAGGGATATTAGCTAATAATTCTAATAGCAGCAATAAAGGTGTGATCAGATGTGTTGTTGTTTATTGAAGCTTTATTAGAGTTTTTATTTCGTAATCTAAGTTTTACGCGTATATACGTGTTCTTCGGGTGTTTTGGTTTTGGTTGTTTTGTGTATTCTGTAGTATAGTTTAGTTCCATGACAAGGCGCGGTGTTGAGAAACTTACATTTCAAGGAAATTTTTCCGCCTGCCGCTTCTCCAAAATCGTTTTCCGGCAATTTTCCGATCACGATAGTTAATTTATTGAGCTTTAGCGGTCATTTCAAGCGAAAGTTTTGCAAAAGATTTGGCAAAAAACAATTCCAATAGTCGTTGAATAAATTAATTGAAAAATGAAAAGTGAAATATAAAATAAACTAAACTCGATGGTCGATACAAACCATGAAAGCAAGCTGGCTGTTTCTTCAGTCGTTTACCGTTATGTAACACTAACTCGTTATCGTTATACATCGAATAGTTCAAAAGCACACGCGCGGTTATAAAATTTGTAAACAACCAATAGGAGATATAGGAGGTGTGTTGCTTCACAAAACCTAGTTGGGAATTGGGATATAAATGAACGAATCCATAACACGGTTTCTCGAAGAATTAAAAACATCAGGAAAGATCGCAGTGCCAATAATTTTGCCACGCTAGAGAACGCAACGGAGACGGAATTCGCCGTTTTGTTACTCCTATAATATTGATAGTTGTGGACGTTTTCAAAAGAGACTAATGTAATTTTTGAATATACATCATACATAATTCATTGAGTTGTGGTGTTTAACTCTATTAATTATGCATTAACTTTTCATCAGTAAGTACTTTTTTTTAAATTACCTACTTTCTTAGTACTCCAAAAACAGGATATTTTTGGTTTTGACTGCCATCATATCCAAGCCAAGCCCTTCTAGCGGTTGCATTGCAAATTGCAAGTTGCAACTCTTTGGACGGTAAACTCTTTTCTGTTAAAGTGATTATGCTTGTCACTTGTCTAATAAGGTGATACAATAATGAATGACAAACTGTAAAAGTGACATTGACAATTGACGTTACCGTTATTTTAAATTTTTGAATGTGTATATATAAATAAATGGAGGTTAGAAAAAATTTGAAAACAAAAAACAAAACACAAAACGGTCCAAGTCGAAACGCAAATCTTATAAAAATCATCTAATTTCCAGTTTTGAATTTGAAAAAAATGGAAAAGGTAACGGACATATTGGAAAACACAACCTGGGAGCATTCTCTTAGCGAAACTTCATTTGATTCTGAATATTTCAAAAAGGAACTCAAGATCTTCAACAACATCAACAAAAAAAATCTCCAAGCTCTCACTGAAATTGTTTCGAAAATTTCGTCTTCAACTAGCAATTCCCCGACAGCTAATGAAACTGGGAACTGTTTGCCAAACAGAGATGTGCATAGTCAGTTTACCGAAATAACTGGTCTGCTTAAAAAGTATAAAAAGATTGAAAAAAAGGCTATCGATGACTCATCTCGTGTTGACTCCTTGAAGCGTACTGAGAAAGATATACAGGAAGAGATCGATAGATTGAACGAAAAACTTGGCGCCATAACAAATGAACTGTCTGAACTGAAGGTTGATTTAAAAAAGTCTAAGAAGAAATATAAGGAGGAAGTTGCGGTCTTAGATAGAGGTCGTCACATCTTTTCTGCTGCCTTTAATCTTCAAATAGATTCTAAAAATATTGGTCCGGGAGTTTACGAAAAGAAATTGAAATTCTCATCAGAGGAAGAAGAAAAATACATGACTTTGCAGATGAACGAAAACGATTCCACAGTGTCACTTCTTGACTCAAATTTTCTAAGTAAAGAACATTTAGATTTACTCAAAACTTACTTCAAAGAAAATAACAATATAACTCCAGCTATATGTGTGATAAGAGATCTATACTTCAATGATCCATAATACCTTTTGACATATACACAAATATTTAATTTTTATTGTATTTTAATTAATGTTTTTGTTGTTTATTTTTGTATTTGATTCACTTGCTAAAAATAAAATAGGTATCACATTAAAATGGAATTTAATTTAATAAAAGCACACAGTTTTTATAGTTAACTTATTATTAACTTTATTTAACTTTCATGTTCCCTTCCAAACTGGAAAGAAATTTTAATGGGTATTGATCAAATAATGAGGGAACAATAATTATTATTAAAAGTGAACTTTATTGATCAAATAATAAGAAATATTTTTACGGTTGCTATTTACATCTCCATGGAACCAACTATAATTAATATTAATTACCTTGTGACATTTTCACAAATTTATTAATTTTTTACATAAAATAAATAAATAATAATATACAGAGAAGGTACATAGAAGTCTTCAAACATGGCAGCACGTTGTCCTCCTCTGCCTTGTCTTCCTGGCTACACATTCAATCCAAATGTAAGTTAATTTCTTCACCAAATCAGATTTTAACATTCTTTTATGGTATCTCTAATGGTATAAAAATTCAATGCTTGCAGATAGGAAGAATTAAATTTAATCTGGATCCCCAGTTTGACTTTATTGGTCAGGGTGTACCAGCCCTTAAAGAGAAAGTGAAACCCAACATGTTCGGGCCTTTAACTGATAGATACCCTTCTATTTTTGCAAGAGGAGAAGTTACGGAGTTACCAGCATGGATTGCTTTTGATAAACAGGTCAGTAAACTTGCATCAACTAGGTACACAACAATTAATTCATCGTCTGTTTTTATTTCATTTCAGATGCTGGCCTTTGATGCCTTCTTTAGAGAGACACTTCAAGAAGTTAGGGGATCCCCGTTTCAGATACGTAAAGTTAAAATTTACTTTTTCCTAGAAGATGGCACCATTCAAGTAACAGAACCCAAAGTTGAAAATAGCGGGATCGCACAAGGTCAGTATTTTCAATTATTTCAATCAATTTTTCGCTGATTAAGAAAATTTCACCAGGAACTCTCATCAGTCGTCATCGTATAAGATTCCCAGTTCCGATGGACGACAACTTTTACGACATAATTGATTTTAACATCGGCAAAGAGGTTGAATTTTACGGCCGCGTCTTCAAAATCACCAACTGTGACAGGTTCACCAGGACGTTCCTAAATAGGCAAGGGATTGCGGTCCCAGATCCCATCACCATTCCTCCTGATCCTTACATGCAGCTCAGATCTCATGACAAGGACGGGATGCAGCCGAAAAAACCCAACAGAACAATCGATACGCTGGGCAAGTTTCTAGAGAACGATCGCAAGGTGAAAAAATATTATTCAATTTCTATAAAATTGAATATCGGTACTTTTATTTAGGTGCTGCGATTTAGTGCATTCTGGGACGACCAGGACAAGGAATTTGGTTATTTGCATCGTTTAGAAGTTCACTTCTATCTAGCGGATGATACTGTTGAAATTATTGAAATGCTGCCCCAGAATTCAGGAAGGGATTCCGGTCCGGTTTTCTTAAGACGTGGAAAACTCCCGAAAGACTCCAAGGAATTACAGAAACCAGGAGCTAATGCTCCTTTTACCGTCTTGAATGTTCTCGGACAAGGGTTGCAGGGGGGTCGATACATAATTGATCCTTTGGACTGTGGGAGGGTGAGACGAACTCGAACCTTTAAAATTTATGAAATATATTTACGAGTCGCAATTTTACAGGATGAAACGGAATATTATTCCGCCCGAGATCTCGCTATAGGAGGTGCGATTAACTGTTATGGAAGAAAAATTGTCTTGGCGGACTGTGATCAGTTCACGAAACAATATTACAGTGAGAAATATGGGAGAGCTGATTTTCCACCATTGGAACTTCCTAAAGATAAACATGAGGTGGGGAATATTTTACCGAGAGAGAGAGAACTTCCACCTTGGAACGGTTTCGGTTCGTACGAAGATTCAGCTCAAAATTGCATCACCGTGGAGCCAAAACCTCCACACAAAGATTTCCAGAAGTTTTTGAAATTTGACAAGTAATTACTTTTATGATTGCACTCTCGTATTTTTCAAAAACTAACAACTATTGGGCTTCCGGAATAGACACCTTTATATCTGACATTTTTAGTGCACATGCGTTGAAGGGTTGCCCTGCTCCATTGTTCAGGGTGATTAATGACCATAGTGCGCACTGAATGAGGCGGATCATTTTCACATGCCCACTAAAGATGTCAATATACCTCTATAATAAAATCTTCCGGCAATTAAATCAGTGATGATAAGTCATCAATAATTAAATTAAATAAACTGGTCTGGTACCCAATCTTTGATACTTGATAAGCCTGATGGAACTAATTCATTAGTAAAGATTATTAGGGTTTATTTATTTACTTAAAGATTCATATTAGGTTACGTTTATACATACAGGGTTGGTCTCGACAGTCATATTCTACGCTTCGAAGCAAGGATGATTTCAAAGATTCCAGAAAACTGCAGCAGAGTTTTTGTGATCAATTATTATTTACCTGATGATACAATATCCGTGTTTGAAGTTGGAAGAAGCAATTCAGGTACGTATTCAATTACAAAATGTTTTTTTGGTTTAAATCCTTTCTCTTAAAGGCTTTCAGACGAAAATGTTTTTCGCGCGAGCTCCGATTCAGTTACCCGGCCAAAAGGTGTTTGTGAGCAAGCCGCCTTTGTGCTACACCCCGCAACACATGTTTGTTGGTGCCACTCTCATCATAAACGGCTTTGAATTTGTGTTAATTAATGCTGATGAATACGCTTTGAGATACATGGAACTCAACTCCAATGAGGTAAGATTTATGGTCTATCAAGTTGAAAATATGACATGATGATATACATTTTGTTCTACTGTGGGTTTGAAATGTACTTAAATTGTAAACAATAATTTTCTGACATTTTTTTCGACCATTTTTAGTAAAGTGATTTTCAGATTCACAGGGGAATCCCATAACTTAAAAACACTTTTTAAATCTTTTAAATGAGAAATAAAATGCGTCTTTCATGCTGTTTCAGTTCCATAAAGCAAACATAAATCTGATAATGGATAAAGTAAAAGAAAAACTGAAACCAATTTATAAAGATTTTGTTGCGGAGAACCTTCCAGATGAGAGTAATAGTATTTCGTACGAAAAACTGAGGTGAGTATAATAAGTCTCTAATAATCAACATAATGGTAATATTTCAATAATTTCAAGAGAAAAATTATGCGCCATTATGGGTCCAGATTTTTCCGAGCACGAGATGATAACAATCTCGAGAGCCTTTTCGGCGAACTGCTTGAAAGAAAGATTTGACAGGGAACGCTTAAGGTATCATATTAATTATTTATGCAAAGCACATAAGATTTTAATAAACGATTCATAGGGCAGTAACTCTAACAGAGCTGAAGCGATTTTTATGGGATGATTTAGATCGTCTCAGGGAGTATCTCCTTGTAAGAGATCCCGATCGAACCGGGAAGTTATCCAAAAAAGACTGTTACACTGTGTTGAGAGCTTGCCGATTGCCTTTGGATATCGAACTTATCGAAAAGATACTCAGCATGTAAGTTTTATATTTCATAAAATTGAACATACTTTAAGGTATCTACTTTTCCCCTTGCAGCATAAAGAAAGATGATAACTGCATGCTTTATTATGAAGATTTATTAAATTTCTTGAACAGAGATATATGCCCAATGACTGATACAGAACCCATCAACATTAAGGTAAAAAATTAATAGAAATTGTTTTGCTTAAAAGTATTTTAAATTATTTTTAGTACGCTCTTTGGTGGGGTTCTGATAAAGAACCAGTAGCAGGAAGAATGATAGACTGGTGCGCATTTAATAAACACCTGAACCTGGAAGGGACATTCAAAGAGGATCCGCTAAATAAAAAGTTTGTGGAACAACTTGTCGAAGCTCCCGAAACAAGCGAAACTGTGAGAGAAGAAATAAAAACTGAAAAAATGAAACCGTGTCCTTGTCCAGAAAAAAACTAATTTGCTTAATAAAATTATTGCTAGTCTACACTTTTCTGCTGAAGACATTTATTATTATTTAATAAAATTTACTCTAATAGCGATAATACAAAATATTTTAGGGCAAGCTTAACAAGAGGTATAATTTCATTGAACACAGCTCTACATTTAAAACATTCAGTAACTTAATCACTTTCTGCGAATAAGTCGTAACAGGCACGAAACTGTTCCTTCCAATCTATACTGTCCAATTTTATGATCACCTGTAAAAACAAAACATTAAATAATAAGGCTGAAATGCCAATCTAATAATTAAAATAATGTAGTTGTATCGTAAATAGTTACCTGTCCAATGTGGTTTTTATAACTGAAAAATTTCTTTGTCTTCACGACCGCTATTAACTTCTGTTCAGCGAGCTCTTCTCGTGAAAGTAAGTACTCGAAAGTTTCATCAAACACAGGATCACAAGTATCGATGTACGCCTGAAATGATAAGTCTAAAATAGCAAGATGAACTTACAAGTGCGGAACGTGCTACCTTGGTTTTGTACTTGATACTGTGACTGCAAGGAGTCAACTTCAAAGTCACGTACGGATCTGGTATGTGGTCTGGATCTTTCAAAGGTAAATTCCTGAAAAAATTTACAGTAAAGCGGATTGCGCTGAGTAAAATAAAAAATTTTCTCTAATTTAATAGCACTCCTCAATTTTTTTAATCCTTAATAACCATTTGAAGGATTCATGTAATAAAAACCAGCTCTTTTAATAATTGTTTCTTATTGCCCTGTTTATTAGGACATAATCAACAGCCTGATTTGTTACCTAAATTAAGACGATGATTCCAAATAAGAGTAGATCTTTTCAGTATTACCAAGCTTTGGTGCTAAGGAAAATATGCGAACTGAGGTGGGGAGTTTCTCTACCAATGAATAAAACTAAGTTTTTGCCTTTACTTTAAATAAAATTGTGAGAAAAAGTGTGAGAAAAATCATCCTTTTTAGGATAATTTAATAAGTGTATGAAGTGAAAGCAAATTCTTTTTTATTCAAGCTGTTTATTATTTTTGTCAGATAGCATTTTTTCCCCATTTGTACCTGTCAATAATAATAATAATTGTCAACAAAAATTAAAATTCGTTTAGATATAATGAGAGTGATATTACTTTTCGATTTCTTGGAGCTACAGAATTAGCAGCTGTAGTTACAAGCAGACATAAAGCGTGCAATTTTTCTATTGATAAACACAACCTGGAATAAAATGCAACAGAAATATGCTGTAGCCTAGGGTTGTAAATTTAATACGATTCAAGTCATGCTGAGAAGAATGTTTCCTTACATTACTCTGTTCACGGTAATGATCAATCTTTGGCGCATTTCATTGTACTCAAAAGTCAGATCGATTTTTCCCACAGGCCGAGACTCGTTAATGGATCTGAAATAAATAAAATATATGAGCTTAAATATTAAAAATAAATCAGAGTTAAAAAAAATTATATAAAATAGAACGAATTCCACTTTTTCGAATTTCGAAGAGAGAAATTTCAAAGGAAGTTAAAAAAAAACTAACAAGATGAGAATCTTCAATTTTTTTTTAAATTTTTTGTCAAAGATTCAACTCACAGCCAAGAAACCTGCAATATATACATCCCTCCCCACCACAACACTCAATACAGAGAGCTACAAGATGTACTCAAACAACTAACTTCACCCTATATTTTCGTTGGGGACTTTAATGCCCATAACGCAATATGGATTCCAGAAAAACCTAACCGTAGAGGCAAGGTCATAGAGAACCTAATGTTGAATAATAATATAATTTTGATTAAGACCCCCGGAGTGCGCACATATTTCAACTCAGCTACAGGAGGATTTTCCACAATAGACCTGACATTCAGTGATGCACGTACAGCTAGTAAAATATCCTGGAGAGCACTCGATAGTCTCTACGATAGTGATCATTTTCCACTCCACATGAAACTCGTCAACAATAAAGATAAACATATAAGTCCACCCTTAACATGCCTTAAGCATGCGCAAAAGCGATAAGAAACACCAAAAAAGCTTTAAATAGACTAAGAAGACACAGAACAATACAAAATCTCATCGAGTTTAAAAAGCTTGGAGCAGGCCCCGACGAAATTCCATTTATCTTTATCAAGCAATTACAGAAGTCCACCTTACAATATCTACTTGAAATATACAACCACATCTGGCCAAGTCAGGTATTTCCAGATATTTGGCGACAGTCTATAATCCTTCCTAATAAACAAGAGCTACTCGCTGTCTTTTTTGACATAGAAAAAGCATTATAGATACGACCTGGAGATATTCAATTACTAGATCTCTTAAAGAATGGAATATCCAAGGCAACATGCTACACTTCATCAACAACTTCTTAACATCAAGAACAGCTCAAGTACTAGCAAACGCCACGACGTCGAACATATTCCCAATACAAAATGGAGTGCCTCAAGGGTCAGTGATAAGCTCAACACTATTTATTATAGCCATCAATGACATCACGATCAATATAAAAACACCAGTAAGAGCCTCACTGTTTGCAGATGACCTGGTACTGTACGTAAGAGGAACAAACATAGATACCATCCAAAACACACTACAAAAAAGCATAGACCAGATAATAGAATGGACTGAAACCCATGGACTAAGACTTTCGCCAGAGAAAAGCAAAATAATGAGATTCACTCGGAAGACTAAATTAAAAAGATTATCACGGACCAACATACGAGACATACCTCTATCCGAAGTTGCCGAAACAAAATTTTCAGGTATGACTCTAGACAGACGCCTAACATGGGCCCCACACATGAAAGCACTAAAGACCAGCTGCATTAAGAGGCTGAACGTAATGAAGATGATAGCACATCAACATTGGGGCGCAGAGGAACAAGTGCTACAGACAATATACAAACACCTCATAAGGTCTAAAATCGACCTTATGGTTCAATTGTCTACTGCTCCGCAACATCATCCATACTGAAGACTATAAACGCAATACAACATAATGCACTTAGACTTATCCTGGGAGCCTTCAGAACATCACCTATAGAAAGCCTATACAGAGAAGCAAATGACCTACCTGGCTTAGAAGAGAAGAACAAATCCTCAAGTACGCATCCAAAACTGCCCTTAGACACAACCAACTCACAACTCACATATGAAGCTATTTTTGAAAGAAAATACACAACCACCTACGCAAAGAACCCAAACACTCCACTACCACTCAGAGAAAAACTCAAAACCATAACCAGAATCCCAGAACTACTACCTCCAAAGACTGTAAACAAATCAAATACCCCACCGTGGAGACTACAGCAACCTAAACTAGAGACAACACTAACCAGATAAAACAAATCTGAAACACCCTCACACATACTAAGAAACCTGTTCTACAATATTATGCAAGAACAATCAAGAAATCACATACTGTACACCGATGCCTCAAAGAGCCCCCAAGGAGTTGGTGCCGCAATCGTAACATCTGAATCCACCAAGAAGTTCAAACTACAAGACTTTTGCAGCATACTAACCGGCGAACTGTATGCAGTCCTACAAGCAGTCAAAGAAGCGATCAAACTACCCTGCATATCAATCATCTGTACAGACTCCTTTCCATCATTCCAATCCTTAAAAAACTATTCCACAAAAATCCCCTTGTACAACTAATTCATGACTTACTCCAGAATCACCCGGAAAAAATCACATTCATGTGGGTGCCATCTCATTGCGGAATAGATGGAAATGAAAAAGCAGACAAAGCAGCAAAAGAGGCTGCTACAGACATGAACATCCGATACATACAAATACACACACCATATGATGCATCACACAAATGGAAAGAGATATGCAAACAAAAATGGCAGCAACACTGGCAACAACAAACAACAAAATTAAGAGACATCGCACCAACAATAGAAGAAAAACAATTAAAGAACATAACAAGAAAACAAGGAGTACTCATCAGAAGATATAGGACACACCCAACTCACACACAGTTACCTACTGGACCAAAAAGTAGCCCCCCAATGTGGAACCTATGCAGTACCAATAAATATCAAACACATCATCCTTCAATGCCCACGATACAATCACGCAAGAACAACACATAACATAGATCAGAATATAAGTAAGATCTTAGATACCAAACAAGAAAGTGTCACCAAACTCTTGTCATTCCTGCAAACCACCCGTTCTAAATTAAAATTACTGTAAAAAATTACTGTACCACCCGTTCCAATGACCCAAGAAGTCGAGGCACTTAATCTTAAATAATTTTTTTTTTTTTTTAAATATAATAATAATAATAATAATAATAATAAACACCTTTATTTATCACCATCATACATCCATATACCAATTTAACAATTCACCTAGACACTAATCCTGACAGTGACAAATTGGGGCGAAGTTCAACTTGAGGATCACATTATCCTCAGCTGCTCTCCCACTTAACCCCCTGATAACAAACATTGCTAAACTTTTACGAGCTGACAAAATATATATAATATTACAATAAAATAACATGTGAACGCGGCCATCCAAAGTACACATAATAATCATCACCTATTCCTGACAATCAATGACAATCAGAGCCACACTATCCCGCGCGCAGACACCAAGGACAATCCATGGTCGTATCAACGATTCAGACTGCCAGGAAGGAGGTTCAGCAACGCTCTGTTAATTATTAAATTCAGTAAATAACTAAAAAGTCCATAAGAATCGCAAAGCTCACCCAACCCCACCAACCACACAGGTATCCGTCATGCACTACAGGGGGAACACCACAAGTCGACCGATCAGGATGACAGTCCTTTCAATGATTTAAATATGCTGTGATTCTAAATAATAGTCATGTACTGATCTTTTAAATTGTTTTATATTTAATTTTTAATGCATTCAGGTAGCGCATTATATATCCTGTAGACATTAAATGTAAAAGATCGCTCGAACATAGCAAGTCGGTATCTTGGAAGAGATACTGCATCTCTTCTGCGGATATTAATATTATGAACATCAGTCCTGTATCTAATTCTATTGTATAAGTACCCCGGCAGTCGAGTGGTTACTATTGTATGATAGAAGCATGCTTGATGATACCTGAATCTGTTTTTCATATTAAGCCATCCAGCATCATTCAACTTGTGTGAAATGTGCTGATATTTCCTTATACCATATGAATACCGCAAACAAGCATTCTGAACTTTTTGAATTTTATACATTGTTTCCGAATCAATATAATATGTTAACTAACTGAAATTAACTGAAACTTGACTGACACTAGAAACTGAAAACCAGCTTAATACAGGTATCTAATTAATAAAGGAGGGCAGGAAATAAAATATTGGTTAATTTTTAATCAATAATTGTACTTACGAATGATTACTGAAGCTATGCTGTAAGAAACGTTTCCTTATGCTCGGGGACCTTGCAGATTTCCTAATTGAAGTTTTTGCAATAAGAGGTTCTCCAGCAGGTGGCGGGCTTCCATCTTTGGTATCTTCCGGCAAGCTCGGCGTACTAGCCGGTGAGGAATTAGCTGAAATTTCTTTTAAAATTCATTTAGTACCCAGACCTCGAGTGGTTCTGGTTATTCAAATTCATTATAATAAATAAGTACCTGATTTGGTAGCATTGCATGAATTTGGTCTTGGTATTTCGCTATCAGAAGCAGACGAGTCACTGTCTTCATTTTCAAATTTCGCATTTGTTAATATCTTCAATGAGACATAATTATTACAAGAAAACAAAATTAAAAAATACAAACCCTCAGTTGTAGAGAAATTATTATCTTGCTAGCGGGCGGATTATTTTTTAAAGCAAAGTCCTGTTTGCTTATTTGTAAATTTGGCATTTCAAATAAGTTTTTAATTTGATACGTCAGTTCGTCCAGTTCGGCACCTGTGCTTTTATCCATAATTTTTATTTGTAAAGAATCGTAGTCTGGATTTGTGACGAGGAGCACGAACCCTTGTTCCCAAACAGGATCGTCTGTATGTCGCTTGACTTTACTTTTTTCTTGGTGTTTTCCAACGCTTAATAGCATGTAAGGGTCCGGTTTCTTAAAATCTTTTACTCGCTGCAATTATTATGATCATCGAATTAAATATCAAAAAAGTTTTTCATTTTCCATCACTTACAGGTAGACTTTGTGCACAATCAATGTAAATCATCAATGCAGCCGTGCTAATTGTATCAACTTTCAGCATTCGATATTCATTATAAGCCTTAAAACATCAATTAAGAATTTAATCACGATTATATTAACGACACTTACAGAAAGAAGAGCTTCTTTATCCTCGGTCAGTCCCAACCAAGTAAAACGTAAATGAATCGCGCCATGTTTCACTTTTTGCAAATTTAGAACTCTATCTGTACCTACATTTTTCAAAATTTCACAAATTTCAACTGAACCACTGAAACATATGATTAAAAAAAAACTTATTTGGTGAAAAACGACTTACCTTCCCAAAAAATCATCTTCATTAAGCTCATCATGGTCAAATAACTTGAAATATAAGACCTGAGTCAGAGGATCAATAATGAAAAACTAGAAGAAAAAAAATACCTATCAAATAAAGATTATTAAATACTCGCAATTAAAAAAAATACCTCGCACCAATAATCAAATCGAGGATTTACACATTTTTTAACAACTTGGCTCTTGCATTCTTGTGCGCCGACATTAAGAACTACGTAGGGATCCGAGGTACCTCCGAAATCTTTCTTTTCCAAGTCGGTTGCTCTCACAACATGAACACGTAATACTCCCTAAAAACTCTCCAGTTTCTCATTCGTAACTTGTAATAATAAAACACTACTCTCACCTCAGGTTCCAAACATTTCAACTCGGCCGCATCCACAGATTTTGTAAAACGTTTGGCCACTTTGTTTGGGAAGACAATCGCTCTCCTGATTTTCTCTTCAATTTTTTGACGTATAAAGTCGCTAAAAATATTTAAATAATATCTACCACAAAAGTATATTATTAAAAATACCTTAGACCTGGGATTCCGGATATTCCCTCCAGAGAAAAATGAATTTCGGGAGTATTCAAGAAGTAAACCTGGATACCTCCGATGAGAGGTATTTTCACAAGGATGGGTTTCAAAACTACCCGAACTTCTACACTTGCCTAAAGTTAATGAACATGAACAATCCAAAATACTAAAATTACTTTTCAAACTGTTAGTGCAATTTCTATTTGAATTAAATACTTCGGTACTGAATAAAATATTTTACCTGAAAATCTCGTATCTTGCCCAAATGAGTTCCAGACGAGGAAAAGGTAATATCACAGTTTCCATCGTAACTAAAAGAAAATGAAAAATCTCAGAAATTAATATAAAAAAGAATTTTAATGTTTACATTTTGGTGTCTTTTATTATAAAAATGGGGTTTCCCGTACCGTAATATCAGCAAAAGTGCAAGCGTTAAAAGGAATTATTTTACAAGCCAGCTCCAGATGGATTTTTATGTGTTTAATTTGAGAAAATATTTCTGGAGCATTATGAGTTTTTATATCCAAAGCGAGATACTTACTATAAATCAAAATCAATAATTATACAATCTCTAGTTGCTGATCTATCGTATACTTTAACGCCGTCAATTTTAGGTGGCTAAAAAAATTCTACAGTAAGACTTGCTCCATGGTAATAATTATCTAAGTGAAAACATTAACATACATTTGTGCCGAAATCGACTTCTTCAAACGTAAATCCTTTATGTTTCCTTCTAATTTTTGCCTGAACAGAACCTTTCATAATTTTCACTACATAGTTGGACATACTTGGCCAGAGTTGCCTGATTATCTAAAAATAATAAAATAAATTAACTAGAAATGGAATCATCATTTTATAATTATTATTGTGAGAACACACCTCATTAAGCCATTCCGCTCTTTCTCTGTCGGGAAATGTCACCTAAAATAAAAATCAGTTTAGCGATGTAAGAGAGTTAGTAGTTATACAAACACAATAAGAGTTTTTTTTTGTGTAATTATTATTGTAGGCGGATAAAAAATTATTATCAATCAAACTTACCCACGCCGGTAATTCGTCGACTTTTTTAAGAAGATCATCTTTGGTCATTGAAATTGAAGCGTATTTTGCTGCTATCCTCTTTTCTCTACAGTTACCTCTAGTTTCTAACCATAAAAAGCTTAAAACGCCTATTAGCATTAAAAGGAAGGACCATGGAATAAACGATATCACAAAACCAAAAAGCACCAGTCCCATCTGAAATATAAGTTGGCATATTATTCGTTCTGTATGTAAGCACATATGCCTAAATCTATAGTGAGCAAATTTTGAAATACATTTAAAATATTTGTGAGAGCCCAAAATTCAAAAGAGACTTTTTTCAGTGACTCTAAGACGAAAAGACCTCAAGAGATTTTGTTGATTTTTTTGCAGTAGGTAGTAAGTAAGAGGCTAATTTAGCCCTAACTAGATTAATATGAATGTTTATATTTTTGTCAGAATAAATAACTAAAAATACAACTTTGCTGTCTCTTAAATTGTTTTTGTATCTTGCTTACTTTCAAAAATAAAAACCATTTTTATTACAAGTCCCTGGACAACATAAAACAAATCTGAAACTAGCAATAACTGGGATTCCCCTGTTCTTTTTTTGCACATTAACAGTCTCTTCTTTTAAAATATGCATTTCCGGGCCTATGTTTACATGAACTTTTTGTCTTAGAGTCACACAAAGAACCACCCCTTGAAGATTGGCCTCATACTTAAAATTAATAATTATACCTATCTACTATGTAACGATGATCAAATTCTGTAATTAAAGTGAATTTTGGACTAATAATAATTGTCCCGTTATGAAAGTAAATTATAGCATTTATACCTTTTTTAATGCTCTATGAACTAACTCCATATCGATTATAGATTTTTTTAACTTCTTTGGTTTATCAAGGTACTCATCGTGGACCTCTTTTCCAAGAGGGCTTTCTTGGTCATTTGTTACGTGCTCGCTCATAACGTCACTGGTTTTGCTCTCATCTTCGGATGGAATCACTGGAATAGACAAACAAAACAGAATTAATTACCAAGTTCAATTAATTAACCTTGTCATATTGACTAGAACTAGCACTAACACCGACACCAACTCCAACTTCACCGTAACAAAAATAATATTAACCTTCGTTTAAAAATGGATTCAAACACGGTACTTGTTTATTTAAGATAGACAGTTGGTGGCTGGGAGGATAAATATTTAATGGTAATTATATTATATTATTGTGTACCTTTACTCAGGTACATTATATAAAACTGTTAACTGGCTGTATAAAAATATATGTAGTTAGTTTTGTGGTAACTGTGTTTGTACTTGACTTCCAATTTCCAATATTGTATGAAATATTTACTTGCTATTAAATTTTTTTATTTAATGAGGTGTCACAAACCAAAGTACCTTACTACTTAATAAAAAAATTTAATGATAAAATAACACCCTTATAATGAAACATAAAAACTGAAAAATCTCTAAATAACAAATCTCGTATTTCACCTAACCGACAAACAATTATCTATCAATTAAAAAAAAATGTACCCTAAAAACTAAAAAACAATAATCAATTTTATTACAATACGAGAAAAATCAATGATGGGTACTTTTACTGGGACTTTAATAGGCTATACCAATAACTTATACTACATGAGGTGAACCTGCTAATTATTAGCTATAAGAGGAAACGAGGAGCCCTTTCTAATATTTTTTAATTTTTTGTGCTTATTTTTTTATGAAAATTTTGAAAGAATATTAAGAAAAAAGACATTTTTGAAGTTTCAACAGCAGTAAAGGTTTTTTGGCTTTGAGGGATTCAATCTAATTTTGACCAAGGATGTAAAGGAACATTAGTGGTAAGTGTGCCAAATTTGAAAAAAATCCGTTCAATAGAAAAGAAGTACCTAAGAAAAAAATATTGATTTAAAAAAATCAACTTTGGAGGCCCATAACTTCCTTATCAAGTAGAATTTTTTTTCAAATTTTGGGCATTATTGCAGGATAGTCTGTATTTAGATATTGAAATTAGTTTCCTGATTATGTAGTATTTTTGCATACATAGCTTTCTTCTGAGAATTACACTATCAAAACCATTCATAACCTAAGGAATATTTATTTTTAGAAATATAGTTGATCATTCTCATAATTCATAGCCTATAATACTAGATTCGAATAGAATTGGAATAGACTATAGGACACGTAACTATTCACCAATAATAAATTATATTTAACTAAACAGCTTTATATTGGATTTAATTTCAGAAGTGCACTACAATTTGCCAACTATTATGAAATGTTGGATTAAATATATCTTTTTATTTTTATCTTTTGACCATTAGAAGAAGCAAGAGATTCAATTAACAGGTTTTTTGCTTATACTTATTTATGTATGAATCATTAATAAAGGTAGACAAAACTTTCTTTAGGAAGCAAAAAACAGACATGCATATAGCTTAAACTGTACTGGATTGCAAACAATGCCACACAAGATATTTTATTTTTCAATAAATGATTGAATAATTGAACTTCGTTCTTTCATAATTTGTGTAGGTACACAGCATTGTTCCATCGGTGATGACCCATCACTGATTGATTTCATCAGGTGATTGATTCCATCACTGATGAGTTTAAAAACTCGCCCATAATGCAATAATTCTGATAATTTTATTAGAATAACATTATTTCTGTGTGATCTGAGAACGCTATCCATGTTTACTAAATTGATTTATTTAGATATCCCTCCTATGCATGGTTACAACACACAACACATGGGTAAATATCTTCTGGAAATATTGTTTGAACTATTCATTTATACAAAAAAGTCAATCACCTTGATAGATGATACTGTTACTGTTACGTTTGTTACTCTTACTTGAAATATTTTTTCGGCCAATTGACACTAATTGACAGTTTGGTGCCTGATAATGGTATTTTTGCTGCCTAGGCATTTTTTGGAACTAAGTAATTTAATAGAACTATATTGGGCCCAATACAATATAGTTATACCATATAATATACCCAATACCATTACTGTTTATCGTTTTGTAAATGATCGGGAATCGAAAAAAAATTGTTCCCATTATTTTTTGCATACGGTACCTGTACGTACAATAATTATTGCTAATTAATAAGGAAGATCTAAAGAGATGTCGTTCTACAAGAGACCTGGTAAGATTATCTGATTGGCTAAACTTGACTAAATGAAAATGCAATAGGAAAAACCAAACCCCTGGATAATACCTATAAGAAAGAAATATTATGAAATACCCACAATAATAAGTCAGCAAAATTCAAAACTTATTCACATTACTTAAATTATGTACAGTAATTCACCTTCTAAATAACCACAACCCAGAGGTTATGGTTATTGTGGTTAATGTAAATAGTGTAATTGAATGTTGAATTACGAAACACTATTTTTTTGGTAAAATTATCAACTGTCTCCTGTCATTGTGTTAGGTTAAGGTTATACTGAACTGACGTATTGATCATTGACATTTTACATCATTTACATCGGTAAGGTTGGTTACGAAAGGTTAACCCGGTGTATTTATGGTACACACCCTTTATTCTGTTAATCACGGGCTGACGTACTTGTCAGTACTTGACGTACTTATCAATGTCATATGTGTCGACAGATCATCGTTTCTAAAAACTAATTCAACTACCTATACTCATGCACTCAACAATAATACCTCAGCAGATAACTGGCTGAGCTTGTTGACTTGTTCAAGGTAGAGAATATTTAGAAACACGCCAAAATACACAGAAAATACTTTTAGAAATTACCCAAGTACCAAGTATGATAATTATTCATAATATTATGTAAGAATGTAAATGTAAATTTAATGTCTTAGGAATTCTTACTCCAAGAGAAGGGTAAGATATATTATACAGTTTATATGAATATCTATACTGTGTATTGTTTCCTTTGTTATTAAAACTTTAATAATTTACGTTTACTAAAATAAAATTTACATTTATTTCTTCAATTTGTAATTTCTATAGCTCAACGTGGCAACAATGTGCTGGATGAGGAAGGACAGGGATGTCCGGACATCCGGTTCACAGCCGCAACGAGCTGAAATGTGGCGGGAATTTTCAAATAATCCTGAAAAAAATTTTTTGCTTCCTTAATGAATTCATGCTGAAAGAAAATACATGAAAAAACAAGCGTGTGGAATACAAGTTAATATTATTTTACAAATTAATCATACCTATTAACCAAATTTTAAAAAAGGGGTCTACGGATTGTGGGTGGGTTTTTTAAAGCTTACGTAAAGTGTACACATCGGCGCCGCCCCGTTTATCAAAATTTAATTTGATCACATTCAATCTCTCCTTTTTCCTTAATTTATCATTTATTTATTAGGTATACTCACTTGGTGTTGGTACTTAGGTAATTAGGTATTGTCAGTTAGTTCCTTTGTTTTTGTTCGTATTTATTGTTTACTTTCTGCGTTTACGGTTACGCCGCTTTATTATTATTGTCTGCGGTTTAATACACCTGCAGAATAACAAACAGTTAAACCGGTAAGGTAAACACAGAACAGATAAACACTTATCCCAAGTCCAACACTTTCACTTTTAGGTTTATACACCCGTAATGATTATATCACCACTGAATTGATATTTTGTAATAAATTGAAATATCCATTTGATATTGAAGCCATATGGATAATCTCTATTTCAAAATATAAAGGCGTAATAATAATTCATATCGATCGCCAAAACACGGTAAAGCCTAACCTCAACCTCCGAAATTAGAGCAGAGATGAGCTAGAGCCAAACCCGAGAACTCTGAGCTGAGCTAAAACTGTCAAACTTAATTGCAAATTTGAGTTTGAGCCCACAGCAAAGCATTCGTTATTATAACGTCGTTATGATGATTGATATTATGCACGCGAGCGCCTGGCCGGGCCCGTGGCCATCACGATGATTATTATTATCATACATATGGTGCTCAGAAAATATCATTCTCTAAATCTGGATAATAATAATTAATTTCAAATCTAGCATTGTATTTTATTTAATTTTTACCTGCTATTATATAAAAAAAAGTAAAATTAATCCATAAAAATTTATTACCGTTCTTAAAGTTATACTTTATAAACCAAACATTAAAAATAAAATATAATTCACTTCCTGAAGTAAAAATTAGATGAACGCGCGGTATTCGTGGTAGTGGTAGACTTTAAAAAGGCAAGGACAAGGTAATTTTAATTACGCGTTATGTAATGGCTATTTGAATGTCATTGTCACATGCACATGCGAACATTGTAAGCCATGCATTATTCATAATATCGCGCAGTTATGATTATTATTTTTTTGTAAATTGGAAGCATTACCACTACCTACGCTTATAAAATACTACTTATATTTTATATTTCATCATATTCATATTATAGGATCATTATTTATAATACCCCTAATACTTATACTTGCTGGAACAATTTTTTTTTTTTATATACAAATTATTTGGGAAAATTTAATAAATTTAAAACCTAGCGAAACAAATAATTAACAGTTATATTTAACACCCAGCTTGGTCTATTATAATGATTTTACGAATGATCTGTCATGTTGGCAACATTTCACTTGGTTTGCTGTGTTAATTAGATAGTTATTTATGTATCAAGGGAGTTATGAGAATGTTAATTACAGAGGGCAACATATTGCAATCCCGAGGGATTGTTAAGTTGCCCAAGGTTATTAACATCCAATAACTCACGTGATAGATAAATAATTTTATTTCATACAAAATGATATACAGGGGGTGAGTTCCCTAAGATGGAAAGCTCGATATAATCGCTGTACGCCATACAACTTTGTTATTTTAAATAGGACACCCTGCTCTCTATATTATTACATTTGCATATTGTTTGAGAAAAGTCAAAAAGAATGGTTTGTAAAGTTGAAGTTTGTAATGAGCGATTTATGAGTTATAAACAAATGAAAATCGCGATTTTCCATTTTCAAAGCAGCTTATACAGGGTGATCCCGAAATGGCGGACACGGAATACAGGGTGTTGTAGAGGATGTTCAGAAAGACTGTAAATTTAAAACAAAAATGGGTTCCTCGGCTTCGTTACCGAGATATAGGGTGTCCTTTTTCTAAATTTTAAATCAAAATGGCGGTCAAATTTAAACAACCTGCACTGGCAAAACACATGGTTTCACATAACTATAACGATAGTGCTTGCTTTTTATTATTTTTATTATCGGGAACGGAATTACAGGCATTCAAAGTTTACCTATTCCCTGTGTTCAACAAAATTTTTCAATGTGGCATCGATGTTCGAATTCGAGATTTTGAATAATATTATCGAATTTGTATCCGCGCAACGATTATTGTTTTAAACTTTGTTGTTTCCATTTCATTATATGTTTCCATGGTAACATTTATCTGGGTATTGTAGACCTACACATTATTTTTCTGCCTGAAGAAGGGTATCCAGTGCAGTGTTGTGACTTTATTTTCTACAAAAGTGGTCATATCTTCTTAAGGGAGCCTTACTGGAGAAAACAGTAAATAAAACTTAGAATCTTTAATCCACAATAGATGCTGTGGTGCTGTCCGTGTCCGCCATTTCGGGATCACCCTGTATATTGAAAACGGCTCGAGATATTTATGGAAAAACGGTTTACATGTCCCTATCTTAACTTTTCAAGCGGTATCCTATTGGATGGATGAAATTTTTATACAGAGTGGTAAAAAAATTTGATTATTTTTATCACCCGGTATAAAAATTTCAGCTACATGATAGGATACCAAATGAAAAATTAAGATAGGAACATGTAAGCCGTTTTCCTCTATCTTGAGCTGTTTTTAAGAAAAGCTGCTTTGAAAATGGAAAATCGCGAATTTCATTTGTTTATAATTCATAAACCACTCGTTCCAATTTTGAACTACAAACACCATTTTTATTACATTTTTTTCAGGCAATCTGAAAATGTAATAATATACAGGTGTCCCATTTAAAATAAGAAAGTTGATGGCAACTTCCGGTATAACCGGAAATGGTTAGGGGCTGTAAATATTTTAGTTCAGCTCGTCAAAATCGAAATTATACACGTACAAATTTTTAGACTTCTACTCCCAGGACTTCTTCATATAAAAATGCCCTAAAGGTTCTCACGCCTCACCCTGTACATTAGTACGGAAATTGTCTACAGTAACTGACAGCACTAAAAAAGCGATTTCGGAGAAGCGGCAAGCGGAAAAAAATTTTTGCAACCAAAGTATCTGCTTGCCACTGCTCTGAAATTACTTTTTTGGAAATGTCAGTTACTGCACACAATTTCCGTACCGATGTATAGTTGCTAACGCCAATGTTGCCAGTTGTAAATTTTTTTCACTGATATTTTTTATGTTTTAAAATAAATGAATTTTAATTGTGTTTAGCCACCATTTTATGATGGCATGGCTTCTATAACATTCACCATTAAATGTCGTTTTATTTTTAAATTTCATAGTAATTTTGTTTTCAGCAAGGGAAATTAACACTTTAAGTTGTCGCGAGGGAAATTTTATATCTAGGAAACTTGAAGGCCAACTAGAACAAAACTGGAAGCAGTTATTTTCTTATTTTTCAATGACGAGAAGCGTGTGGTCATTTTTTTTTTAACGAGTTTTTCAACATATTTTACAAAAGAGCGCATATCAAATTGCCATTGAATTTGATTTTTAACATTCAATAGAAACGTCTGTTCTGAATGTGATAGAGCCTCGATAGATCAAGAAATTTTTCATGACATTCGAGAATGTCAACTGTCAAAACATGCATATAATGTTCGGCAGACATACAGGGTGTACCAGCTCGATTTAGACAACGGTAAGGGGCGTGTAGGTCTCGTCAAGACGAAACGTTTTTTGATTTGAACCTTCGCTGCGGAAATATGGCCGACTTCCGGTTTTTAGTTTTTTGGCTCCAGTTTCAGCATTTTTAGGTTCTCGCCCAAACTGAAACTAGTTTTGGAAACTCCTTAGCTTCAGTTACCACTTGCATATTGAAGTCAAGGTTCTATCTCTGTTGGATTCAAAATCTTAATTTTTCAATTTGAATTGTTTCAAAGACTTAAAATTTAAAGTCTTGGGCATGTCGCCATTTTGAATCCAACAGAGATAGAACCTTGACTTCAATATGAAAGTTGTAACTGAAGCTAAGGAGTTTCCAAAACTAGTTTCAGTTTGGGCGAGAACCTAAAAATGCCGAAACTGGAGCCAAAAAACTAAAAACCGGAAGTCGGCCATATTTCCGCAACGAAGGTCCAAATCAAAAAACTTCAAATAAAAAAACGTTTCGTCTTGACGAGACCTACACGGCCCTTACCGTTGTCTAAATCGAGTTGGTACACCCTGTATATGACCTAGACTGGTAATGAAGATACGAAAGTGAAATCTAGGAAAACTATATTCAGTGAAGTCAAATAAAATAATGGAAAAATATTGGCTAAAATAATGTATAGAGAATAGTAGTAATAGTAATAGTCAGTCCAGTGAGAATAGTTACAGCTACCTAACAGATCTTGTAATTACTGTGATGCAATGTGTTGTCCTCATCTTAACTTGGCATTTGGTAATCCCAATCCTGCTGTTCCGATAAGAAGCTATTCAGACTACATAAATCACCCAGTATACTCAATGTCATTCATGATAATCAATCAGATATTTTAGCCTCCATTAATGTTTTATTGGAACGGATATGTCGAAGTATCCTGGTATCTAGAATCTCAAGGACGAGTTATCATAGTACCCACCCACAGCCTACAGTTTCCGTATTAATAGTATTATAAAACACCTCACTATAACGAAGCCTTTATTCCATGACTTGTGTAAGGATTCAAAGTTAGAGATTACCCATTGCTAGTCCTAGCAACATTGATAGTCATAAAGTATACCCACTGGTGGTGGATTATTATTTAAGGTAGTCCTTTGACAGGCATTCATTTTTGTCAAATTGATTTTAATAATCCTTTAGCCACTTCATAATCCATAAATATTTTCCAATAGTCCGTCAGTCCGAAAACAACAATAAAAATGGACCACCATCCGTTTCAAATATTCAAATAGACAAACTTTCAGTCCGACATTTAAGTTTACCAATTTCAATTTTAGATTTTCTGACAACAAAGGTGGTGTGATGTTGTCATAGTTCACTTATATCTATCTAAAAAAAAAAAATTATCAATTGTCAAAAAATATTCTAGATATGACATCACTGTACTTTTTCAAATGTCTACCTTAATTTTTACTTTAGTACCTTAATATTAACCAATCAGGAATCACATAATGCCTACCTATACCATTAAAATGTTATTGTGATTTTATGTATAGAGTTTATTGATGTTTGCATTCGAAATAAAACCAATTAGGTGTAAAAACAAATTTATTCAGGAAACAGTCAATACCATCAGAAGTGAAACTAACTTAAGGTTGATGAAAACATTGAATTCCATGTTGAGTAATATTATAACTACATCGGGATAAAAATTCGTTCAAAAATGTTCTTCTACCAGTAAAAAAATCGCACCATTCGGACTTCTCACTTTTTCATCATCCCAATTTACGAAGCATTAATAGTAGATATAATATATGTAATAATTAGTTATCATTAAACAAGATAAATATACTCTGAGTTCTAGTAGAACAACTTGCATCCAAGATTTTTAATAATATTTTTCGCATGATCATGTTTTTTTTTATCTTCGATGACTGAAACAGCGAACCTTATTGTTGATGGTACCAAACTTGTTTTTACTGTTACATGCTTATAATGCAATCTGCATTCAAAGACCAGACACTGCAAAAATTAATTTTACAACACTGTACACAGCCTTCATCTCTATAGACCAATAAAAAGGTATATGACAAACAGTGAACTATCAAAATCACCTTCAGGTTCCTTTATGCAGATCACATTTAATTACTTTCTTGACATTTCTGACAACAAGCGTAATAGAAAAGGTTTCAAAAAATATATGAGATTTTCCACTTATAAAAAAAATACCATGCAAAAAATAGTATAAGCTGCAAACGTATGTGCTTACCAGTCTTAGTAATATTGGAAACCCTGGGCTGATGCTTTCCTGACCTCCAAACACATTACCATGACAGGTAAACTCTACCTCAAGTTTCTTAATAAGTATAATATCAACTAAAAAACAATCTATAGATTTTGTACATAGAAAGCAAACTACACGTTGTATATTATAGTACACATTAATAGTAATAGTATATTTGTATTATAATGCACCTTGTAAGATCAGGTAGGTATAAAATTAATACATAATGCAAACTAATAAATAAATTCAATCGATTATTTCAGTTAGTAGGTACCTAAATTAGTCAAATTCAACATCTTTAAGGAAAAAACAGTCTACATGTTATAGGTAGAGAAATGTTTGTAGAGAAATTAAGAAAATGCATCACAATAAGTTCACAAACATCAAGATAATCTCTTTTAATATCATAAACATTTTGAATAATAATTAGCTCTGCAAATAAATTACTAGCAATTTATCTGCAAAGAAAAGTGATTCATTTAAATCATTTTTATCAGTTTTAAAATTAAAGATAAGGTAACATACACCATCACATTTCCACAAAAGATGCCTGTACCAATGAAAATCAAAACATAAAATAATATTGTGAGAAATATAAAATACCTAAAAACAAAAACATTTATTTATCCCTAAATTTTAATAAAAACGATTCACATGAACCACTAAATTACATTTATGGTTAGTATAGAGGTAAGATGTAAGTCTTCAGAGATTAGAATCTTCTTAGTTGAATTCACGATCAGGAAGAATGACTGGAGCCATGAGAGTCCATCCATATACCAAGAGGCACAACCAACTCGATATGGCTTTTACCCACATCGAAGCATAATTTGAGTTGAGAGTTTTCAATGAAGAATTGGGCCTGGTAACGAAAAAACATAAATTAACCAAACTGAACTGTTTATTAATAACTTGGATAGACATGTGTATATTTACTATAAAAGACCCAAATTTTTACATTATTTTGATATTTTGCAGGTAAATAAAAAATTATCTTCCCAAATATTTTAGCTGTCTTTTCTCAAGTCGTTATCCCACTAGAATATTTATAACCTTTTTATCCTTCTTCGTATTGCTATGTGATTTAGAGTCAGCGACATAACTTGATGTTCAAAAATATCACTCTAGAAGGTCACTTGCTATGGAATATAAAAAGCGCTAATTCCGTGCATATAGTAAGTCATTAACGTTTGGGATGTTATCAAAGTAAGATCAACTGGAGATTTTCATAGAAGGCCAAGAGAGAATAAGGCAATAGAATTATGAAAGTGAATTAGAGAAGAGTTCAGCTGTATTTAGTTCCATTTGTTTAGAATGCTGAGAGGCAGTGAGATTAAAAAGAACAAGAAATGGTTATTTCATTTGAAAGTGGTCGTTATTGTAATGTAAATAGAGACTGAAAATATTTGTTATAAACTATTGTAAAAGTTAATCTGAGAAAAATAAAGTCAATGTTGTTACAGTATTGATATTAAGATAGCCTTACCCTGCCATCTTATAAGTATAAAAAACAATCATCCTTGACACAAGTACATGAGCTAATTTTGAATCGTGTTAAAAATGCTAAAAAGGATTGATTAACTAAAACTACAAAATACTTACTGGTACCAGTTAGTCAAAGTCATCATAACATACAGGGTGGCCAATGCAAACATGACATGGAAGAAACTCCACGAATAGACGACTTCTTCCTCTTCGTTGTCCCATACTTTCTTGCCGTTGCCGCTTTCGCCGCCGTCGTCGTCAGTGTTACCTGTTATGGGTACATAACCTTTAACGGAGATTATTAAGTGTAGAAAAGAATACAAAAAAGCAAAACTAAAGAAAAATTAACACAATAATTACACCGCAACACAAATTATCAAGTGTGCCGGTTCCCATCCATAAATTAAATTTCTTCCAAAAGCTGCAAACTTTTCAAACACAAAAGCAAAATATTAAGCTTTCTTAACTAAACTTTACAACATTATTGGGACATTTTAGGTTTATGTATGTTATGGTAAAAGTGAATAATTTCAGAGTTGAAAAAAAGGCACTAATGAGATTAGTGAGATTCTATGACATGAAATCACTCCAGAAAATATTTTATTATTTTTCAATTAGAAATCAATCAGAATCACAATAAAGAGTTAAACCTAAATCAATGATAATTACAAACAATTAGAATATGAATATCAAGATGTAGTAACAATTAATTACCACTAATAAAGTTTAAGTGTTATCATTCAACTGTATTTGAAACCCTTCGCCCTTTGTTGTTAGCACATGACGACCCTACCATCCATAATTTACAACAGATTGTAATGATTGTATTACAGTTCATCGAAGTGCAATACTTAAAAAAAAATTTTCACTTTTACCATAAGATACACTAAAATACATTTACTGTATTGTTAGTTTCTCAACATAATACAGAGTACATAAATATTGAATGAAGGATTTTAAACAAATACAGGTTTCATAAAACTACAACATAGACCATAACTCCTGAGACAACCCAAAAGAGTTTAAGCTCCCATACCCTTCAAACTCGACAGCATCTATTCCTCTTAATAATAGCAAGCTCTAAGCATTTTTTCACTTAACAAACAATTAAATCGTTAACCATAAGAAAAAAAATACTTACAAAGAAAAAAAGATACCTAAATGAGTAACCTAAAAGATACCTTCTAGGTTACTTTAATTAAATTAAACTGTCCAGTAGTTTTATGTCAACCCCTCTATATAGGTTTAAAAAAAATCACCCTCTCTATATTATAGCATATTAATTTACGGGGCACAGAGGTACTAATGCAATGACACTACAGCAATAAGACTTTCATGTTCATACCTTGAGAGAAAAAGAGATTTCCATCTCCACTTGCTATTGAGAAAAATAACATTGCCGTTAGACTTTTATGACTTGAAAGTAGCAACCGTCAGAGAGCTCAAAACTGACAGCAACAACATTATAACTTTGTTTTGGGGCAAGTAACTTTTTTTATTTCATGTAGACCAAAATAATGAGAGTTACCAGTACCAGAAAAACGCTGTGAAAGTTGCTAATCTCTTTGAACATTATATTTAATATTCTTTAAATAAGCTGAGCTAAATTATAATTTTTTAAATAATAAATAAGTAGTAAAATCAATTGCTTTTCATTAAATTTTTAGTCCTTCAAAATTAAGCAAAATTGTGATTCATAAAGTCATAAATCTAAAAATTGGACACCGTTTTTCATGTAGGATTTTTCCAAAAGCTGTTGAGATGATCTCATACATTTTTTTCAATACGTGATGTCCCCACCAACTTACAAAGATAAGATTTTGGCATTACTTCTGCTGTGTGCTTGTCCTTACCTTATTGAGCACAATAAGAATATGAATTAAAAGAAATAATTATGTATTGTGCAAGTGCAGGCCAATATTCACATTGTTATAGTCTTTAAAAAAAACTAGGAGAGCTGGGAGGGGGGTTGAAGATATTGTTCTCTATACTGATATAATACAATACAGTAGTTTTTCTCCATTTACATTATTTTGAGATTGGGAAATAGTGGAAAGAGTTTTAAAACTCTGTTAAAAGTTTTATAAAACAGGTGTGTTATAATGTTTTTATAACACCGTCATAGTACTAATAATTATTATTTCAAAGATGAAAGAATACTGTTTAAGTTTTTTTTAAATTTCAAAGAAAAACATAATTTTTTAGTGCATAAACAATGAAACAAATTGCAGTCTTGTTGTGGCATTTATGGCTACAACTCTCAGTGTTAGTACCCTACCAGTTTCGGTCTAATGACCATCATCAGGGGAATCATTACATTTTATAAGCCAGTTGGGGATATCACGTATATAATTCGATCATAATATATAATGTACAAATACGAGGCGTGTTTTTTAAGTAAGTACCGTTTTGAAACACTGCGGCCGCTGCGCTGCGGTCGGCATTCTGCGCATGCGCACTGGGTACCTACACTCTTGCCTACGCAATGACACCATTACAGTCTGATTCTTCCTTGTTTACGTTGTTTACTGAGTGTTTAAGATGCCTCCAATAATCGTGAGCCCCGCCGACTGTGAAGTATGGGCTGATATAAGATTTCTTAGTACTAAACGCCTAAAACCGATCGATATTCATCGTGAGATGCAGTTTACGGACAAAACATTATGAGTGATGGAATGGTAAGAAAGTGGGTGAGAGCATTATTTAAAGATGGCCACACAAATGTGCATGATGAACAACGGAGTGGGCATCCCTCGGTGAGTGATGGAATGGTAAGAAAGTGGGTGAGAGCATTATTTAAAGATGGCCACACAAATGTGCATGATGAACAACGGAGTGGGCATCCCTCGGTCGTTAATGAAAGTTTGGTGCAGGAAGTGGACAATAAGGTGAGAGAAAACAGACGCTTTTTCTTTTCTTTAAATGATCTTTAAATGCTCTCGCTAATGTTTTGTCCGTAAACTGCATCTCACGATGAATATCGATCGGTTTTAGGCCTTTAGCACTAAGAAATCTTATATCAGCCTGTACTTCACGGTCGGCGGGGCTCACGATTATCGGAGGCATCTTAAACACTCAGTAAACAACGTAAACAAGGAAGAATCAGACTGTAATGGTGTCGGTGCGTAGGCAAGAATGTAGGTACCCAGTGCGCATGCGCAGAATGCCGACCGCAGCGCTGCGGCCGCGGTGTTGCAAAACGGTACTTACTTAAAAAACACGCCTCGTAAAATAATTAGGGATGCAACGAATACCGATTTTTGCCGAATACCGAATACGAATATTCGGCCATTAGTATTCGGCCGAATCCGAATATTCGGCCCGCCGAATATTACGGTTTTGTGAAATTTTTTATTCCTGGTGAGTCCCACATTGCCAGCTCTAACAGGCTTCTTTATCTTTATTTTATGTGAGGGTTGTCCAACTTGTCCATAACCAGTTTTTTACATGCATCTTTCAGTCAAAG
Source organism: Malachius bipustulatus (assembly GCA_910589415.1). Lineage (NCBI taxonomy): Eukaryota > Metazoa > Arthropoda > Insecta > Coleoptera > Melyridae > Malachius > Malachius bipustulatus. Next base: position 24,130,339 of record OU342631.1, on the reverse strand, counting down.
ATGTACTTTATAGGTTGGATTTTAGGTACCTAATAAAACAATAAATTCTCGGAAATGAACCGATGGTGACGTTTCAGTGCTTATATTGTTGGGTGATTTTTATTGACTTGAATATTTGACTGTTTCATTTTCATATTGAAGCTTGATGTTTAGGCAAAACAATAACAGGGTATCAGAGAAATATTCAATCAGTTTTCAGTAAATAATCTATTATTCTTAAAAGTAGGTACCTGGGTACTTTATCTTTTTGTTACTGTTCTTGTCATTGAAATTTCAAGCAAGTAGGTAAAGTGTAAGCAATTTCTATAATTTCATTTATTTCGCCGGTATAATAAAACACAAAAGGAACAATGTTATTAAATTCCTTAGATTTCAAGAATGAATAAGAAATGTCCAAAATTCAAAACCTGAAGTGTGATTTATTATTGATTTATAGCCCATTAGCGTCAACACTGGAATCTGATTCATGAAGTCATCCCATATTTCCATTATTGTTGTTTGTCTCTTTTGGTGAAATGGGTAGATATTAACTTTGTCCTTTTCTTTTACGATATACTAACCTTTCCCCTAACCATTGAGTAAGTGGTTTGTTTACAAATTGAAAGGACCCACTTGAAAACAGGAATTCTTTAAAATTTTTATACATAGAAGTCTGGGTTCTGTGTTATCTCTGCTATTATTTAAATATTAACCCGCGAGTGGTCGCTAGATGAGCGTTTAGCTCACCATTGTCTTCAAACTGTAATTATTATGTTATTTGAACTCGTACAATCTTGTCGATTTTTCTAGCTTAGTTTATAGCCTTAAGAAGAAACATAGAAAGGATTTTGTGATGAAAATCGGGTAAATTTATTTTTTATGGACACTTCATTCACCGCTGTTGCCGCTGCGCGAGCTAAACGCTCATTAGCGACCACTCACGTCACTCAACTGCTCTTATGTTTAGGTCTGCTAGCCATATGCAAGGGCTGCTGTAATTTCTTTATCTGAAGTTATTTGTTGTTTTTATGGTATACCGAGCATTTGGCTGTTAGTTTAGTTCAGAATCAAACAGTTTGTGTTATCTAATGTAAAAAAAATCCTATAGTTATCTACCAAAAAAATGTATATTGGCAAGCTAACAATTTCATTCCTCCTTATTTGAAAATACCTATAACAAATATTGCTAATTCAGGGTGTTAGGTTATCGGACAGCCAAAATAAAATTTCATATACAAAACCGCATCATAAGCATAAAAAAGAATAACTTTTTCCTGATCGGGCTTTGTTCAGTAAATATTTCCAAAAATCTAAAATTAAATCATCTGTAAATATTTTATGTTTTTGAGTACATAGACAGCCAAATTAAAATTTCATCAAAACTTTAATTAAAATTTAAATTTTTATTTGTTTTACTGAAAAACAATAACTTTTTCCAGGCAGGGCTTTGTTTAGGAAATACTCGGGCAAAAAAAAAAACAACGCCTCATCTGGAAATTCTTTTTCTGCTTCTAATGCGCATTTGTAAATTTAATTTTAGATGTCCGATCACCAAACACCCTATATTGTAATTCATAGTGTTGTTTATTTCACATTTGCCTGTTGATTCTACATGCGAGCGAAACGCTCGCTAGCGACCACTGGTGTTACAATTCACCTAGCGACCAATGCCGGGTTAAATATGCCTACATAAATATCTATTATTAATTACGAGTTTTCTAAGATGTGTTGAAAAATATATAGGTACATACTTCCATTCATAAAAACTGAGACATATTCGGCAGAGATATTCGGCGACAAATAGAACTATTCGGCCGAATAGAATATTCGGCAAAATGGCCGAATATTACGCTCGCCGAATAGTTGCCGAATATTCGTTGCATCCCTAAAAATAATGTTAATTTTAGTGAAGCGATATTGAAACCAAAACAAAAACAAAGCGACAGAGAAAGGTGAGAAAAAAATATTTTAGTTATTTTACCTCCAGCTCCATTATCCTTGACAAGCATTTTATCAGACATGGTGATCTTTGATGACTTGCTCGCAGAGCGCAGGGAAGAGTACAAAACACAACACATCCAGATAGCCAGTCCTACAATGCTCTCTCCGTCAAAGCTTATATTATTCTTGCTCTGAATACCAACAACGGCAAGTAATCCAGGATTGCATTCTCTCTCTACAGCAGAAAAATTTTGGTTAAATAATTCTCAACGATAATCCCACCGTTTTAATACCTGGAGAATTGGCGACAGAGGACCATGTCAAGTACGTTACATACAAGGACACGACAGACGACTGCAACAAACCAGATCTCGGTAATTTATCCTGCACCGCGGGAAGGATTGCGATAACGCTGACTATGAAGCACAAAATCAAGTTTATGGATATGAAGAACTTATTCAAAGCACAGGTATCCGGCTGAAAAGAAAAAACATTAAACAATGTTCCACTGCTTATTAAAACGGATTTACTTTTGTGTAGAATACAAACAGAAGCACCAATCCTGTAATTGTGAGGGCGTAATTCAAAATGGTGATGCCGATCAGAGAGAAATACCAACACCTGGATTCAGTTTCTTCGTAATTGCCCACCCACGCTTCGGCCCAGGAATGAGCGAAATCGACAATAAGAATCAGCTGGATTATTATAAATAGGAATCCTCCAAGCATCCCAAAATACATCCATGTCTCACCGAATGTCTTCTGCGGTATGAAGAAGGCTCCAATTATGCCGCCTATGATGATTAGATATTTGAGACCCCAGAAACTGAAAGTTAATTAATATTTTCCTTGTCAAAAGTTGCTATTTAGTTTTATTACATTTAGGTTTGAATTCAAAAGATTGTTATCGATTTATTGTTGTTACTGTATAAGGTTCAGGTTAGTTAGCTTTGAAACATTTTCTTGTGCCACTATACATATAAAACGTCAGATATCAGACATAAGTTCTGATTTTTATGCAGCGTATTAAAGAATGTCTTCAGTTTTCTTCTTTTTTGTCCCAACTATTGAATGGGAGCTCATACCTTCAATTCACTCACAATTTATTACAAAAAGGAAAGCCGTTTTGAATAAAGATCAAATGTACGAGTTCTCATTGAATAGTTGAGCCAAAAGAGGTAAACCAAGACAATTCAATTTTTTGGCACTTGGGGCTCTTTAGAATTTATGCTCTCTAGCTTTAAATATAACAATATATTCATAGAAAGAAAGAACCATAAACTCTCATAATTGCATTAATCAGACGAATGTAAATAAAATTAGTTTTTGATTCACTTACCCGTTTTGAATTCCGGCTCGAGTATCTCTCGAACTCTTAACGCCAATCATAATAACGGCCATGAAGAGAAAGAATAACGTCAATATGAAGCAAATACGATAGACGGCCAGGTAACCAACCACATTGGAGCAATTAAAAACGACAGAGTCCGGTAATATGCCAGAAGAATTCTTACAAAAGGGTACCTATAAAAACAAAACGAGTGGACTTTAATTATTGAGTAAACTGTAGTACTTTAATAATAAACCAAACTGTTCATCTTGCGGCAGGATAAGTAATTATTATTACATTGCCAGTTTCTTTTTATAGCTCTAAAGATCACATGAATTCAAAGAAGAGAGATCAATCCCTTGGTATTTTTGGTATTTGGTATTTTAACTGAATGTGAGATAATGGTTTATGTGGTCCCAAACACTGAAGCCAGCGGGCTTATTGTATTTCTCACATTTAGATTTTCCTTGGTTAGAAGAGCTCCGTTCCTTTGACAAGGTTCAGCAGTCCGCCAACCAAGGTCTTTTCCGCCAGCAGGCTCCCGGGGCTGAGGAGTCCCAGAACCGCATAGCGCGTTCTTGCGCGTGCTGGACACTCGAATATCACATGAGAAGCTGTCTCATCTTCTTCATTGCAGGAGTCTACAAACTGGTTCTTTTGTGTATATCCCCAGCTTATGTAGGTGTACTCTTAGGTGGCAGTGTCCTGTGAGAAGACCCACCACCGTTCTGATCTGCATTCTTTTTAGTTGCAGTATCTGTCTGGCAAGGTTTTGAGAGGGTTTCTTGATCATCACCTTACCATGTTTGTTTCCTGTTATACGGTTCCAGTGTGCTCTATGCTGGGCGGTGGCTCAGTGGGTAAGCCACCTACTAAGCTCAGCGGTGGCTTACCCACTGAGCCACCGCCCCGCGTACAGTGTTCCTTGGGATGCCAAACACTGGTTCGGGCCCAGTGTAGTTCATCCCAGCGCCTTTCTTGGCTAGTTGATCTGCAGCCTCATTACCAGGCGTCCCACGGTGACCCGGAACCCAAACTAGTGTCACCACGTTGCACCTGGCTAAGTCAATGAGGTCTTGCAGGCATTCCCAGACCAGTTTTGATCTGATTTCATAAGCTGCAAGGGCTTTCAGGCTAGCCCGACTGTCGGAGAGGATATAGATTTCCCTACCTCGATAGTTCCTTCTGGTATTCTCTCCAACGCATAGCCTAATTGCATTTATTTCAGCCTGGAAGATGCTGGCATGAGTCCCCAGTGGCACGTAAATATTGCATCCGGGGACCACCCCATGCACTCCAGCTCCGGTACCTGTCTCTGTCTTTGAGCCGTCTGTGTACCAGACCAGCCCTTTTTTCAGGCACAGGTGTTCCATTTGTTGCCATTCTTTCCAGTCCATTAGAACCTCGAATGGTTTTACAAATGATATCGTAGTACTCATTCCATCGGATTGCATTTCCACAATAGGATCTGCGATGGTATCAGTTATTCTGAAATGCCCGGTTTTCCCAGGTTTATCCCAGTTTTGGTTTTGTTTCAGCCTGTAGGCGCCCAAACGTGCCTCGCTCTTAATATGAATGTCAAGAGGAGGTAGGTCGAGTATGGCCTCCAGTGCTGTCGTTGATGTAGTCTTCATGGCTCCCGTGATGCCCAAGCATGCAAGCCTTCAAAAACTTTGAATTTTCATAATGGCTTGTTTCTGGTTGATCTTTGGCCACCAGACTAGACAGCCATGTGTTAATATGGGTCTATATAGAGGTAAATATTCAGCCAATATACCATGCGTGGTTTTAGTCCCCATGTTTTACTGAATGACCTTCTGCAAGCCATCAGTGCCATTTTACTTTTATTAATCGCCTTCTGTAGGTGAAGATTCCAGGTCAGTTTTGCATCCAGGGTTATTCCCAGATATTTGACCCGGTCGTTCACCTGCAGCCGTTCATTGAAGAAGATGGGTGGGGTTAATTCCTCCATCTTGCTTCTTTTGGTGAAGGGGACCAGTGGTGTTTTGACAGGGTCATCAATCCCTTAAATAGTCACATTATTTTGCATTTCTTTTGCAGGTTATCATTATCAGATAAGGTGATGAAAAAACCATTTAGAAATAATTGTCCAGCTTGACATTACTATAATAGAACTGGGAGTGTCAATAGCAGAACTACCAATAAATTTTTGTTATGGTTGCGATTCAGTGTCATCGGTTCCCCTAGGCTAGGCTATCCCCCCACAACAATCTCAGCTCCTGTCGGGTTGAAATCCTCTCAGTGTTGCCATTATGCTATTCGCGCCTCCGTTCCCCTACGTTCCCAGCTACAGTGTGGTCGTTTGGTTACCCCACTTCGAAATTAAAAATGTCGGAGCGGGGACAGTAGTGGGGATATACCCTTGGGCGAGCCCTTGGGTAACTGATGACGCGTACTAATAATCAACTTAACGTGTCACTTAGAATAGTATTTCAACTTAATTGCGATATACAAACCACACTATCATTGTTTGAGTTCATTTAGAACCTCAACCGTGGATAAATATTCTTACCTTACGCAGCACATCTTGTAATCCTGGCGACAGAGAAATTGCAGCAACGACAGTACCAACCAACAGCATTAGAGCGTACATTATTCTGGACGATGTTGAATTCTTGCAGGATGGACAGGCGGAACAACATAAGGAACATGCTGCACTGCCACAACAGCATGCAAGCTAAAAAAAGGGTAATTTAAATATTCCACAAATATTATCAACTACTATAAATAACACTGACTGATGAAATTGATAATTCATTGTTCTTCCACAGCTTCTTACCTGTCCCGCAGTGCAAAGACCTAACACAGCACCCATTACTGCGTTTCAGTTACCAGAACCACCTTCAAACAATTCTCACTAAATCCTAATTTAATAACAATTATTTTAGGCCCGCAGTTGCTCCTTAGACTTGCCGAATATGGGTATTAATTAACTTTTGCTATAAAATGTAAAATCTGGAAACAACTTTACGATGCTATTGATTAAAAATACACACACACAGGCAAATAAGATTAACTTTTTTCTTCTTGTTATATTCGCAATACAAAGCACAAAAGCACAATTTATTTATTATTTATTTACTGTGACTCAACTCAACTGTCAAAAGTGAGATAAAATGATTCATAACGATATCTCAGTGGAAAATATATCATCTTACAATGTCAGCTGTCAACTGATTTTTGCGTTTAACTGTCAAGATTGTGACGTCATGGGTGGTTGAACAGCTGGTAACTGGATCTCAGTTACCAATATATCGATTGATGAACACCATTCACTTGTATTATATTTCGGCGCTTCGTCCTCGAGATCACATTAACTATGTAGTACAGCACTCTTCTGCTGTGCGGGCACAAGGTTTAAAGTAAAAAGAAAAACTGTCGTTGTCAGCTGTCAATGACCAGCTCGACCCCATCTTCTTCCTTCTTCCGTTTATCACTTCATTACGCTTCTTGTGCTCGTGCGGCAAGGTTGCAAGGGTGAATTATCGGTAGGTATAATTAATTGTTTTATTAACGTTGCAGGTCTCTTCTAGGAAGAAATGTAAGATCACCCCCCCCCCCCCCCACACCTACAGGAGAATTGGCATTGCAAATATCTCGGAAATTATAATTTAATACCCATCTTTAGATCGTACCTATACCCTGATCGTGTTCCGAACGGAAGCAAAGATGGCGGTTCCAAACAGGAACAAAGAGAGTTGTCGTTTTCTGGTTACCTCTACCAGTACCAGTTACCAGTTACCACTATAAAAAAGGGGGGGGTGAATACAGGAGAAATAATGAACGAATGTCATCATCAACATAAGTAATAATAATTATTATCCTCACACTTCTAGGCCGAATCCTGGCCGCGTCTCAAGCCGAGACAGAAGCTATGAAGATACTAAGCCCCATTCAGCTTCTAGGCCGAATCCTGGCCGCGTCTCAAGCCGAGACAGAAGTTATGAAGATACTAAGCCCCATTCAGCTTCTAGGCCGAATCCTGGCCTCGTCTCAAGCCGAGACAGAAGTTATGAAGATATTAAGCCCCATTCAGCTTCTAGGCCGAATCCTGGCCGCGTCTCAAGCCGAGACAGAAGTATGAAGATACTAAGCCCCATTCAGCTTCTAGGTCGAATCCTGGCCGCGTCTCAAGCCGAGACGAGACAGAAGTTATGATGATACTCCGTCAAGTTCTAGACCACAACCCTATTCACCCTCATTTCTAGGTCTGTTACAGACCGTGTTTCAAGACGAATCCCGAAACAGAAGTGATGATTATCAATAAATACCTAAAGGTAAAAATAATAGCAGTGCAGATCATAATTACTCCAAGGTACAAGTTGGAGTGAATTTTATTCTGCAGGGGCCATCATGGACTATGGAGTTATATCCTCGCTGGTGGACCAAATAATAATTGCCCAAAAAACTAAATTTCTGACTTACCTTAGTTTTGTTTGTCACTGCATTTATATAATTAATTATTATAAAAATATTAATCAGGTAAACAGAATCAGCTGGCCAGGGCTCTGGCAGCTTTGGGTACTTACTTACATGCTGGTATATGTAAATGGAAACTCCGTTCCAATTGAAACCTTATGGTAAGTGAGTGATCGTATAGGTCCTACTGACCGACATCACAGGGTCACTGGTCCGAGGATTCTCAATGATGCTGCTACCAGATTTTTAGGAGGAACAGTTTACAATGTCTTGAAAATCTCTAGACTTTCTTTAAAAGGGAAAGTCCTGCTTCACTTTGTGGGAAAGTTGAGGCAACAGAGACAGATTTGTCATCCTTACATTCACCACAGAGGCAAGTAATTATTCTTCGACAAACTTAAATTTTGTGACGAATGGGGAAAATTACTAATAATCAATTTATATTGGAACGCATTGAAAAATATGTTTGAAAAGGTATAGGTAATAGACTGGTGAAGTTTTGTGAGTCGGAGGAAGTTATTGAAAATTACAAAATGTTTTTTTATCTATGTCCCTCGTAGAAAAAACGTGGTGGAGAATAGATTTATTTTATAATTGAATACCTACCTGTATCCATCAGCCTCCTTCTATTTTCAATCTTGAAGATTGACACCATTATTAGAATAATCAGGAATATGATCTTGTAATACCTAATAACTGATTTTGTTGATGCACCTTTTTTAATTCCAGTTGGGAATAATATTTGCATTTTTCGTATAAGAGTATTTTATAACTAGAATCTCTAGGATTTATTATTAATATTTTTATTAATAAACTAGCATAATATGTCAAGATAAGAAAATGGAAATGTAGGAATAAAATTCTGTGCGCTTCATAGACACAGTAGAAGTGGTTGGTTTATGGATTCTTATACGAAGTTATTTGAGGAGAATTTTCAGCCATTCAGAGCAGAGAGGTTCATAAGGCCCTGTCTTTTTCTAGATCTTTACTTTGAGGAAAATTTAATTTAATGAGCCAAAATATTCCAACACCTAGGATTCTCTTCACATAAAAATTAACAGATCTCACTGGAATAAACATAACAAAACTTGGCAAGTGCTTAAAGTTTATGTAACTTTATAACTATTTTTATGAACGTAAGTACTTGGCCACCTTACTGTTCAGATTACTTTGAACTTTAAAGTTAACAACATATCTCTGCCTACATTGATAGAACGGGAGTGTTAGTTGTAAACCTTTCAGTGCCTGCAAGACAAATATGGCAGTATAGTTTGAAGAGAGAAATATAAGAATTACTATCTTCTGAATATATTAGATATGTACCAAAATTTATAATCATTTGCCAAATAATTTCAAATGAAATTAAAATATCTCATTACAAAAATGTTACTACAGCCTAAATGAACATCTAAACAATCTTTGGATTTGTAATTTCAAGTTATAACTTTATAACTAATTTTAGTTTATTGTTATTAAGGAAATGAATATTATTATTACCATACATGCAACATACGGTCAGAAAGGAATTTGGAGTCTGTTTATATGCCCCCCGATTTTATGCATAGCTGCAGAGGACAGAGAGACATTTTCGAAATGATTATTGAATCTATTAAATTGTCCTCGGGTGGAAAATTCTTCAAATCGGATTAGAGATTATAGAACTCGTTAACATTTGTTGACAGCATCAGGTGATAACAATTTTATTTACATGTTTTTTACGCCACTTGCTTAAACAGCTCCTCTGGACGGACTGTTACATTTAATAAAGGGCCACACAGGAATCCCGGTTTTTTCCTTGCGACCTACATACTATTGGTCATTTCAGGCAAGACTCACAAATTTTTAGCCTGATACCTAATGATACTTTATTGCTATAATAGGGAGACACAAACATCTCCTGGCGAAGACGACTTATTAGGTATCTTTATTAGTTCTTGGAAGTTGCCTGGATTCTGGGAAGTTTTCAATTGTTAAACATAACTGAAAACACCTTCCAATGATATTAGTAATGTTTTACTTCTCTTGTATGCCATCATACAAGATGCAATTAATGAATACATAATAATAAACATAAATCATCATTAATTCACTTTTAATAGACCGTTTGTGTACCTATATGTAATTAATTACCTAACCTAATGTTGAGTGATACAGATTTCTAGGTTACACATTAACATTACCGTCATGGAATGCAGTTTTTGTCAATGTCATGACCGATGAATACCGGCCATAGATTTAGTGGAAGCATTAACTCCACCGTCATTCACCACAACATCCGCATTTTGTTTATATAACCCAATAATCTGGCTTGAACAGGCCATCCCGAGTATTCCAGTACTGGCTCTGATTCCAGAAATTAAATTTTGGTTGATATCGATATTCAATATTTCATGAAGCAACTCTGCATAGTTATTAATATCTGAAATGCAGGTCAGATTTGGTTCTTCCACCATAATATGGTTGGGTATGGTTTTGTTGCCCTTGTCACACAACTATGTAAGTGACCATAATGTGCTGATCCAGAGAAGATCTCAATAGATTCAGTAGAATTATAATGCCAATGCACAATAATTAGTCACAATAAACAGTGACATTCGCTGATGAGAGGTCGAAACTTTTTTATTAAACATCTGGCCTGAATTTTTCCAACCTCATTTGACATTCCAATCGATTTGTTCCAGCAGGTGTCTGGACACTTGGAACTTTTCAAAACTTTCCTGCACTCGCGCAGTACAAATTCTACGTTGCAATACCTACCCAGCGAACTGAATTCTGAGAATCAGTTCGGAAGTCGGAACTGGATATCGGATCGGTTAGGGACCCTAACTTAGGGTACCTCTCCTAGAATTTCAAGTTCCAAAAGTACAGAAAATGGCTGGAAGTTCTCTAATATTTTGGAAAAGATGGTGCTGGTGACATGCGACGAAGGCTAAATATTAAGTTAATATTACATAATACAATACTTATATAGTGGGACAATTAAGTAATAGGTCACGCAATAATGAAAATTTATTGCAATAATTGTTATTGATCAGTTCTACCAGGAATTTTGTAGAACAGTTTACAGTACATCCGTGTAGACAAAAAAGTGAACAGTTTCTATCGATTTTAAATTTTTTATTACCTAATTACTAATACCAGCAGTCCCTGCTCCTGCTAATTTTATAACAGTGAGCTATACGCAGAATAATGTATTAAAACAATCAGGAATTCATTCGAAGATGTTTACACATCACATTATTACGGAAGCGCTGAGCTGCCATCGTTTTCCGTAAAAACTTTTTTTATATAATTTACAGTTCTAACTGTAAATTTACAGTTCGAACTGTAAATTTACAGTTCAAAGTGTAAATTTACAGTTCAAACTGTAAATTTACAGTTCAAAGTGTAAATTTACAGTTCGAACTGTAAATTTACAGTTCAAAGTGTAAATTTACAGTTCAAACTGTAAATTTACAGTTCAAAGTGTAAATTTACAGTTCGAACTGTAAATTTACAGTTCAAACTGTAAATTTACAGTTTGAACTGTAAATGCAGATTTTATCACTGGAACTGTATGCTTCCGTATACAAGGGCACCTTATCCAAGACTACTATACTATTTTACATAAAATCTGCATTTTTTTATTGAAAATGCACATGCACTGCAGAGAAATCCCTATGACGCTCTGGGAGCGGTGCATGAGCGGAGATATCGATTCACGTTCGCCTTGAATCTCTGTAAGTTGTATACTTCGGGAAACACGCCCTTTGAAATGCTATTCCAAAGTGATGCGGTTCTATACATAAAAGAAGTCTGAAATAGAGTGGTACGAGGTGTAACGAGCTGAACCTGATACGGATGAGCGTCTGCGGCTCGACGTGTATTTCTGCCCGGTCTTGTTCTTGGTGGGATCAAGCAATAAGCCACGTCTTTTGAACACTTTCCATTAAAATATCTGTAAAACAGACTCAGGTCAGCTACTCTTCTTCGATGTTCAAGGGTGTCTAAATTTTTTGTCAAATCTGGGTCCCCAATCAAGCGGATGGCTCTTTTCTGAAAAGAGTCGAGTAGTCTCAGCGTATGTTTGGGAGCTGAGCTCCAAACATGTGAGCAGTACTCCAAGGATGGTCGGATTTGAGCCTTGTATAAGAGGAGAAGCTGTTGTGGTGTATAAAATTTCTTCGTGCGGAAGAGTGTTCCAAGTTTTTGAGAAGCACTCTTCGCCAGACCTGCAACATGATCATGCCAAGACATGTTCTCTCTGAGGCTCACTCCAAGTAAACGAAGAGATGACGCTGGAGTAAGAGAGTGTCCCGCCGTCAACATATCTGGCTCCAAAACGTTAGTCGTTTTGGAGAAGATGACTGCTTGGGTTTTTCCAGCATTAAATTGGACTTGGTTTCTATCGCCCCAAGTTAGAATGTCTTGCAAGTCGTTGTTAAGTATGGCAACTTCTTGCTCCCTGCGAGACTGTGCGTCGATGGCAGATGTTCGCGCATCTAACGTATAAGAAGATATGAGGGTACTGTCGTCGGCAAAACTGTATATTGGATTTTTTGTTGTTTCAAGCAAGTCATTTATAAATATTAGAAAGAGAGTCGGAGATAAAATGGATCCCTGAGGCACACCGGCATTGATGGAAAAGGTCTCAGAAAGAACTCCATCGACTGCCACCTGTAATGAACGATCTCCGAGATAACTCGCAAGCCACAAGCAGAATTTCTCGGGCATGCCATAGGCCTGCAGTTTTGCCAACAGTCCACCATGCCAAACACGGTCGAAAGCTCTAGAAATATCAAGCGCAACCCCTCGAGACTCCCCATGGTGCTCGATTGCGCCGCTCCACAGCTCGGTGACGTAAGTGAGGAGGTCACCAGTTGACCTCTGTTTGCGGAATCCGTATTGGCGGTCGCTGATTATATTAGCTCCTTCCAAGTATTTTAAAAGATGTTGGTTAATAGCTTTTCTCCATAATCTTGGATATTACTGAAAGCAGTGCCACTGGTCGATAGTTACTTGGTATAGTCTTTTTGCCTTTCTTGGGAATAGGTTGGATCCGTGCACATTTCCAGCAAGAAGGAAATATTCCCTTTTTATACGACAAGTTGAAAAGTCGGCAGAAAACAGATGACAGCTCAGTGGCGCATTTTTTTAGTACGATAACAGGTACATCATCGGGCCCAGAAGATTTGTTTGGGTCTAAGGCTAACATAATGCTCTTTATGACACGCTGTCGGAAAACAATATCTGACATTTTGGTCTCCACGGAAGGGATCATTGGCGGAGTTCTTCCATGAAAGTCGACGGAAGAGTGTGAAGAAAAGACTCCCGCCAACAAGTTTGCCTTCTCAGTAGCCGTGGATGCGATAGTCCCATCTGTCCGTGTAAGTGGTGGAATCGTGTGGATCTGATGAAGTTCTGGCTGACTGCTTTAGTTACAGACCAAAAAGATTTCGAACCGTTAGGGCAGGAGAGAAGTTTGTTCCTAATTCTTTGGTTGTGAGTTTCCTTGGTTTGATCTATTATTTCTTTGCATCTGTTTCGAGCAAGGATGCAATTGTGATGGTTTATGCCGTCGGGGCTCTCTCGCCATTGGCAAAAAGCCAGTTGTTTGGAGGCGACAGCTTCCTTGCATCTTTTGTTGAACCAAGGTTTACTGTTTGAGGGCTGTTTTTTTGAAAAGGGAATGTAGGCTTCCATGCCTGTTAGGATGACTTGAGCAACTTCCCTAGCACAAACAGATGGATCATTAGAACCGAAGCAAACACTCCTCCATGGAAAATCTCGATAATATTCCCTGAGTTCTTCCCATTTAGCAGATCTATAGTGCCAGACTATACGAGGTTTACTTGTTTCTTTAACACTGGTAATTGGTAGGACACAAGATGTTGAGACGAGTTTGTGATCTGAGGAACCCAGTGGTGCTTTCACCGTGATAGTATATATTTGAGGGTTCGTGGTCAAAAACAGATCCAACAGGCTAGCGAATTCTCCCTCGCGATCGGGAATGCGTGTTAGTTCATCAACGAGCTGGGCAAAACCACAGCTGATCGCAAACGATTCCGCTTCACGGCCTTCTTCATCAGTGAAGTTTGAGTATTTAAGCCAGTTGATGTTATGTACATTAAAATCACCCAAGATGGATATCTCAGCTTTGGGGTAGTTTATCTGTATGAATTCAACAGTTTTTGTGAGGGACAAAAAAAGTGTCCTATACTGTGTATCGCTGGGTGGTCGGTATAAACAACAGATAAATCTCGTTGTTTGTCGGTCTGTTATCCTAAGCCACATGACGTCGAAGTCATGGGGTCAAACACTTCCTCACGCTGGCAGGAGAGGTCACTTCTGACAAAAATGCCAATTCCGAAGTTACGTCTAAATCGGGAATGAAAGTCATATCCTGGATAAAGATAATTAACTGTGCTTAATGACGCTTAATGCTTAATGATAACAGGATCGCTAATCGTCACCTATACGCTTGATTTCGTCTGAAGTCGCAATTTTTCGATGTGGAATAAATTATTCCACTATAAAAAAAAGATCTGTAATAGGTCGCAGCGCATCTGACACCCTCAATATCAATATCAATATCAATAATGACGCTTGGACTTTTGTTTCGCACAGTGCTAGAATGTGAGGTTTATTTATCTTAAGATGTTGATGTACTGAATTGATTTTCGTATTTAAACCTCTAATATTACAAAAGTCGACTATAAATCTTTCCATTCTGGAGGTGTTATTATTCTTTCTCTTGCATGAATGAGCCCCTGGATTAGCCCCCGCCCGGAGATCCGAATGGGGGGTCGTTTTAACTCCGGAAAATTTTAACCCTGGGAACGCCATCCATGCATATTAATTGTTTCTTACGCCAAGGACCGGAATCTCTGGCACAGCAACGAAACGTCAGCTCTTTAAAGCAACTTCACGCCGCCTAAGCCAGAAAGATGGTATTGCACCGGGCGAGGCTGTGTGGGTTATACAAGGTGTTTCTAAATGGAGTACCATAAATTGGAGGACTTGTAGATAAAGTTAAAAAAATACGAAAATGTAGGAAAATTTTTTTTCGAAAGGGTTTTTATTGATGAGATACAGGGTGTTAAATAGTCGACCGACAGACCACTCTTTTGTTAATATTTGTTGAAACAATAACCCAACTGAGACAATTTTTTGTGTGTAACAACAAGTTATAAAGAGCAATAATCAGACAAATTTTCGGTTTATTTCAATAAGCCAGTGGCGTAGAAACAGGGGTCGTTTGACACTTTTTCACTCTTTAAAAAAGTAAGGGCTAGGTTTTTTGATGTCTTATTACTTTTTTCTGAATCAACGGTCTTTTTACAATAAAAAAGCCATACTTGTTTAATTTGCCCAGAGGCGTCCGTTTTTGAGATATTTGCAATTTTGTGTCAAAAAAAAAAAAAAAAAAAATGCATTTGAACGATTATCAAATCAACCAAAAATAATGTTTTCGTTGGAGCAGCGTTTAAATGCATGTGTACGTGCAAACGGAGGACACTTCGAGCAATATTAGATAATCATTAGGTAATTTTATGTTAGGTATGTTTTGTTCAATTACTTATGTTTTGTTATGTGTTGAATAGTTATCTTGACAATAAAATTATTTAATTTTCACTTCGGATATGAAATGTCAAACTGACAAGTAAGTCCAAAAATTAGTTTATTTAAATTGCAAAGCTACCTTCACAATTTTAATAAATGAAATTTTTTAATTTCAAAAAAAACAATTGCAAATATCTCAAAAACGGACGCCTCTGGGCAAATTAAACAAGTATGGCTTTTTTATTGTAAAAAGACCGTTGATTCAGAAAAAAGTAATAAGACATCAAAAAACCTAGCCCTTACTTTTTTAAAGAGTGAAAAGTGTCAAACGACCCCTGTTTCTACGCCACTGGCTTATTGAAATAAATCGAAAATTTGTCTGATTATTGCTCTTTATAACTTGTTGTTACACACAAAAAATTGTCTCAGTTGGGTTATTGTTTCAACAAATATTAACAAAAGAGTGGTCTGTCGGTCGACTCTTTAACACCCTGTATCTCATCAATAAAAACCCTTTCGAAAAAAAATTTTCCTACATTTTCGTATTTTTTTAACTTTATCTACAAGTCCTCCAATTTATGGTACTCCATTTAGAAACACCTTGTATGTCCTCTACCATCTGGTTTGCTAGTTTTGGTCAGCCCCGGGGTATTTAATTTCCCCGGTGTCATCTATATGGACGACATTCCCCTATCCGCCACCCGGGGAGGCTCCCGATGGGGGACTAGCAGCCCCGACACGGGTTTACAGTTCAAACTGTAAATTTACAGTTCGAACTGTAAATTTACACTTTGAACTGTAAATTTACACTTTGAACTGTAAATTTACAGTTTGAACTGTAAATTTACACTTTGAACTGTAAATTTACAGTTTGAACTGTAAATTTACAGTTTGAACTGTAAATTTACACTTTGAACTGTAAATTTACAGTTTGAACTGTAAATTTACACTTTGAACTGTAAATTTACAGTTCGAACTGTAAATTTACAGTTTGAACTGTAAATTTACAGTTTGAACTGTAAATTTACAGTTCGAACTGTAAATTATATAAAAAAAGTTTTTACGGAAAACGATGGCAGCTCAGCGCTTCCGTACATTATACCTATATTATAAGACGTGGATCAATCTCTGCAGCATACATCACCTACCCAAATCTTTAATTTTTTTTTACAAACTGATCCCTACAAAATCCAATTAATTTTTTGTGATAACTTTTTGAATTCAGCGCGATATGTGTGTAATTGTGTACCTACGTGAGAAGAAGTTTTCAACATTTATAGCTGCACAATTTTTCATCGAATTTTATAACCTAAACGTAGAACGTAGGTATTAGGTTGTCCAAGATGCTGTCAAAATGGATTCAATATGGCCGCCTGTAGAACTGAACAGCTCTTATTGAAAGTGGTGTGGATTATTAAGATAACATTATTTGTTTATTTCTTTTTTATATACTTAAAAGTTGAAGCCTTTTAAAAGGTCATATACAATCTCTTATTCCCTATTAAATTGGTTTTGGGTTAAAAATGCCTACCGCCTGCTGTTGTGTTGTAATAAAGTGTGGAATCCGTGGAGATCGCGATTTTGAGCATCGCAAAGATCTCAATGAACTTTCTAAAAAAGACGTGTGAAATGGCTTCAAGCAATTAGAAGATCTGATTTATCAGAAACAACCTAATATGCCAGGGTTTGCAGCAAACATTTTTTGTCTGGTAAGCTGATACTGATACGCATTTATGTAATAATATGTACCTACCTACCTACCTACCTACCTACCTAATCGGATATTTTTTCCTGTAGATGTAAATGGACCCCGTTATGCAATAGGGAACCAACTGACATTCTGCGAAAAAATGAGATAATTTGTATTTCTAGCTCAACTAGGGTTCTAAACGTTTTGCAATAGAGGAGCCTAGTGTTGGAGCTCTGCTTACACCATCTATTGATCACATGCACCAACTGAAAAATTTAGAAGGCATGTAGGTACTACATTTTTACTACATCAGTAATTTCTCATTTAACTCAGTTGTATTTCTGTTGGTTGGTTCCCTATTGCAAAAGGGGGTCCAAATGCAATGTTATAACGATGATAAAAAAATACTCTGTTCACTTCAAATTCTTGATTTCGATATTTAAATTTTAGGAAAACCATCAGCATTAGTTGATGAAAATTGAAAACGATCCTGACAGGTTTCCTTCTTTGGCCATGGGATATAATAACTCAGACGTTATTGCTTTAAAAAGGGCTAAAGATGATCTGCTCAGAAAGAATACAATACAGAGTTGAGAAAAGAAGAAAAAGTTCAAAATGAGAGTATTTCGGAGGTACTTAATTTGTGATATTTTTTGAGTTTATTTATTTATTAATTTCGTTAACTTGAGAGTTTTTATGTCCTACCTAGGTGACAAATCATGGAGAGTCCTCCAGTAGTGCTGTCGCCAATCTGCAAGATGATGTTGCTGGCAGAAAGTGATAAAACAGATTCAAACCATCTCTGTTCTGTACAGGAGACGACATAACACAAATGTTACCTACTGTCTCTACTACTGTCTTCTAGTGGCCTAGATATTCAGGGTTGGTGCCCTTTTCTTTTTACGAAAGTTTTTTTTCTTAATTGTTAAATATTTATCTGTTATTTTATTCCAACTTAATTTAATTATGACTTGAAGTTGTGTTAAAAACCTTTCGCACATCAATCTCATAAAATAAATACAGTATTCTTATGCGTTCATTCAATTTTGAATACTTTCACCGTTTTTTAAATTGGCTTTCTGAATTTTTTAGTGACACGATCATATTAGTACTACCTATAGTATTATTAAAGTTACCTACTGTAAAAATTTCAGTCTCCAATAAATTAATATATAAAATAATAATTGTGTTGTTATAAAACTGTAATTTTATTGACAACTTTGTAATGAGCACCAGCTTATGTTACAATAAAGTATATTATGTTCATTATAATAAATAAAATGTATGTTTCTGAAGTTGTTGATTTTTTCTACAATTGATATGTTATCCGAAGCTGAAGCTATTATGAAGTTTCATAAACTCAAAATAATTCTTAAAAACATTTATCAAGATTATAATAAAGGTTTAAAAACACAAGTATAAAAGATATACCTATAAAATTTATAATAGTACATTAATAAAATTAGTTGATAATGTAAGGGATTATGGTAGGAGTGATAATGGTGATTGACCTTCAATGGCAGGAATTTCGTCAACAGAATAAGACGGCTTTTCTACATTGGATTTTTTATTTAATTCCATTTCACTAAGTCGAACAATTGGAACTTCTGATATTTTTGGAACGTTCCATGCTGCCACAGCATCTGTACACGATGAGATGGTTTTTGTTCTGTGATTATGCTCCACTGTGAACAGCAAAGCAGCAACATGACTACAAACTTCAGAGAGCCCAGCCATGCAGGTGCAATGGCCACAATTTATGGCACAGTCTTCTTCACAGATAATTCAAGCAAGCAAGGCGGTTTGTTCATTCGTTGAGAATGCTTTACCCTAAACAAAAAACAATACATTAATAAAAACAAGTTAATGATCAAGATATTTTATTGCTATGGGTCATAGGATAGTATTTTCATTTTACCTTTCCAATGAAGATCACACATGATTAGCAATTTGCTTCAATCCCATTAAAAGCAAAAGCCTGCACTTGTAGCCGCTTAAACTTTTATAAGCCTTCGTTTTCTTTTGTATAAAAACTGTGTGGCTCAACACTAAATACGACACGATGTCTGGTGCAGAAACAGGTGGTCCAGGATCCTCTGGAGTTAAGAAAAATGGATCAACGCTGTTCAAGATCCTAATTTTTTCTTTATAGCGAACCATAATGTCGGAAGCACCACTTTCTAAAGATAACAGGTAATCATACTTTTCTTAGTAACATCATTTTTATTGTAACTGACAAGCACACACACTGAATAACAGTAAACTTAAGATATAGCTCGATGTTCGAATTGATTATTTCGAAATGTTATAAATAACATAAAACTTCTCTAATTGCCGCGTGCTGACTGTTCTGGTTCGATAATTTGCGTTTGTGTTTCTACAGGCCGCCATTTTGACAGTTGAAAGGTCACGTGTTCTGGACAACCTAATACTTAATTTTGTATAAGGTCCTGATTGTCTACCTCATATAATTTAATCAATATTTAAATGTGATCATGCAAGCGATTATCAGTTCCGAAACTTTCATTTATTAACTTCCAAAATAGTAAGCCGGAACTTAAAAACCCAACCTTTATTTTGAATTGACTATATTAAGGACATATTGATTCCAAAATTTTTAGTCACAACCACAACTACAATTACTATCTAAATTGTACCAAGGCGGAGACCGTCGTACAATTTGCAGGCATTTACTGGCAGCTACTTTAAACATCTACATATACACCGTTCACTTATTATAAAAGAATTGGGTTATGGTGTAGGGTGATGGAAATCACTGGGTATAACCGCTGTCAATCATTGGCTGGAGTTTGGTTATGTCTCTTTTTTATGAGGTTGAAGTTTTATGGCAAGGAACAGGACATAGTTGCCAGATGGATTTTTGATATTTTTGGTATTCTTCTTATTATATTTATATTTACATCTTTGGGGGCTTTTTATTTTGAATCATTTAGTCACATATTGCAATCTTTAACTAGAACGCAATGTCGCTGGATCTAAGATCTTAAAATCTTAAGCTTTTCATAAGAGTTTGAGAAAAAGGTTATCATGTAATTTTGCCAAGTTAGGAAAATACACAAATGTACTTTTTGAATATAAAATAAAAAACTTGAATCAATTATATTAATTTACTTTTAATAAATACATAGCAGGTAATTAAAATATATCGGTACGTTTATTAAAATATTAAAATTTTTCATCAATTCGTCGGTTATTCGGTATCGTAGTAGTGTGTCGGAAACCAGCCAAAGATTCTGGACTTGAGAATGTTTTACACAAGATATTTTTCAGTTTTCGCTTCTGGCCCAAAATTATCCCCCATTATCAATAACCGCTACTGCATCCTGCTTAGAATCAGAATCATCTTCAGCGCTCTGATTTTAATAAGATTTTCACCATGTCCATTTGTTTCGTCCAGTCCTCCGAAATAAATTTTCCACAATGATTACATTAATTTTAACACATTAATTTTTTTTTTTTTTTTGTCACATGTCAGGTGTACTTACATTTTCAAAGCTCTTCAAGACATACATTCTTTACTTTATCCTTAGAGGGAAGCTGCTCATTTACGTGCTTGTATAGTGAAGTTTACAATACCCCCATGTCATTTCGATTGGGTTGTATTGGAAATAGATTATTGCAAATCTTCCGGAAACACAAAAATTTCATAATCAGTGCCTGTTTTATGTGGGCTGCCAAATGGTGTAATATCAAATTTGTCCTGTCTAATAATACTTGCTAAATGCCACGGTCTGACTACTATAAGAGACAGTAATTACCAGCAATTTAGCAGATACAGATACACATACTCAATACTTACATTCCAAATATATTTCACCTTCAGAATGACTTAAATGTTTGCTCAAGTTTGGACTTTCTGGATCTTAATCATTGAAATGCTTTCTTAATGCGAATTTATTTCATCTTAAAGATATTATTTTCGTCATTTTGCTCTTTTGAAATTTAAAATGTCAAATATTTAATAATTTTATTTGTCAGTTTGAGAAAAATTGATCAGAGTAAAAAATCATCCTAGATAGATATCCTACTACTAAAACTTCAATTAGACAACATGGCTGTTAATCAGCTGAGACACTTTGAGTGATTTGACAAATGTCAGTCTATACTTAACCTTTAATATCTCGATCAGCTGATATTGTCAATCGAGATCTAGGGAGTTTTCATTTTTACGAACCTAAAAACAAAAGTTCATGACCACCTAGTTCTTTTTTAATATGTGAACGGTGTATAGTTAATGTGATCTCGAGGACGAAGCGCCGAAATATAATTGTACGATCAAACGAACTTACCTGAGTGAAGTTCGATCGCAATTATATGAGGCGCTTCGTCCGAAGAGATCACTCCCGCCCACCTCGTGGGATAGGTGGCATATGGAGATGAGACATAGGCCATCTCATATACCTACTATGATAAGTATATCTTTATTTTCACCCAAAAGACCCCAGGCCAGTAAAATGCTTATCTTTTAACGTAATGAAGTGATAAACGGAAGAAGATGGGGTCGAGCTGGTCATTGACAGCTGACAACCACAGTTTTTCTTTTTACTTTAAACCTTGTGCCCGCACAGCAGAAGAGTGCTGTACTACATAGTTAATGTGATCTCTTCGGACGAAGCGCCTCATATAATTGCGATCGAACTTCACTTAGGTAAGTTCGTTTGATCGTACAATCGTTGATTGAAGGAGTCAGGTCAGGTAATAGAATCGAGTTTAAGGGTAGCTTTATCACCACAACAGGTTTCTTTATCACTATAATTTTTGACAACAAACGTCATCAAAACTAAACCCTTTTTATATTAGTTGGGTTAGAATTCAGAAATCCAACGTAAGCGCCCATTAAATAAAATTTCATACTTGTCAAAATTGAGAGTTTTTTGCAGCCTGAGTTCTGCAGCTTGCCTGCGCATGTCCGTAATTCGTATTTACAAAAATATTGCCATTGCAATGCGAAGTTTAACTCATTATTGAGGATAAGCAGCTTATAGGGAAATTGACAGCCCTGCCACTGTCAAATGCTTGTTTATTTGGTATTCACGAAGCGTATTCTCCCCTCTAATTACCTATCTCGAAAATACCTATCAAGATCAAGTGGGATGGAGATATATGATTATACGAAATTATTTAGAAAATTATTTTGTGAATATGGGCATTGGCTAGAGCTAGAATATCATACAGGAAGATGTAAATTGCAGTGCAGCACGAGCCTCTGCTGAAGTGACGAACTGAAAGACTGAAACTGACGATACGATAGTGCTGGGCTAATATATTGTCTGTGGCTAATGGCGGCTATCCTATTATAATCTTATAACAAACATCTCAGTAATATTCGAACAGGAACTTATCAACAACGCATGCGTCCGCCATTTTTAGGCTAGAGAATGGGGTAAATTGCCAAGAGTGTCAGTTCCAGTTTAGTGATTAACCTAAACGTCAATCTGGTTTCAGGGTCATTTTTGGTTATTTACACTTTTTTATTTATTTACCTATGTATTTCATTTTTATTTGTGTGGTGGTGAACAGATGAACAGAACAGTCAGGACACTGAATTTGTCAGTTTGATATTATTTTTATTTGATATAATAATTGTTAAGTTTGTTTACTATTATTCTAATTGAATTTATTTAGTTATTTATAAAGTAGGTAGACGATTTCTTAAAAGACATATATAGGTAAGTAGATAAGTTAATAAATGTAGTCAATTTATAAAGTACTTTTTAATTACAGTTATAATGCCTGGTTGTGCAGCTTTTGGTTGCACAAATAGTCATGAAAAGGGATTTGTAATGAAGTATTTCCCAAAAGATCCTGTTCGAAGACAGCAATGGGTTGACAACATGAACCGTTACAGCTGGTACCCCACTGATTATGCTGTGCTGTGTGAGGTTTGTAGATTATTAGAACTTCAATAAGTAAACCAAAAGAATAATTTTACAAATCTATAGGTTCATTTTGAGTCTAGTATGTGGGAAAAAACCAGGATAGATGGAAAGAGAAAATTGAAAGCAAATGCTATACCAACTTTATTTGAAAATATTTGCGTTTGATTTATGTCTAGTTCTAGTGTATTGTAAATAAAATTTTGTATCATTATTGTTATGGATCTGCAACACTTTTTGTTATTGGACTTGTTAAAATATGTAGGTAGATGGTTATTTGAATGAGGTTCCATTATTGGTGTAAACCTATGACTTTACGGCAACTCCACTTAACGTTCAACAAATCAGATATCAGACTACAAATTATAACAAGTCAAAGGTCATAAGCTAATATGGGCATTAGATTATAATAATTTAAATTTAAGGATTAAATTAATTACAATAAAATCACTTTATTTTTGTTGTTTTGCCTAGTTAATCACGACTTGTGTCCTTTTCACTGCAAACTAACGCGCCCAGCACTTATACTCTTACATTTAGTTTACAATTAAACATGCGCAGTTTCAATTTCTATCATCTTATTTCTCTCATAGAAATGAACCATTTTCAGGAGACTCCCGGTGTTCAGAATTAATTTACATCTACAAATTTTTGAGATAATTGCCCCATAAGTTTCATCTGGCCATTGAAATTGAACTTATATTGTAATAATAATTATATTTTACGCACATACCTTCCAATTTTATTATTCATATATGGCATGGGACTCCCTGAATCAAAATAATCCATAAGCTATAATAATAATTTATTGTTAATGTAGATATACCTACATTATTCCTTCGAAATGGAATGCTGGAATAAAAGAATGGTCAATGTCTAGCGGTACAGTCTTACAAAGCCACTCAGAAGAATTTCACAGTGAGAGTATCTAGTAATTTAACCTGAATAGGACAAGAAGCCCATTCGTTATGATATATTGAAATTATGTGACATATACTTTCTAAAGTTTTTAGCTGGTAATTTTCAAATTTTTCTCATATAATGATTAGGGAGAAAAATAACGTCCCGTATTATGATGCAGACCTTCAAAGACCTATCCCTGGCACAGCCCAATGCCCTTTTATACCCAACAAAGGTTATGAAGTGAAAAAAGGCATATACCTAGAATATAATGGACTGATAGTTGTCAATGCTTTACTGTACCACAGTATTGGCTCTATACTGTGACTGTACTAAGTTTGTTGCCAGTCTAATGGCCGTATTCACAAACGATAATTTCCTAAATAATTACGTAATCAATTATACCCATCTCACTCTATTGCAAAAAAACTGCATATCTCCATCTCACTCATTTAATTAATTACGTAATTATTTAGGAAATTATCGTTTGTGAATACGGGCATAAGAGTAGTTTTTGCCCTTACAAGAAATGTTGGTTGCCTACCTTACAGTGTAAGGTAGGCAACCAACAATTTCTTGTAAGGGCAAAAACTACAAAATAATATATGAAGAAATAATACGAAATTCAAATTTTTTGTTTTTATTACACATAGGTATTTTATAGGAAGAACATGGTTATTTTTAAAGAATAAGAAAATGAATGCATAAAAATTATAATAACACGACTTTATTATTTGTTTTTATATGGTGTAATTCTAATAGATTAATAGAATAACTATTTATTACAATTACAGAGATACCTAAAATGTTTCACTTACCTATGAAAAGATATATCTGTTAATTTTGATACTCGATTTACACAATTATAAGCTGCACAAGACTGGACCATTATTAATATTAAATTTTAAATCGACAGAGAAGATATTTAAAGTAAATATTAATATGCTTTTAACCAGTATGGATATTAAAATCAGATCTATTTGTTATACACCTACAATTTCCATACAAGGCCAATAATAAATATTTATTTATTTATACTAATGTCAGATAATAATATTAACATTAATTGCTCTATCACTCAAAAAACACCAATAAGAATGCGGAATTTTTGATTATTCTTTGTTTGAATTTGTTTTGTTGAATTGAATTCGTGGCTTTGCCCTTACTTGTATGTATGGTTGCCTAACTTTGGTTGGCAACAAATTTTAGTCTCAAGGGTTCGTCCATTATATTCTAGGTCTATGATAAAAGGTAATTGGGAAATTTATTCAGATTATAGGAAAGAAAGTCTTCATTAATATTTTTATTATTTTTTTGTAAATTATTCAATTGAAATACTTACATGTTTTATGTAACATATATAAAACATAAATATAAGTACAATAAATATAAAAATTTTACACCACTGTCATAAATTTACAAATATCTAATAAAATATTCATGTTCATGATGAATTATTTTGACTTTAAAAACAAAGTGATATCTCTCCCATCTATTGATGATAAAACTCACCAGTCACCATTTACTGGTCTTACTGAAAATTGAGACTGAAATTTTACTGGTCTAAATAGAATAAAAACGCCATGCTGACTGAATGACTGCACATAAACTTATACAACTCAAATCATAGGGCAGGCCATAAATTCCATATTATTTACACAAGCTGTCTTTTAATTTTATTCTAGCATTAACTAGAAGTGCTAGACAATTATTCCTTTAATAATACAGACTTGGAGGTATTACCTGGATTGCATGGATCACAAATTAAGATGAAATCTAACCATATTTTCGATCTGTTGTCACAGTAAGGTACAAATAGGTTACATCTGACTCACTCCTAATGTGGAAATAGTTTTTATACGAGAGCCATCTAAAAACCATACAAAAACACAAAAAAATCAATTGAAAAAATTTAAATACCGCACTTTATTTTGCAACTCTAATAATAATGGTCCTGAGAGAACTTGAATTTCATTCAAAATTTACATACTTGTGCGAATCAGTGGAAACTAAAATTTTTTAGGTGCCTGTCTTAAAATTTCTACCTTCAATTAGGAGTGCTTCAGAATTCCATTATATTTGCCACATTCACCCGCTCATATTCTCTCGATGAAGTGCGAACATAATCTTTCAATAATTATGCAGAGAAATTCTTCATAACATTTAAAAAATAATTAAAAGCGAAACATGAAATACCACACAGTAAAAGATGTAAACTGAATTTTTTCTACCAAAACTTCATTCTATTTCATTGGGAACCTTGTAGTTATTTTATAAAAAATAAAGATGTTCATGTTCTGTAACACTCGGTCGAGAAAACATGGTCACTAAAAAATTATTTACTACATGTTATATGGCGGGGGCTGATGCTGGTACGGATTCATCTGACGTTGAAGCTGAGCTACCAAAGCTGGTGACGGTTGAGACCCTTGAGTACCAGCCTGTTGCTGTTGTTGTTGTTGTTGCTGCTGCTGCTGCTGCTGCTGCTGTAAGAGAATCTGTCTCATTCGCTGCTGTTGGAACTGGTTCTGTTGTTGCTGCATGCCTAAAAAAAGACAACTTAAATAAGTTAACTTCAAAAAAAGCTTGATGAACTGAAACTGCAAGAGTCCTTTAATCGGTCATTTACTGGTGCATTCACCCTACTAAGAAATATTATATTTCGACAGTAATTCCTAAGAACTCACCCTGATTGGGAGGTCTATTGTAACCGCTGGCGGCCTGTCCTCCCTGCACCATATTGCCCATGCTGTTCAAACTAGCGTTCATGGTGACATTGGGAGCTTGAGGCATGTATTGAGGTCTGGGATTTCCGGCCACATTTCTATAGTCAGGCTGCGGAGCTCTGTGTTGTCCGAAACCCTGCTGTCCTGCAAACATGTTTCCTTGGGCGCCCTGCATCATTTGCTGGTTTGCGGGAATGTTGTTCGGGATCATGTTGTTGCCGTAATTGCCGTACTGGTTGAGACTGCCCGGCATGTTACCGTACTGCTGGAACATTGTCTTGCGAAGAGTAAAAATGTTTATTAGCAAACGGATAAAGAAGTGAATAGAATTTCATTTCTTTTTACATCAAAATTTTTTGATCCGCCATTTTTATACATTATTTAATCAAATACAATATTATGTGGGTACCTGATTAGCCTGTATCGAGTTGGGATGTTGCTGCCTTATTGTTTGTCTAGGAAATCCTCTTAATCCACCGTAACCCGCAGGGTTCTGAGGAACGGGAGGAGATGGAGTGTTCTGAGCCCCGGGTATAAATTGATTCAAGGGATGTCTGCTTCTTAACATATTCGAAAGAGCCTGTTTAGATTGATGGTTAATCTGGGATGGTCTTTCGAAACGATTCACTGCAAGAAAGGTGAACAAAACATTATTATGAAACGGCTAATTTATGTAATTCTAGTTAAAAAAAATGCTCCTTACCGTTCTGCATGCCCGTCTGCGGATAATACTGCTGCTGCTGCCCAGTAGCCTGATTGTACCACTGTTGCTGACCCGTCGTGGCAGTATTGAACTGCTGAGTTTGCTGCAGTCCCGGCTGTCCGTATCCGCCCATTCCGTGCATCTGTGGGTTGCCCTGTATCTGCATGGGCATGCCCGGCTGAGGCTGCGTTATACCTCCCTGGGCCATCATGGTGTTGACTGGCAGATGTCCGGCGGGTCCGTTCTTTATCTTGCGCGGTCTCCGCTGGCTCTTCCCGCGTCCTTTACCCGGCGCTACGGGACTCTGGTCCACCGACGACGGGGTGTCGGCCTTCAGGTCAAGGTCCTTTAGCTGGGGGTTGTATTGTGGATTTTTTGTGTTTTGAGAATAAGTGTTTTGTGTGTCAAACGGATAATAATACGTAGGATTCGTTTTCGGGAAGAGTACGTTCCTCATTATGCACAAGATAATGAGGAATTAGCTGAGATATAAAATTTTGAAAATTTCTAAGATCTCTTCCTTTCAAAACTTTCTTACGTTTTATATGCCAGATGTGAACACGGTTAACACAACTATTATTATTATTATTATTATTAGTTTACACATTACTAATTAAATTTTACAAAAAATTAATTCAACAGTTTGTATATTATTATTATTATAAATTGTAAAACTTTGAAGTTTAAGATTTTTTTTATATTAACAATTATTTATAACACCTTATTTACTTTTTAACATAAAAAATTACTAATAATATTTTCAATAGAAAAAGTACAAATTAATTAAAAGTTTACTTACCGGTTTATCAGACACCGGTTCCATATCTTCGGGTGGAAGAGGAGGAGGATCTAAATAATACGAAGAAGGCTTCTGTAGATTGTGAGTGTGATACTTCAGTAGCCTGTGAGTATCCTCACAAGTCAGCGGTTTTCTCTCCAGTCTCACAGCACCGAACCAGGTCCAAGATAAAGGGGCTGGATTTTTCATTCCTTCTAACAAGTCCCAAGTGCTAACTCGCTGTTTGTCTGCAATCTAATAAAAAAAAAGGAAAACATTTTACAACAACACTTGAAAATAGTATAACAAGAATTGATACAGTTATCATCATCACTTTGATAAATATCGATAATTACCTGAAGTCCTTGTTTTTTATCAACATTGTCGAAACTAACTTTGCTACTGATAACTTCTGTCACCATTCGAGTTAGAGGCAAGAGTTGTCTGATGTGCTGCAATGATGCATTTTGCCTTTCACCAACTTCTTTTTTCAATTTTTTCATCACATTTTGATACATTTTTCGACCCTCATCCTGAAAAATAATGAAAATTTATTTTTAGCTTCATGGTCTAAAAAAAGATAACAGAAATATAATAATTATTATAGTTTCTTTTAATTTTTTTATATACTTGTGAATAGGTATGGATAGAATTTAGCTTGTGATCGATCAACTAATATTTAAGAGAACATCAATTACCTGACTATCGGCGGCAAGAGCTGAATGGATGAGAGTGGCCAACATGTCGACGATGGTGGTGAATAGATCTCCGGGGGTGTGCAAATCGACCAAACTGTGTGTTACCAACTGCACGAACAACAGCGCCCAATCATTGGTGGCCGAAGGGTTACGTTGAAAAGCCTCAAAAACACCACCGACTAATGCGAACCTCAACTGCAGCCCGTCCAAGAACTTATCGTTACTGTGGATATCCTGAAGTTTGCCTTCACGAGCCATCTGTATCAACTGGAATTATTTTTTTATTACATGATATTCTTTGAGATAAAATAAGATTTTATCTCATTGTGAGATCAGAAGCATCCTAATACCTTAATTGAATTGATTGATGATATTGAAAATTTAAAAAATGAGGACTTATGACTGTTACCTAGCCCATTTTTATGGTTTACCAAAAATTCATAAGACTCCACTATTTCTGAGACCTAGTATTGATATATCTAATAGTAAAATATCCAATTTTTTAACTTGAATATCAACAGTTTCTTACAATTTTGACAATCCAGATTATGTAAGACAGTTTTTCATTTTCGAGCTTCATAAATGATGTTTAATTCCCAGATAATTTTCTTTTAATACCTCTGGATATTTCTTCATTATTTACTAACATTTGGATCGATTTAGAATTTAGTAATTAATAGAATAAAAAAAACCTTGACCAGAAAGTCTCACCTGAAAAAGTTGCTGGTGCAACGACCCCAACAAACCCTCCTTCTGCCCCTCCTCCTGGCCCTTCAAACAAGTCAACACTAAACTCAAAAACGGCTGATGACAAGACACGTCCCCACCTTTCCCCTTGCCTCGGCACCAGCCGCCGCTTTCCAGAACCTGCCCGGCCACCTTGAGTATCCTACCCTGCACCGCCCCCGGCAACTTGGACACCAGTGGCGCCACCAACCAGATGGAGCTCTGCTTGGTCTTGTCTTCGGAGCGCGGCGGCGACGACGACTCGGACGAGTTCAACTGGAACACGTCGATGGCGGCCTTCGCTACCGTATCCAACCACTGCGACAGCTCCGGACTGTTACTGTTGAACTGCTTAAACATCAGGGTCAGGTCCAGCCAGGACATACGGAGGGTCCACTGCTCGAGATTCTGAAAAAGAAAGGTTATGTAACGGAAGTGAAATCAATTATTATTACTGTGTTCACCTCTAGTATCCTGATGATCATGCTCTTTTGATCGAGCTCATCGACGGCGGTTCCGGCATCCGGGTAACAGATCATGTGAAGCAATCGCTGAGCCTGGGAGTGTGACAACAGCGGATCCAGCAGATTGTCCATGTCGCAAAGCTCCTCGGGATGACTGAGACACCTCTCCAGGACCCACTGCTGCGAGCAGATCTCTCTCAGCACGTGGCATGCGAACGCTGATAGAGAGCTCGTATTCTCGATGTTGCCATTGCTCGATTGTCTGGAATACCCAGAACTGATATTCGCTTATATGAGTGTCTACACATGACAGGTATTGCGTGGTTTATATTGTGTGAGCAAATAGAAAACCTAACTAAGATAGGTAGGCATTGAAAAAAAGTCATATCTGATATTGAGTCCACATTATCAAGAAACCACCAACAAATCTTTGCTGCTATGACAAAGCTCCCGATGAGCCTGTGTAAATATTCATCATCATATCTCTAACAAACACATAAAACTCACGCCAGATCCAACGAAGGTCCGTCTCCCCCGCTGAGCAGGTCACTAGTTCCCAGTATGTGCGATATACTCAGCTCTGTTCCCTCTTTAGCGGTGGCGTCGCCAACGACCAGCACGGCCTTGAGAACGGCCAAGACGGGTCCCACGTGGATGTTACCGTGAGCGGCGGCCAGCAAGTGCCTGTCGCAGCTCAGCCTGACGCCGAGAGGAGGTCTGGGGGCGGTGAGTGGTGGTGACCCGACAGAGTAGAGGCCAGGCTGGGGCCCGTCGGCCGTGCGGAACAGACGTAGCAGAAGGTGGCAGGTCAGACGCATGCCTGCCTCGGCGGTGCCGCCGCCGTTATCCAGAGACTTCACCTGAAGGTGTTGCTGTTTCAAGACAAAGGAATTAGTCACCAAAAAAACGCAGTGATGTCATATTATCTAAAATATTTTTGACAAAAATATTATCATACCGCATTTTTGTTGTCAAACATATCAGAAAATTTTTTACTGAATTCTAAAGAATTCAATAGTTCAAATTATGTAGTAAATTATATACTGAAATGCGAGACTTACACTCTTACACAAAAATGATCTTTTGGAACTGAAAATACAAATTCTACAATTTCATAAAAAAATTAGAATACTAATCTTTGCACGCTTACAAACAGAAGAATACGATTTTCAGATAATAAACTGATGATGACCAAAGGACAAGCCAAGAACAGGCCAAAAGCTAAATAAAATGGTAGAATCAATTTGACAAATAATTAACATTCATGCTGCTTAAATGACCTTCTAAAAGACTACTTAAATAATCTTCCTCTTCCTAAAAAAATAATTTTAATAGTTTTACATAAAAAACAATATTTTCTATTAAAAAATTGAATAAACAATCAGGAAATTTTAAAGTCTAACCTTCAATAAGCTTGGTAGTGCCACTCGTCCCACAAAATCTTCAAGCGAGAAACAATGCCTCGCTATTAAAATACATGTAAACACTGCAAGAGCATTATGAATGCTTACATCCTGAAAAAAAATTAAAAACAATGAAAACTAGAAATATATGACAAAAATAAAAATAAATCGATATAAATTGTGATAAAATTTATTTACACTCTTTTAGATTAGATCTGCCTAAATAGTACTTTAAAAAATAAGAATGTCCAATACTCAAATTAACAGTCTGTGCAAAATTTTAAAAAGCAATTTTTATATTTTCAGATGATCATCTTTTTCTTGACTTTAACAAAAATTTTACCTCAAGTTGTTACACGGACAAACAAAGTTATAATCAAATTTAAAGTGCTGGTGCCAAAAATTAGAAATTTTATATCAAAGGAAATAAAATAATTACCTAATCAAAGTAGATCAGACAAAATTCCAGTTAATTTAAAGAATTATTTAGAGGCAGAAATGCTTAAAAAATTATTGAAAATGATGTTATCTGTTTTGGGTGAATAGATATTTGCCTGTTCAACCAAAATAGTGAATAGATATTTAAATTTTTGATATTTTGAAAGAAAATTCAGAAGTAAACTGTGTCTTAATAATCCGGATGGGGGTATGAAACCAGGGCTATCCCTGGTTTCATACCATATCCATATCCCTATAGCAGAGGGTATGGATGATGATAAAAAATTAAATAGAATAAAAATGATGAAAAACTTTGAAACAACCAGAAATCCTATACCTAGTTGAAGAAGCTCTGTTTACTTGGTTTGTCCAGCAAAGACACACGAAAAAGTTCGATGTTTTCACTAGGGAATTACTAAATTAAATTTTGGCTTTACTGTCAGCACAGGGACATTGAAAATTTTTTAGAGAAGATTCATATGAATGATCAACAATACATTTTATGGTTCTTATTTAACCTTCAATGTGACATAAGAGTAACAAATTTATGTAGCAGGAAAACGAGCAATTAACATAAAACAAAAAATAGTTACCTGAATATCGACTTGAGCGAGGACGTCAGTATAGTAACCCGGATGAGGTGACATGGGACAACAGAGCGTTAATAATACGCCCAACCATTCTGTCGCTAAAGAATTACAGCAAGCCGTCATTTCAGCACACATTATCGCTATGTCGTTTAACCTTTCGTTATCCGTCTCTCTGCATACATGTATAACTGCGTTACTCACAAAGGAATACCTGAAAAACGAAACAAGTTACCTGAATTTGTAATAATGGCGACAGATTGTAATTATTAAAACATTCGAGATGTCATTGTTAACTGTCAATACTGTCCTATGTAACATAAAATGTAAAAATATGGGACAATTCTGTCCAACCCTAACAGAACTGAATATTTACCTGTTGTTACTGTTCTCGTTCAACTGCCTCGCCCAGGAGCCGTCAATTCGTCCACCTCTTCTAGGATTAGCAAACAGTTCTTGCATATACTGACTGTTGTATACCAGATTACTGCTAGGAGTAGGTTGCAGAGTAGAGTATAACGCTTGCCTTATCCTAGGATAAGCGTTACCGAACGCCTCTTTCGATTTAAGCAAACTGCACGAAGAATATAAGTCGTAGAGATGAGCCAAGATGCATCTCTCTGCCGAACTGCAATCGGACGGATTAGTGACCGGTTTCACTACTTTGAAGAGCCCTTCGAAGACCGAGGTAGTCTGCTCAGGTGACACTAAAAATAAAGCAATAAATCTACCTGATTGTAACTACTCGATGATCTACTTACATAACAAGCAACAGTGATATCTTCTTAGCACTCCCACGACATATAAACTGAGCGAAGTGGTGTAATTTCTACAAAGCGCCGGATTTTTGTTCTGAAGTTGAGTTTCGACTTCAGGTAGCTCTTTCAATATCTGAATGCAGACGTCGATGAGTCCGTAAATATTCAACGCCAGCTCCATCAAATCGAACAAGAAGGCCACGTGCTCCTGGACCGGCAAATAATTCGAACTTCCCATCGCAAAAGAATTCAACATTTCGATCACGGTAGTACTGCACTGCCAGGTTACAACGTGCTGATCGAAATAGCTCAAGTTCTGGCATTTCTGAGTGGTCGCCTCAAAGTTGAACTCGTTCCTGGAATGCTTCTTCACCTTTCCCCCTTCGGCCACGTCGATACTGAATTTCTTCGAGAACAGCTTACATATCTCTTTTGACATCTTTTTGACGGTGTGACGGGCTTCGTCTCGGACCTTTCCGAATCCGTAGAGCAGCACGTGTCGCTGGTTGCAATCGTGCTGGGAGAACGCTTCGTCTTGAGAGAGGGGGAAGTGGGTGGTGTAGAGGAGATGACGTGACGGTTTCACTCTGTGATCTCCCGTATCCGTCTCCATGGGAACGTGACCGATCGAGGAGGGCCCGTGTGAATGGTGACCGTGTTCGTGCTCTTTGGGACTGTCCGGGACGTCCATGGAATTCTGCTGATCTTCCTTGATATTTTGGAGAATCTTGTCGAGGTCGTGGTCTATGTTCGCATCGTCGTAGTCCATCGCGTGAGAATTGTCCTGCGGATATAGAGGCGATATTAGGGCTTTTTCGTCTCAACTTATTGTCCATTGATTGGATGGAAATTTATGAAAAAGAAAACGAAACCGAAACCACCACCAGATTTTGGATTGATTAAAAAACAGATGGACATAAAAAAATGGCTTTGAAATAATAATTTAAATAAAACGAACCTCGAGTTTAGTATGAACCATTTCGTTTGTTTCTTCTTGACCTAGAAGATCTCCTCTTGATATCAAAGTACACATGTAAGCGTCATGAGAAAACACATCTCTTCTAACCAGTTCAGAAAAGAGATGAACCAAATTCGAAAATGCAGTCTTCTTCTAAAAAAAAGATACCTTTCAGTCAACATTAAAAAACTCTTATCATGAATTTTGATTTCTTAAGCAAGTATGTCATTAAATTATGAAACATTTCAATATCACACCAGTTTTTCAAAAATACGAACCTGATTCCAATAATTTCAATAATTTTTTATTTGAATCATTTCAAACAGCAGAGACCTCATTAATTTTTTATGAATTCTTACCTGTGGACAATCATCCGGAGCCGGAACGGGTGCATCGGTATCAAGGAACTTCATCAGCAGAGTCTGAAACATCGGAGGTCCTCCCGGTATGGAACTATTGGAATCTTTATCGTCGGTCGCTGTCGCTTCTTGATCGGCAGTGGAAGCAGAATCAGACTGTCTGCGATCGAGCAAAGCCGCGACGGCGAGAGCCCTATGCTCACCGGTGCGTTCGGGCGATACGGCCCACTCGCAAAGAAGTTTCACAATAGCGTCCTCCTGCTCGCTACTGACGAAAACCTTCAAGACATAACGAGACATTAAAAGATGACGACTAATTGAACATAACCCGGTTAATAATACCTTAGTATAGAGAGTGTCTAAAGAGTTGGTGGGATCTACTTTATCGAATCGATGACGATCTAATGCATCTAAGGCGGCTAATACTTTTGCTGTTACCACTCCTTAAAAAATAATTTCGATGTAAGCCACTAAGATGAACTTGCTCAATTTAAATTAAGAATTACCTGCATTAGAAGCTTGCCACTTATCTGTACACCACTTGCCTTCGGCCTTTCTGCTTCTCTCTCGTACACAGTGCTCGGCAAATTTAAGCTGCTTCTTATAACCGCTCATATCACATCTAGCGACCATCGGTAATGCAGAAGGAACTACCGGTAGCAGTTCCAAAGGACAACCGTGCCAAACGGTTCCCATTCCCACACCGCACCATACCAGACTAGTCGGACACTCCAAGCAGATCGTCTGTATTATTGCACTGATCATTAAAACTGGAAAACATCACACAATATTAGGAAGTTCAAACGAACGGTCTGCTGAGAGAGTGAGGAAACAAATGTTAAAATGTATCTCCTTGCTATGCTCGTTAATAGGTTAGTTAGGTATCTATGCATTAGTCAGTATAGTTTTGAATGTTATGGAAGTAAGATCTGAAAATAAAGTTAAGAAGAAGAAGGCTAGTTGCAGAAGTGACAAGTGATTGTGCAAGTATGAAAAAGAAAAGTTGTTTTTAGTACCGAGTGTTTAGACAGATAAAGCTACTAATGCTTTATCTGAGAGTGAAAATAAAGAAGTGGTTATTGGTAAAACCAATAAAAAAATAGAGACGAAAAATAATAGATTGATATTATAAACTATGGTTTTCAAATTTACTGTAAAAGATAAATAAAGTGAGTATCACAATAACATCTTACCGGTATCTCTATGATGAGGGCAGTTCTGATATTCGCTCAGGTTATTCAGAACTGGATTTGCCAAGGTGGTCTCTTTCTTCTCTTTATCGATGTCCTTCTGTTCGGGCTTGTTGTCACTGTGAGGTGAGGTACTGACATTGAAATCTTGAGTATTGTTCAACATGTAATTCAACTTTTTGCAGCTCCACTGCGCCAATCTTCTGGATAACAGTTCCGACTGAACGAACTCGTCCAAATACTGTAAAACTAACGGCAGTAACAGCCTCAAGATTCCATCGTCCGACGGTTGAGTTTTCAATTTTTCCAACAACTCTACGGTCCACGTTAAAACTTCTTGCCTATCCATGAGTCCTGAAAACATGTTTATTTGAGATGGTAAAAATATCAATAATGAAAAAAAAATACTGCTAAATTAGGATCTAATAAAATTGTTTTTATTCTTCATACTCATACCTTCTTCATACATATACTTCAATAAATTGGTGCAGTAGTTCCAGTGTCGGCTTGCTAATTTCTGTTCGGTTTCAGTGGTCGCAGCAGCAGTAAGAGATGAATTAGTCGGTGTAACTTTTTCTGATAGCGAATAATAGTCCTGAAGCTTAGCTAATTGTTCCTTGAGAAATTTTAATAATGTGGATGTCCATTCTGGAAATCAATCAGTCATTTATAAGCAGAACAGTATAAAACTTCCTCTGATAATGTACACATATTGTGTTTACAATTTTTTTTTTTTAAACTTCAAGTTGAAAGTTGTAGTTGGAAGGAAGGGCCTTTAAAACTTTTTTATTACTTACATAGCCTAAATCGTTTTACTTAAGGCTTAAGGTGCATATAGAAGCTAGTAAATGAGTTTTAAAATGTTGAGGCAAGTATAATTTAATATAATAGTTTAGTTTTAGTTTATTACTTTCCAGGTACAAAAAATACATACAAAAAAATCTTTTGACATATTAATGTATATCTGCAGAGGTTACAAATTTAACCTATACGCAGCCTAGACTTAAAACATAACGGAAAAAGGAAAAATACAAACAAAAAAGAATACATGACTAATAAAAAATCAAATACACTAATTAACCACGAAATAAAAAACACATGTATATAAATCAAATAATTCACAAAAAGAAAAACTCAACTGATACACTAGATCACCAAAATGTAAAAAAAAAATTTGCATCATATACTTGTAATTCCAAGAGTCACAATGTAACTGTTTCCTGTCCTCATTCCATCTTATCAACTTTTCTGATAAACTCTTTAATATTTTTCTTATACTTTGCAGTTCCAATTTCTTTAAGTTCATTCGGTAGTTTATTGAAAAATTTTACTGCCGTATAAGCATGGTTCCTCTTACCAACCTCCTTAGAACAAGAAGGCAGTGGGATGGACTTATATCTAGTCTTTGAAGTACTTGAAGTAAATTCATAACTCAATTTTTTGTAATGAAATGAAATGGACTCCAGAATATACTTCTGGTCAATATTTAATGGTAACTTAACGTCAACATTTGAAGAAGATAATATTTTAACAATCCTTCTATGCACACTATGAAGGGGATATATAACACTATCACAGGCTGATCCCCATGCCACAATACAGTAGGTGGCAATGCTATAATAGAGTCCATACATTACAGAGAGTAAATTTACAGATGACATTATTTTCGACAATTTAGACAACACATACACAATATACTTGACCCTTCTAACGATATACCCTATATGTGACTTCCACTTTAGGGACATGTCAAAAACCACCCCCAAGTATTTAGTAGTCTCCACTCTATTGATAGTTTCTCCCTCAATTTTCAGTTCAAAGGTACTAGGTACCTTAGTTTTTAGTTTTTATAATAATTATTACCAGTAGAATTTGTAGACCAATCAATAAGTAAACAAAAATATCTTGGAACCTTCTAATAAATGCAGAATTAAGATTCATCATACTCACCAGTGGTTGGATCAGGCATTTGCCTTTTCTTAGTTTTCGCTTCCGAGAGTGCGACAGTGTAAGCGGAGCTCAATTTAATGAACCAAGCGGCTCGAACCATCGGCACCTGATATTCACATAACATCATGAACATTTCTTCCTTTTTATTGAAATTGGGCGCCTTCTTTGATAAATTGACCAAAGGTTTATTCCCGGCCAAGTCTTTGAACCAGGCCTCGATCGAATTTTTCGTCCTATTAGTGGCAGGCCAAAAGTTGTCCTTTGGATTTATTTGCCGTCTGCGTCCAGAATCGGGCAGCATGCCCATGATTTCCTCTTTTCGTGAGATAATCGAATTGAAATATGCTCCCACCTATAATTAATAATAGTAATTAACGTCTTTTTTCTGTTATTGGATAAAAATATGAAATAAAAAATATATTTAACAAATAATAATCATATCATCATCTTATACAGGGCGTTTCTTAATAACATACTAATATTTAAGGTGGTTATTCTTGGGTCCATTTTGAGAAAAAAACTTTTGAACATGTCCTAAAAGTCATAACTGTTGAACCACAGGGTGGTAAAGTTATATTAAAAAAAAACAGGGTGGTAAAGAAAAAATATTTCTATAAACTTATATGCCCACAAGTACTGTTTTTGAGATACAGGTGGTCATAAAAGATTATGTTTCCAGTTTTCTACCAATATCTTGAGAACCGTATGAGATAGAGAACTTAGCTTTTGTGCTGGTCTTATCATTGGTATTGGCTACTTTTTTAATGCCAATTCATTTTTTTTATTTCATTGGTATCATTGGCAAAGATTTTAGCTTTAGCATTAAGTGAAGTTACTTTGTTCTTCAAAGAACAGATTTTTTGAAACATCATAAGCGAGTTTTCTCTCATAAGACGCCATCTTTCTCATAAACAGTTAACTTTGGAGCTGTTAACTACGAGTATCTCTTTGATGTAGAGAACATGGGCGGTTCTAATCTACAACCCATCTTAAAATCACATAAATTCCAGTAGCGTAGTAGTCAGAGGGTTAAAAAGTACCCCAAGTCGGTAAAGGTGCTCTATCGCGACGGTTTTACCCCTACACTGGCCCCCCTCCACTGTCTCTGCTTGCTACGCTCCGACACGTTCTCAGCGTTGCCATATGTAAGCCCTTCTCCTACGTTCTGCAGACAATCCTGCGCGTTCCCGCCCGCTTCCACTACCTTACCAGCAGGGGTGTAAGAACGCTCGCATACAGGCTACTATAATAATACAAGACCGTAATGGTAGCTACCGGTTTCCGTTTCCAATACACCAATATTACTACTAAGCCCTACCGGCATTCTCTCTCGTTACAATTAATTATTATTGAGACGATAACGCTCGGTAAGACAGGTCTCAGGTCAGTGTAGGTTTTTGTTTCAAATTAGGGACATTTAAAGGAAAAAAAACCTACCTTGACCAAAGACCTGACTTAATGCAGCAAATAAGTGTTTTAAAATATTATTTCAACAGGAACCGGGTAGCTACTATTACGGTCTCGTGGGGTAGCAGGAGCATGGAGTGCAGAAATGAACTGTTGCTGCGAGCGTAGGAGAACGGAGAAACGGATTTCATGTGGCAACGCTGAGGCCTGTCGGCTCGGAGGGAGCAGAGAGAGTGGAGGGGGGCCAGCGTAGGGGCAAAACCATCGCGATACAGCAAATCTTTACCCCTAAATCTACACCATTCAATTTCATTAAAATCTACATTTTACAATGAAAACAAGGGGATTAATGAGCACAGAGTATGTATAAGAGCTGAACATTGTATCTCATACAACGGTTTTAGAGATATTGGCAAAAAACTGAAAATAAACAATTCAATTCGACCATCTGTATCTTGAAAACGGTGCATCTGGGCAAAAGTCGTATTTTTTTTTGTAAAAGTTCCTTTTCTAGGTAGATGCTATTGCTGGCCAAGCAGTTATATTTTATTGATTATTTACTGGTACCTCTTACCTTACTAGCTGAAATGTTACAGTTTCTAGCGGTTCCAAATTCATCGTTCAAGTGATTCATTGTCGGAAAGCCATGTTTCACGTTGACGCTAGTGAGCTCGTCTTCCTTCTGTTTGGGCTCTTGAGGATAGACATCGGGAGGCCCGATTCTGGGCTTCTTCAAGGGCCTCTTTTCGTACATGGAGCTACTGCTCAGCATTTTGGAATCTTTTTGATTCTTCGATTCACAACTTTACTTCTATGTAGATTTATAGCCAATAGGGAATATTTTCTTCTGTGAAGGGAGACTCTTCCATTCTAAGGAGTCTTCATTTCGATTTCATGTTACTGTACTGTAGGTGGCAAACCCTGTAGGTCAATAGATCTACTGCTAAATAAATGAAATTACTGCAGGTGGCAAAACATTTCACAAAAAAAAAACAGTTTTTAAAGGGCCAAAGTACCAAAATTATTTTCCTTCCATAGCCCTGCTTGCGAGTTGCCTTGCCACCACCAATACAAAAATCCCTTTTGCCTTTCAATCAACACTTCGACAGTCACAACTCTCAGCTCGAATCAGCAACATTCGTCAAATCGTAATCGTCAACTAGTCAACTACTAATGCTAATAAAGTAATAATAAGTTGGTAAGTAATAAGTAATAATTAATTATTAATATTAATTATAATTCTAAAATGAGGTTAGCTTAACTGTTTATTGGTCGCTGACATTGACAAACAGCTACTTTCACTTGTTAATGTTGTCAAGTTCTTCTTTTTTCTATTATTGATCTCGTCTACGATACACCTAACCCGGTATGCTACTAGTGGTGTCAAATTTCGTCGGCTTCGCGCATGCGACGTCACATATTCGAGGAGTCCTGATATTTTACTCGATAATTCTTTATTGACACCATCTTAAATATTATAATAATTATGTAATAATATAACACATTTTTCACGAAACTATTTCCTGTTACAATCAGTTTCAATACCAATGGGGTCTCATAATTTTAAATTTGATAAAACTTGAAAACTTGAATGCAAATTACATTGAGAAATATACGCGCAATAGCATACCGGTTTAGGTGTGCTTTTCTGTGTCCTTTTCTGAGGTTAGTACTTACATTTAAAAAAATTAAATAGAAGCCTAAGCTCGATGTAGTTGGACCAAATACGCTAAAATAATAATACCGGACACTCCTATACCTATAGCATTGCAACAGGTTGCGTCCATTTTAGCAGCGCCGCCAAGCATGAACTGGGGACACTAAAAATTAAATTTGGTGAAACATAGCGGGAGTTTTAAATATCAACGCTGAATAGAAAAGCCCTTAAAATTAATTAGACGGAATAGACGGAGGAAATTGGGACGAAGAATTATAATACAACAATAAACAACAAAGTTTTCAATATGTTTATTAAATTAACAATAATAATTAACTACTATTACACACAATATTATTAATATCTTTAGGTATGAATATTTCAAAAAGATTGAATCGCTATATATACCTAAGTGTAAGCCTTTTATTTGCCGCAATTCCAATAATGTGCTTCCTTGCAGTTTTAAAGGTCTATTATTTGCTGGATTAACAAAATTTTCCTCTTTGAAATGATCAGTAGGTACAAAATAATATGGTGAGAAATCGGCTTCGACACTCCACACTTTTTCAAAATTTCGTCATTCATCGATGTTATTATAACCTATTGCTTGTTCCTATTTCCATCAGCATAGTTATAAAAAATTAATAAGTTTATTTACGCGGCTTCTAAAGTTAACTTTATATATAATTCTTTATTCCTGCTTGGAACACCGTGGAAAGATCTGGACATGCTTAACAATCCATAGTTGGAACAACCGCACACAGCACACAGCACATATTTTCCAGACATTATGTTCACTTTAATACAGCGGTACATTATAAATGCCTATTTAACTGGTACCCAACAAAATTATCCGCTGATATAATGCTTTGAGAGTAACTTTAAATTGAAATTATACTTGAAACTAAAACGTTCAATTACTAACTGACAAATTATTAATAATAATTAATTTTTTCTACTCCCAACTTTTAATATGCATATTAAATATGAATCACCAGTGCTTTAATGGGTCTCATTAAGATACAAATTTTCATTAAAGCACTGGTCAAGCTATCCAATGGCAGAGGAGCATTTGCAATCGAATCGGTTCCTTTTCGCTCACGATCGGGTCGGCAAGCCAACCGAAGTCACAGAGTTGTCATACTCAACACAAAAATTGCCTTGTGATATAAGTTCTGTATTTCTGAAAAAAAATTCTGAACGTTTATTTAATTTAGAACATAAGTAACATTCAAAGAAAATTTATCAAGATTTTATGTTACCTTAATTAATTTGATAGGTAGGTATATCGTGTAAAAGATAAGAAGATAAAGTATTATATCATTCGTAGCGCTCCGTGATATAGTATTCAAAGCGGCAACGCTGCGACGCTGCGACCGTCGCGTGCGCAGCGGCAATATCGTAATTAATGGCTGTCAATGTTATTAAAATTATTAATTGGAAAATCAAAGCGTAAAATTCGGAATTCGAACTTCGCATAATAAAAATTACGCAGTAGTGAGTAGTGCCCTTTAAACTTGATACTAAAACAGCAGAATAACCTTAGCGACGAAGAGAAAATTTGGTAATATGCGTAAACAAGTAGCAACCTATCTTAAACTCAATGATCCGCAATTGTACACGGGTCATTGTTAAAAAATATATAATTTTTTAATCTTTTCTATGAAATAAAAAAGGGTCGTAGAAAAAATAGTGTATGGAACTCGCAGATAATGGCTATTAATACGCTCTTATGATGGTTAAGACACTCGCCTACGGCTCGTATCTTAACCATCATACTCGCGTATTAATAGCCTTCATTATAAGCTCGTTGCATAATATACTAATCATTGACTGCAGCTGTCAAAAACCGTGAAAAGATACCTAACTTTGAATTTAAAAACAGCTTTAGTGTCCCCAGTTCCTGCATGAGGGCGCTGTAAAAATGGACGGAGGTTTTGAGAGGAAGTGACCGGTATTAATATTTTAAGGTATTTGGTTGGACTTTATGAAACAAATAAATATAAGAGTACCAAACTTTACGTTTTTAATTTTTTTACCACTGCGTTGAGGTTGAGTTGAGAGAAGAGAGAAGCTCATGTCACACAACTGGCGTGCGGACCAATGATGAGGCCAAGGATCAATCAAAGTAACGAAAAAAGAGGAATAGGTTCTCTTTCTCCCATCAAGATATTCTAACCTAACTTTAATTTAATATACTATACTCTTGCCTTGCCTGGTTGTTCGGTTTCCCTTTTCCTAAAATTTTATTTTCGCCAAAGGCCAAACTGAACCAAAATTTGAAGAAAACAATAGGACATTTACAATGAAGGCCAAGCGAGCTAAAAGCTTAAAAAAAACTTTGAATTTTTATAAAATAAATTACCACTTTCGGGAACCCTATCAAATACTGGTTGATGGAACGTTTTGTTTTACAGCTCTGAAGGTAAGTACTTGGGTAGGTACAGTTATACTCGGTTTTATTTCTCTATAAACAAAAGTAGCTGCTCTTTTGAGGGATGTAAAAATTCTGGTCATTATGGAGATGAGCGGCATTGGTATAGGGCGATTTGGCTTATACTATCGGATAGCTTGTGTCTCTAGGAGTATCAAGGTACCATTGAATTTTTGCGCCGGCAAGTAATAGTCGAGAAATAAGGCCTCAAAGTTTCATCCTTGCCCTAATACGCGTATATTCGTACATAATACGCTCGAACAGGAAGCCTCACTCCGTCGGACACACGACTCTGAGTGCGTGCTTCCCGTCGAGCGTATATGTACAAACACACGTAATGACACTTTAAGGCCTTATTTCTCGACTATTACTTGCCGGCGCAAAAATTCAATGGTACCTTGATACTCCTAGAGACACAAGCTATCCGATAGTATAAGCCATTTCGCCCTATATCCATGCCGCTCATCTCCATAATTACCAAAATTCTATAGGTTTATCCCGTCCCAGATGGTTTTATATGAGGGTTGGTTATGAAAAAGTTGAATTACGTTGATACTTTTTTGCAGAGCTGTTGAGCTCTTTTACCTGACAACAGGTACCTAGCTCAAGGCAACGGTCCATGGTTTCCAACTGCAAGAAAAAATATCACAGCCAACCTTCATTTAAAAGGATCTAGAAAGGCATATAATAGATTGGTTTTTCAATTAAAATTCAACGTTTGCCAAGTCCTAAATATTATGGAACTTGTGCTCAAGGGTTTTTTTTTTTTAAACAAAGTGTTTATTGTTCATTTTGGAAAAAAACCGAGTGCACACTCAGTTTGGCATTCATCATTATCAA
The DNA here is from genome assembly GCA_910589415.1 of Malachius bipustulatus. Lineage (NCBI taxonomy): Eukaryota > Metazoa > Arthropoda > Insecta > Coleoptera > Melyridae > Malachius > Malachius bipustulatus. The sequence continues at coordinate 24,086,545 of OU342631.1, read as the reverse complement.
TAATTTTGTATTAATAAAAACCATGTTGTCATGTCTAATGTAATACCAAACTGATAATGATTAATGCCAAGTTGAGTGTGATCAGGGACAGCTTGGCCAACTGAGACATAATTTTTTTTTTATTATTGCTAGGTAATTTCCAATAATTGCCATTTTTTATTGCGTAAAAACTTTAAAATTGCATTCATTTTACAGAATCAGATAAACATCCCCGACAACATACCAAGATATTTGCAAGGAAAGATAAATTTATTGACGACACAATGTTCCATAATCGAAGTAGAATCTCTTGGCAAAAAGGTCGGAGGGGCACTGCACATATTGAAACAGTACAAAATTCACAAATGTGGACACGAGGGTAAACCAGTTTCCACAACCAAATGTTTCTTATCGATGGTCAAGAAAAATTGCAATAGCGATCATTACATAGTTGCAACTCAGGACAGAGAGTTCCAAGAAAAAATAAGAAATTTACCCGGAGTACCTCTTCTGTATTTGCACATTAAAACGCCAATTTTGGAAAATCCATCGTCGGCATCAATAGAGAGAGTGAAAGATAAGTTTTGCAGCATTACTGAAGATCAGAAAAAACAAGTAGATGCTATGAAATTTGAGCTTAAAATTAATAAAGACTTCAAGTTTACACATAAAAAAGGAAAAGGTACAAAGTTTAACCCGAAACCGCTTAAAGAAAAGAAAAAACCACAAGAGAAAGATGAAAGTATCCTCGCAAGTACGGCAAGCATAAAGAAAAAGAAGAGGAAGAGAATTCGTATTCCCGAACATGTAAAGGAAGAACTGCTTAAAAGTACAAGCGTTTGAATATAAATGAATTATTTGTTAAGTTTCATTTTGTTGTTACCTATGTATATTTTGATGACATGTTTCATTTATTGAAAAAATATGAAATTGCTCTCATCAAACGAAACAAACATTCACTAAGGGTATGTTCTGATTCCCAACCTCTACAACCAGTTAGGTATATTGGTTATGATTTCTCCTGGTAACCATATTTTGGTTTCTTTGGTTTGGAAACGGACGTCTTATATCATTTTTTTTGTTGATATTTGTACTTCTTTCTATACAAATGAATGACTTTTAAATTGTCAATATAAATACATATTAGGTTGTCCAGAACACGTGACCTTTCAACTGTCAAAATGGCTTCCTGTAGAAACACAAACGCAAATTATCGAACCAGAACAGTCAGCACGCGGCAATTAGAGAAGTTTTATTTTATTTATAACATTTCGAAATAATCAATTCGAACATCGAGCTATATCTTAAGTTTACTGTTATTCAGTGTGTGTGCTTGTCAGTTACAATAAAAATGATGTTACTAAGAAAAGTATGATTACCTGTTATCTTTAGAAAGTGGTGCTTCCGACATTATGGTTCGCTATAAAGAAAAAATTAGGATCTTGAACGGCGTTGATCCATTTTTCTTAACTCCAGAGGATCCTGGACCACCTGTTTCTGCACCAGACATCGTGTCGTATTTAGTGTTGAGCCACACAGTTTTTATACAAAAGAAAACGAAGGCTTATAAAAGTTTAAGCGGCTACAAGTGCAGGCTTTTGCATTTAATGGGATTGAAGCAAATTGCTAATCATGTGTGATCTTCATTGGAAAGGTAAAATGAAAATACTATCCTATGACACATAGCAATAAAATATCTTGATCATTAACTTGTTTTTATTAATGTATTGTTTTTTGTTTAGGGTAAAGCATTCTCAACGAATGAACAAACCGCCTTGCTTGCTTGAATTATCTGTGAAGAAGACGGTGCCATAAATTGTGGCCATTGCACCTGCATGGCTGGGCTCTCTGAAGTTTGTAGTCATGTTGCTGCTTTGCTGTTCACAGTGGAGCATAATCACAGAACAAAAACCATCTCATCGTGTACAGATGCTGTGGCAGCATGGAACGTTCCAAAAATATCAGAAGTTCCAATTGTTCGACTTAGTGAAATGGAATTAAATAAAAAATCCAATGTAGAAAAGCCGTCTTATTCTGTTGACGAAATTCCTGCCATTGAAGGTCAATCACCATTATCACTCCTACCATAATCCCTTACATTATCAACTAATTTTATTAATAATGTACTATTATAAATTTTATAGGTATATCTTTTATACTTGTGTTTTTAAACCTTTATTATAATCTTGATAAATGTTTTTAAGAATTATTTTGAGTTTATGAAACTTCATAATAGCTTCAGCTTCGGATAACATATCAATTGTAGAAAAAATCAACAACTTCAGAAACATACATTTTATTTATTATAATGAACATAATATACTTTATTGTAACATAAGCTGGTGCTCATTACAAAGTTGTCAATAAAATTACAGTTTTATAAAAACACAATTATTATTTTATTATATTAATTTATTGGAGACTGAAATTTTTACAGTAGGTAACTTTAATAATACTATAGGTAGTACTAATATGATCGTGTCACTAAAAAATTCAGAAAGCCAATTTAAAAAACGGTGAAAGTATTCAAAATTGAATGAACGCATAAGAATACTGTATTTATGAGATTGATGTGCGAAAGGTTTTTAACGCAACTTCAAGTCATAATTAAATTAAGTTGGAATAAAATAACAGATAAATATTTAACAATTAAGAAAAAAAACTTTCGTAAAAAGAAAAGGGCACCAACCCTGAATATCTAGGCCACTAGAAGACAGTAGTAGAGACAGTAGGTAACATTTGTGTTATGTCGTCTCCTGTACAGAACAGAGATGGTTTGAATCTGTTTTATCACTTTCTGCCAGCAGCATCATCTTGCAGATTGGCGACAGCACTACTGGAGGACTCTCCATGATTTGTCACCTAGGTAGGACATAAAAACTCTCAAGTTAACGAAATTAATAAATAAATAAACTCAAAAAATATCACAAATTAAGTACCTCCGAAATACTCTCATTTTGAACTTTTTCTTCTTTTCTCAACTCTGTATTGTATTCTTTCTGAGCAGATCATCTTTAGCCCTTTTTAAAGCAACGTCTGAGTTATTATATCCCATGGCCAAAGAAGGAAACCTGTCAGGATCGTTTTCAATTTTCATCAACTAATGCTGATGGTTTTCCTAAAATTTAAATATCGAAATCAAGAATTTGAAGTGAACAGAGTATTTTTTTATCATCGTTATAACATTGCATTTGGACCCCCTTTTGCAATAGGGAACCAACCAACAGAAATACAACTGAGTTAAATGAGAAATTACTGATGTAGTAAAAATGTAGTACCTACATGCCTTCTAAATTTTTCAGTTGGTGCATGTGATCAATAGATGGTGTAAGCAGAGCTCCAACACTTGGCTCCTCTATTGCAAAACGTTTAGAACCCTAGTTGAGCTAGAAATACAAATTATCTCATTTTTTCGCAGAATGTCAGTTGGTTCCCTATTGCATAACGGGGTCCATTTACATCTACAGGAAAAAATATCCGATTAGGTAGGTAGGTAGGTAGGTAGGTACATATTATTACATAAATGCGTATCAGTATCAGCTTACCAGACAAAAAATGTTTGCTGCAAACCCTGGCATATTAGGTTGTTTCTGATAAATCAGATCTTCTAATTGCTTGAAGCCATTTCACACGTCTTTTTTAGAAAGTTCATTGAGATCTTTGCGATGCTCAAAATCGCGATCTCCACGGATTCCACACTTTATTACAACACAACAGCAGGCGGTAGGCATTTTTAACCCAAAACCAATTTAATAGGGAATAAGAGATTGTATATGACCTTTTAAAAGGCTTCAACTTTTAACTATATAAAAAAGAAATAAACAAATAATGTTATCTTAATAATCCACACCACTTTCAATAAGAGCTGTTCAGTTCTACAGGCGGCCATATTGAATCCATTTTGACAGCATCTTGGACAACCTAATATTAAATTATTTAACCTAATTTTGATTCTGACACATAATTCCACTTTTCGTCACATTGTAACTGTAAATTTTGCAATATTCATTTTTTCAAGAAGGTTGTTTTGAAATAAAAACAAAATATAATTTCAAATTTATTAAACTCAAAAACCTAATAACATTCCTAGCTATTTAAAAATTTGAACCTTATAAATTACATAATAACAAGGTTTTACAGTCAAGAGTCGCAAGTTTTAAAGACATTAAAAAAACAGCCGTTGTTTGCAAAAATAAAACAAAGCAAAAACTTGTAACGCCACGTTAATTAATAAGCGTATAAACAGTTTATTAATAATCAAATAAACTAATGTCAGACGAAATGCATTTTAGTTATGTTCAAACTTCCCGTTTATGACGAATCAAAGAAGGTAGGCCTAGTTTCTTTGGCACACTTTATAACCGATTGCATGAACTTAATAAATCCGGTATCTTTTGGTTTCTCCAATCCTCTCAGTAATCTATTTTTCATCACAGCAATGAATTCTTTGTTACTCAACTGTCCATCCTCTGTAACAAAATGAAATTATGCAATGACAAAACAAAGAATAATAATTCATAAAATTGTTTATAAAGATAACTCTCTTATAACAACTTCTCAGGATTTATTACTGTTTATTTATTTATCGTTAAAACTACTAGTTTCTGTAACAATATGAGAAGCTGTGATGACACCATAATGGTCTATAGTTCAAATAAAAAAACACACTTACGATTTTCATCAAATATTGTAAAAACTACATGTATGACATGATCACTTAAATCAACATGGGCTACAGTTTTAGCAACATGTTTCAGAGTCGCTTGATCTATTGAAGCTCCAGCAATGTGATAAAATGTTAACGCTGTATCGACATCATTTATATTGTTCAAAAAGTGAAAAAAGTTTAGATAATCATCTTTTGATATTCCTAATCCATGATCTCTAAACCTAAAAGAAAGTAAGATAATTTGCAATGTATGTATCTTGTTTTTTCAGTAACATAATATAGTAACTTACATTTTCTTTACTCTTTTGATCATTTTAGCCTTCTTTTTTGGTGGGTAACCGCCATAAGCAAGCAGCAGTTCTGTAAATTCCACTTCACCAATGCAACCATTATCGTCAGGATTCTTTCTCATAAATTCAAGACTCAAGATTTCTTTTTGCAGCTTTTCTTGGAAGTCCAAAAATTTCTCAATTGTGAGTTTTTCTTTAAGTTTTGGACCGAAAAAGTAGGTAGTTAAAGCAGAATTCACGCCCTGTAAACACCACTCATGTTAACAATAAAAAAGATAGAGAGATTAATATTTTTTACTTTAAATGTGTTTCCGGTATTTGCATGATCTCGATGACGTGACCCGATACTACTTTGATGTCGAATCAACGTCGCTACCTTTTCAAATTCTTCACAATCTACATCTCCGTCACCGTTCAAGTCGAACATACGGAAAGCTATCTCAAAATGACGCCTGGAAGCTGAAAAACTTCTTAGATAAATCAGCTTTCGATCGATTTCGGATTAAACTTACTTGACAACACTGTAAGAAGAAAAATGTAATCTGAAAACGTTATTAATCCCGAGCTACCAAGTCTATAGAATATGCTGTCCTTGTCCAGAGCCAGTTCCAATTTTTGTTGGACACTCTACAGTCGTTATGTTAAAAAATAAATAAATTCTATAAGCAACTGGTCATCTACATTAATACTAAAAATGATGGAAAAAAGAAGGAAGAATCGGGTTAGTAAGCACAAAAACTATTTAGAACATACTAGAAAAATATTCAATTTATTATTGCACCAAAAAGTAACTTGATTGAGGTTAAATCTATTTCATCTTCAAGTTCAAATGTCAATAGTTTTTTTTACAATTTACAGATGTCGCTGTAACTGCGTACATCATTGATAAGAATACCTTGGTCCCTTGCTCTAAGATGGGTTAGAAACGCATCCTATTGGCTATTGTAGATTTTAGTGCTAGATACAGTCTTACCTGATACTGTAAAGGTTACGTTGATTGGTATTGGTCTTCTCTCTCTTTCTAGAATTTTCACTTCAACCAAAAAGGACCAAGCTATTCTTATCTAAATTTCAAAAGTATTTTTTCATGTCGCTCTGTCATTTTATTATTTATTTATATGTCAAAAGAGACATCCATCTTATGCACTTTTGATTAAAATTGTTCCAGATGTTAATAATGACCGCTAATCATTAATTTTAGTATAATCGCTTAAGAATAGTTTCACTGGTGCATGAATTAAAAAAAATGAAATAAAATTTAAAGTTGAGTGGGTACTTCCCCATATTGCCCATGTTTATCTACTTTGGTCATAATAAAATAATTCTGCTTCATTTACCTATTAAATACTCAAAACTGTAATAAATAGTTACTTATCAAATTTTCTAGTATAGGTCATTTCAAATAAGTAGATAATATTACTCTCATATTGGCACCATTTCTCTTAGTGACAATGTCAAATAATGTCTATTTAATGTCAATTTAATTGTCAATATAATGTCAATTTAATGCATTTATCGTTTGATGATTTTAAATTCAAGATGTTTGCTTTTTGTGCAAAAATTTGTGTTTGGGAATAAAGTGAAAAAGTGATAATCCCGAAAATAACATTGAATTGTTTTGCTAATGAGTAATGAGCATATTTGATTAGTAATGAACAACAATCGTATATGATGACGATATCCAGAAAGGCACCAAATAGTCTATAGCTGAAATCTGGCACCATAGCATTATTAATCCTTTTACCGTACACCATGCCTAGACTTTTTTTATCATGAGTGGGCCATTGTGACCCCTGCACTGCGACCGAAGGTCTATTGTAGCTACACCATGCCTGCCTAACTTCATACTATCTACTTATCTGAAAAATAGTGTAGGCGTATATTTTTATTAATTAATCCTATAAAGGACCGAAAGCATTTACCATGCATAATGCATCAAAGTGAGCAAGAGTTCTACAGATGCTAAAAGAAATTTATGCAAGTGAAGATAACAACAATTTGTGAAATTAAACACTTAGGTATAAGTGCTCAGAATTATAATAATTAAATATATAAAATTAATTATTTACAATAAAAAATCTTATTAAAATTGCCTTGAATTTGAACTAATGAATGACAATTAAAATTGACTTTCAATTTATTTTCACAAATTGTTCATTTACTTAATAATTCACTGTTATTCTTACTAATGAACAGTTCAATGGTTCAAAACAGAAATTACGACAGGATAATTAGTCTAGATATAGAAGATGCTTATAATAGAGAAGAGAAGATACAATTAATATGTTTTGTGAAACCACCTGGAATACTTGGTATTCAAGAGCAATGAATGACATGCTTGTTTAGGTAGGTAGTTCTACAAAATCATAACATTGTACGTTATGATTATCAGAGTTGTTAAATTTTGTATAAAAGTACATACTGTCATGATTTTGTACTACACGTATTTTACCTATTTTACCGGCCCCATAAATTCTCCTTTTATTTATTTATTATCCCACCATAATAAACAAGTTTGTGCAGATTTATGGTCTCAAAATTTTTGCAGAATTTAATTTATGTAAAAAACATCATAAAAAAAACAGTGAGTAACCAGTAATCACTGATAAAACGTTTAACGCTTTTACTTTTCAAAAATGAAAATTTAGATGAAAAATAAAAAATAAAAATGAAGTCTACTGATGTGAAAAAATAATGAAAAAAATTCATGCTTTTTTCTGCACCTACAAATACGTTTGCCATGCTTAACTTGCCAATCTGCATGTGCATTTGAAAAAAAAACGAAATACTTAATGATGTAGGTTACCTGAGAACAGTGCTGAAAATACAGGTACAATATATAGGTAAGTATTTGAAAGAGCTATCAAAGGATCATGTAGCTATTTTGTGAGCTTGAAAATATTCATAAAAAAAGGTATAGAAGATCGAGTGACATTTTTAAGCTTAAGACCTTATTATTAAATCGTACCTTCGGGTCATACTTCCTGTACTGATCCAGACCGAGACCTGCAAGAATAAAAGGATTAGTGATTTTTGTAAAGTAAAAAAAAATCTGTGACGAAAAATTGAATGCCAAGGCAGTAGAAAAGAAAAGATGAACTTGCATTGGTTTGAAAGACAACTTAATTTAATTTTTAATTTAAAGAGGAAGCAGAATCGTGCTAATATCTCAATTTGAAATTAAATAAACACGTTAGCTGCGGGAGAGATTCAAAACCTTCTTTTTGATGTGCGTTAAGGGTCAAAGTTACCTCATATGAGTTTCACCAGATGTGAGGTTCGAGGTCAAAATAATTAAGAGAAATAAGGCAAGTATACTCAACGATTAATTAATAAATAAAATAACGAAGGTAGGTCGAATGAGTATAATAAGTATAAAGAACATAAAGTGCAATTTACTAGCCTGTTAGATGGGGTCGGAGAATTCCTCCATCGCCCTAACAGTTGTCATGATAGCAGTGCCCGAAACTCCAACGTAGAGAGTTTCCACATCCAACAGCAGAGCCAGCCAGAGTACCAGAACAAGCACAGACACGTGTTTCGCTCTACTGGATCTCATCAGTGTGCTGCATCTGGAGTATCCGGAAGGATGCTGCTGGATGAATGGAAGTTGGCCCCAATAATAATTATAGCCAATAATAATTATTGGCTTAAGACAGGCCAACTTCCATTCATCCAGCAGCATCCTTCCCGGATACTCCAGATGCAGCACACTGATGAGCTCCAGTAGAGCGAAACACGTGTCTGTGCTTGTTCTGGTACTCTGGCTGGCTCTGCTGTTGGATGTGGAAACTCTCTACGTTGGAGTTTTGGGCACTGCCATCATGACAACTGTTAGGGCGATGGAGGAATTCTCCGATCCCATCTAACAGGCTAGTAATTGCACTTTATGTGTTTTATACTTATTATACTCATTCGACATACCTTCGTTATTTTATTTATTAATCAAAATAATTGTTAATTACCTGCAGATTTCTGAGTAAGGAGAATCATGTTTTAGTAAGCAATTAATGGAAAAAGATTTACATAAATTGGCACCTACTTCAGTATGAGGTTTTCTTGTCCAGTATGCACTTTACAAGGTGTTTGTAATTTATTTATTTAATATCTGGTACACTAGAGAAGAAAACTTCCAAATTGTACGAAATGAGTGAAAATTGTACGAAAAAAGTAATTTAAACATGTTTGAAATGAATATTTTAAAAAGTGGATACCAGCTGTGATTAAAAAAAAAACTGTGAATTGAATAGATATTTAATACTATCTTCTAATCAAAAAACAATATTGGTTGCACATTGAAGAGAATTGTAAGATTTTCAGTCCTCGAAACTTGAACATAAATAAGATGAAAAAATGTTTGAGTTTAGAAGTTAAGAGATATGTAAACAAACATGTGATGACTAGACGAAATGACACTGATAACAATGAAATTTTTCATTTAATCATCCCCCAGTATGTAATAGATGCTGTAGGGGACAAGTAGACCAGACCTCATAACGCATTTAACGTGTTAATGAATAAGTTATCTTAGCATCTGATAAACTTAAAATTAAATTAACAATAGAAAATATATTTTAATTATTATAAATAGTAATAGCAATATGTACTATGAATAATATTTTGCATTCATTAGGCCACAAATCACGGCAACTAAAAATAAAACAGAGAGATAAGATAATGGCACCATGCAAGCAAAGCATTCCATTAAAAGTGCTCCATTCCGAAAAGCGTAAAAAATAAAATATCTTCTTTTAAAATTTCCATATCTTATCATATAATTAAATTTTTTAACAGGGATTTGAAAGAAACTGGAAGTTTAATTAATGACCTTTTGCAAACATACAAAAAAAAATTGACATTACTATAATCGGTTCAAACTCTGAATGACTCACCTCCCCTATAATAGTTTGACATAGGTAAGAGAATCTTAAAGTTCACAAAGACAAGGTTCAGTTCATTTCAGGTATTGTCGTTGATAATAAAAATACAAGGTTGCCAATTTTCAAGAGAGGATAACACTATTAAAGATTATAGTCAAGTAAGCTTAAAAACACCCAAGTTTGCATTCACATATAAAATATTCAAAATATAGATAAATATCCATTATCCAAAAAGATTAATCTTAATCGGATTCTGCTAGCGAAATAATGAAACAAGCAGGATCTTCCTCACAATCAAACGGTTGTCAGATATCATACAGGGGAAGCATTGCTGAAAAATAGTCGCATGGGAATCACCTAGAATTCGAACCGAATATACTTACACATTATTCATCATGCTCCTTGTGCGCCTTTTGTAATCTGAACAATGACACTGAATTATCAAGCTGGCAATTTCTAATCGCATACTTTTGTAATCTTAACATGAGATCATTTTTTCTGTTGCGGTACAACAATGAGGTATCTTTGTTAAGTACCCAATTGGCATTAAATAAACATGAAGCTTAAATGCAGTGTTTAAAGTAATCAATCCACCTGAGATAGATTTTTAAAGACCAGCAGGATATGGAAAAATGATTCAAACAAACGAGAACTGTAAAAACGGATGCTGAAAGAAAGATTTTTTCCTCTAAAGAATTGCATTGTAGACAATGAATTCAAATAGCTCATATCTCAAAAAAGACAAAACTCAACACTTCTTTGGACTAGCTACTCAATTAAAGAGAATTTTTATTAAAACTCTCAGAAATGGTTACAGCTTTCTTTTTCAATGTCCTATTATTATTTTATGATTTTTTTTTTTTTAAGCTAACAAAATCTCTTTTTAATTATTAATCAATACAATATTCTCATTGTTTAAAAAAGTAAAACAAAATTAGGTCACAAAAAATGTTAATTGTTATTGTAAATATCAAAAAACGATAAGGTTTTTATAAAAAAAATTAAAAAATAAAGGCCAATTAAAGTTTGGTTAACCTCTCCAATTAATAATCAATATGAAGCAAAAAACTTGCAAATTTGCCAACATTTTTTCAACAAAATAAAATATGCATTTCACTGACTAAAAATAAAAATGATTTAACATTCCATCACAAATGAGAAAAAATAAGAAACATTACCACTACCTATAAAATCAATAAAGAAACATTAACGACTATACTCCAAATAAACGAATCCTGATCTCCCTTGATAAAATTAAAATTAGAAAAATTAAAAACTTCCAGCTTGATCAGAACAAAAATCAAGACAATACTACAAAAAATTACTATCCCACCAACCATCGGGCTGTTTGATTCCAGGAGTCATGGATCTGAGAAAGTCGTCGGGTGTCATGTATATTTCATGCTGGTCCAGTGTCGGGCCCTGAACCTGCAGTGTTGCAAAGTATCGGAACACTTTGTCTGGAGTCGAATAGTGCCTTATGCGGTTTTCGTATTCGATTATCTGATAGACCATGCAAAAAAATTATTAGTCAGGTCACCATATTTTCAACCAATTAGGTAACAAAATAACACTGCAGCAAGCAAATTGTACCTGAGATAGTTTTGTTATTTGCCCCCATGAATCTAAGCACAAGTGATAAAATTTCCGGAAAATTGAGTTTATTTCTGAGCTACAAGCAAATAATTTCACACGAATCAAACAGCTGACAGGCTTCTATGATCAATAAAATAGAGAAAGTAATAATTTATTAATGCATTTTTAGTGGTTGATGGTTTTTATTTTTACAATATAATGTTATACCTATCATATCCTTATATTATTGTACAATAAAGCAACTTTCTTGTTAATAATATATTCAAATCCAAGCCTTCGTTAAAACTAAACCAGCACCGTCCATTACTTAAACCTCATTACAGTCATTACCATCAGGTTGTTTCATTCCCGGAGTGATGGCACGCAGGAAGTCATCAGGAGTCATATAAGTATCAGTACCCTCCAAATGCATTAATTTTACTGTCGCAAAGTAACGAAAAATTTTATCAGGGGTCGAATATGCCCTCATTCGATTCTCATACTCAATTATCTAACATAAAAACAAAAAGAAAACAAAAAATTAAACAATAAAAATAAATTCAATCATCAAAATAGGTGTTGCATACCTTTCTGTCTCTGAAACCTATTTTTTCACGACGATGCTTTTTCTTCTTTCCTTCATCGTCTGTACTTTCATCAGAATCTTCAATTTCTACTTTAGTAGGACTCGGACTTTCTGCTTTCACTGATGGCAATAACTTTTTCTTCAACCTAAAAATTACAATAGAGCACTATACGATCTGAGATTTTAAATGAAAATATTGCTCATGTTTCACATTGAAAACTGTTTATTGTTTCCATACTATTCATAATTTTAAAAAGAGCAGCAAACATTAAAAAAAAAACAAAGGTAAACATCTAGATGAGCGGCATGGGTATAGGGCGAAATGGCTTATACTATCTGATAGCTCGTGTCTCTAGGAGTATCAAGGTACCATTGAATTTTTGCGCCGGCAAGTAATAGTCGAGATATAAGGCCTTAAAGTGTCATCCTTGCCCTAATACGTGTATTCGTCATATGATTGCGTTCGAACAGGAAACGCTCGATCGTCGTGTGACCGTCGGATAAGCAAGCTGCCTGTTCGCGCGTATAATGTTCGAATACACGTATTAGGGCAAGGATGAAACTTTAAGGCCTTATTTCTCGACTATTACGTGGCGGCGCAAAAATTCAATGGTACCTTGATACTCCTAGAGACACGAGCTATCCGATAGTATAAGCCATTTCGCCCTATACCCATGCCGCTCATCTAGATATTCACCAAAACAAATGTTGCTGTTCGTGATCTGATTAGATTGGAGATCACAGATTTGAGAAGGGAAACCAAAATAGACGATAAACAGTCCCTTTATTTCTCTAGGTTTCAATTAGTGTGGGATTTGCTTACCATTTATAATCAAGAAATGGCCCCACCATCAAAACTATCAACAATGTGTAGTACATCTTTGAAATTCCCGCTTCGCCGACAGGTTTGTGGCCAAAATTTTTGTACTGCCTGTAGTGATTGTAGTTCGAATGGTAAATTGGAAGTGACACTAGTCTTGAATTCTCGATGATTTTTGATTTGAAAAAACTACGGTAGTTCAACCCTGTACGCAAAATTCTTGGTAACATTTTTGGTTTCGGTGTTATCCAACTCAACCCAAATGCAATGCAGTGTGGTATCAGGGATCTAAAATTAGAAAATACTGACAACTTTTAGTAGAAGTGATTTCTTAGACTTCTCAAATACTTACCTTAACCTAAGTATAAGTTAAATTTAAATAAAATCGAATTCCTATAGATGAATGGTGTATTGCATTTTTGTAAACATCAAGAAACTTTAGTTCATTCTCCTTGGATGCTTTCTACTACAGTAAACTACACTTGAAAACTACAAATTATACTTGACAAACACATTCCAGTTTCCAATTCCTTTCGTAATCGTAATTCGTTTTCGTTTCGTTGTCCTCCGATGCCGATGGAATCAATTTGGAAAAAACCATTGGGAAAATTCCAATTTCCAAAATCCACATTCGTTTTCATTAGTTTCATTCTTTCATTTCATTTTTCCTTTATTCCTTTATTATTTTGCGTTGCTAAAGCGCCGACAGCTCTGCCACGCTCTGCCATACTCCGCATGTGCATAACTCAATTATTACGGGGACCTTTGGTTGTCAATTGTCATTTGTCAGTCCTACTCCTGGGGTACGTTCATAATAAACGCCGTGTGCACACGGCGACGTCCTAACCCGTTCATAATAACATTGGGTAAAGAGTTACATCGTTCAGAATGAACGCCGTGTGATCGCACGGTAGACAACTTTTCATCCCAAGAAATTATATGGATGAAAAACGCCCGTCATGCGCGCGCAGTAGCAAAAACGAGCGGTTCGTGATTTATTAAAATATGAAATTATGAAATATTAGGTTAGAAATTATTGGAGAATGGAGATGTAGAAATAGAATCTGATTCAAGTTCGATTTAATAATTATTATTGTCTGTTCCACTGTCCGTTTTTAGTTTTAATTAGGTATATTATTTGTTGTGTGGATATGTTTTGTTAAAATACCTATAATAAACCTAAATAAATGGAAAACATAAAATAATAAGTACAGCGAGAGTCACATTCACATTCATCATCACTATCTTCGAAGTCATCATAAAAATCTGATATATTATATAATTATTATAAACGAAGCTTCAATTGCTACCTTTTTTAATATTCAGATCAATTTTAATTTCATGACCGAAAGCTGTTATATATAAATTAAAATAAATTATAATATCAACATTCAAGGACAAACGGGAAATTACGACTCGCGTGATTGAAAAAGTATTTATTACTGATTTGTTAATGAAAAAAATTAGGTTATGTACAACTACTGTCGAAAACTTCTCTCAGGAACGCTCGGTAATTCGCCCGGTAGGTTGTTTATCATTCACACGGCGTCGCACGGCGTTTATTATGAACGCACTCCTGTACTAAAACTGTTTCCTGTTGATGTTGATGACTGAAGTTTCTAGAAGTTGATTTTTTCACATGAAGAATATGAAGATGACTAAAAACTAATAATAAGAGCCTAGTCGGTCATTTAGCAATAATTGTTAAATTTTTCATTAAAATTATAAGAAAATTACACGTTTGTGAATTTCTTTTTGTTACAACTATCGGCGCTATAGCAAAAAACTTATTTTGTTTGATTAAAGCAAAAAATTGCCATTTCTTCTTCTTTTTACCTTTTAACGTCAAGAAAATCCTGGCCTTGGTTTGAAACTATTTAGCCAGCGAATAGCGAATAGTGCGTACACGTCCGCACGTCTGCTGCTGCGCAAGAGTGGCTGCGTTTTAATATGGATAAGTTGATTACTTTCTTTTAATAAAAAAGAGGGAGCATCGATATTAACTTTATAGGTAAGATATAATAGTGGCTCCACTCTGGTAATTTGGCTTCGAGAACAAGCTCATTCAGCCACAGACACTTTTGTAGAGAAAATGTCTAAAAATCATACATTGTTCTTATTCTTATAGAGCACATACACCTGGTCTTAGTTTATTTAAACTTTCACCTATCACGATTACTCAAATTGGGTTCGATTCAAACTGTTTGAAATTTCGCACACCTCTACTCCTACATTAGCCTTGGAGATTATAGGGAGGTCCTTTGGCACTTGAAATAGTCTGTGTTTAATGTCTAATTTAATGTCCCTAACACTTTGTTCATTAATTATTTTCTGCAAGTGTAGCAGAAATGCAAACAAATAGAAACATAAAAATTAGGTAAGGAATATATTTCTAGTGGGTATTTCACAAGACAATAAAACACATTTTTTAGAGCAACAAATTCATTCAAGTTCATCCATACTTTACAATAAATAAATAATATACATTAAAATAAAATACTTTTCTAAATACCTGAATTGTTCAAGATTTTAAAGTGAGTATTAAGACACTACATAACATCTGCATCTGAAAGAATTATATAATTGAACATTGCTTTTAATTAAACGGAAATAAAATTTTGATCAAGAACCTCAAGCTTATCTACTAAAATAATATACATTATGTAATTTAGACATACATAAGGCTCTATATACATAATTACAGGTTATTTATTTATTTGATCAGTGCAAGTTGATTCTACTACAGGGTGTGCTGAATAGACAGACATGCATCTAGCTTTTTGCCAAGTTTATTACTTAATGTGAAACTCATAAAAATTGTTTATTTTCAATCGATTTCTTCCTTTAAAGTGCAGTAGCATCCTCTAGGAATTTCTTCAACTCTTTCAAGTGCTGAGCTTTGCTTCCAGTAGCAGGACTTGCAGCTGTATGACGCCCGGCGTAACTAAAAATAAAAATAAATACATTACTAACAGAACATAGTTGAAACCTTAATATAAATAGGTGCAATTTGATTTTTTTTTTAATTCTGGAAGTTCAGTGAGAAACTGAGGAACGGGTTATGATCATTGTTCTTCCTGTTACTAAAATCTCTGGTCTCTAAAATTCTGGAATGCTGTCGTATGGAACATTCTGGACAGTTGAAATGACGAACCAGATGTTCTGTCGTTCCGACTTATTGTTATTAATGTTACAGAATCTTCTTCTTCTTCCATCCGTGCTCTAGGATGAAGTGAGGCTCTTGAAGTTGACCGAACTACTTCATGTTTGAGGTTCCCAAATATCAGTCTAGAATGTTACCAAAGTCACCTGCCGTGGCATATAAAGAGCGCCAGTTTTTCGCATGAGTCAGTATGGTTTTGAATCGTTATGGAAATAAGATCAGAAGGAAAGTTAAGAGGTAGAAAGTAGGCAGTGGAGAGTAGTTCGAAATGTGAATGTGATCAGATAGTTTAGTTGTGACAAGCGATTGTGCAAGTGTATAAGAGAAGAGTTGTGTTTATTGCTGACTGTTTAGACAAATAAAGTGGAAGTGGCAGAGTGAAGAATTTTAGACAAAAGTGGTTATTTAATTTTGAAGTTATTGTAATGTAAATAAATGTAGACTGATCTGCAACACATATTCGAAAACTCTCAAGTTGTATACTGACAATACACAAGCAAAGTGACATTAACAATACAAGAGTGCCCCGAAAGTCACAATAAACTTCATTTTTATGTATCGCCCAAGCCTATATTTTCAGTTTCACGAGGGTGAAGTGAACAATTTAGAAAAAACAACCGATAATAAAACATATATGAATGAAAATATACAAAAAAGTATATCCTTTTGTGTACACTTTACAATAGGTGAAATTATGACAATTAATAAATCGATCTTTGTTAAATCAAATGTGTGCACCTTAAAATATTTCCCGTATATTACGTAATTTTGCTAATAATCTCATTATAATATAACACTTTCAGTTTAAATGTCCAACTTAACAGTAAACAGAAAGCAAATAATACTTAAATTACCTTCACCAAACCAAACAAAAAAAAGCAGCTACAACGAGCATGTGAAGATATGATACAGTTCTCACCTCAATATTCGAGTGTCTTGTTTGTTTTCAGATTCATCTTTTGGCAGAGGCTCGGCCTTCTTGCTGCCGAATAAGCCTCTAAACCAACCGTTATCCTTATTTTCAGAGCTAAAACATCGGCCATGTGTAATCAATGATACTCTCTGATGAAAATATGGCAACAAATGAAAAAAAAACATCATATCTTCACTGTCGGCACTGCTAAAATCACTAATAAGAGCAAGTCACCTGATATCTCGTGAGCCAGTTAAAGCAGTGTGGAACCTCGGTTGGACATAACTCCATGGTCCTTGGTTCTTATGTTCCTCTTGTGCCCAAACCAATTCAGCATTGGGGTATTTCTCGCATTCGGCTTTCACCAAGTCGTACGGGAAAGGAGAAATCTGAAGAAATTTAAATGTAACATAAATGCAACATTAACATCAAGACTACACTGACCTGTTCCATTCTAGCGATCGCAATTTCCTTCTCGGTTCCCTTCTCTTTTCTAGATTTGGTCAGATCGAAATAAGCTTTTCCACTGCAGAATACCAGCCGCTTAACATTTGAAGCATTATTGGCGGCCTCTCCCTTCTCAGGAATGATCCTGAGAAACTCGGTACCCTCGTTCATTTCATCGAAACTGCTGCGAGCCTCGGGATGACGCAGCAAACTCTTGGGGCTCATCAGGATGAGAGGCTTGCGGAAAGGCAAAGTGATCTGCCGACGCAGAATATGGAACAGGTTAGCGGGAGTCGTCGGGTTAGCCACTATCCAGTTTATGTCGTGCAGTTGACGGATGGGCGATTCCGCACTCTCTGGTGGCAGGTAGTCGGGATCGTCTGCGCACATTTGCAGGAAACGCTCCAGACGGGCGCTAGAGTGCTCCGGGCCCATGCCTGGATGAGGAAGAATTGAATAATAAAATAAAGATAATAATTAATAATAAAAAAAAAAAGATACCTTCCATTCCATGAGGATTCTGCATGACCAAACCGCTCTGTCTAACCCATTTCGCCTGTCCGGAACTCAAGAATTGATCGATGATACACTGCGCCGTGTTATTGAAGTCCCCGAACTGGGCCTCCCATATAACCAACGCATTAGGATTGGTCATCGAATATCCAAGCTCGAATCCGAGCACCGCATACTCGGAGAGAGAGCTGTTGCAGACGGTGTAGGGTGCCTGGTCCGGATAGAGGTTGGCCAGCTGCACGTAGGTTGCCTTGTCCACGGTCTGATGATGTAGCACGTGGTGGCGATGAGAGAATGTGCCACGCTCTACGTCTTGACCGGAGAGACGTACGTGAATTCCCTCTTTCATTAGGGAGCCGAACGCCATGGCCTCGCCGAGAGCCCAGTCGCATACGCGAGCTTCCACCATGTCCATGCGGGCTTTCAAAATACGCTCGATACCTGATAATAAAAAAAGAAATCAGTTGTCTAGAATGTCAATTCGTGATATTCGACATTCAGGAACGTCTGTCGCTAACAGCAAAGAGGGTTATCAGAAAGTCAGTGAACTGTCAGTAGAGTTTTGAAAGCTACCACAGGAAGATCATTAATTTGGAGTGCTAATAAGGAGAAGGGTAGCAAGTTGGCAGTGAAGAGTAGTTTGGAATCTGATTGTGATCAGACACTTCAGTTGGAAAGGTAGACAAGCAACAACTATTAGTACAATTTATTTTCGTTTCTTATTTTAAAAATGTGCTCACCTTTATGAATCACAAATTCAGCGGCATTCGGAGGTGGAGACGAGAATCTCTTGCCAATGTGCACCAATGTTTCCTCATTAACTCCAGTCGGTAGAACCTTGAAAGGATCCTTTCCCTCAAAGAATCCAGACCATGGACTGTCTAACCAGTCCTTGTACTTGATGTGAGTCTCCCTCTGAGCCTGCTGGAAGGCCTCTTCGCAAATCCTTTCGTATTTCTCCTTCACTTCAGTTACCTGTTAGTTGTAAATTTACAAAATTAATGGAAATTTCGAGCATTGTTTTTTGAAATTCTAACATCGTATACAATATACATAACAGTCAGAATAAGATTTTTTTAAAGATGACAAGACTCATAAAAGGAGAATAAATCATTCAACACTTGGAAATTTTTATTTAAGTTTCCTAAAAAAACTTTGAACTAATTGTAATACTGAGTTCAACAAAAGAACACTCATTTCTGGCAAATCTGGAGACACTTTTCAAGAGTAAGATTGTCCATTGCGTCAAGGTTTTAAAGAAGTTTCATTGTCATTTTTATCAAATCAAAAACATAATTTTGGAGGATAAAATGTGAACGAATAACATAAACACCTTACCTGTTCGGGAGTGACAACATTTTCCTTCACCAGCTGATCAGCGTACTTTTGCAAGGCAGGCGGTGTATTTTTGATTTTACGGTACATAAGTGGCTGGGTGAACATTGGCTCGTCGATCTCATTGTGTCCATTTCGGCGATAGCACACAATGTCAATGATGACGTCCTTGTGGAAAGTAGCACGCCATTCAGCGGCGATATTGCAAACATGCATAACGCTCTCCGGATCGTCAGAGTTGACGTGGAATATCGGGGCGTTCACCACTCTGGCAACATCTTCAGAAAATCGATCAGAAACATTTTCTTTAGATAATAATTCTATTTATTGCATACCTGTGCAGTATGGCGAAGACCTAGAATGCCTGGGATCGGTAGTGAAACCGATCTGGTTGTTTACGACGATGTGAACCGTTCCGTGAGTGGTATAAGCGGGCAAGTCAGAAAGATGCATCGTTTCGTAGACGACTCCTTGACCAGAGAATGCAGCATCGCCGTGAAGTAATACGGACATTACCTGAAACAATTCTTCATTATTATTACCAGAAATAAGAACAAATAATTCGAAATTTGAGATGATCATACATGGCACAATTCAAGAGAGCACTTTGGATAAATAAATTAAAAAGAGCACTGGTTAAATTATAAATATCTGTAAGATATGAGTACAATAAATGGATCTGACAACACTCCTTTCTAGAATAGAGCACAAGTGATTCCAGACAGCTGTCTTGATTGACATTAAACAAATTGCCTTCAACAGGACAGTCTTTTTAGTATTGGTAAATCCTCAATCAAGAAAAAATTTATTACAAAAATAAAAAAATAAAACAGACCTTCTTTCCTTCGCCATCACCTCTGTAGAATTGCTCTGCTTTTGTTTTTCCTTGTACAATCGGATCTACAGCTTCAAGATGGGATGGATTGGCACAGACAGCTAACCGTATGTTTTTGTTGGTAACGCGGTTCAACCTGTTAAAAATAAGATTTATTCACAAAACTGTAAAATTATTAATGTTATAATTCATACCTTTCAATATAAGTTCCCAAATGATACTTGACATCACCAGATCCATCATCTTCGGCTTCTAAGCCAGCAAACTGAGTAAACAGCTGAGGTAGAGGTTTCCTGCAAACATTGGCCAGGACATTCAAACGACCACGATGGGGCATTCCCATCACCACGCTCTCAACTCCGTACTCTGTGGACTTGTCGATGACTTGCTTCATGGCTGGTATCAATATTTCACAGCCCTCTAAGCCGAACCGTTTTTCAGATGACCATTTGCGAGCCAGAAATGATTCAAAACTGAAAATATTACTCCTCTTATTATTTCTTGTTGCAAAAAGGGAATATCGTTAGAAATTCCTTCCTATTAAACATACCCTGTGGCACGAGTCAACCTTGCCAAAACCAATCGTTTCTGTTCCGGACTGATGTCCATACAGCCGGGAGTTTCCATTCTCTGCCTGATCCAGTTACATTGCTCTAAACTGTTTATAAACATGAATTCGACTCCGATGTGTCTACAGTATGCCAGCTCCAAACGTTTCAAGATCTCCCTCAGTGGCAACTCTTTTTCTTTACCTCCAATGAAGGTTGTTGATGGCAATTTAAATGGTCGATCCATATCCTGATCAGCTATTTTCAAAAATTAACTTTTATGATAAATGCCAAACTCGATAATAAAGCAATCGAAGATTTCTACTTTATACTCTTTTATTTGATCGTATAATAAAAATTATCCACTGAATTTTAAATTTTTTGAGTCTGCTTCTAATAGTTTTATGACAAATATTCAGGAAGAAATCATGGGAAGTATTTATCTAATCTTAGACTTATAATACTACATTTCAAAATAACTCAAATGAACTCAAAAAGATAGCAAATTAATTCAAAATATGTCAAGAAAATTATCTAAATTTTATTTATGAAAATTCATAAATATGGCAATTCCTCATAGCTTTAGTTGTCGGCACATAGTCCGGGTGTCAAATCACTGAGACCAAAAATAATCGCTGAAATACCAAAATAGAGGAGGGAGTAGCATGTTTTTGAATAGCTTTTTCCTGAAATAAAATCTTTGTCCTTCACAAATGCGGCCAAGTGACCCAAAAATGGGGATACATGGCCCAAAATGTTTTTTGTTTCAAAATACTTTGAAAAAAGTTGTGAATTTTGGATAATTTCAATAACCCGTTTTGGACCATATTTTACAATTTTTGGGGCATATTTTTTTCCTGGAGTAAGACAAACTCCGATTTTTGTGAGCACCCTTGAAAACATATAGTCCTACTGTTCGGGTAGTTCCACGGGATTATTTTCGAGTTCAATAGAAAAAAAACCCTTACACCCAGACCAACAGGGTTTTAAAGTTAACTCTAAAAAAAATTAATGAAATTTTCTGCTGAGTTTCTTGAATCCAATAGGACTAGTCATATAAAGTGCAACTTTCTAATATCAAAACTCAAGATGGTCTTGAACTTTCTAAACGATTCATCAAAATTTTCTACACTATGACAAGTTACGTACCTACCTATAATACTTGAGCTAGTTTGCTACTTATGAACTCATGAAAAGAGTTGTATTTTTCCAAATATTGATAAAACTTAGAGACTTTCTTAAAATTGTGGATAACAACATGCATATAGGTACGTAATTTAATAAATCAGTACTATGTATAATAGAGAGCATATCAGCTTGAAACATTTATTTGAATAGCATTTTAATGCAATAAATAAGGTAAATAAATCCGAATATATCTTATTGAAAAATAATATTTGTATGTTTTTACAAAAAAATATTGTTAATAATAAAAGTGAAAATTTAGAAAATTGTTATAAGAAAAGAAAAATAAGGTAGTGTAAATAAAAAGATTAAAGCTGAAAGTTTTTCATCTTGTATCGCTATAATTATTATTTAACCATTTACCTATTATACAAAATAAATCATTTTAATTTTTATAAGCATTATTAATATTTTAATACATAATAGGAAACACATAAACAAACATATAAACATAGATAATGTTTCTCTAAAACACAGTTATCTTGTAAACTAAGAATTCAAAAACAATTCTTATTAGGATTGAAGCAAAAGGGATTATTAGATAACTCATGTTTTAGGAAACATTAGAAGAAAATAAGTAAAGAAGTAGATCAAAAGTGTTGTTAGTGAAGTACAAGGTTAAATGAAGCAAACTACTTCTATAAATAAAAAAATTCTTACTGCTAGCTGAAAAATATTTTTTGTACCATATTTATACACACATGAACCTATTTACTTTACAACTAAACCAGAGCAAAAAAATATAAATATTCAGTGACTATTCCGGTAATAAAAAAAGTTGAATCAGCACTCAAGACTTAAAATGTGAATACAAACCTGTATTATGTACTATATAACCGAATCAATGCTTATAAAAATAAAATAAAAATGAAAGAGCATGCTAAGAAAAAATGTGAAAAATAAAACATAACTTTGGATAGCTTAGCTTGTGATTAGAGGTGAACACAGAATCTATAAGAGGAATCTGCAGAAATGAAATTTCACTTACATGATCGTAGAGATCCCGCTATATCTAACCAGCAACTAAGCTATAAGAGACCCGACTACTAAATAAAAATTCTAAAAATAATAATTAAAAAAAAAAGAAAAATTAAAAAGCCTTACACTTCATAAACTGCTGAACTTGCCTTCTAAGTTCTTCTGAATACGTGCGTGACGGATGCGCCAGAGCTTAACACAGCAAACTTATAATATATTAATTGCGAAAACAATAAAGGATGAATTTTTATTAAAGGGGAAATGCATGACTACGGCAACACTGAAATTGAGTGTTCAGAGTTCGGCATAGCACATGCTTTTAAGCTTGAAAACTATTTTCATGCAAAATATTAATTATGTGTAATAAATTCTTTTTAATCAACCGAAGCAACAGAATGCAGAATAAAAGTTTATACATTTATTATTATGAGCTAGTTGTCAATTTCGTTAACTTGTAAAACGATTATCAATCATGAGGGAAATTTTAAACCTAAGTTAACAACTTCAATAAAAAACTAGAAAAATAATGAAAATTTATAACTGACAATAATAGCAAGAGCTAATTTGAAATTAAGAAAATTACATTTTAATCGTATGTCTTTTAATCTGAGACATAGGGATATTAACAGAAGAATAGAATTAAAGAACCAGCTAATGAATTATTTTTATACAATCCTTTAAATAGAGTTGTATGCCACTGAATTACCTTAATAAGTGTAAAAAGATGAAATACTAAAAGAAAATAAAACCACAAAATTGATTGTCAAATATTATTAATAAAAGAAGAAATGATAATTTTCTCCTGAGAAGATCTCTTATTAAGTTTTTCCATCGTTCCTGTGCAGCTGTAGAAGATTCTTTTACAACAATTTATCCGATTCTAGTTTATCTACTAGTAAAATATGTTTCAGGAAGACGAGCAACAAAAGACAATCTAAACATGAAGATGAATCAAACTCACTTCACCTTCGACTTATTCACTATAGAGGGTGCTTTATAATATGGCCGACCTGCTTTAGAAGTGATTGGACTTCTGGATTGGAAAAAAAAAATAATGAAGGAATACCTATAATAAATGCTTGTCCAAAGATAGTTTGTTTTCAAGATACTCAAGTGGATGAAAGATTTACAAAAATATTTTTATTATTTTTCTCAAACAAAAATACATAAAAAAAATAAAATCAAAACGTTTTGTTATAAATTCTTTTTTGTATGCAGTATACAAATACCTTTAAATTGAGGTATCACCCGATAGGTTATTTAGTTAGTTTAGAAGATTAGTCAGTTTAGAAGACAGTTTAGAAAACTGCTGTCACTATCAAACTGATCCCCCCTTCATTCTGGCAAAACGGTTTTTGTGTTTTCTAAAACAAAATTCAATATTCAGTTCAAAGGCCAATCCAAAGTTTTTTAATAAATCCCTAACTAAATTTTAAGGTGAGGGGGGGATATAAAGGATCATGAAGATTTTTTTTTTGGTCTTTCCCTGAGAAGTTACTTAAAAATGTGTATGAAAGAATATTATATACACCGTGTTTTATATTAAGTCGGCACTATTGCTAACTTCGTTATTATTTAACCTAGAAAGTCGGTTAAATTAGCAAACTAGTAGTATTTTTGCCGCTGAATAAAAT
This sequence comes from Malachius bipustulatus, assembly GCA_910589415.1. NCBI lineage: Eukaryota > Metazoa > Arthropoda > Insecta > Coleoptera > Melyridae > Malachius > Malachius bipustulatus. The sequence continues at coordinate 24,062,195 of OU342631.1, read as the reverse complement.
GGCGAAAGCAGAAAAACAATTGAACATCGCGTTTTTGAGATATTAAAAAAAAATTTATTTTTTTTAATGGAACACCCTGTATATTTTTAGATGGATCGGTTGCAAATTTTTTTTTAAAGGGAAAAGTCTTTATACACTATGATCCTAAAATAATAAATTCATTAATTATTCATTATTTTATTACTCCCAAAGTAGGCTGCGACAATTATTGTAATTTAGTGTACCTACGTAATGTAAGGTAAAAAAATTATGTCGTCCTCGATAGTGTATTTTTCAATAAAAAAATACACTAAAAATAAGAGTTGTTACCTTGAAAAGGATTTAATTTTACATAAACAAATAACAGAACTTGTTTGTGTTGTAAAATTTTATTATTTTAGGATCATAGTGCATAGAGACTTTTTCCTTTAAATAAAATTTGCAACCGATCCATCTAAAAATATACAGGGTGTTCCATAAAAAATGTTCATTTTTTTAAATATCTCGAAAACGCGATGTTCAATTGTTTTCCTGTTTTCATCGTTCTATTCAGGAGAAAAAATACTACTATAGTTTGCTAATTTAACCGACTTTCTAGCTCAAATAATAACGAAGTTAGCATTAGTGCCGACTTAATTTAAAACACAGACAAGTTCTGTTATTTGTTTATTTAAAATTAAATCCTTTTCAATATAACAACTCCTTTTTTTGTGTATTTTTTTATTGAAAAATACACTATTGAGGACGATATATTTTTTTACCTTACATTACGTAGGTAGGTACACTAAATTACATTAATTGTCGCAGCCTACTTTGGGAGTAATAAAATGATGAATAATTATTAATGAATTTATTATTTTAGGATCATTGTGCATAGACTTTTTCCTTTAAAAAAAAATTTGCAACCGATCCATACAAAAATATATAGGGTGTTCCATTAAAAAAGTTACATTTTTTAAAACATCTCGAAAACGCGATGTTCAATTGTTTTTCTGTTTTCGCCATTTTATTCAGGAGAAAAAATACTACTAGTTTGCTAATTTAACCGACTTTCTAGGTCAAATAATAACGAAGTTAGCAATAGTGCCGACTTAATATAAAACACGGTGTATATCTGCATTAATGAATATTATTCTTCTTATTATTTATTATTACTGTATGTAAGGGGGTGTTCTTTATTTGTAATGTAATGTAAATTATTAACTTTTAAGAGAAAAAAATAGTTCTAAATGTATTGGGCCCTTATGGTGTCAATTTTAAATAAAATAAAAATTAAGAAAAAATTCACACCCCTTAAAATTTATCAAGGAATCTTTACATGGATTTTCTGTCCCGATTTCATGAAAAGAATAGAAGAAACATAAATAAATGACGGTAGTGATTTTCTTGACTTATACAAGGAGAATAGTAATTTATGGAAACCAAAGATCTAACAGTAAAATAGGAACAGCACAGGAAGCAGAAACAGATTTGTTAAGCAAGTAATTTTATAAAGCTTGAATTTTACAACAATTTAATATCTTAGAAGGTGCTCAATTTTCAAAGAATAAAAGCTTAACACATCTGGGAAGTATAAAAAATTCCAATACGTCCTGATAATTTTCCCTATGTCTTCTGAAAAATTCTGCATAACACATAAAACGATATACCTACTTTTCACCATCAAGAAGCTCTACTAATAACGCATCGTTTAATAAAAACACCTATTAGTCTCATTAAATGAATGATTTGAAAAATAGAAGTTTATTACAAGAATAGTGAGGTCATCGTTAGTTACAACAAATGTTCTTACCAAAGTTGTAGTGAGAGTACACAAGCTCTTGGGGAGTTTTGTCATCCAAGTCTGCACTGTTGATACCCAGAGGATCCAATCTCGCTATATGATGTCCTCGTATCTAAAATTCATCCAACACCTCTACACCCGCATACCTTCATTTATGTGAAGACATCACATTAAGTTATAACTTTGTCATAATTCAGATGTTACAGTTTTGTTGTACTGTACTAATTTAATCAGTGCATTAAAATAGTACTGCAACTAAGTCTAGCAATTCATAGAAAACTTATTGTGATGCTCAGATAATAAAAAAATTGTTTTAATTTTGATAGACACTAAAATATAAAGTTAATATTGTTAATGTTAATGCAGTAGCGAACCATGATCATATAACTTCATATAACAATAACGATACAGACAAACATGCATAAAGCCACCACCTAAAATACTTTCACAAGACAAAAAAACCTGCAGTAAATCTTTTAATTAAACCCGCTTATGTAATGTTTCAAACTGTTACGACCCTTAAATTACCTACAAGTTCACATAATAAATTAAGTTCTTAGACTATGTTAAAGAAAAAATTGTACACTGTGCTTGTTTAATTCAAAGTATGTACTATCAGCTAATGGCATACATCACCAAACTATTCAAGTATCTTTTGCATTTAAAAAATTATATTAAAAAAGTTTCAATACTTAATAATATGCGATGGATATTGTAAGCAATGATGGACCCTCTATTTTATTTTATTATTTATTATATTTAACCAACAAATTTAAGTCAGAATTGACAATCAAGTCAGAAATAAAGAGCTTCATTAAGTTTTTTTGAAAACACTCCCATTTAATGAAAATTTAAAAAACTTATCAAAGCAGGATCAACCAGGATCAAAATTTTCATTAAAATCAGCCATTTTGAATCAAACATCTTCCACCATTTTGATGACGACTAGCATAGTAATTTTCAAGGTTACGGTTTATGTTTATAACCTGGTGAACAGCTCTATCTTTACCGCCAGTCGCCAATGAATGTTCTAGAACTTTAGAAAGACCAGAATAGATCTTGAGGATATAGATGATTGTCAATTATTATTATTCTGTATAAACCCGCCTTTATTAATGATGATAAAAACCAAAAAGTAATCACAATCAAGATACCAGAGCGCCTATGCCATCAGCTTGACAACAACGTCTCCCCAAATTTTGGGAATATGCACAGTGTCAATAATAATTATCACGACAGAACAATAATTATATTGGTTAATATTAAATGAACCTGGCGGTGTCGTAATTAATAATTAATAACTAATAAGACACCGTCAGTTGTGAGATTTGACCGTACCTAGCTTATGCCGTTTGGAAATTATATCAGGTAGGGAACCTGTACTTTCGGTAATGGTGGTGCTGCGGTCACTATACATGATACCCAGCGGGTCCAGCTTGGATGCGAGATGCCCACGTGCCTGATACATGCAAACAACTACTCGTTATTATTCTTCTCATCCTGTTATGTCTTTTTGTCTATACGTGAAATGGGTTTGTTTGTGTGCGTGTAAAATTAAGTGTGGTGTTGGTGTTGATGTCTCAAAGACGTCTTCTGATAACTTGGGTGAACGTACCCATATCTTTTACAAATAAAGAACTGGTTAAATAATTGTTAACCGAGGAGAGTGTGGGGAGAAGTTTCATAATATCAAATCTTTTATTTTTATGGTGAACAAACAATAATTTTCAGAAAATTGTAGCCTAATATTTTAACCAGAAAAAATATAATTTCACCTTTTGCAAGTGTTTTTCATAATAAATTTCAACACTCGATCATCTTATAGTTCTTCTTCATCTTCATCCTCAGTTCTGGGGCCGTTGCTCTATCTTGTGTATGTGGCGGATATAAATAAAACAATAAAGTACGTCAACATTCAGTCATTTGCTGATGATACACAGCTCTACTTGTCATATCCTCCAGAATGTAAACATATTGCTACTGATCAGATAAACAGGGATCTCACGGCCTTGCATGAGTATTCACTAGCTCATAACCTTAAGCTCAACCCGAATAAATGTAGTGTTATGTTTTTTTCTATAAATTCCAATAAGACCGAGGATCAAAATGTCCAAGTTGTTATACAGAGTCAACCAGTAAAAGTGCAGCAGAGCGTGAAAAACTTAGGAATTATTTTTGATTGCAGATTGCGTTTTGAGGAGCATGTGACTCTTCTGGTGAAGAAATCATATTTAGTCCTCAGACGGCTATATAGGCATAGGTATCTCTATGGTTACCCCTTGAGAAAGAAGCTGTGTGAAACATTTGTTACTCCCATATTGAATTATGGATTTACACTATATTATCCCTGTCTATACCAAGCTACAAAATATCGACTGCAAAAGATTCAGAACAGCTGTTGCAGATTCGTAAGCGGTCTTCGAAAATACGACCATGTTTCAGGGAGGATTTGTGAATTGGGTTGGCTTAGGTTGGACGGTTTATTTGCCTACCACATGGGTTGTTTGGTCTTTCGGGTCCTCTCCACGTCGACACCTCCATATCTCAGAAAGAAATTTATGTTTAGAGGGGAGATGCATGACCGCAGTATCAGGCACCCATGGTTCTTGAGCTTACCTAGATTTCGTCTGGCAGGTTCTCGGGTGTGCTTTTCATATAATGCAGTAAAAATTTATAATGAAATACCAATTGAATTGAAAACACGTACCATGGCTTACTTGCGAAAATACTATAAGTTATACTTACTCGATAGGCAGAGGGCGGCCTGCGTGCTGGCTGTGTGATCAGGTATTGGTGATCATCTTTGTTTCTTTGCTTTTTTTTTTTAAGATTGTTTGTTGTGCCTAGATTTGATTATGCTAGTTTATGTAGACATAAGATTCATTGTATCTATGTTTAATTAATAATTCTGATTTATGTATTGCTGATTTGATTATTTAAGTATTATGTAGAATTTACAAATTAATTATAATTATTGAGGTTAAGTGGAGTAGCAATATTGCTAGACTTCGCCTCAATCCTGATTCATGTGTTATATTAGTGATAACACTTAATAAAGGCACTTTATTATTATTATTATTATTATTATTATATAGTCCAATAAAGTCTAAAAAGTCATACGTATCGATTAAGAATACACATTATTTTGATAGTTCGATTTATTTTGTTTCATGTACGTGTTTTTATAGTAACCGTCCAGTTTGTCTAAACACTCCCTCCCGCATAAATAAGTATACGTCAACATTGGTTTTGAATGAGAATTAAATGCACAACACAGAGGATAGAATGTCATTACATGAATAAATTTTATGTAGTTGTCAGTGGCTCTCAAACTGACGTAAGCGGTTCAATTCATTTTTTGAATGATTCCTTCAATAATTACGCTCGTTCACAACTTGACAATTATTAACTGTTTGACATTTTCTGGTGAAATTTAAAATATTAATTCGGACGGTTAGTGAGACGTCACATCTGACTTTTTAAAGTTAATCCTACTATAGATAGAGGTCTTTATTATAACAAAGAATTTTTCAATAGCGTTTACAAATAAATTAATTTAAATCAGTTATATAATAATTAAGTTAACTTTGCTTCGTTAGTTAATCCTCCCTATCCCTAGTTTGTCAATTTAACCAATTCTCTATTCCGCCAAGAACAAGGTTCTTTTGTTAATTAATGTCCCAGATGTATTTCGAACATGTACAAAAGAAAAATAAAAGCTTTTAGAGGTACCTACAGAAGGTAAGAACATAAATTTGTTTGGTGAAAATACTGAACAAAAAACATTTAATTTCAAACAATTAAATGAAGCTAATATTTTCCCTTTACTTCAATAGAGTAATACTAATAATAATTGTAATGTTTGTATGAATTATGTACCTATGTTATGTATTTTTCATGGAAAAAAACAAAGATTAAATCATAAAATAATCAAGTAAGTATATGAGCTGTCAGGTTGTTTATTCCAAATGTAATTTAAGTATAATATTATGTTAAAATAGCAGTAATTGTAAAATTAAACCCAAAGGTGAAAAAAGCCCAAGATAAAAGAGAAATAAGCGAAATTTTTGTACATTCTAATTGTTATATTTATATAAGATCAAGATCGTGATGTGAAACTTTTTTGTCTCTTAACTCTTAAACAAAATTTCTTTTAAAATAGGAAATTCTTCAATTTTTTATATCCTAGTTTTTTTTTTAATAGTTTAACTACGATTTCTTTCTTTACAAAATCAGGTTATTGTCAAAATAAAGTAGTTAGAGAATACCGCCCACCCCTGGCCTTGAAGTGAACTTAAATTTAAATTCTTTTTTATTTACAAAAAAAAAAAAACGTGAAATTACAATAAGCCTCACTCATAGTCAAAACTGAAACTTAATATTAAACTTTAAACTTAAGTTTAACGACATGCACTGGCATTGTGTTAGAGATTAATTGCTACAATTTTATACACCCAAAAATATCTATGAGTATGGCTATTGTGCTTAAACTTATGTTCAGTGTAATACATACTTAATTTTAAAAATCAAGACAAGTTTACTTTTATAACATAAAAGATGACCTGTTGTTCCACAGGCATATTTATGATTAAAAATAAAGAGACTTTTTGTAATTAGTTGATCCATTAACTGAATGGTTCATTGACAGAAGATTTGGAAATATATAACAATAGATCTGTACAAAAATTCTCACTTAAGTAATACTAAAATAATGAACAACATAAAATTACACATATAAAAAAATATATGGACAATAATAAATTATTATTGATTTGTCTATAAATTGTCTGTAAATAATACTTCATTGCAAGCTTATTTCAAAACGCTTTGAACAAAGTGTTCGATAAGCTCATCTGAATATTGCAGCGAAGCACTATAATATTCAAGCATGAAAATAAATACATGGAGTTCATTTATTGAAGTAGAAGCTAAAAATAAACAAAAAAATACTGGGTATTTTGCCAAAATAAAACGTCTTATTATAAATAAAAATACTCTGCATTGTAGTTTATATCAAAACAAGTTGCCATCTGGATAAGTAAATAATTATTATGCATTAGTAAAATCTACTTTAATAGAAAATAATTACAATTTAATCACATGATAATATTAAAGTTATATTCTGAACTATTATTTTGGCAAACCGTTTCCAAATTGTAATTAAAGTGTCACCTATGTAACAATCATTTGCATAAACGAATGATCAAAACGCAAATAATTTAGGTACTCATTACTAAAAAGTATCCGTTATCACATGACCAGTTTTAATTTTTTTTTTTTTAGTAAAGAGTTTTAATTAGGTACTCAATAATAATGTGTAGTTGAATTTTGTAAACATTAAAAAAAAGCTAGTAAACAACTTCACCTTTCTCTAACTACAATATGGGACTAATTATTCTAAAATATCATAAAAAAAAAAAAAATAGAATATAAGAACACGCTTTAACTGCACTATAATAACAAACCGGGCACGTACCTGATAACTCCTGATAATCGCTTGGACAGCCAGATGGTCCTCTATGACCTTGTCACTGACAGCTCCTATTCCACCAGTCAGAGAGGGCTGCTGGAGGAACGACGAAATGGGCAACTCATTTTTACCGAGAGGTGCCAGAGAAGGCGGAGATTGGTAGCCCGCACCTCCCTGAGATGAGTTCCTGAAGAATGCATCCCAGGACTGGAAATGATTTATTGTCACAATTACTGGTTTATCTGTTCATGTTTTTACCTCGTGCAATAAATGAATCACAATCTCATACCATCACTGCATTTACTTGGGCAAGTAATTCATATGTTAATTTTTTCGCAACAATAATGTTGCTATTCAATTTCATTGTCGATTTCAATTTTCTTGAGAAATACAACTTTTTTTAAATGTGCAGAATAAATGTTTATTATTATTGAATTTGATTTTTAAATTGAATTGATTGAAGTTTAAAAATGATTGATTCATCAGTGATCCATTCAATTCCATCACCATTACACCGACTAAATTTGTGATACGTTCGAAAGTAGAAATCTAACTTCAAAATTAAATTATTAAATATCTAAAATAATACAATAAGACTAAAATGATGGTGTAAGAAGAAAAGTGTGTTACAAGATTCGAAGTAAATATTGAATATTATAACAATTAATGTATTCTGTTAAATAAATTAGAAGGTGTCAGGTGTGCTGAACGCGCTTTGCATGACTTCAATGACGCATGACTTGTATGGCATGTCATGTCGCTGGCTGACTGATGAACCAACAATAATACGAATCAATTAATCATTATTAAGGTCCAGATTAACCATCCGTTGTAGCCAGTAACTAAATAAATATAAAACATAAGTCGTTGTTGTTATTACCTAACGAAGTAACAATACAGAAGGCATCGTTTCAGTCTAATTTTAAGGTTAGGTATGTTGTTGAATTTCAGAGTTCAGAGCACGCCCCTAGCCTGTTAGTCCTGTCACCTGTCATTTTGCCATCAGTGAAGTAGAAGGATATGTCACATTACAATGATAGTTCGAGATCTTTACAAGAGATGGTATTGCAAATTTGGTACAAATTTTGAAATGTTTCGAATAAATTCTCTCAATGAATACAATTAAAATGTAGCACCAACGGTATGATAAATATATATTGTATTATAACATAACTTACGGCATGCACACTACTGGGATCTGCGAGCCAGGCATTATACATATCCTCCACATATTGGCTGGAACTGCCATTCAAGAATGGTTCTGCAGAAGCTGGCACATTGTAATACCTTGTAGATGTTGCGGCGAGTGTTGGTGAGGATTTCGACAATAGCCATGTAGCAAATTTTTGTCCTTCAAAGCCGGAAAGGCTTTTTATGAGCGTTCTTGCTCGATACATGTTTGATCTAAAACAATAAATTTAGTATGATTTTTTCCTATCAATGGTAGAGGATGTGTACTTTGATTATTACAAAACACAAAACCTAAAATAACCGGATATTTTTATCAACTTTTATTCTTTGAATCCTTTATTGCTGATTATTTCAAGCAATAAAAAATTCATCTCATCGTTATTGAATTACACATAATTATACGCAACATTAAGGAATAATGACGTAAATTTGGACTGATCATGCTCAAAATTCTAAGTTCAAATTTATTTTATTGATCAGAATAATAAACATTTATACGACCTGATAATCTCTTATCAATTTAAATATTTCTAGTCTGCTAAGAACATTTAAAACAGTGATTTGTCAATGTTTTGACGAGCAGATAATGCAAAAATTTGAAGAACCTTTCCCGCTTATATAATCAAAAATTACGAAAATAGGACCCGTAAATTACGCGACCCTGCCTCACGAGGATATGATTCATCATTTCGAAAATGTACTTTCCAGCTATTGCGTTAAATTTTACCTGGAAATATTAATCAATTTACGTACCTTAATAATTAATATAATATTGAAAGCTACTAAAATCCTTACGCCACCATCTGGCTCTACCTTTAAATGGGTTACGGTTCGGTTATACCACGACTAGGGAAGATTTCTTCCAAGATTTTACTGATCCAAGGAACGGGAGGGAACTAGGCTAAAAAAATTAAATGACACTGTCAATGTGACTTACGTATGATTTACAAATAGCAGCTGACATTGACGAAGACATAAATGATATTAACGAAGAGTGAAGTTTACTTCAAACTTCAAGATACCTATAGTACCACAGAATAGATAACTAAAAACTAGATTTGTAACATATCGATTTAATTTTAGTTCCTTAAACCACCGTCGGTACGCGAAAACCAAAATGACGTTTTTCTGCGAAATATTAAACACTTCAAAGTTATCGATAATAATTTTCATAATGACAAAATCGCTCATACGCATCTACTTATCCATCAATTACAAAAAAACTGCCTTAAGCCTTAACCAGACATAGATACTTTACAACTTAATAATAAACTTCTTACGCCGCGTCCTAGCTGCATCCGGGGACTGCGTTGCGTGCGTTGCGTGCGTGCGTTGCGGGGAACGATTAAAATAAAACACATGCAAAGCAATGGGAGTGTCCTCAGTAGACGCGTTTGCCCGCAAAGTCGTACGATAAAACGACACCGCAACGCACGCATTGTTTTAAATTGAAATATTTAGTTTTTTCATCTGTCAAAATCTTGCGATTTTTGCGGCGGGCAGGAAATTTTTTTAATTTCGATTGCCTTCGTGCCAAAGCGAAACATTTTGTGCAATAAGAGAAATCTATTTTACAAGAACAAGAGTCAAGGTACACTGGGAATGTGAAAATGTCTCGAATTTAGGTTTTTAAAGTAAGTATGAGGTCTATTAACTTCTATTGTAGACCTTTTTATATTTAACCTACCTGCTATTTATCTATCTATCAAATCTATACCTATTTCTATAGATTACTTGCGTCTTATTGTTTCTTTCTCTTAAGTAACATGTTTCTTTCTGTGATTTTCAAGTCTTTCAAGCTCCAACAACCTACTGGTTTCCAAATTAAAACGTATTTCATCTGAAGCTGCACCAGAAATAGTTGGATTGGAAACCATTTTCTCGCCCGCACCGCACGCATTCACTTAGGACACACTCAAAATTTCTCGTGCGAGTTTGCGTTGCGTGCGTTCCCCGCATCGCACGCAACGCATTACCCGGATGCAGCTAGGACACGGCGTTACACTTAATAATAAACTTATGCCCGTGTCATTTTCTTGAACTTTAGAGGACAAACTTAACAATGACCTGATTGATTTTTGACATAACAGATTTAATTAGGTTGTCCAAGATGCTGTCAAAATGGATTCAATATGGCCGCCTGTAGAACTGAACAGCGGTTATTGAAAGTGGTGTGGATTATTAAGATAACATTATTTGTTTATTTCTTTTTATACACTGTGTCTCTTGGATTTCTGGACATAGGGAATTCCCATGTTAAAATAAACTATTGGAAATATTGGCTCCCCTAATTATTTTACAGTAAAATGTCAAATGTAAAACTTCTTAAGGAAAAAAAGCTGCTTCTTATGCTATAATTGCATTTTCATTTGGTTCATCCGTTTTCGAGAAAATCAGGAAAAACTTAACGGTTTTTCGTAGTTTTTCAAGGTTGCTTTGCTTTTGACAGATAATGCTAAAAATTATTAATTATTGTCAATAACTAATTGTTTAAAAGTAATTCATTCATTATTAAAACTTTAAGTGGCAAAGTATTACTTTTTAAAGGAAAACTTGTTTATAAAAATGAATTATTGAAGAAAAACCATTGCACCAAAACACCATTGAAGAAAAAGTAAAATTTATTGACATTACTCTGGCAATTGCACTTAGAAATATAGTCCAATAAAGTCTAAAAAGTCATACGTATCGATTAAGAATACACATCCTTTTGATAGTTCGATGTATTTTGTTTCATGTACGTGTTTTTATAGTAACCGTCCAGTTTGTCTAAACACTCCATCCCGCATAAATAAGTATACGTCAACATTGGTTTTGAATGAGAATTAAATGCACAACACAGAGGATAGAATGTCATTACGTGAATAAATTTTATGTAGTTGTCAGTGGCTCTCAAACTGACGTAAGCGGTTCAATTCATTTTTTGAATGATTCCTTCAATAATTACGCTCGTTCACAACTTGACAATTAACTGTTTGACATTTTCTGGTGAAATTAAAAATATTAATTCGGACGGTTAGTAAGACGTCACATCTGACTTTTTAAAGTTAATCCTACTATATTAGAGATTTATTATTATGTTATTAGCATTATCTGTCAAAAGCAAAGCAACCTTGAAAAACTACGAAAAACCGTTCAGTTTTTCCTGGTTTTCTTAAAAACGGATGAACCAAATGAAAATCCAATTATAGCATAAGAAGCAGCTTTTTTTCCTTAAGAAGTTTTACATTTGACATTTTACTGTAAAATAATTAGGGGAGCCAATATTTACAATAGTTTATTTTAACATGGGAATTCCCTATGTCCAGAAATTCAAGAGACACAGTGTATACTTAAAAGTTGAAGCCTTTTAAAAGGTCATATACAATCTCTTATTCCCTATTAAATTGGTTTTGGGTTAAAAATGCCTACCGCCTGCTGTTGTGTTGTAATAAAGTGTGGAATCCGTGAGGATCGCGATCTTTTGAATTTTTATAAAATATCAACAGAACTGAAAAGAATTATTTTGAACATCGCAAAGATCTCGATGAACTTTCTAAAAAAGACGTGTGAAATGGCTTCAAGCAATTAGAAGATCTGATTTATCAGAAACAACCTAATATGCCAGGGTTTGCAGCAAACATTTTTTGTCTGGTAAGCTGATACTGATACGCATTTATGTAATAATATGTACCTACCTACCTACCTACCTAATCGGATATTTTTTCCTGTAGATGTAAATGCAATGTTATAACGATAATAAAATAATACTCTGTTCACTTCAAATTCTTGATTTCCATATTTAAATTTTAGGAAAACCATCAGCATTAGTTGATGAAAATTGAAAACGATCCTGACAGGTTTCCTTCTTTGGCCATGGGATATAACAACTCAGATGTTGCTTTAAAAAGGGCTAAATATGATCTGCTCAGAAAGAATACAATACAGAGTTGAGAAAAGAAGAAAAAGTTCAAAATGAGAATATTTCGGAGGTACTTAATTTGTGATATTTTTTGAGTTTATTTATTTATTAATTTCGTTAACTTGAGAGTTTTTATGTACTTAGGTGACAAAATCATGGAGAGTCCTCCAGTAGTGTTGTCGCCAATCTGCAAGATGATGCTGCTGGCAGTGATAGATTCAAACCATCTCTGTTCTGTACAGGAGATGACATAACACAAATGTTACCTACTGTCTTCTAGTGGCCTAGATATTCAGGGTTGGTGCCCTTTTCTTTTTACCAAAGTTTACAGTATTCTTATGCGTTCATTCAATTTTGAATACTTTCACCGTTTTTTAAATTGGCTTTCTGAATTTTTTAGTGACACGATCATATTAGTACTATAGTATTATTAAAGTTACCTACTGTAAAAATTTCAGTCTCCAATAAATTAATATATAAAATAATAATTGTGTTTTTATAAAACTGTAATTTTATTGACAAATTTGTAATGAGCACCAGCTTACGTTACAATAAAGTATATTATGTTCTTTATAATAAATAAAATGTATGTTTCTGAAGTTGTTGATTTTTCCTACAATTGATATGTTATCCCCATGCTGAAGCTAGGTATTATGAAGTTTCACAAACTCAAAATAATTCTTAAAAACATTTATCAAGATTATAATAAAGGTTTAAAAACACAAGTATAAAATATATACCTATAAAATTTATAATAGTACATTATAAAATTAGTTAATAATGTAAGGGATTATGGTAGGAGTGATAATGGTGATTGACCTTCAATGGCAGGAATTTCGTCAACAGAATAAGACGGCTTTTCTACATTGGATTTTTTATTTAATTCCATTTCACTAAGTCGAACACTTGGAACTTCTGATATTTTTGTAACGTTCCATGCTGCCGCAGCATCTGTACACGATGAGATGGTTTTTGTTCTGTGATTATGCTCCACTGTGAACAGCAAAGCAGCAACATGACTACAAACTTCAGAGAGCCCAGCCATGCAGGTGCAATGGCCACAATTTATGATAAATTGTCTTCACAGATAATTCAAGCAAGCAAAAAGGCGGTTTGTTCATTCGTTGAGAATGCTTTACCCTAAACAAAAAACAATACATTAATAAAAACAAGTTAATGATCAAGATATTTTATTGCTATGGGTCATAGGATATAGTATTTTCATTTTACCTTTCCAATGAAGATCACACATGATTAGCAATTTGCTTCAATCCCATTAAATGCAAAAGCCTGCACTTGTAGCCGCTTAAACTTTTATAAGCCTTCGTTTTCTTTTGTATAAAAACTGTGTGGCTCAACACTAAATACGACACGATGTCTGGTGCAGAAACAGGTGGTCCAGGATCCTCTGGAGTTAAGAAAAATGGATCAACGCCGTTCAAGATCCTAATTTTTTCTTTATAGCGAACCAATAATGCTTTCTGAACGACACACTTACTCTAACGGTATGGTGAAGACAGAGACATCGATGTTTCAATGGTTATTTCCATCTCATCAGTCTGTCACATCACCACCACTAGAGAATAAGTGTGCCGAACAGAAAGAAAATCAAAAGCTTTAAGCAAAATGATTTGTCGGAAACATAGTGACTTGCATGGCAAATGCCATCTGATGACTGAAAAGTACAACTTTCAATGTGTCAATCAGAGATTCTCCCAGAGAAATCTGCAATTTTTCACTACCAACGCTGATGACAGTTCACTGAAAAACCAATTACCTTGCGAATCTCAGTAAACCAATCAGAGATGGAGCTAGCCACAAAGCTGTGTTCCTAGAAAGGAAGTAGTTTCTATGAAACAAATTGAATAATAATAAATTATTATATCAATTACAGCAATCCGATTGTTGAAAAACAATAATGCTTTCTGAACGACACACTTACTCTAACGGTATGGTGAAGACAGAGACATCGATGTTTCAATGGTTATTTCCATCTCATCAGTCTGTCACATCACCACCACTAGAGAAGTGTGCCGAACAGAAAGAAAATCAAAAGCTTTAAGCAAAATGATTTGTCGGAAACATAGTGACTTGCATGGCAAATGCCATCTGATGACTGAAAAGTACAACTTTCAATGTTAGAGTAAGTGTGTCGTTCAGAAAGCATTATTGTTTTTCAACAATCGGATTGCTGTAATTGATATAATAATTTATTATTATTCAATTTGTTTCATAGAAACTACTTCCTTTCTAGGAACACAGCTTTGTGGCTAGCTCCATCTCTGATTGGTTTACTGAGATTCGCAAGGTAATTGGTTTTTCAGTGAACTGTCAGCGTTGGTAGTGAAAAATTGCAGATTTCTCTGGGAGAATCTCTGATTGACACATTGAAAGTTGTACTTTTCAGTCATCAGATGGCATTTGCCATGCAAGTCACTATGTTTCCGACAAATCATTTTGCTAAAGCTTTTGATTTTCTTTCTGTTCGGCACACTTCTCTAGTGGTGGTGATGTGACAGACTGATGAGATGGAAATAACCATTGAAACATCGATGTCTCTGTCTTCACCATACCGTTAGAGTAAGTGTGTCGTTCAGAAAGCATTATTGTTTTTCAACAATCGGATTGCTGTAATTGATATAATAATTTATTATTATTCAATTTGTTTCATAGAAACTACTTCCTTTCTAGGAACACAGCTTTGTGGCTAGCTCCATCTCTGATTGGTTTACTGAGATTCGCAAGGTAATTGGTTTTTCAGTGAACTGTCAGCGTTGGTAGTGAAAAATTGCAGATTTCTCTGGGAGAATCTCTGATTGACACATTGAAAGTTGTACTTTTCAGTCATCAGATGGCATTTGCCATGCAAGTCACTATGTTTCCGACAAATCATTTTGCTTAAAGCTTTTGATTTTCTTTCTGTTCGGCACACTTCTCTAGTGGTGGTGATGTGACAGACTGATGAGATGGAAATAACCATTGAAACATCGATGTCTCTGTCTTCACCATACCGTTAGAGCACAGACTATCATACCTTAAAAGATCGCCGACTCAATGTAAATCTTTGAAATATTTTGGATACAAACTTGAGCGCCCCCTGCCCGCGAGGTGCCCTAACTAAAAAGCATTTAGGGCGGTGGTGGGGGTATAGCGGTTGGCGGGATATTTAAATTTAAATTATATCTATGAGTTCTGGCTATTTGGAAGTCCACATAATAATAAATTAATTAATACAATTTTCAATAATAACGTCAGCGCATATGCGTTACTATTGAAACGTGCATTAATATTATTTGTGCATGGTTAAATGAAAAGAACAGGTACGTTTATTATTAACTTTTATTAATTAGTTTTTATAATTAAAAAGGCAACCAATTGTATAAGTTAAAAAGTATTATAAGTATCTCATAGGTATAAAAAAAATATCTTGAAAGATTTTTAAAACTATGTAACAAATATTCCTGTTAACATAATACATCCAATTTTCAAATTTATTAGTTTTTATATCAAAATACCTACATATACTTGATACCTCAAAAAAATAGTATCATTTTTTATTACCTCCAAACAGATGAAAACATGGGGCATTGCTGATGAAGTATAATCCGTTGGAATTTGGAAAATTAAACTTTAAGGGTACAATAATAGTAATACTTACTAAGTTCCTATTTACGTAAACTTCATAAACTTAAGAAAATTGGTGCCGAATTAATAAGCTGAAATGATCAATCATAAATCGACTAAGTTGAAATACAATATTCACTACCCGCATTACTTTGATTGAAGTAGTTAAAATTCGTTTTTTTTTTACGTTTAATGAAACATAAAAACTCCGGCAGCTCCCGTATTTCTTCTTGAAGTCCACCAGTTCACCATAATAATATGGAAACTTTTCTGTCATTCAGTGAACACGTTCATGTTCAGGGGACCCTTTCACTGCTAATGTGGAACCTGTGAAAGAAATTCTATATTCAAACAAACGTATAACATACCTAAATGATTAAAAGATAGTTATAAATGTGCTTTACTCATATCAATTATTCTTCCTTACCAGATTAAATTACTGCTGCCTTTCAGTGATATTTTCTGGACTTATTTAAGCACTGCAAATCACCCAAATAACATGCAAATTGTAAAATAAATGGTGAACACGACGCAAATTGAAATTTGTTTGTATTTATTTTATTAGTTGTCAAATAGTTTCCAAGGAAAAGAAAGCGATCTCCGATTGATCACGATGC
Source organism: Malachius bipustulatus (assembly GCA_910589415.1). Classification (NCBI taxonomy): domain Eukaryota; kingdom Metazoa; phylum Arthropoda; class Insecta; order Coleoptera; family Melyridae; genus Malachius; species Malachius bipustulatus. The sequence continues at coordinate 24,045,630 of OU342631.1, read as the reverse complement.
CTCTAACGGGTAAGAACGAAATTCAAGTTCTCTTGACGGCAGCGCCCCCTGCCCCTGAGGTGCCGCAACTAAATTCAATGTTCAAGGTCATATATCTGAGTTGGAGGGCCCTGCGTTAGAGTAAGTGTGTCGTTCAGAAAGCATTATTGTTTTTCAACAATCGGATTGCTGTAATTGATATAAATTTATTATTATTCAATTTGTTTTATAGCGAACCATAATGTCGGAAGCACCACTTTCTAAAGATAACAGGTAATCATACTTTTCTTAGTAACATCACTGTTATTGTAACTGACAAGCACACACACTTTAATAACAGTAAACTTAAGATACAGCTCGATGTTCGAATTGATTATTTCGAAATGTTATAAATAAAATAAAACTTCTCTAATTGCCGCGTGCTGACTGTTCTGGTTCGATGATTTGCGTTTGTGTTTCTACAGGCCGCCATTTTGACAGTTAAAAGGTCACGTGTTCTGGACAACCTAATAGGCTATTATTTGACAATTTTTATAATTGTTTTAAAATTTCAAGTAGGTATAATAATATAAATAATTAATGCAAAAAATTTCAAGTTAACAGCAAATTATTTTGATTCACAAAAAATAGAAAAATTCAAGTGTAATACCAATTACTTATTTATTGTCATGGATTTTTTTAGAATTGTAATTTTTAATTCATGTATTGAATCGGTTAAAAACGATGAACCAACAGATGCCATGTTAATTATAGAAGATTTTGCATGCAGCTGTGTTCTGACTATACTATTGAGTACATGTAAGTACGAATCTTATAAATCAAATTTTAAATTATCCAGACATACTTTATAATACGGCCTATATCCTATACTTACTTACCTACTAAATGCTTGAGAAGGATTTAGGGCCACAACCCACAACGCACGACGCCACAACCACAGCTAAAGCTTTGAAAAAGACCACACGCGCGGTATAACGTTTCGTGGACTTCACCACGGCCGCTAGATATACAGGTGTCCGAGAAACTGTGGGAAATCTCTAGGAATCAGATAGAACTTAAAAAAAAAGATGACAAGTTCCCATAATTTTTTTCCTAGCGGCCCTCCCTACGGAGATACAGCCTCCTAAAGGACGCCACTGGGAATCATTTTTTCTTTAATAACTTTTAAACTACTTGATTAAATTTAATGAAAATTTAAAATATTAGACAGTAGTAAGGACCTCTTAAAATACTGCCCCTAAAACATAAATTATAGCTTGTTTAGTTTACCAGGGGCGGACTATAGGTTGTACCATTTTAAAGCTCACATTTTTAACAACCTGGATGTATGATAAGGAGTTATAAAAAAAACCAAATTTGGATACCTTGAACATTAAGCTACAGAAAAGGTACTCTTGTTCGATAAAATAAACCGTTTTCGAGAAAAAATAAATAAAATAATTATTAATGTTTCATTTCTATTACATTGTACTAGAACTACGATTGTTGAACCCATTTATGAAATTTTTTATTGATTATGAAATAAAACATTAATTCTTTTATTATTTTTTTTTCTCGAAAACGGTTCATTTTATCGACAAAGGAACAAGAGTACCTTTTCTGTAGCTTAATGTTCAAGTTATCCAATATTTTTTTTTAACTCCTAACGTTTTATTTTTGTAACTCCTTGTTAATAAGTCCGCCCCTAGTAAACTGAACAAGCTAATTTATGTTTTAGGGGCAGTATTTTAAGAGGTCTTTACTACTGTTTAATATATCAAATTTTCATTAAATTTAATCCAGTAGTTTAAAAGTTATTCAAGAAAAATTGATTTCCAGTGGCGTCCTTTAGGAGGCCGTAAATGATCTGATAAAATATTATTTACCTACATATAGTCGTTTTATCGTGACAGACAAAGAGGTCCTTTTTCGAATATTTCTTCATGTTCTTCAATTGCGCGTCTTATAAACTCAGAAAAAAATATTGATTTAAAAAATCAACTTTGAAGGCTTATAACTTTTTTATTTGTTTTATTGAGTTTTCGAAAAAAAATTATAGATACTTTTGACAAGATTTTATCAAGTAGAATCACCCCCTTATTAATTTTTTGCGCATAATTTCCGGACAACCTGTATAGGGACAACTCCCTTTGAATTGGATGAAGTATGAAATTCCCCTCTGTTTTAACTCTAATAACTTGTCGGAGTTGACCTTTTATTAGATTTATTTTCCGAAAATTATCGCTAGATCATTTACATAAGTTTTTACGTACGTGTTTTATGTACGTGCTAAAAGTAGGGTTGTCAGGGATGGAGCCATCCATCAGTTTTTTGGGGCGTATTGTACTTATAATGTTTTTTATCGCTCAAGCCCAAGTTTGGTATATAGTAGAGTTGTCCTGCTTGCTTAGACCCGAAAATTTTGTTCTCGAAACGGATACATTTTGCGAATTTTGTGCGTAGGTACTTTTGTAAACACACGTTTGTGGTATCAGTATTAGGCATGCAGTTACAGTTTGAATAATTTTTCTATCTATTCCTCGGTCTTGTGAGAAGAAAAGAAAAAGAAATGTGTAAAAAGGTTGTTTAAAATAAGAAATAATCAGATACTTTCTTGTAATGCTCGTGTAACCTGCAAGTAACCCCCCGCACCACCGCTGTCATGCAGGAATGAGAATTAACTAAAAAGTCACTACATTGAAGAGAGATAGCCTGCTCTTTGTCAGATCGCTACCGGTTGGAAAGAGAGGAAAGATTAGCTTCCACACTCTTTATTCTTTATCATAATTTTATATCAAGCAGGTAAATCAGATTAGTGTAAACTATAGGTGTAGAGATATCCATACATTTTGCGCAAAAACTGCAATAGCGTCAAAAGCGAATATTTTACATTCAATTATGAAACATCCTGTGTAAAATGAATTAATTTTAAAGAACAAGTATTTACGTATTTCAGTACACATAAATATTTCGTTATTTTTCTAGTGTTTGGACTCATATTTCCGAAACTTAGCGCAAGAAGATGTTGGTCAAATCACCCACATCCCCATGAATGAAAAGGATATTTTGTTTTGAGTCTTTGGTGAATAAATTATGAGAAAAATGTATAAATACAAAAATATTCAAATTTAATACATTAATAATTAAACTGTAGAAAAAAAAAAGGAAAAAATAATTAATTCCTCCGAACCATACATGCAAATCAACACGAGTCTGTATAGACAGAGACTACAGTATCGTTTCGTATCTTTACATTAATGCTCGTCAGTCTTCCATAGGTACCAGAAATCGTGTGAGACATGTGCCGATTGAAGAAATTGATTTAGTTTGAGCATGAGCCAGGAAGAAAACCTATTGACATAATAATTATACGGATACACGAAAAAATGAGAGTTATTGCTGTTTAAGAAAATATTTGTATCATTAAAATTGAAACCAGTAAAAGCCTTTTCTACAGAAACGTTATTTATAGCCGATGTTTCATTTATCAGTATAGAAAATTCAAGTGAAGATTCCCGGATAATTTTAATGTGTTTCATAGAAAATAAAATTTGAAACCCTCTCCAAAAGTGGTTGAAGCCCCTTATTTCCGAAACTTATTAGCGCAAGAAGATGTTGGTCAAATCACCCACATCCCCATGAATGAAAAGGATATTTTGTTGTGAGTCTTTGCGGGTGAATAAATTATGAGAAAAATGTATAAATACAAAAATATTCAAATTTAATACATTAATAATAATTAAACTGTAGAAAAAAAGGAAAAATTAATTAATTCCTCCGAACCATACATGCTAATCAACACGAGTCTGTAGACAAAGACTACATAACCGCGTTTCGTCTTTACTTACATTAATGCTCGTCAGTCTTTCATATCAGAAACCTTCACATCATACCAGTCATATCATACAAATCATACCAGTTAAAAATTCAGATCTATCGATTTTTTCTGCAACGAGATTTGAGAAAAAAAAGAAACTTTGACAATCAAATTTTATTCATACCGCTTTTCTGCAAGGGAGTGAACTAACCAACACTTCTTGGAGTTTCTTACAAGAACTTTTTTTTGTAAAGACAGTGTAAAAACAAATGTGCTTAATATTTTTTTAATTTGATATTTTTTTAATAACGAACTCAAAAACATCTCAAAATTTACTAGAAAAATTATTTTGAGAGGTAGGTACTAAAGAAATGGCAAAAATATTATTTTTCAATCTGGGCCATTTGGTGTGGAATGCCCTAAATATATCTATATGTGCTAAATGGCTTAGTTTTGAAAATACCTACAGGGTGTTTTATAAAATATTGTTTTCTTTAATTTATTGAATACCTTCATTAAAAGAAATAAGTTAAAAGTTAATTTTAAATCTCATTTAAAGGGGTTTGTAACTTCTGTAAAGAGGCTTGAAAAAGATTTTTTTTATAAAAAACTCCCCCATAACGAGATGCAAATTTTTATTAAGGGCCTCCGTCTATCGTAACGGAATCGTCCGGTGCGTGGCTTAATTAATGATGTGAATTTATAATTTCTTGATGAAGCTTAGGTAATACAAATGAGCTCTTTAATTTTTAATTAAACAAGTAATATCTGTTAACCCCCGCTGAAATAAATTTATAAAATTCTCCATCTAAAAATTCGCTAAACTCGAGTATTTTTAAATGTAACGAAAATTTTCTTTCTGTCTGACTGATTCTTCGACGTTATAAAACAAAGATAAAAATCCTGGTGCTAAATGCTTTGCCAAACAGCTGTTCTTTAAACATAATGCAACAATAATACCGCCTAAATATAAATTCTCGCGTCCCAGAATCCTCCCCCACTACTAAATTGTAACGGATTCTTTAAAATATCACAGTATTTTGTTAAAACTTCCAGTGGTATAATAAAGAAAAAATGCCCTACCAACGACCCTCCTTCTGGACATGGAAAACCGAAAGAACTAATAATAAAAAGGTAAGTGTACCAGCCCCCTAAGCTTTCTCAGCATTTTCATCTATAATATTGATAAAGTATTGCTTATGCTTATTGTTTCACATCTACTATGTGAAGGTGACTATTTTATGCTTTTGGAACATTGTCAAATTCGTCGGTCGATGAAGCAGAAAGCAGAACACGTTACTCAGTATTAGCGATAAATTATTGCAATTTTGCCAATTGAACATCGCATATTGAATTGGAAGGGCAAGTTAACGCATATTACTGACCGTTACGTCAATATTTATGATGAAACGTCGTTGTATAGCTTTTCTTAGAATAATAATAATTGTTGATTGGAAGCCAATCATAGATTTAGAAAATTCTGCTATTTTGCAAGAAAATTAATATCAATTTAACTGTGACGTTTTTTTTTTGTTTATTAAAAAAATTACAATTTTTGAGGGAATAATGCATATAACATCTAATAACTCTTTGCAAAATTTGATCTCGGATACTATTATTGTGGAATTGAAGATAGTTATACATTAATCATTCAATTTAAGTCGTAAGGTGTAATTGGAGGAAATGAAGAGGCATTAAATGATATCCTTATTTTTTGGGGGAGTTACAGACTCGCCGCGGTTAATATTAATTAGACAAAAGTTGCGTTTTTTTAGGGCAAACTAATATTAATAAAATCTCGATTAATAAAATTATCTCGATTAATAAAATCAAAATTTCTTGTAGGTGGGGAAAAAGGTTTAAAGTTGTTTCAGGATAAATCAGAAACCACCTGCAGATATTCAAGTTTTTTTCAAATTGCTCTCCTAATTTTATTTATTTTTTCTAATTTAGTGGACCTCGTAAAGCTATCTCTAATGATTAGGTACGTATAGCTACCGAAATTGTACCGCCGCTTATCTTTCTGGGAAACCCTGTATTGTAGATACGCAGGAATTTTGCTCATTTTCTTCACTCGTTCATAAGTTCTATAAATTCATAAGTAACTGTTACTGTAAGTTCAAAGAGCGTCGTGAAGCCTAAAAAACTCATGATCTCCGCCAATGAATTAACGTCATCATCAGTAATTTTAGTACAAAACTTTTTGTTCCGTAAAACCATAACGTCATTCATATCAAATTTCATCAAAATCAGTTCAGCGTTACCTTTTATAATCAAATAACAATTTCAAAATTGATACTTTGGCCTCTTCTAGCGGCCAAACCAAGCAACCCTGGACAAAGATAAGTTGCCTCAAATCGACTTTCAGGGACACCTGTATAAACAAAACAAATTATGGTTTTTTTCTTTACAAAAATAACGGAATACCGTCGTTGCCATCACACGCGGAATAGCTCCTAGATCCTAACTGTACAGTTTTCCACTCGAGTTTACCATTTTCTTATTTTTTTATTACCATTTTAGTGCAAAAAATTCAATTTTTTGTTTTTTATTTATAAAAAAATAAGAAAAACTGAAAGGGCAATGTAATGGTCCCAATGGACGAGATAATAAGAAAAAACGAGAGCTGAAACAACCCGATCATTATCAACGAAGAAAACAAATAAAATGCGATTTTTCAAAATAAGTGCTGAAAAAGAGGGAAAAATTGCGCACAAGCATGAGCTAAAGCGGCCAAGTGCGGAAGAGTGGTCGTAGATTGAGCGAAGCACAGCATGAGAGGGAATCACTCTCACGCGCTCGGCCGTTTTCGCTCATGTTTGCGCGCAATATTTACCTATTTTTCAGCACTTAAATCGAAAACGTACACTGACACGTTTTGTAGCTGAACAGTTGTATTCAACCGGACGACCTCGTAAGAGCATCCAGCCTCGCTACAAAATATGGTATGAAGAACTTATCCTGATTGCAATTACGCGAAAACTAATTATGCGACAGCGTCTAGGTTTTGCACACGGGAAGTACCCAATAATATCGACAATCTCGCAAAGAGCATGCGCTACTACAACTCAAAAAAATGTCCACAGCAAATTTTTGAAAAAAACGCATTTTTTTGTTTTCTCCTTTAATAATGAACCGATCGGGTTGTTTCAGGTCTCATTTTCTTCTTATTTCATTGATCTACAATTCGTCCTTTGGGACCATTTAGATTGCTGCATCAGTTTTACTTTTATAAACAAAAAAAACAAAAAATGAAATTTTTTGAACCAAAGTGTTAATAAAAAAAAAGAAAATGGTAAACTTGAGTAGAAAACCGTACATTTAGGCTCTGGGGGCTATTCTGCTGTTGCTTGGCTTACTACCGAATTTCAAGTTTATTTTAGCTATTTTGAACAAAGCAATTTTTTGTCTAATTTAATTAACCGAGTATGTAATTCTGCAAGTATCGACGACACTAATATATGACTCATCCTGTATGTATGTCTGTACAAAATCTGGCAGTTTTAGCTTCGATGATTTCGCGAAAAACATATTAAAAATGTTTGCGTTATCGTAAAACATTCTTCGGCATATTTTATGGCTTTGCGATGTTAAAATTAAAATGATCCAGTGAAATTATAAACAAGTGGCACCAGCACCAGCAGACAGTGCAACCTAAATTCATTTCTGTTTTGGCACACCGTGTTGATCTTGCACCATTTTAATTGGGGCTAGATATTATTGGAGTATCAAGAATCGCAGCTATGTCCCTATTGATTACCCCCGATTCTCGATTTCCATTTGAAGACATTATTCGATTTTTTTGGATAAGAAAAAAACTTAAGTACCTACCTACAATTTTTATATAATTTGGTTTTGGTAGATCAATAATATACCTCTATACACAATTTTGAAACCAAAATCTACTACTAATAGGTATACATAACATACCTATACCTACTATATAAATAAGAGGTGTAATAAGACATATTATACTTGGGTGATTCGTGATCTAAATTTAACGTTAAATAAAACATGAATCAAATCCAGAATTACACATTACACAACTACCTACCTACCTGATATAAACTCCTACGAACAAGTTTCATCAATGAAAAAAAAAACGAGGACAAATCTACACGATGGCAACTGAAATTGAAATTCAATAAAATATTTGTATTAGAATTGTTTATTAGGCAACAATAACATTATAAAAGTGATGTTTCTACAAACGATCATTATATGAGGGTAGTTTAGTACATATTACATATAGCAAGCGCTGTAAGTGCCAATACACATATGAGCGTGTAATTCCGCGAGTGCGTAATCGTCTTAGTTTTATCGCAGCTCGAGCTGCTGTTATTTTATTTAACTACTCCCCTGATTATGAAAAAAAAAAACAATCGAGGATGAATATACGCGTTTTAATAAAGCGTCTACCTTACATAAAAAAAGATAAATAATAAATTTTATGGTAAATTTATTTGGTTTATTTATCTAGACAATATCAAAGTAGACTAGAGCGATTAGGTTCACTTTAATAATTGGTTGGATCCAAATTTGATAATTTTTGGACATCCTCAATTTCGTGCTCGAGATGCATACAACATTTTTTAGACTGCTTAGTTGAAATTATCGAAAAAATTATAAAAATGACGCAATGATGCTTTTTATTTAGTGCGAAGTTGCTTGTTTTCTTTGTTGCTAGGAAAACAAAAATAAGATTCTTATTACCATGCGCGAAATACTTTTCGCTCTAGGTTGCGAAATACTTCGCGCACGCTGCCGAGTAGACAATAATAATTTTTTCCATTTTTTATTCGGATATTCATGAGAAAATGTCAACATTATTGTTTGATGGTTGTCTAAAAAATAAGTTTTTGCTTTGATTTAATTCAAATAAAGTAAATGAGAAAATACATATTTTGAGAATAAGACAAAAATAATGTTTGTCGAGTAAATATCATACTCAATTATTTTATCCATAATACCCATTAGCCCATTATCTCTATTCATAAAGAGTGCTGTAATAACAAAATACAGCATAGCTGAAATCATAAAATGATTCGGGGCTGTTTGCCATCGTCCTTTTGAGACTTGCTCCGAACGTTTCGTCTATAACTACGGTAGACATCATCAGCTGCAGGCTCACTGACATTTATAGAGCGCTCTTATTTATATGATGGTCCTATACAGGGTGGTCACTTTCAACTGGCTCACCATTGGGATCTCCTAAACCATAAGAGATACAGGGTTGCTTAAATTAGATAAAAGTTGCCCAATTTTATGCTCATTCAGAATCTGAAAAAAATTCGTATAATTTCAATCGTTGTTGAAATATCCTGAAAGAACTGAAAAATTGAGATTTCTTATTTTAGCCTTATCTTTTTTGTTATTGGGAAATGATGAATTATTTTTGTAGGCTTACATAAGTCGTCAAAAGCTATAATCCGTTTGACATTACAAAAATTTTCAAAGCCAACTAGATCCCAAAGTTTTCATAGCCATCTTTTGTTTTTCTATGTCATTCGGTATGAAAAAAATAATAGAGACCAAAAACTAATAAACTTCGAAAAAAAAACAATCCAAAATTTTTATTCTTCTTTTTTCGAAGAAAAACAAAAAAAATTCGCTGAAATACGTCAATATGAAGTTATACTGCTGGCTTTATGGTTTTTTAATTTCTCTATGATATTCGGTCTAAAAAGTTTTCTTTTTTTAAGGAAAAAGAAGAATAAAAATTTTTGAAATTTATTTTTTGAAGTTTATTAGTTTTTGGTTTCTGTTATTTTTTCATATCGAATGACATAGAAAAACAATACGGCGGCCATACAAAAAACGAAAGTTGGCTATGAAAACTCTGAGATCTAGTCGGCTTTGAAAATTCTTGTAATGTCAAATGGATAGCTTTTGACGACTTATGTAAGCCTACAAAAAATAATTCATTATTTCCCAATAATAAAAAAGATACGGCTAAAATAAGAAATCTCAATTTTTCAGTTTTTTCAGGATATTTCAGCAACGGCTTAAGTTGTCCCAAATTTTGTTTCAGATTCTTATTAAGTATCAAATTGTGCAACTTTTCTCTACTTTAACCGATCCTGTATCTCTTATGGTTTAGGAGATCCCCATGGTGAGCCAGTTGAAAGTGACCATGGCATCATACCTCTTCCGCTATAATAGCTTTCTCCACTATGCTGCGAAATTCGGGATTGGCTTAGAACTGGATCCCAAATCCTTTCCAGATTCAATACTTTTTTTTTAAAGGAGGAAACTTCGGTCTTCACTATGTAGGTAAGACAAAGTCGCTCCACTCCGGTAATTATGGGTTTGAGCAGATTCAATACTTCTACATTCCTGTTGAAATTATTCCGATGTTTATAAATTTCAATTGGCTCACAATGTAAAATGGTGTAATAATAGTATGAGGTGGACAGGATTCAAGTCATTTCCTAAATAAGGCTAGATCATCTTAGATCTCAGATCATCATAGAAAAGCGTGCTTCGCGACAGCTGACTTGACTGCTTGGCCCAGGCAACAGTTTCTCTTGTGACTCTTGTGTTCGGTCAAGTCTTGTGTTATGTCACAGAATATGTCCTGGGATGTAACGCTGCCATGACTTCTTAAAAGGTATATAGTCTTTCCCCTGCAGAGCATGATTAAGGTGGGTGAGCTCGTCTTTTAGAGGTGTCGGGTCTGAGAAATGACCGATTCACCATCCACCAATTTTTGTGTGAACCGATCTAAATGCATTGGTTTTTGGTAGATCCTGTTCTCCAGTTTCATTTTTGCATTCCTTTTAACGTGAAATACCATAAGAAATTATATTTTTTTGTCCTTTTTTATTAACATCGTGCATTGCATGTTGAGGTAAGTATAGGTAATGTTGATGTGGTGAAGAAATTCTTCCATGGCCATTTCTCCATGTTTCCAGATGAAGAAGGTGCCCTAAAAAAATTCCATACAGAAGCTATGAAATGGGGCTCGGAAACTGGCCATAGCAACTCCAGCCAGTTCTTAATTGAAAACACGAGTTCACTGAAAAAAGGTTGTGATGAGCACAGTAAAGGATTAGAAAGTTGGCACTGGAATCAAAAAATACCCTTCTCTATGGTGGTCGGACTCTTCGATCTCATCTCGCTCATACCCATCAATAAGCCCAATTCCTTTATTGGCATTTTCGTCAACTCTTCCGCTTGTTTAGCGTTTGTGTATTCCATGTTCCAACAGCATAAACGTCAGTTTTTGTGTTGTTATTGCTTTCTTTGCGATTTTCGCGCAAGTTTACGATCTGGTAAGTCTTCTCTATTGTTTCCTCTTTTTTTTTCGTGACGTTTCTTTTCGTATTGGATCTTGGTCTCCATTGCACATGAACAGTAAGTTTCTCTCCTGTAATTTCACCACCATATTGCTTCATTGAGTATTAATCGACCTTTGGGACGATTTTTCATTCCCAGTACAAGAGAAGGTGCACTTTCTCTTGATAACTTTCCACACGAAACGGTTTCGAGCAGGGTGCATCGAATGCAAGATTATCGTCACTCTTTCTCGATGGCGAGGTCGACTTTTCTTCATCACCCCTAAAAAATTAATGTAATGATGCGACTATTAAAAAATCTACACTCTGGGGATAGAATTCGTCTATCTGCAGTATTTTTGTCAAGAAATGTAAGGAACTTTTTTGGTTTTCCTTAAGGTGGATCGAGGCCAGATTGGTGTGAGCTTTGATTAGTGTTTATGTTCATTTATCTAGGCAAATGTAATACCTGCTACAACATTTTCTATTAACGTTGGTTTAACTACAGGAAAAATTTGGCAACAAAGATGAATAAAGTGGCCAACAAATTTATTGTTTTTGTTAAAATAATCTGCAATTCGCATCAAATAGAATTATTTTTATCATGCTTCTCACCTCAGCTTACCTAAAATTAATAATAAGGTAGGTATTTAAGAAATATTAAAGTAGGTATGAATAAAAATAATTGCAGATTCTTCAGCTTAATAAATAAATAAAGTCATAAAATTTTTAAATTCCTGGAAATAGAGCAATAGGAAACATAAGTTTTCAATTTCCTTCTCGATGGTAATATGAATGTAAAATAAAGTTTATTTCTACTCAACATTGGTGGCATATTTAAGGCGCATTAGCTTCTGGAAATAATCTATTTTTGCCGATCTTCTGAAACTGAAAGACCAAGCAAGCAGCCATCACTCCCTCTCTCTCCACCTCACTTTCAAGTCCGAGCAGTGTTGTAATTATTATTATTATTAATTGAAAAGCTTATTACAAGCGTTTGATACCTGTTGCCTGTTTGATTTTTGTTTCGCCATCACTCTGCCAGCCGAGGTTTTGATGTTTGAGCACTTTGCGCCTAATTATAGTACCATTCGGGCTGCTTTATTTTTAAGAAGGTCAAACAACAAATCTTTTCGCTTACGGCCTATGATACTTGGTCGGTAGTGCTGTGTTGTGTTGGTTCGTGGGTTGTTGGAAAGCATAAATAAATGGGAAAACCACACGAAATCGTAGTTAATCTGAGGAGAGACTCACCCGGTATATCTTGGGGGTTTAGTCTTGTGGGAGGCTCGGATGTTAAAACGCCACTCATCGTTACAAGAGTAAGTGCCTGTTTTCATCTGCTTCGAATCAAAAAATTACAGGAATGCGATTTATCAAACCATAATAAGGAAGTCATTATTATGGTTATTGAAGAATATAAACAGACAAGAGACAAGTTAAAATAATATTAAAGAATGTATTCATTATTTTTGATCGATAGCGTGAAAGTCCTGTCAAGCTATTTATAAAAACTGTAAACTTTTCACAATAAATTTTATGAATTGTTCACGTCAGTTGGTACTGGTGCTGGAATGAAAAATTTTGGCAAAGCATGTTTTGTAGTTATGATTTTCATAGAGTTTATGAAACATTTAATATTTATAAATTAACAAAACGATCTGAATTAGCCAAGACACAAGTTTATATCAATCAAATTAAAATAAAAGCTGTAATACTATTTTCACTTTTATCCTTCTGGTCGACACTCTGTACAATCTACAATCTGTAGGTACAATCTACATGAATACCTAAAATAAGAGATTATTTTTTTAATGATAAAAAAGTCATAAGCAATCTGACTGCACTTGAATTTATTTTAATAAAACTGATCCCTTCGGAACTACGCTGCCTCAAAATTAAAAATTATTTATAAAATAAAAATTTCACATTTTAATCAAAATTTCAATACAATACCAAACTTCAGGATATTATTCCTTAGCCAATTTTTAGATAAAAAAGGTCTTATAAAAATAGGACTAAATAGCTAACTGTTGGTGTTAAATTTTAAGAAATTTTTTTTATGACTTTGATACCAACCTGGATTTTTGAAAGATCTAATGGGTAACATAAAGGCTCATTAATTTAACGAGCAGATTTCTGGGGCCGTGTCTAGAAAAAGTATCTGATGGAAATTATAGCAATTTAGCGATTCTTATTGGCACGAAAGGGATTACAAAAATGTTGAAAAACGTAATTTGACGTCAATATTAGCTTTAAAAACTGTCCCAGAAATTTGCCCATTAACTTAATGACCTTTATAATACCTACTGCTGGTCTTCTTCAGTGGCGGCTCGTGGATTACAAAGTTAGTGTAGTGGACAGGACATAAGGTTCGATCAGCTCGACTTTTTTTTTGACAACGTCCGGTTAGACAAAGTCCGGTCAGCTCTAAAATTTGATTTTTGCAAAGTTCGGTCAGCTCGATTTTTTTTGTTTGACAAAGTCCGGTTAGCTCGAGAATTCGATTTTCGCAAAATTCGGCCAGCTCGATTTTTTTTATTTGACAAAGTCCGGTTAGCTTGAAAAAAGCGATTTTCGCAAAGTCCGGTCAGCTCGAGGATTCGATTTTCGCAAAGTCCGGCCAGCTCGATTTTTTTTGTTTGACAAAGTCCGGTTACGTTGAAAAAGCGATTTTCGCAAAGTCCGGTCAGCTCGAGGATTCGATTTTCGCAAAGTCCGGCCAGCTCGATTTTTTTTGTTTGACAAAGTCCGGTTACCTTGAAAAAGCGATTTTCGCAAAGTCCGGTCAGCTCGAGGATTCGATTTTCGCAAAGTCCGGCCAGCTCGATTTTTTTTGTTTGACAAAGTCCGGTTAGCTTGAAAAAGCGATTTTCGCAAAGTCCGGTCAGCTCGAGGATTCGATTTTCGCAAAGTCCGGTCAGCTCGATTTTTTTCGTTTGACAAAGTTCGGTTAGCTTGAAAAAGCGATTTTCGCAAAGTCCGGGCAGCTCGATTTTTTTCGTTTGACAAAGTTCGGTTAGCTTGAAAAAGCGATTTTTGCAAAGTCCGGTCAGCTCGATTTTTTTTTGTTTGACAAAGTCCGGTTAGCTTGAAAAAGCGATTTTCGCAAAGTCCGGTCAGCTCGAGGATTCGATTTTCGCAAAGTCCGGCCAGCTCGATTTTTTTTTGTTTGACAAAGTCCGGTTAGCTTGAAAAAGCGATTTTCGCAAAGTCCGGTCAGCTCGAGGATTCGATTTTCGCAAAGTCCGGTCAGCTCGATTTTTTTCGTTTGACAAAGTTCGGTTAGCTTGAAAAAGGGATTTTCGCAAAGTCCGGGCAGCTCGATTTTTTTCGTTTGACAAAGTTCGGTTAGCTTGAAAAAGCGATTTTTGCAAAGTCCGGTCAGCTCGATTTTTTTCGTTTGACAAAGTTCGGTTAGCTTGAAAAAGCGATTTTCGCAAAGTCCGGTCAGTTCGAGGATTCGATTTTTGCAAAGTCCGGCCAGCTCGATTTTTTTTTGTTTGACAAAGTCCGGTTAGCTTGAAAAAGCGATTTTCGCAAAGTCCGGTCAGCTCGAGGATTCGATTTTCGCAAAGTCCGGTCAGCTCGATTTTTTTCGTTTGACAAAGTTCGGTTAGCTTGAAAAAGCGATTTTCGCAAAGTCCGGGCAGCTCGATTTTTTTTTTGTTTGACAAAGTCCGGTTAGCTTGAAAAAGCGATTTTCGCAAAGTCCGGTCAGCTCGAGGATTCGATTTTCGCAAAGTCCGGTCAGCTCGATTTTTTTCGTTTGACAAAGTTCGGTTAGCTTGAAAAAGCGATTTTCGCAAAGTCCGGGCAGCTCGATTTTTTTCGTTTGACAAAGTTCGGTTAGCTTGAAAAAGCGATTTTTGCAAAGTCCGGTCAGCTCGATTTTTTTTTGTTTGACAAAGTCCGGTTAGCTTGAAAAAGCGATTTTCGCAAAGTCCGGTCAGCTCGAGGATTCGATTTTCGCAAAGTCCGGCCAGCTCGATTTTTTTTTGTTTGACGAAGTCCGGTTAGCTTGAAAAAGCGATTTTCGCAAAGTCCGGTCAGCTCGAGGATTCGATTTTCGCAAAGTCCGGTCAGCTCGATTTTTTTCGTTTGACAAAGTTCGGTTAGCTTGAAAAAGCGATTTTCGCAAAGTCCGGGCAGCTCGATTTTTTTCGTTTGACAAAGTTCGGTTAGCTTGAAAAAGCGATTTTTGCAAAGTCCGGTCAGCTCGATTTTTTTCGTTTGACAAAGTTCGGTTAGCTTGAAAAAGCGATTTTCGCAAAGTCCGGTCAGTTCGAGGATTCGATTTTCGCAAAGTCCGGCCAGCTCGATTTTTTTTTGTTTGACAAAGTCCGGTTAGCTTGAAAAAGCGATTTTCGCAAAGTCCGGTCAGCTCGAGGATTCGATTTTCGCAAAGTCCGGTCAGCTCGATTTTTTTCGTTTGACAAAGTTCGGTTAGCTTGAAAAAGCGATTTTCGCAAAGTCCGGGCAGCTCGATTTTTTTCGTTTGACAAAGTTCGGTTAGCTTGAAAAAGCGATTTTTGCAAAGTCCGGTCAGCTCGATTTTTTTCGTTTGACAAAGTTCGGTTAGCTTGAAAAAGCGATTTTCGCAAAGTCCGGTCAGCTCGATTTTTTTCGTTTGACAAAGTTCGGTTAGCTTGAAAAAGCGATTTTTGTAAAGTCCGGTCAGCTCGATTTTTTTCGTTTGACAAAGTTCGGTTAGCTTGAAAAAGCGATTTTCGCAAAGTCCGGTCAGCTCGATTTTTTTCGTTTGACAAAGTTCGGTTAGCTTGAAAAAGCGATTTTCGCAAAGTCCGGTCAGCTCGATTTTTTTCGTTTGACAAAGTTCGGTTAGCTTGAAAAAGCGATTTTTGTAAAGTCCGGTCAGCTCGATTTTTTTCGTTTGACAAAGTTCGGTTAGCTTGAAAAAGCGATTTTCGCAAAGTCCGGGCAGCTCGATTTTTTTCGTTTGACAAAGTTCGGTTAGCTTGAAAAAGCGATTTTTGCAAAGTCCGGTCAGCTCGATTTTTTTCGTTTGACAAAGTTCGGTTAGCTTGAAAAAGCGATTTTCGCAAAGTCCGGTCAGTTCGAGGATTCGATTTTCGCAAAGTCCGGCCAGCTCGATTTTTTTTTGTTTGACAAAGTCCGGTTAACTTGAAAAAGCGATTTTCGCAAAGTCCGGTCAGCTCGAGGATTCGATTTTCGCAAAGTCCGGTCAGCTCGATTTTTTTCGTTTGACAAAGTTCGGTTAGCTTGAAAAAGGGATTTTCGCAAAGTCCGGGCAGCTCGATTTTTTTCGTTTGACAAAGTTCGGTTAGCTTGAAAAAGCGATTTTTGCAAAGTCCGGTCAGCTCGATTTTTTTCGTTTGACAAAGTTCGGTTAGCTTGAAAAAGCGATTTTCGCAAAGTCCGGTCAGTTCGAGGATTCGATTTTCGCAAAGTCCGGCCAGCTCGATTTTTTTTTGTTTGACAAAGTCCGGTTAGCTTGAAAAAGCGATTTTCGCAAAGTCCGGTCAGCTCGAGGATTCGATTTTCGCAAAGTCCGGTCAGCTCGATTTTTTTCGTTTGACAAAGTTCGGTTAGCTTGAAAAAGCGATTTTCGCAAAGTCCGGGCAGCTCGATTTTTTTTTGTTTGACAAAGTCCGGTTAGCTTGAAAAAGCGATTTTCGCAAAGTCCGGTCAGCTCGAGGATTCGATTTTCGCAAAGTCCGGTCAGCTCGATTTTTTTCGTTTGACAAAGTTCGGTTAGCTTGAAAAAGCGATTTTCGCAAAGTCCGGGCAGCTCGATTTTTTTCGTTTGACAAAGTTCGGTTAGCTTGAAAAAGCGATTTTTGCAAAGTCCGGTCAGCTCGATTTTTTTTTGTTTGACAAAGTCCGGTTAGCTTGAAAAAGCGATTTTCGCAAAGTCCGGTCAGCTCGAGGATTCGATTTTCGCAAAGTCCGGCCAGCTCGATTTTTTTTTGTTTGACGAAGTCCGGTTAGCTTGAAAAAGCGATTTTCGCAAAGTCCGGTCAGCTCGAGGATTCGATTTTCGCAAAGTCCGGTCAGCTCGATTTTTTTCGTTTGACAAAGTTCGGTTAGCTTGAAAAAGCGATTTTCGCAAAGTCCGGGCAGCTCGATTTTTTTCGTTTGCCAAAGTTTGGTTAGCTTGAAAAAGCGATTTTTGCAAAGTCCGGTCAGCTCGATTTTTTTCGTTTGACAAAGTTCGGTTAGCTTGAAAAAGCGATTTTCGCAAAGTCCGGTCAGTTCGAGGATTCGATTTTCGCAAAGTCCGGCCAGCTCGATTTTTTTTTGTTTGACAAAGTCCGGTTAGCTTGAAAAAGCGATTTTCGCAAAGTCCGGTCAGCTCGAGGATTCGATTTTCGCAAAGTCCGGTCAGCTCGATTTTTTTCGTTTGACAAAGTTCGGTTAGCTTGAAAAAGCGATTTTCGCAAAGTCCGGGCAGCTCGATTTTTTTTGTTTGACAAAGTTCGGTTAGCTTGAAAAAGCGATTTTTGCAAAGTCCGGTCAGCTCGATTTTTTTCGTTTGACAAAGTTCGGTTAGCTTGAAAAAGCGATTTTCGCAAAGTCCGGTCAGCTCGATTTTTTTCGTTTGACAAAGTTCGGTTAGCTTGAAAAAGCGATTTTTGTAAAGTCCGGTCAGCTCGATTTTTTTTGTTTGACAAAGTCCGGTTTATAGGTTAAAAAAAACGAATTTTCGAACTGACCGGACCTTGTCAAGCAGGATCTTGCAAATATCGAATTATTGAGCTGAACCGCGCGAATTTGAAGAAATCGAATTTCGCTGACCGGATTTGTTAAATCAAACTTGAAAAAAAATTAGGTGCCGTTTGACATTGCTCGAAAAAGCTGTAATTTTGGAACTGACCTGCTGGGGCCCAATTCCATTATAAAAACTTTGCAATTTTCCACTTTGCATTTTTCGAAAACTTCCCGTCAACAATAGATAAACTATTATCGAAAATGTGTAAAGAAAATGTACAACGCAAATTTCCTGCTTTGTAAAAAATTAAAAAAACAAAAAGTGCAAAGTGTAAAATTGCAAAGTTTTTTTGTCGAATAGGGCCCTGATGGTTTTATCGAGCTATTTAGGACCTTTCAAACCGGACCTTGCAAAAATATGAGCTGACCGGACTTTTGCAAAAAATCAAGCTGAATTTAGGAAAAACAATAATTATTGATTTAGAAATATGTGAAGTGGCACTTCCTTCACTTCACATGAAAACCCGCCACTGGTCTACTTACATCTTCTATGAGCAAACATAATATTCGGGTGTATGACAATGTTTGATTATTTCTGTGAATGGTGTTCGTGAGAGAATTCAGCTGATTATTTTTGAAGGTAAAGATGATACGCTACTGGTAGTTCTTAAAAAAGACAGAAATATTTCAGAAACCCTCTTTCATTTCTGAGCAAAATAAAGAATAGCTTTACAGGGTGTCAGAAATTACTAGGTTAAGCCCTTGGCCACAGATTATTTGGCCAAAAATAATGGGACTTTCTTCAGGCCATTTTTCACATAGGCGTGCGTTTCGAGTTGTCAAAGACAAAATAAAATTTAAAAGAAGTTTTTTTATTAACGACTTCGTTGCTTTTCAAGATATTCAGTTGAAATTTTGCACAAATTTCTCTCTCAAGACGATACACTTTTTGCTAGATTTTTTCACACAGAATCGAAACGCGAGCAGAGGGAACGGGGGTTAGAAAACACATTGACCCTCAACTTTTTTGGAACAAAATGTTTTTTAGATTAACCATTCATTGCTATTTTTTTTTTCACTTTTGTAAAATTTTGATAGAGGGGGGGCTTGGAAGAGATATTGCAACTTATTTGACTAGGAGTCATCAACTCACTATTTAGGCTATGCCTAGAACTTGTTGCTATGCCTAGAACATGTGAGTTACGAGGTAATAGAGCATTATTTCATTCTGAAAAGACCTCAAGGTGTGTTCTTTTTTATTCGTTGGCAACGCTGATTTCATAAGACAGTTTATTGTTTTTGACAAGCTAAGTGTGCTTAGATTTTCAAAATTCGCATGTCATTGTATTCAGAAACAAAAGTCAGTAATCCAACTGAGCACAAAAAATTAGGGGTGCAACTGAAAAAAAAACAATAAGGGGATGGTTATTTGGGCGTTGAAAGGTGAAAAGTTGTATTGAAGGTGCAGCCGTAAAGCCTTAGGGGTATATCGCATCCTGATGTTTCCCAGATTTCATTTGTTTCTGTTTTGAAATATCGCGGATATATCTTGATTGATAAAATTTCGGACACCCTACAGACATGTTTTTGACGTAGAATTTTAGGAACTATAATTCGCAAAATGCACTATAGAAGGTTTATGGTGTTGTTTTAAATCTACCAGTTTCCAGATCTTTCGGTTTTTAAAAATGTGATAAAATGGGATAAACAGGATAAAATTACATAAATTTTATAAAGAGGTTTATAGCACCTACATTATGTTGGTAACGAACGCTATAAAAACCCTGACCTAAACTCGAATAATAATTCATAAATTTATTACAGCTAAATATTTAGAGCAAAATGCAAAAATTATTCAATGATAAATAAACCAAACTTTGAAGTCTTGATGGTATCAAATTCAGAGTGATAGTAATAAATTATATTTACTTATAACTCATAATGTAAACAGAGAATGAGCTCTTGAAATTCTGACCTCCAGTTAATTTAGGATAAGCGCACCTGAAATGTCACACGACACGAGTGAACCTAGTTTTAATCGCTCTAAATATCCAACTCCAGTTATTTTAGCAAGACGTTACAGCGCACCAGATTGGGGACAACAAAGACAATGTCTACATGGTTATTAAATGGTCAATAGGTATAATGAAAAAAGGGCGTATACAATTTCGATCATTTAGCCTGGTTTTAATCCCATGGTAGCGAAAATACCTGTAGCTAAGGATTCATCAGCCTTCTATTTTTGGCAGTGTCAAGTTAGTTCAATAAGCGGTAAATAGTTTTTAAACAAAAAAATTACCTGGTCTGAAAGACCTGACCTATTTTTGGTAGAGGAAATTATCATTATTCCCACCCAGAGTAGAGATCTCCTACCAGCTAAAATACCTCCCGGCATTTTTTTGGTCTCGCCATGGTATACGTTAATGAGACTCTCGTCATGGCAGCCTTCCGAGTTTTTGCTCCATCTCGTTTCTGAGTACTCAATCTTTCGCACACGAAAATAGGGTGTAATTTAATTAATCCATTTCACCGCAGTAAAAACAACCTTCCTCCATTGCCCTTTCGATCTTCTTAAGGTAGACGCCGAAGAAACCATGTCCTGTCAGTGCTTGAGTGCTATGGTAGTCGATTCTTTAGTCACCTATCTCGGGAATGAGAGTTTTTGTTTTTCACCTTTTCATCTTCTTGTCTTCCTCATGTCTTTGACGGAAACTAGACTCTCATGGCAACCATTTTTTCGAGTGGCGAGTACCCCCGCCACCATCTGGCTGATGTAGTGACTAGTGCTTCCTGGACGCGGTTCTAAATGTCAAGGTGTTCTTGACAAGCGCTTGTCTCTACAGAGTGCTCTACTAATGCATAGAGAATCTGCTCTTTTAATTTGCACCACTCCGTTACAGCACGACTGAGTTCCCCACCAAAGCCAACGGCAGCTTTGTTTCCCACCGATCTTCGACATAAGGCTACTGAAACCGGATAGAATCTTCAGGTCTTTTTGGACCGATAGGACTTGCACCTGTCGACCGAAGATGATTTTCTAGTTACACACGTTGAAAATCACTTCCAATACCTTCTTGGGTTCTCCAAAAGCCTTTCCTGATTCTCTGTAATTGAATTTACATAAAAAAAGCAGATAGTTATTCGATCGTTTCCAATAATTGCTTTGCTTTGCTTTAATGTTGAACACAAATATTTCAACTCGAATTTTATCAGAATATTCCTCTTAATTTACAGGTGGCCTTTGGTTCACCCGCTGATGGAGTTCTTCAGCGGGGCGATATCATTAGCAAGATTGGCAACTACGATTCCAGGGATATTCGTCATCAGGATGCGCAAAACTTGTTTAGGAACGCTGGTAACAACATGAGGGTCGTAGTCCAGAGGTAAGTACCTACCTTTTTTTTCATACACTTTTTTGATTAGGTATAATATACTTAGTCCAAGACTTTTTGATGAGTCAACGGAGACTTGTGTTACTAATATGCGAGAGAGATCTTTAAAGAATCGTTATGAACAATTCAAAAGTGACCATAACCAGGTCAATGTCCAAAACCGATGCTTTTATAATCTATACCCTACTATTGGCAGTATTTACATGGAGGTAAATTTTGCAGGGAGAGTGGTCCAGGGAGACAGAACCCAAGCACGGGTTCTTCGTTAGCGAGTTCCTACAACCACAGTCCTCTGTCGGTGTCCCCGCATCTCAGCCCTAAAGGGAATGCGTACAGTTCGTCCCCATACAGCAGTTCTTCCGTGCAGCATGGTGGATATGTGCTGACTCCCATTCACTCGCCGCTAACTCCAGTCGATGACAATTACTTCGAGGTAATTGACTTCGATCCCGTCAATAGTAGAAGAGATAGCGGCGCAGAGGATGTACATGTAAGCCAACAGGTAAGAAATATGTTTTTTACTATTGCTATTATAGGATCTTTCGGTTACTATAGATGACAGACAGAAGGGAGACAACGACAAAGTTCCTACTTTATTAAGGCTCGTCAGTTTTTCATATAATATCAGACTTCATGAGAGGTGTATAAGTACCAGTCTAAGAAAACAGTTGCCGTCTAAAACTACAGCTTTTACAGATTTTAAGTGACCTGCATGCATCAATGCCATCTAGAGGACAGAAGTATTACTAATCAGTTCATCACTCGAGTGTTTAAAATTAGGGCGACTGTATTTTTATTTATGCTGCTGTTAGGTCACATTCAGTGACTCTCAAAAATGATATGGCAGACTGATGAGCCCTAATAAAGTGGAAACAGTGCTGTCTTTGTCTTCAGGCTCATATGATTTCCTATTGGGAGCTATTGCAAAAAATGACCTGGCATTTTTTTACCTAAAAGGCTCCAATTCTAAAAGTTGCGATAGCCAATCCGTTAAATTCTAAGGACCGAAACTGTACCCTTGACCGTATGATACCCGCGCCTGCAAATACTCATAACTTTTTTGTTAATAATTGTATATGTGTTATATCAATGGCGGAATGAAGACTATTTCAAATACTTCAGTGTGAAGATCTCATGCACACGAGTTGAAATAGCCCGCCCGTGGTATACACGCAGTGCTTTTTAGCGCTGTTTTTACTGCGTCGAACTTGCAAACATGCTGATATAAAGTAGAATGGAACTCGCAAACTATCAACTGCGGTCAAATATAGAAATGAGAATATTCCGGCCAATCATGGCCAGGCGGAAGTGAACTTAAATGAACCGAAAGCTGGTTGGAATGAATCTGATCGCTCGCTAATTTTTGATGACAAGCGCTAAAAAACAATTTTTTTAATCTTGATCGGATAATATTAAAGTGAATCAATAAATCTATAAAAAAGCTCCTCTTGTTACATCGCCAACACTGGTCGTTTTGGGAAAAAAAAGCTTTAAGAAAATGTCTTGAGAACTGAATAAATGCCAAATCACTTATTAATTGCATTTTTAGTATCAATCAACAAAGAGTGCTTTGGAATAAACATTCGCGGTAGGTACTTCCCTCGGACACGATGGGTACTTCCCCCGTAAACGAGCTTGTGTGGAATCTATTTTAATGCGGCGAGAATGTTTCCAAAGCACGCTTCGTTAATCTTGAAAATCTGATTATTACTCATTGTAAGAGATTCTTTTAAATC
This sequence comes from Malachius bipustulatus, assembly GCA_910589415.1. Lineage (NCBI taxonomy): Eukaryota > Metazoa > Arthropoda > Insecta > Coleoptera > Melyridae > Malachius > Malachius bipustulatus. Next base: position 24,022,757 of record OU342631.1, on the reverse strand, counting down.
GTTTTTCTCGAAAACGGCTCGTTTTATCGCTATACAGCAAGAAATACTGTTTTATACATTTTTTCATTCTCTTTTAATAAAATGCTATCAAAACTTAAAAATTCTTTGAACGAAAAAGTGAAGCAACAATATTTGAAGGTCTACAGTAAAATAATGTCAGTACAGCGTAAGTCATATTTTGAAAAGATAAAAAAATATATAAAAATAAATAATAAATAAATAAATATAAAAAAATATCGATTAAGGATAAAAAATGGTTAAAAATAGGCAAATAAATAATTGAAAGAATCATTTGCTTTGATGATATTGATTGATATGTAAAGGTGCGTACAGACATGCAACAGAACACCGTAACGTAACTTCACCGCGTATCAAGTCTGGACGGCACTCTGCAACATCGTACCAGTACAGTAACAGCGTAACACAGTAACATCGCAGCGTCCCATCAGTTGTCGGTATTTCGGCGTCACATCAAAGAAATGTTCGCGACGACGTTGCACTATAGATTTGCCGGTTTGGACGTGTCTGCGAAACACTTGCGTTGTTTTGATTTTTGTGTTGGTCAGATTGATCAAAAATTCAAAATCAGTTGGCGTTATTCTTGTGAAGTTTTTATATAGGCCACTCACTGACTGAAAGTTTAAAATCTCTTAATAACTGACGACCGCCGTACACAGTTCTACTGGTGTATAATTGATTCTGCCACCAGCGTCTTGATCTGTGTTTTTTCTTCTGCACTAAATAGTGCATAACTATATAATTATTATGCTGCAGCCGCAATGTCCATTTTTTTCGAATAGGTACACTCGTGCAACTAATTAAAAAATCTGGGACGCCTAAATGTTTCGCGTTGATGTTTCGGGGCGATGTTCTGTTGCACTAAATTTTTTTTTAAACCGGGCTGACGACGCAACATCGCCGCGTACAGAAATGATACGCGGCGGTGTTACGTGACGATGTTCTGTTGCATGTCTGTACGCACCTTTATAACTCCAATAATCTCTGCGACACTGTTGCATTTCGTTACAAAAGTCTGTGACTAATGGGGTGTAATAAAACCGCGAGGTCATTACACCACCCAATATTTGAAGGTCAAGGTAATTTCAGTCATTTGACTTCAGTAACGGATCCACCTCAAATTTGACATGAAATTACAAAAAGTTGATATTAATTAATTCCGCCTTTAATTAGCTTTCAAAAAATTGCCATAAAAACTTTGTGGTATGAATCGATAATTGCTCGAATAATAGAATTACCCCCGAGTTTTTTTGTTCACTATTTCCGGACAGCCTGTATATGTTTAAAATTTAAATAAGCAGCGATTGCGATAGTCATATTTTAATTATTTTATTTCAATCGTTGTTGTGAGTTATCGTTGTTATCGGAAACTATTTCTTCCCAAAGAACACAATAATAATTAAATCATCGTTTTCATTAATCATTAGATCTTTCACTTTTGGAAATTATCCAAAAAGACGTGACAAAAACAAACTGGATGTAAGTAAAAATAAATCAGTTATGCATCACGTTCAAAGCTCTAATATTATGTCTTACCCAGAGAATTTACGAAACGATATAAATTTTCACAAATAGGTAAACAAATAATATCAGATTTCTGAAAAATCGATTTTAGACTAGACTTAATACTAGAGTTTACTGAACGGAACATACAGTGTGTTTTTTATACTGATGAACATGGGAAATAAATCAATTATTGCAATAGAAATTTGTAATAATTTATTATTCTAGTGTATTTCTAAAGCGGCAATATTATAATTTTGGAAAATTTAAAAAAAAATTATTGGAGTTTTTTTAAGCGACATTAACGCCAAACTATTAACAGGAATAGGGTGACCAAATCTAACTTCTTTTTTATGGCTTTTGTTATTTACACAGTCACAGATTGAATTGGTAAAATTGAACAGAATTTTATTTATAATAATTACAAGAATTTGATCTACACCTTTCACTTATTATTTCACTTTTATACAGGGTTATGAAAATTCCATGGTGCCAGTATATGGGATACACAGGGTGTTATTTAAGTATGTGGCCAAACTCCAAGGGGTGCTTCTTTAAGTGATTTTAGGAAGAAAAGTTCATATAAACATAGTTTTTACGATACAGGGTGGTTCGTAAATATGAAATTTGGCAATTCTGTTTGTAGTAAGAAGAGGATAACTTAGTCCCAATGTTTATTAAAATTAATAAGTCCAGTGGCGTCACGGAAAACAGTCTAACTAATATTTTTGACAAAAAATATTGCCCGCCGCTGACTTTTTTTTAAATTATGTTTTTTTTTACAATTAAGCAACTACAAATACAACTTTTTTATCTCTGAAGTTTTTTCATATCTTGCTTTGTTGTCGAGAAAAAAATAAAAGTTTGACACCCTGTATCGTAAAAACTATGCATTTTCGGACCCATGTTTGTATGAACTTTTCTTCTTAAAATCACTTAAAATAGCACCCATTGGAGTTTGGCCACATCTCGCATCCGTCAAAGACAACAAGATATCTGTGACCAATCGTCATTCCTGAAATATCCCGAAAAAACTGAAAAACTCAATTCTTCAATAGCTCTCTTATTATTTAAAGTTTCAATTTGAAAGTTTGCAGATTGACATTGTTTTGACATTACTGCAATTTTACATCATTCAGTTGAGAAAAAATCGCAATCAACTGATGAATCACGCTTGTAGTACATTGTAAGGCAAAAATCGAAATAACATTATTTGAAAAAATCATAAATGAAAATGGAGGTGGTCTCTTTGAGCATTTACAACGTTGATATATTTTTTTAGATGTTAAAAAATTTTATTCTGTTCGACAATTTATGATTTTTCAAACGAAGTTATTTAGATTTTTTTATTATGGTTTCCTTAAAATATGCAACTGTGATACCGTCAGTTGATTGCATTTTTTTTTCTACTAAATGATGTAAAATTTGACAAAAATGTATGGTGTCCATAAGAAAAACAAAAGTTGACTATGATATCTTCGAAACTAGTAGGCGTAATAAAAATCAAGTGACATCAACAGATGCCGAATGTCAAACAATGTCAATCCGCAAACTTTCAAATTGAAACTTTAAATAATAAGGGAGCTATTGAGAAAATAAAGAATTGGAGTTTTTCAGTTTTTTCGGGATATTTCAGGAATGGTCACACGTATCTTGCATGTTTTGACGGATTCGAGATGGCCACAAAATAGCGCAACTTTTCTCTAGTTTAAGCAACCCTGTATCTCTTATGGTGATTAGGATATCCCAATACTGGCACCATGAAATTTGCATAGCCCTGTATATTTAAATATTTCACTTTTTTGAAATATTTTGTTAAAATGGTAAAAACCAAAAAGATTCGATTTTTCTTAAATCGTGAATCATTTCACAGCGACTTACGATAGAAAAACGAAATATAAATTTAATTATTCTTATGTAATAATAATTCATGTTTGTAGCCTTTCACGGCTGGCTTCAACTGAAATCATATACAGGCTGTCCGTTTTTCGAGCTTAGCATGGGGATTTCGCTTATCAGTAGAGATACGAGGTCGGTTAAATTGGGGCAAAGTTGCGTATTTTTATGCCGAGTAATAATCTGAAAAAAAATTGAGGATATTTTCAATCGTTGCTGAAATATCCTGGAAAAACTGAAAAATCGAGATTTCTTATTTTCATCATATCTTTTTTGTTATTGGAAATAACAAAAACAAAAATTTTTTGTTATTGGGAATAAATCATTTTTTGTAGTCTTACATAAGTCGGCAATAGCTACCCATCTGTCATTACAAAAATTTTCAAGGCGGACTAGATCCGAGAGTTTTCACAGTCACCTTTCGTTTTTATTATGGCCGCCATATTGGATTTTCATGTCATTCTGTATTAAAAAAATTAAGAAAACCAAAAATCAATCACATTCAAATAAAAAAATTCTTAAATTTTTTTTTCTTATTAAAAAAAAAGAAAATTTTATCACCGAACGACGTCGGGCGACGTCGCAATATGACGTGACATTGCTTGACTTATGGTTATTTATGACATTCGGTTGAAAAAAGGTTACCTATTTTTTTCGAAAAAAGAAAAATAAAATTTTGAAAATTTTCTTTGAATGTGATAGATTTTTGGTTTCCTTAATTTTTTTAATACAGAACGACATGAAAATCCAATATGGCGGCCATAAGAAAAACGAATAAGGTGACTGTGAAAACTCTTGGATCTAGTCGGCTTTGAGAATTTTTGAAACGTCAGATGGATAGCTCTTAGCGGTACGTAAGCCTACAAAAAATTATTTATTAATGTTCAAAAATAAGAAAGATATGGCAAAAATAAGAAAATTAGATTTTTCAGTTTTTTCCAGGATATTTCAGCAACGACTGAAAATATCCTGAATTTTTTTTCAGATTATTACTCGGCATAAAAATACGCAACTTTGCCCCAATTTGACCGACTTTGTATCTCTTAAGATAACCGAGATCCCCATGCTTAAGCTTGAAAAACGGACACCCTGTATATATGATTCAAGGCTGTTTGGCCGACCACAGTTTAGTTTTTATGTAAGATTTGAAAATTTTTCATTTTTATTTTGATTTTTTTTTGTTTTCTTCTTGAATGGGGAGGGGGGGGTTAGTATAGGAATCTTACATTCGATAGCATATTTTTTCATGATTTGAAAAATTTATGGGTTGCCCAGTCTTCCATATCTATTTTTGTTCGTTTCCACAGAAACCGAAAAACTATTCTTTTAAATTTAATTAAATAAAAATTATATTTTGTGTAGGAAACGGACAAAAATAGATATCTATGAAAAATGGCAATAGCCCATAAATTTCTGAATTCAGAAAAAATACAGGATGATTCGCATAAGAACCGTCAAAGCGAGAACGGGTGTGTAGGGGAACCCAAAATAAGGTGATTTAACGCAACTTATTTCTGCAGGGTTAATGATAATTGGATACATATTTCTTTGGTGTGACCTGATACACCAAGAGGTGAGGAGTAAGAAAACTCCATAAATTTTGAGATATTTCGATTTTCAATTTTTCTTAAAAAAAATAGTCTTCAAATGTAATTTTCAAAAAATTTACTTCAACTTTTTGCGTTTTTTTCGCTGGAATACTTGTCCAACACTGTGGTCTTCAGTTTGGAATAAAAATATACGGAAGTATTTCGATCTTGTAAAAATTTCAAAGAAAAACAAAAAATTGAAAAAAAAATTCAACAAAATTTCAATAAAATATTTCAAAATTTATTGAGTTTTTATAGTGCATGTTAGGGTTAATTTACTCCTTACCTCTTGCTTTATCAGGTCACCAAAAGAATGTATCCAGTTACTATATAGTAACCCTGTATGTAGCCTTGAAATTATGGGTTTCCAAATTTCGGAAAATTTCAATACCTCAGCTATACTTGAACTTAGAAAAACCAAATTTGGTAAATGTTGTGAGTGTGCCAACAGTATTCATTCATCAGTAAGTAGAGTTTAATTATAGGATTTTACGTGGGTGATAAGGGATGATGCACTCTTAAAATGTTACATAATTTTTTAACCCATTGACCGATTTAAGAAATTATTACTTTATTTCATGGGGAATTTCATTCTAAAACTTTTATTTTTCGTATTATTTTTCAAAAAACTTAGCCGTTTTCCACAAAAACCCCAAAAAAATTTGCAATTGTGTTGTAATTAAATTTAATATCATTGAAAATTCAAAAGTTAGCTTTTAAATTAAATGTCAAATTTGACAATCAGGAACAAAGTTGAAAACGACAAAGATTTTTTTTTAAATAACATCAATTAAGAGGAAAAAAGTTTGAGAATTAAATTCCCCATAAAATAAAGTAATAATTTCTTATTTTTCTACTTTTTTTGCTCTTATTATTTTTCAAAAATCTTTGTCGGTTTCAACTTTCTTCATAATCGTCAAGTTTGACATTTAATTTAAAAGCTAACTTTTAAATTTTCGATGATTTTGGTTTTAAATAACACGCAATTGCAATACTTCTTTTTGGTTATTCGGGTTTTTATCGAAAACAACAGTTTTTTGAAAAATAATAGGAAAATAAAAGTTTGACAATTAAATTCCCCATACAATAAAGTAATAATTACTTGAATCGCGCAAAGAGTTAAAAAATTATGTAACATTTTAAGGGTGCATCATCCCTTATCACCCCCTTAAAATCCTATAATTAAACTCTACTTACCGTCGATGAATGCTCTTGGTACACTCACAACGTGTACCAAATTTGTTTTTTCTAAGTTCAAGTATAACTAAGATATTAATTTTTCCCCTATTTTAAGGCCTATAAGTTCTCAGGGGTGCAATAATTATAATAGTACCTATAAAGATACGTTGTGTTAAATCACCATATTTTGGGTTCCCCTACACGCCACTGCTCTGTGTCGGTTCTTATGCGAATCACCCTTTATACAATAATTATTATACAAAGTCGAAAAGTTGCAACAATAATTTATATTGAGGCTTGAAAAATTCAGCGTTTCATAAATTTTCTCAGGAATCACGATTTTTTTTAGAAAACTAACGACTTCATCGATTCGTGTTGTAGTTGTTTTGCGCACAAAAATCATTTCAAATCATTTTGAAGACGAAAATTTTAAAGACTGCCTGGAGGTAAAATTTTCTTAAGAATTTTTTCCTTACGATTTTCGCGAAAATTTTTGCTTAGTGTATAAATTATGAAAAATTAAAAATTCTAATTTGTAGTCTTCGAAATATCGAATACGAAAGAAGTCGTTTTCAGGATAATTTTTTTTGATTTCTTATAAAAACTATTCACAAAAAATGATGTCCCGAACGTGATATTATTATTTTATTATGACAGAAATCAACCAGTGGTAGCGGATTTTGGGAAAAATGTTTTTTTTCATGGATCTTTGAAAATTCGCCACCTAGTGCAATGTTTTTATTTTCTTCTACCATCTAGCGGAGATAACAAACTTAATTAAACACAAACAATCTAATTACAATAATTAATTATTACACTGAAGACCTCAGTCTAAAAAAATAAAATGTTGTTATTTATATTTCACCTTGACTTAAGTAGTTATAAATAAAGCAAATTTTGAGCTTTTCTGAAATATTGAAAGCGATGCATGAAAGACTACGCACTGAAACGCACGCAGAAGTGGGGATTTTTCAGCAATTTTAAGTTAGTCGGAGTTCTATTTTCGTGAAAGGTGTTGTTAAATTTTCGACCATGATCTTATCAAGAAATTATTCCAATGAAAATTTCGGACCCGAATATGAGGCCTCCTATATGTGGGTAAGAAAAAATGAGCTTCTAACTTTCTTAAAATCAAAATTTACCTATTCAAGTTTTCAGAAGCTTTAAAAAATTTATGACACTCCTGCTTTATCATCTTATTAAGTAAATAGGTGCCTATAGATACTCTGAAAATGCTTCTACTGAATATTAGAATAAAATTACCTAATTTCTTTTAATTTTTGCTTTTCATTTTCACCTATAATATTATTGAACGGTTTAAAAATAACCTGCTGCTTAGTTAAATATTTAAATAATCCTGAAAGTTTTCAATTTCTTTCGGCCAGGATCAAACTCGCTTACAAAATTCCTATTTATAAACTGTATAGGTAAATAATTTTGTGAACTGTGATACTGCTTTTGCTACAAGTTCCAAATATTTGTTAATCGGCCACAAAATTTACATATTTCATGAGATCAAAATTATTCTTGTCTGGTGTCATTTAAATACTAATGAAAAATCAAGAATATAAAAACCCTCTTTGGTTATATTTATTATTATGTTTCTATCCTAGGAGTTAAAAAGCAAAATGTTCTGTTCAAACTCGCCTATTCGAAAGGAATTAATTTTTCTCTCATATTTTTTAAATTTCAATTTTTTCTCAATATTACCTATCATAGGAACTTATTTTAGGCAGCAGTTTATTGTTTATTTTTACTCCATGCATGTTCTAAAAATATTCTAGTTGCGAAGTAAACACGTCAGAAACTCTCTGCTCTATTTAAGAATATTTTAATCTCATTTTATAAAATTCTTTTAGTTGTTCGAATATAAAAATGCAGAAAATATTGAAGTATAGATACGCCCAAGTATTCATATATTAAAGTTGTTTATATAAACTTACGCAAGAAGAAAAAACATTTTTAAATCAACTCATCTAAACATAAGTATCACCATTAAGAAGTAGGTAGGAGGTAGGTATAGGTACCTCTCCCATGTTTTCATTACTCACTTCTCACTTGTTGTCAAACACCCAAAAGAATTTGGCAATGGACATTGTGCTTACATAATTTTTACAGCAGGTACTTTCCAAACGGTGAATTTACCAAATATTCGTAATCCTAGTGTGACGTATTAATGAATTTTCAACACCTAATGTTTGGTAAAAATGTCAATAACGAGCTATTTTTAAGCTATTGTTTGCACCCACATTTGATTTTTCAGGTGTGTTTGTATAATTTCAACAATACTGTGATGTAACTCTCTACTTTTAAAATTATTTGACTAAATACAACTCAAACTATTATAGAGGTTCTAGAATAAAAAGAAGAATAATTTACATTTGAATTTGATCTGAAAGTCGAAACTGGTTAAGTTGATAACTTCCGAGGCCAATAATAACTCTCTCTGGAATGAGAATGAGAGCTAAAGAAGGAGAAGAAGAAGACTATGCATGGGTTAATCCCAGCAATACAATTGAAGAATTTTTTTTTAAGTTTTTTTTTCAAACGCTTCTATTAGAAAAATGATGTTAAACAAAATAACCATCAGAAGTTGAACCATCAAATAAAATTTAAAAAAATACCGAACAAACTAGGCAAGTGGCATCAAATAATTATTCTTAAACACCAAATTAAGTCAGAAAATTAAACCAAAAAACAAAACAAAACAAGAACATTTTTATTTAAAGTCTCCTGAACAATAAATAAATTAGAGACAAAAGGGGCAAGTCAAAAAACTACATCCTCTCTTCCTCAAAACAAAACGCCATGTATCTGTCATCTCTGGATGAACCTCTTTGGTTTGGTTGTCATATAAACTTGTTAACTCATACATTAAATTATGGTGTGTTCATTTTTGTTAATTGTGGTTGTTGTTTTCTGTGAAATGATGTCATCCCTTGTTCTAGCCCTACCGTACAACACCTTTGGTATTACCAGGTGCTAAAGTGAAGCATGAATATGGTCGATGTGAAAGTTACTTACGCCATCATCCTAACCCAGCTGTGAGAGCTCGTCCTCATCATACAATAGGTGACAATTACTACAAGCAAAAGGTATCTATCCCCCATATACAATTGAAACTTTAACCCCCCCACTGATAAGTCACGTGTAAAATTTAAGATCTGCGGTATAATGGTCTTTATACAGGTGTCCCAGAGTAAAGGGGACAAACTTATTCGACGGTAGAATATTTAATTTACTTAACTTTAAGATAAAAAGTCTTAATACACCCATCTCTTACGAAGTGTGTTAAATGTTCCAAAAAATATCATAATTTTTTGTGTAACTCCAAAACCTTTAGGGCCAGTTGCACAAACGTTAATTAAAGATTTGTCAGATAATTACTGATTTTAAATTGCAAATTTTGAAAACACGGCTAACATATTTAATGATCTTTTATTTTTAATCAGCAATTAACTCTTTTAAAAGGGAGTAGAATTTATTTCCAGCAATATCGGACCAACAATTTGATAATACAGGGCATTTTAAAATCAGTAATTATCTGGCAGATCTGTAATTAACGTTTGTGCAACCGGACCTTAGTCTTTTTTATGTTACTTGAACCAGGGACGTACCTACGGTAGATAGGGGTTCAATTTTTGTTCCCCCTATTTTTTACGCCACTGGAAAAATTTTGGTTTAGTGAATTTCTGGTGCATTTTATTTGGTTTAATCCATTTCTGGTATAAAAAAGCTGAAGGTTTATTTTGTAAATTCTTAACAGTTTTTGAGGTAGGTACGTTCAATTAAGACATTCGAGAGAGATAAAACGTATTTTGCCATTGTTTTTCAACTTATGGAAAAATTGACAGATTTGACTCGGGCTGTTCTTCCCAAGAAAAATCTGGTCACGTTTCCTAGCACCATTTTTATGAGTAAATTATTACTGAACTTTCACCCATTTAACTGTACCACACAGCTCATTAGAAGTTGAGAATTTAGATATAACAAACCTCATGCTCTTTTTGTACCAAAAATGTTCTAGCTTTTTGAAAAATATGTCAAAACCATAATTTATAAAGTGGGGCAAAAATGGGGGGGGGGGCGTTGTTGAACCCCTATCCACTGTACATCCTTGGTTCAAGTTGCACAAAGGTAATAATTATTGCTGTAATATTTAAACTAATTAATAGAAATACGAAACAAACAATATTTTGGTGTTTTGGATGAGTTAGGTGGGTATGTAAAGAATTATATTTTTCAACATGTAACACGACCCTGTAATTTCATTAATACCTCATTTAGAGAATGTGTGCATTAAGACTTTTTTGTCTTAACACCTTTATTTTGGCAACTCTGTATTTATACGGTTCTATTTATTGTTTCCATGTTTGAGCATGTTTTCAATTTACTCCAAAAGTCAATAACATTCCACCCTCTGCCTACAGAGGGTTGGAACTTGAATAAATTTTATAACAATTAATTGGAATGAAAATTTAATTATTATGTGAAAATAGGACCGTACTGGTAATAGAAATGTCACCCAAAATATTTAAGATAATTTATATGATTTATTAGTGAACAAAAAGTAATTAATATTAATATTTATCTATCTTAGGTAGCCAATTCAGTCCTAGAACGAGTTTCTGCTGGCGATCCAAACAGACATGTAAGTGACAGGGCCGGTTTCATAATAAAATTAAAAGTAACTTTGAAATTTAAAGTCTAATTTTATTGTACTTTAGTTACGATTGTTTGTAACAATAGTTTAAAGAGACTTTAAGCCAAAGTGACTAAAACTTATTTTGAAACCGGCCCTTAATGTTGTAATCTGCAATTCGTTTTTTAGTAAAATAATGCAAATGTAAATCAGTGTTCTGAAAGCTAAGTGCACATCAAACTGACAGTTTGGAAAAAAATTGTATATGTTCAATGCAAAATCCGAAAATTTGGTAATTGAAATTCACCCACCTGGGTATAACTAGAAAATAGCTGAAGATGCAGCCAAACAGTTAACATATTATATCCTATGCTTTTCCAGTTCCATTATGAAAAATTTTTACTATAGAGGTGGCAAAAATTTGTATTTTTGACAAAAAAGTTATTAAAAAAATCATTTTCAAACTCTTATTAACTTTAAAGGACAAATTGCCTTTCAGGGGTTGTCTTGTTAAAAAAATTCACCACAATACTTTTGATCTATTTTTGCAAGATCTACCCAACTCTGGGAAATTGATCACTACTACTATTATAGGACACCACTGTATTTTCTGAAATTGTTAAATTTGGTAATGAGAAAAGTATAAGCTATAATACTTATTTGTGACTAAATAAAACCAAATATCAATATTTTTAGCTGGTTCACAAGCAGTTCAATTCTCCGATCAATCTCTACAGTCAAGCAAACATTGAGGACACGATCAGAAGGCAAACGATTGGCGGAGTTCCACAGTAAGTTATCATGCAATTAAATCAATATAAAATAAACATGATCGAGTTTTCATGAAGTAATTTTGATCTAATTTTCACGCAGAGTCCGCAGAATACCGGTGAAATACAATCCGGCCGATAGTGAAACATACCGGGCAATACAAGAAGAGCAAATGGGGGAGAGTGTGCACGAAGTTCGAGTTCCTCCTCAGAGTAAAGTATACATCCCTAACAGAACCATCCCGGTCAAGGTAAACTACCAATATTAGCTTGGCTCCTTCCTCTATAAAGTACGTTGACAGTTTATACTGTGGGTGACACATATGTAATTTATAGCACGGCAGCTAAACAATGCTCAAATTAACATTGTACATTCTTTACTAAAATTATCGCTTTACATTTGTCGCACTGGAATATTGACAAGCTTGTCATTATGACAATTCGAATGTCATACTGGTAGCAGAAACCACCAATTAAAGGACAATATTATTGCTACTAATTTAAATTTGGTTTTCTTGCCTGAAAAATGCATAGCATTATGATACAATATTGCTATATTAGTATACTGACAGCACATTATCTGATCATTTAACATCAATCTAAGAGTAAGATTACTTAATAAACTTAAGTGTCAGATAAGCAACTGTCAACTGTCAGGTAGGTAAGGTAAGCTGAATGCAATTATATACAGGTGTCCGGAAATTATGCACAAAGAATTAAGGTGATTCTACTTGATAAAATATTGCCAAAAGTTTCTATAAATTTTTTTCGAAAACTCACAAATAAGAAAGTTATGAGCCTTCAAAGTTGATTTTTTTTAAATCAATATTTTTTTGTAACTTTTTTTCTAGTGTACGGATTTTCTTAAAATTTGACACACTTGCCACTGATGTTGCTTTGCATCGTTGGTCCAAATTAGACTTGAATCCCTCGAAATCAAGAGGCCTTAATTGCCCTTGACCTCCAAAAAAGGCCTATAACTTTTTTCGTAATAATCTTTTCTGAGTTTTGAAGACGCACAATTGAAGAACATGAAGAAATATTCGTAAAAGGTCCTCTTTGTCTATCACGATAAAATGACCTGTTTCCGAGTAAAACTGTTTTAAAAATTTGCGTGCACTAAAATTGATCACCATAAATTGGCTTTGGAAACAGCTGAAGGGTTGCCTAGCAAACGAGACGTTTGCTTTGGACTTAATTTTGACAGCATTTTTTCTTTTATTCAAATTATTTTATTATTTTATTAAAAAAAATATTTAAAAAATTTAAAATTTTATCATTTCCAAGTCTATTTATATACGAATTTCTCTGTTTTGTACATAACTGGGCAACCCTGCAGCTGTTTCCAAAGCATGCTTTGGTATTGTTGCAAAGTGATCATAATTTATGGTGATCAATTTTAGTGCAAGCAAATTTTTTAAACAGTTTTTCTCAGAAAGAGGTCATTTTATCGTGATAGACAAAGAGGACCTTTTCCGAATATTTCTTCATGTTCTTCAATTGTGCATCTTCAAAACTTAGAAAAAAATATTACGAAAAAAGTTATAGGCTTTTTTTGAAGGTCAAGGGCAGTTAAGACCTCTTGATTTCGAGGGATTCAAGTCTAATTTGGATCAAGGATGCCAAGCAACATCAGTGGCAAGTATGTAAAATTTTAAGAAAATCCGTACATAAGAAAAAAAATTATAAAAAATATTGATTTAAAAAAATCAACTTGGAAGGCTTATAACTTTCTTGTTTGTGAGTTTTCGAAAAAAAAATTTTAGATACTTTTGGCAATATTTTATCAAGTAGAATCACCCCCTTAATTTTTTGCGCATAATTTCCGGACATATATAGCCATTTTCCATATTTACATCAACAGTCTAATAATTAATTTGATCAACATCTTTTTCGAGAATTCATTAGTAAATTCTTTTTTTTTTTTAATAAAATTGGTCATTTAAAATTATTGTTGAAAATGACAATCAGGACATATCTGTCAATATTCTTTAAAAAGTGATGTAAATGATATAAACACAGCTTTCTACGACCTTTCTCATCTTTATAATAGTGTTCCTAAATATGTACAAGCTATATACAAACATTCGCTTTTTTATGACTAAAAGTTCATAAAAACATAGGTCCGCATAAGCTTCTTTACCGAACTATACAGGGTGTTTAAATTTGAAGATTTTCTCTTTTGTTTCCTTATAGCTCCTTGCAGGTTATTTAGTCAAACTTTAGTCAAACAGTTAGTCACACAGGGTCATCCCAGCTTTAATTTTCAATTAATGGCAATGGGAAATCAGCCAAAAAAAGCCTTTACAATTTAAAAAATTTGGATATTGTCTAACGAATTAGAGGAAATCGTTTCTTTTCTTTCTTGATTGCGATTGCAGATGCAAAAAAATAGCAGGAGACCATAAAATTTCTAAATAAAACAGAAAATTAAGATTGTATTTTAGAATCTACTGGGAACGCATCACAAATAAGTTCAGGGGAAGAAATGATCTCCTTGTAGATTCTCACAACCATTTGTCATGCCCAATGATGTTAGCCCTACAACTAGTAAAAGAAAATACTTTTTTATTTTATTTCAACACCCTATAGATCGGTAATGAAGCGGTTGCTGATGGTCTCTGGTAATATATGAACTTTTAGGCATAAAATAAGCCAAATAATTAGTTCCTTTCGTATGTGCCTGGTATTTAGGAACACCCTGTATAAAATAACAGTAATATAAAATATCATAAAAATCTTCTTAAATTAGTTTCTCATTCACATAATGAAAGTTACAAACTTTTTACAAACAAGCAAAGGAAAGCTTGGATGCAGAAAGGTCATTAAATTAGAAGCTTCTTTAACGCTGTAGGAATTAACTTATTATCATTAGTTTTATTTTTTTTAAAACGATGTGTGAATCTACTTAATACTTTGGAGAAATAATATAATATTATGATATATTATGAGTCTAATAAAAAAAGAAACATCCTCTAGTATGGTAAAATATAGATGGTCCAAATTTTACCTATGAAAATTAAAATGTCGACTCCACAAGTAATTTTAGATAAATACCTTTCAATAAACATATGGCTTCAGAGCTTCTTTTGTCGAGATACGAATTTGTATTTTAGTCAGTGGCCTGTAAGTTAATTGAAGAAAAAGATAACAGCCGAAAAGTATCTTCCCACAGTATCAAAAAACTTATAAGGGATGAGTACTAAAGTGAGTGCCCTTTTATCATTGATACTGTTTTAAAATTAAACACCTCGTATCAAGAAAATTGAATCTCTGATGACAGTATGTTTATAACGGTTTTGTGTGATGAAAAGTTTTGTGTGGTAACACTTCAGGAATCGCCATTTTCATTCTCGTAGATAAAATCTGTGTATAAAAAAGTATAATAAAACCATATAGGTATATTAAATAAAAATGTCTAAACAAGTCTCTTTAGAACTTTACATAATTCAATTCATAGACATATTTTTAGTTTTTAAAAAAAGTGTTTCATTTAAAATGTAATTTGTAATAAAAGAACTCAAATGATTTAGTTCTGCTGTCTAGTACATTGACAATGAATAAAACACAAATAATTGAAACGATAATAAATATAAAAAAAAATTATCAAGGGCTAAGGAATGGGATACTAAAAAAGGCTTTTTCGATGCATAAACAATTAATTAATTAATTATGTAAGTATATACTTACTTTAGGTATAGTATTTCTTAATTAATTTTTCAAGTTAATAATAAAATAATTATTAATAAAATAAAAAATTATAATTTTTGTTACAAAACTTTGATATTTACATGCCACGGTTTTCAGAAAGCCGCTCCCGAAGTGAACCAAAATCCAACTTCTCAACAGCAAAATGGAGCAAATGACGACGAAAACATACAACAGAGCGGCTCTTTTAAAAGAATAATGTGGAGTGTCTTATCTGAGAGTGATTACTAACAGTAATAATAATAATTATTGTGCAATTAAATCCAAAAATTAAATTATACCACCCCGGTATGGTTTTTACGAAATGCTTGAAAGCAATTAATAATAATTTAGTTTGTATGAAATTTTTGCGAATTCAAGAACGACGATTTTATCAAAAAACGACAAACATTATTCACGATGTTTGAATAATTTTTTTATCTATATCTTTCAAACGTTATTATTTTATTCATGTGCAAATACGTAGGGCCAACAGCAGTGTCTAGGAATATTTTGTTTGAACGGTATAGTAGGATATTATTTATCAATTTTAATGTTAGGCTATTAAAAATTTCTAAAGCTTACTTAAATAATTAAGCTTGATATAAAAAGTGTTTAAGTCTGCTAAGGATCAGTTTATTTGCTTACGCAAATAATTGTTGATTTAACAAATATATAACTTTTATTTATTTATTTTCTTTTTGTTATTGTTGTGTTAATATTTTATTATACGAGTGTACATCTAGTCAAAGCAGATTTTAGTACATAACTATATTATACTATAATCACTTATACGTAATACGTACGTAGCATTGAAAAATATGCTTATTTAAATCTACCTATATGTGTTATTTACTTTATAAGAATTTAAAATATATTATATATTTTATGCTAATGAAGTTTATTAAATGAATTGAGAATAATGGATTGTTATTTTTAATGTAAACACTTTATATAAAAAATAATATATTATTTATTTATTTATTTAGAAACATTATCTTACGAATATTCAGAATTAATAGTCCTGGCAATTACCGACCTCCTTATTTCAGACGTTCCTCCTCCAATTTCATATAACTTGGCATCCCTTAAAAACCTACCTGCAGGATAATCATTAATGAAACCGTTCCCACCTAGAAAAGTAATTGAAATTTTTAGTTACCTTTTTTAGGCACCAACATGTTGCCAGTAAAAACTTTTTCATATTATTTGATAGAACAGAATTGGATAAAGTGAATTTATTGATTGTTTACGAGTTGCTTCAATATATTGAGCAGGTAGAAATGAAAACAAAATATTATAAGGCGTGTGTTCTAATGTGGCGTTCTAGGCATCCGCTCGAGAAATCTCTACCACCATGGGGAGCATGCTTACGTATATAAGGACTGTATCTGTTTGTGAGTCATGTGAGTGTATGATATAAATTGTATTATTAAATGTGTTAAATAAATAAAAATATATTTAGAAATAAATAATTAGACTGGTGTGTTGTATGTTAAATAACTATAAATTTTTAATAAATAATTAATGTGAATATGAAATAAAAAAATGAATGTTTTGCATTTTCATCAGAACTTCAACTCTTTCTCTTTCTCTCTCTATACAGGTATATCTCGGAAACTACTGGGTATTTTTTTTAACCTCAAAATAAAAAATTTCCAGACATAAGTGATCACGAGAAATTCAATGAAAATATTTTCAAGATGGCCGCACTTCCGGAAATACCGGAAGTTGACACCTACTTGGCTATTTTAACGGAAACACCCTGTAAAATATTATATTTTTTAAATGCCTGAAGAAATTGAATACAGGTGGTTTTCACCATTGGAATTTAGATTGAGCGGTTTAGGAGTTATAAACAAGTGAAAATCGAAAATTTTCAACTTCAAAGCAGTGTAGAACTACAACGGCTCAAGATATCTAAAACCGGTTTACATGTCCCTATCCTAACTTTTCATGTTTTATCCCAGTATGTGGAGTTAATTTTAATACAGGGTGAAGAAAATTATCCGATTTTTCATCACCCTGTATTAAAATTTAAACCGCATAGTAAGGATACTATGTGAAAAGTTAAGATACGGACATGTAAACCGTTTTTAGATATCTTGAGCCGTTCTAGTTCTACTCTGCTTTGAAGTTGAAAATTTTCGATTTTCACTTGTTTATAACTCCTAAACCGTTCAATCTAAATTCCAATGGTGAAAACCACCTGCATTTTATTTCTGCAGACATTTAAAAAATATAATATTATACAGGATATTCCTGTTAAAATAACGAAGTAGGTGTCAACTTCCGGTATTTCCTGAAGTGCGGCCATCTTGAAAATATTTTCATTGAATTTCTCGTCATCACTTATGTCTGAAAATTTTTATTTTGAGGTTCTAGGCCCATTAGTTTCCGAGATATAGCCGGTGGCCAGCCTTAAGCAGACACCCTGTATATTTGATATTTGAACAGGGATGCAAACACCAGCAACATTATTAGAGCTTCATTATTATAATATCCAGTTATTATCAGTTATATCACATTATAGAAACGGTTTATTTAAACTTACCAAGAATTTGAATAGCATCCAGTGCCATTTGTGTAGCTTTTTCAGCACTAAAAAGCAGCACTCCTGCACAATCTTTACTGTTAATTTTTTGATTATCACAAGCTTTTGCAATGTTGTATAAGTAACTTCTACACGCTCCTAATGTAACATACATATCTGCCAATTTTCCCTAGAAATTTTCTCTGTTAAGTTGAAATTTTAATTAATATTACATTGAGAAAAAAGGTATTGAGCAATTTAAACCATTTTATGGGAAGACTGCTTGTAATTTGTAATGTAATGTTAAATGTTCGACATCTCAACTGTCAAAAAATAAATAGTACTATTTTGCAAAAAAAAATCTCTGATGGAGTTTTTACACATTTTGAATCAGTAGGGGGAGTGATCGTTCACCTCACAAAGGGTGGAAATTCAAGTGACTCACAAAATGACTCTGTGACAATCACCTAAATGTTACAGAGTCACGGCAAGGTGATACTCGTATGATATGCCATTTACTTTATGTGACAAAAAAAAATATGTCAGGAAGGTGATGTCTGTTCTCCTCGATGCAATTGTCAATTCTGTCCTGGAAGAACCTCCACACTTGTGTCAGTGTCTCCTCTGTTTATATGCTGCCAGTGGCTCGCAATATTTCAACCTGCTTCATAATGGTTAGTCATCCAGGGACTCATCCATCAAGCGATATATCAAAATGGTCACCTTTGTGAAGTGAACAATCTCTCCCCCATGGCAGTGGTAGCTTCCAGTGTGTATTTTTATTAATTCTTTGTAATTGTAAAGAACAGTTGGATGTTAAAATTAACCCAACTTTACAAGCTTTGTTTTTACCTGTATAAGTTGAAACTCCGCTATATTTTGATTAAACTGTTTCCTGACATTCGCATAAGAAAAAGCAGTATCACAGCAAGCTTGCATAATTCCCACCGGCCCACTTGACAACATGAGCCGTTCGAGGTCCAATCCACTCATCAGTACGTACACTCCTTTATTTTCTCTGCCCAGCACGTTATCTTTGTGAACTTTGCAATCTTCAAATATCAGTTCGCTCGTGTTAGATCCTCGCATTCCGAGTTTATCTAATTTGGGACCGGCCTTGAAGCCCGGGAGGTTTTTCTCCACAATGAACGTCGATATGCCGTGATGGGCCTTCTTGGCAGTCGGATCTGTTTTGGCGTACACCTTGAAAAAAACGAAGAAAGAAAAAACTGGAACGTTTGCTTGACAAGGAGACTTACCACTACAACATCAGCATCCGGCCCGTTTGTTATCCAAAATTTGTGTCCGTTCAGAATATAATAATCTCCTTGTTTCTCGGCTTTCAATTTCATCGAAACCACGTCAGAACCTGATCCAGATTCTGACATCGCTATTGCACCTATGTGTTCTCCTGAACATAACTACAAAATCAATATTTTTGTATAATAATTATAGGATTAATTATATTATATAGTTACTTTTGGTAAATATTTCTTTTTTTGAGCCTCAGACCCATGTCGGCTTATTTGATTAACACAAAGATTGGAGTGCGCTATATAACTCAAGCCGATCGAACCGGAGGCTCTTGATATTTCTTCACCGATGACCACATGATCTAAATATGAGCCCCCTGTACCTCCGTATTCTGGATCTACTGTTATTCCTGAAAATTTAAAAATAAATTGTCTCAACTGACTTACCAAGACATCAGTTCAATTTAACTTTTTTTATATAGCTCTTTGATACCATTAAAAAAATCATAGTATCCCCCTTCCCCTTCTTAATTCTATGTGGGGCAGTGGGTAAATTTTAACTGTAAAATAGAAACCCTCTTTTTTATTGCACATTGTCTGAAATATTTTTTCAAAAAAATTGTTTACAAAAGAATCTAAAATACGCCGCCCCAAATACAATGAGGGGAGGGGAATGTAGAATGACCGATGAAAGTTTTTGGTTGAAAAAATCAACCAGTAGGTATCACGGATTCCAGAAAACTTACCTAAAACTCCCAAGTTGCCCAATTTTTTCCAGAAGCTTCTTAAATCTTCGAAATTGTTTTTCTTATCGATTTCATAAGCCTTTGTTGCCAACTCTTTTTGTGCAAAGTTGAATATAGATTCTCGAAGCTGCAATGAAATGTCTTTGTTTATTACAAATCACCGCCAAATTTGCAGAAATGCCGAAACAAAGTTAACAATTACGGCCAGACCAGAAGAAACTAAGCAAGAAACCATTTTTACATTCACAATTTTCATTTACATGATTGTAAAATTATTGAAAATTATTAATTACAGCTATTCTACTTTCAACTGCCTCTGTAATTCTATTTGCTCAAGATTGACATAACTTTTAAACATACTTGATAATTTCTTTTATTTTACCCTTCTTGAACTTGTTAGTGTACAAATAATGGTGCACTATTATTATTAAATAAAATGACGGTCATTATATACATCCGCGGCTCCTACAGTTTCACTATGGCACCTAATATAGGGGCGGAGAACATACCTATAGTAACACCAGGAATAAGGTATTCATTTGCTTTGAAAATGCAAGGGAAAGCAAAATAACGGCCTAAAAAATCGGTTTTGGACAAGAGGCGCCGATTTATACCGCGAATCACAGATGTAACCACTTCACGACAATGCCAAGCGCTTCGAAGCTTACAGAGGCGGACCGGCGCTATATCCGCTTTCACATATCGTGTCCAGTCCACAGGGATTGGTGCAATGATTTTTGGAATATAAATACAAAATAAATGCAAAATTCCAAATAAAAACCGTGCTACTGTTAATCTCGAAGATTTTCCTTGCCCTGAACGTGAAGAAAAAAATAGAAATTCGACCGTAGTGTCAAAGAGGCCTGTCAAAAGAGGGCTGCTATTTTTTGGTTAAAAAAAATTGGTAAAAACCAGAGGTCCTAAAAATGGACTTAATAAACTTGCTTTCTGAAAATCCCGAACTAAAAACTACCTAGTCAGAGAAACACTACTATGGTCCTGAAAGTAAGCCGCAGGACTCGAAAACAAGCCGCATGTGAATTTGAGAACACTCAGTAGCTGAAAAAAGGTGCGGCTTGTATTCGGAGCAATACGGTATTACATTCGCTTTAAGCTGGTTAAATGCCGAAAAATATTCAGGCCAAATATATAATCCGATAATAAATACTAAATGAAAAGAATTTAAGATATAATTGACTCAGCTCAGATTATTTGACAATTGACATAATCAAGTTTAATTATTTAGTAGCTATTCTAGAGTAACAATAATTTTAATGCCATATAGCCAACTTATTAGAGTTTTGTTACCATTAGTACCATTACCATAAACTACTATAACCAATGCAATACCAATCGTTCCCTAGAATTTTGACTTGGGAGGGAAGAAGTCTATAAAAAAGCAGATTACACATTTATGTATTTCATCAAACGATGATTATTATTAAAAGTATTGAAATTTTTTCTAGTTAAGGTACCTATATAATTTTTATTAAAACTTATTTGTACCTATTTATGATAAAATTTTTAAATATGGCAACTGCGCAGATCTAACTTTGAATAATTGTACCAATATTTTTTCTTAAACAAAAATGTAAAAAACAGATACTATAATAAGTAATACCTATCTAGATCAGACAAACTGCATAATATGGTAGGTAATACCTCTACAATAGAATGATTTTATATAAAATTTTAATAATAAAATGTGGTTAGGGAGAGAAGGGTCCAGGATCTGTTCCAGTGTCCCATTCTACCCTAATATAGTAACATTGCTCAGGCAGTACAAACAGAAAACACAAATTTATTCTTACTTACTTGAATTTGTTCATTTGAGAGGCCAAAAATGTGGTCATCAATCGGATAATGTTGAGAAACGCATCTACTTTTTACGATTCGAAGATCTTGAACATTTTTTAACAACCTTGAAATTTTCAGGGCCATTGTGTTAATTACTATTTTAAATTTTAAAATCAACTACAGGTATCTAGATATAGGTACCTATACAATAAATGACAATCTGGATTCTTTGAAACTGAGAAACAAGCGAGGAAACAAGGAAAGTAGATGGTTTTATCACTTCTTTTCTTATGATAAAGTACAAAGTCTTATCAATTATTGTTTCGGAATTCTTAATCAACATTAATTATTATTGCCTCATTATTATTGTATCCTATACTCAATGACGACGACTGATTAATTATTATCGTGCACTTACACAATGTATGTATAATCATACCTACCACCCGATGATTGCTGAATTGTAAAAATTGCATGGTAAGTAAGTAGGTAATGGCAAATTAAAAAAACAAAAACAACATTCAATGTTAACTATTAAACAATGAACTAGATAGGCAACTTAAAATACATGCAAAAAACTAGGATATTCAGAAAAGTAAATGAGAGATAATCCAGGTCCATGGTGCTTCCGTTTAACTATTACTATCACAGTATGGGTGTATTTATTAGTTAGTACCTATGCACCTATTTCTGTCATTTAAACAAAACGTGCGTTTAAAAGTCGATGGTAAGAATAATTATTGATATAACATTATTTCAAATTTACCGCTCAAAAGTCTTCATACCTTGGTTAGTTTTTATTTCCCCTGCTATTGGGACGATAACATGATAATAATTACGCCACTAAATCCACGACCATTTCATTTTCTTGAAATTTAAGCGGAAAACGAACCCAACCGCGAACAAGTAACTTGACCACCAGTTTCTCAAAGTTTAAAGTAATTTCTGGTCATCTTAACTTATTTAACTTATCAATCAATCGGATTCAATCGACACCCCGTCCACAGAGAAACATAAATCATAATGCGCATGCGAACTTGTCGTACGAATAGCACGGACGGTTTTGTTTTACAAGGAAGCTAAATAATGAAGATTTAAAGTAGGTATTTAGAAATTACCTTATTGTCTTGAAGATTAGTAAGTATTTACATAATTGGTTACGGTTACGATAGAGCTTGGCTTCTCGCCCTTGTAACACAATAATCATAGTAATTTAATCAGTAATCACACATCAGCACATCACGATCACAGTCACAACTGAAACTGAAATCTGAATCAAGAATCAACTCATCAAGTCCGCGATTCAGTGATCCGGATTCAACCTTCAGGATCCATGATTCAAAGTGGCTGTGAGCGAAAGAAAGCAACTATTAGGAAAAACAATACCGGTTTTCCGTGCTGACTGGACTGCAAGCAGCCGAAGTGATGACACTCATCACTAATGAAGTGATGAGGATGAGTGGTGACAAAAGTAAAAACGTGGCGGAAAACGCCATTTTAGAACACCTATAATTAATTGACACTTGATATTGACACTGCCACCTTTAGAGGTGCATTATAAATGAGCATTTTAAAAAATAACAAATTTTATGAATAGAACGCCGTCAGTGGTCATGGGTATCCGGTTACGATTCCAAGTAAACAAGCATTTGACAGTTGTAGAGTTGCCAATTTCACTGTAAACTTTTGATTACAGTAAATACGGAATTTTTAGTGATAAAATTCAAACTAAAATATGATTTGGTTCAATTCAATTGATGGCGATCGCAGACCAATGCCTGAAAACAATCTCAATAAGTCAAACTTCAGGACCACGTGAACTTAGAACTTCCACTAAATCACAACGATTGACAACAATGACGACGTGAATGGTGTGCTTATTTGGAACCGTGACGTCACACTGTTGCGTCTATTAAAATGCGTAGATTTTAATGATTCTGAGCGCAAATTATACTTTTACAGGAAACTGAAGTGACAGTTGACAAGCGACAACTGATAAATGACAACTTGCTTTCGTTATCAATACGAGGCTTTTGATTGGTGCAAACATTCCAAACAGGGTGATTTGAATTCAAAAACGTCAAATAGGGTTGAATTATTGTTTTTATTATTATCAATTTTTGAAATTGCATTGTCTACTGGTTTTTACGAAAAACCGTTACAGTTTTGTGATGATTTGGCAGTTTGGCGCTAAAAAAGCAACGGTCATATCTGAATCGAGAAAGGACGCTATCATTGTGGGTGTTCTTCCCGTTTGTTTGTTGAGTTTAGGTCTCGTTTTTTGGGGAATTTACTATACCTAAGTGCTAAATTTATACAGTTCTAGTTCCGGCAGGTATTATTAATAATAATAATTGATTAATAACGAAAGTGAATCTGAGGTAAGCCAATTTGAATTGAATATAATCGGCCTCCTGTTGTTTTATATTAACATAAAATTTATTCCTATTGCATTCCTGTGTTACTGAGTTAACTAATTGTTTTCTGTCGAAGAAAAAGAAGATGTTCTTCGATTTGAGGATTTTGGGGTCGCAGAACAATGGCAGGTTTAAAATGGCCTGGATCGCAGGCACTCGGGGTGTCATGCATCTGGACAAAAAACAAATCAAAGAAACTAATATCAACAAGCTATGGTAACATGATTCTGACCACTCCATTTAATAACAACCGCTTTTACCAAAATCTTATTTCAGCGATGAAGTGATGACTTACTTCACCTCAGAGGCGAGCACTCCAAGACACCGTTTCTCATTGAGACTCACTGCGGTCCTCACCGACGGGATTATAAGAATATATCAGCAACAAGTCATCCAGTTTCAAGGTAGGTAGTCGTTCTAGCCGAATTATTATTCAAGTGTTTTTTTCTAATTTTATTTTATTGCTTTATTGCAGATGAACTGTTCGTGATGATGACTAAAATAACCAGACCGCTAGTGATTGAGTAAGTAGTGTCTCTTATTGCGCATAATTATTAAACTTGATCGAAAACTTTGTTCATTAAGGATGCCGTTGGCCCTGGACCTGTCGTCAGGTCAGTTTCGGACGCCCCCGACGCCGGTGACGCGTGTCAAGCGCGGCAAGAAGCAGCGCGCCGAACTGGAGGCAGTGCTGAGAAAAGAAGCGAGGGATGAGGGGCGCATCCTGGATGATGAGCTCCAGGTACCGGGGAATCTGGAGGACGTGCTCACCGTCGGGATGGCTCGTGCCGATGAGATCACTATCCGAGACGAGATCGGCAGGGAGCAGCCACTTAATGTAAGCAAACGTCATCATTACTGACCCCCATTTTCAAGATGACCCGTTCTATTTTTCAGCAAGAATATATTGAAACGTTTTTCGGAGATCACATCCAGCCAGGAGAGATGGAGATCCAGTTGCAGCGTGAGCTGTTAGTTATCTTGTCATACTAATGTCAGCCCCGTGAGAGGAACAGGAAGGAGGAACGGTTGTGATCCCCCGATAAATTTGTTACCCGCGCATCGTTAGCCAAGATCGATGACTGGATATAGATCCGGGTCCTTGTTGTTCCCATTCTGTCCGGTTAGCCTTGCTAACAGGTCGTAACTATTGCACTCTTGAATCCCCTCAAGCTAAATTTCTCACTTTATTGCGTTCTCTTTTCTTTAAAAGCCTATCTCTGTCACGGTAATTAAATCATGCGAGCATTGAGGGAAATGTAAACACAATATAGGCAAGCTTTGGAGAAATGTCATATAACATGCCTGAGACTGAATAACTGCAAATCAGAAATTTTACAGTCATTCAATCTCAGACAAAGTCTGCCTTTTTTAGATTACATTTTAATTTGCTCACAAGATATTATTATCAATTATTATTGCATGGCCTACCTCTTAGTAATCTTACTTCATCTGCAAACAATAACACTCAAGCGCCTTCTGACATCCTTCCTCTTTCTCTTCCGCATTCAAACACCCGGATTCAGTGAAGTGGCCGATCGCTTCAAGCCGATAAAATAATTACATTATTCTTACCGATTAACTCATTTTTGGATTTCTATGTGCATCGATAGAAACTGGAATGAGTTTGATGAGCAGGCTCCAGCAGGACCGAAGCTAATCGAACTTGATAAAACGACCCCTCAAGTCGATAACCCACCACCACCGCAGGTAATAATACCAACCTTCCAAAAGTACTATTTGAGTAACGTATGTAATGATCTAGGAACCTGCCAAGCGAACAAAGAAATTTCCGTGGAACTCGGATTCATCTACTAGTACTACGGGCAGTCCTAGGCTAGTGGTTACGGTGGCACAAGTACACGCCACCAAAGACGGCCCTGAGACATCGGCTCCAATAGTCGAACAGGAGCAGGAGGTACCGGCCCAGGAGGAGGTACCACCGCAAGAAGAGGCACCGGCGCAAGAGCAAATCAATGCAGCTGTTGGTAAGATATAACTGTGTCAGAAGAAGGATGTTTGAGGAACGTTTAAAAATGTTTGAGAATGAAACATTGTTGGGAGAATGTTCTAGAACAGAGGTGTCCAAACTACGGCCCGCGGGCCAAACCCAGCCCAGCAGGCGATTTTATCCGGCCCGCCAAGGATTTCGATAAATGTAGTAAAAAAAGAATGAGCACGGTATCACGCTCGGTATCACGGCAGACTGCACTCAACTGCAGTGCCTGCAAAGCTACGAGATTGTCCACGACAAACCAAAAATTCGTCGCCCGCGAAGCTTTTTTTTTAGTTTTTTTAATTCACATATTTACGATTCTTGGCCCCCACTAATGAATTTAAATACCAAACTGGCCCTCGCAGCAAAAAGTTTGGACGCCTCTGTTCTAGAATGTTAGAGAATAGTCAGAATGTTACAGAATTCTCGAGAATAGTTGAGAATGTCCAAAAATGCTCTGAATTGTTTCAGAGTGTACTAGCTTGTTCTAGATTGTCCTGAATATTTTTTTTAAATGTTCCAGTATGTTTTGGCAGGTTCTAGACTATGCTGTTGAAGTTCTTAAATAAGTCGATATTTATTTAGCAGAGCTATTATAGTTGAGTTAGTAACTGATAAATTTTAATTTAACCAGCACAACAACAGGATGTTTCGACAGCTGCTGAAGCTTTGACCGAAGTTGCACCAGTTCAAACAGTGCAGTCTGATGCAGCAACTCCAATGCAACCAACTGACAAGAAACGCAAAGCAGCTCAAAGGGCACAAGTAAGCAGCTCGATTCTTTAGCAATTTCGTGATAGTATTAATAATAATAATAACTAATCGATAAATAAAATTTCAGGTCGTCGAAGAAGACAAAGAACCGTCTTTGATATTTAACAAGTTTCGTTTGATCTGGAAGCTTTCAAAATCTCGTTACATCGATCGTTTTCCGGTGAGCACATTTTTTCTTGTAAAGTTCGGCAAATGGTAATTCTGTTTTACCCGCAGGAAGTCGTTCTGCATACGTACACGCCTGACCTACCATCAATTAGCGAGGAGCAATCGACCGACTACCGGTTAGCAACTCTTTCTTGGGAGAGTTACCCAACCAAAGAGATGGCAGCTCAGCAGTCTCAGGTCATACAAGGAAATGCATCATCTGAGCCCACGAACTCGGTGAGTTTCCCTGTGCATCAGGGAACCACCACATCACTAACCAGAACTCCCTTGTCTGCTGACCTCGGAGTACATCCGATTACGGAGCCTCCTGCCGTGCCGAAAACTTCAACCAGTTTGGGTGGGAAACTGCCGGTTGCAGCATCTACGCCCTTGGTCTTACCTTCGATTTTGCCTGCACTGTGAGTGTTCATCCTTTGATACAATTTTTTTTTTATTCGACATTGCGACTTATTATTTTTTTTTTAATTACAGTCAACATACGATTGCACAAACTATTGCAGTCAATGGAGAGCCATCACAAAAACGCAGGCGTTTGTAAGTAGCAATTTACGTAATTTCGTATTATCGTATTAAATTTAATCATTTTTTATAGAATAATGGATGATAAATCTACAGATGTAGTGGTTGCACAGAAAGATGCGGATGAGTTACACGAACAGGTAAGAGAGCAAATCTCGTCCATCTTGACTGAAATGGAGGTCCGGGAAGAAATAGTGACCGCGATCGTTCCTATCGGAGAGGAGATTGGACCTGAAAATGTAATTCCCTCACATGAGATAGCTAACACTGAAGAGCAGGCTGTGGGCGGTTCAATTGTTCAGGGAAAACCGAGCTTAAAGAGAGCCCCCCAGTAAGTGCAACTGTCTAATAACAATGTAGTAAATTATTTGCTTTCACCACAATGATGTTTACCATAATGTGTATTAATTTTTCAGGACAAAAAAAATTAGCCACGATGCGAATAAGAAAATTACTGACATTAGGTGAGTATTGGCATTTTGTAAGGGCTGTTTATATCTAATTTTGAAGCTATTTAAGTTATTAATTTTTTGCGCGATTGAGCTCTATTTGACTTATTCTTATTAGAATCAGAAAAAAGTTGTCGTTTTTTTGTGAATGACATTTTCAATTATTAGTAGCTCTGAACAGGGTTTTTGAATTATTCAAATGGGACGAAAAATAAAGATCTCACAGGGTTGCCTTTCTTATGAACAGGACGACGCCTTTAACCGTTAGACTATCGATACCATTATATGTTGTATCCTTACTCGACAATATACATTTATGAAACTGCAATCATAATACTTACTCTACTGTTACAGGAGACGTAACATCGTCGAATGCGTTAGTAATTGGAATCAGGACAAAGCGATTGAAATCAGCGACGTTTGCGTGAAGCCTGTCAATCGGCTGAATGTTGCCAGAGCTTTTCAGGATCTCCTTGGTGAGTATTATTATTCTACTTCTTAGTTACAGTTACGTTATTATTATTAAAAGTTTACTAATTAGTTGGAGAAATTAAATTTAAATAATTATATTGCAGTTCTTAAGAAGGCGGGAAAAGTGAAGTTAATTAAAGAAGACAACTCCCTGGAGTTGAAGAGTATCGAAAAAGGACCAAAGTTAGATTAAGAATTATTTATTTCACACTAAACTGATGTGAATACAAAAAGTTTTAATTATTGTTGAGTTTTTTTTCATATTTATCAATTATTTATTATTAAGTTAAAATTGTAGATTGTAGACTTGTTCTTATGTTTCTTATTCTATGGAATTGTTGAGGGTAAAGTGAATAAGTTAACTCCCCTGAACTGAAGAGTATCGAAAAGATACATATTTAATTATTATTAATCTAAAATTGTATATTTAGTATCGAAAAGATACATTTAATTATTATTAATCTAAAATTGTATATTTTATACTGGTTCTATGAGTTTGTTTTGTGTTTGCTAAAATTTTTAAGTAAAGTCGTTTCATAAAGTACATGCTTTGTTTTTATAATCTTTATGTGTTTGTAAGCGATTGTATATTTGGAACAGCTGTTCCAAGTGAACTGGGATAAAAAAATGTTTTTTAGAACTAAAATTATTATATTTTAAAGTATCGCATCTAATTAAGTACAGAACAGTCACACATTTGGATAGGGTGTTCAAACTATTGTATATAACTACTTACCATTGCATTGGGTAGAGTTAGAGTATCTATACAAAGTTTTTATCTGGCATAATAACTCTGTACTCAGCAGGGCCGAATTATCCGTAAAGCAATACATATAGGAGAGCAGTTGCTTAGGGGCGCCAAAGGCTTGGGGGGAGCAGGGGCGCTATCACCCGCAGTCAACATTTATTTACCAAATGCTTCAACTGGGCAAAAAACTAAGTTTTAATAATAATTTGTTATTACAAATAAAATTCTATAGGATGTTTCAAATGCATGTACCATAAACCATAATGTGCGAGGCAACACCTCCCCCCTCCGCAATAAGTTAAAACAAAAATGACACCTTTCCACTGCGGCCTGATTTATTGTTTTATTGCATTATTATTCAAGAGACTGCAATATTGAATATACATACTTATAGTTATTTGATATAATAATTCATCACAGATCCTAAAGCAATTAACAGATGTCAATCAGTTGTACTTACAGAGGTGTCTTTATTGGAGGTTTCTTCTTAACTTATTTCTATGAAGTGTACCCCAATGGCTGAAAGTGAATACGAAATAATCCAAGTGCCAGAAAAATCGAGAATTTAAAAAAACTGATCATGTATTGCAAAAAACCACGAAAAATTATAGTTTTTTTTTACCGCAAATTTGGTCATAGTATACACAAACAATATAATAAAAAAAGAACATATTTGGCAGGTCAATGAATATATTTTCGTTCAAATTAAACTTATAAAAAATCTTGTTGACCGGTTTCGAGTGTTAACCCATCCTCAGGGTCAGCAGTTTTACAAGATTCACAGTCCCAATAAATCAAGGGAAGAATACTGAATAACCTAACCTCTACTGTTCCCGAGTGAGGGAAGAAGAATATTTCTGGGTACTGAGGGGTTCCTGCATTTAGGCATACCGGATCCCTAGCCAGGCGCATGTGATTTGACGTAAGTCCCGTCACAAACTGTCAAAGTGTAATGAATTTTTTAAACAAAATCATAGGTTAATTTAAAAATATAGACAGTCTCGTTTAAGCTTTTAACGACGGTCTCTAATGATTGTAAGTAACAGAGCTATCATATATATAACGCAATTCAAACACGGAATGACTTTTTTAAATGACTAAATACTTTTTATAGGCGTTACTACTTACCTACCGCAATCATTTTCTAACAGTTTCCTGAAATATAGCATCAAATCATATATCTGGGATCTGGGTACCCCCATATACCGGGTGTCCCATTAGTGCGGGATTCTTCTCTGGCAGTTTCACTTTTGAAGTTATAAAAAAAGATGAGGGAGAAAAATTGTATGGTTTGAAGAGACCTTCAACCTAAAATAATTTTCAGCTACACAGGATGGCCCAATATCGCTGTACGCCTTACAACTTTGTTACTTTAAATAGGACACCCTATATATTATTACATTTTCAGATTATCTGAAAAAAATCAGTAAGAATGGTTTTCACAGTTTCAGTATAATGTGAATAGTTTTTGAGTTATAAACAAGTGAAAATTGCCATTTTCCATTTTCAAAGCAGCTTACAATGAAAACGGCTCAAGACAGCAGAAAAAGGTTTACATGTCTCTATCTTAAATTTTTACAAGGTATCCTATGATGTGGATGAAATTGTTATACAGGGTGATGAAAAATCTGAAAATTTTCATCACCCTGTATTAAAATTTAAACCACATCGTACGCAATTATGTGAAAAGTTAAGATAGGGACATGTAAACCGTTTTTAGATATCTTGAGCCGTTTTCATTGTAAGCTGCTTTGAAAATGTAAAATGGCAATTTTCACTTGTTTATAACTCAAAAACTATTCACATTATACTGAAACTGTGAAAACCATTCTTACTGATTTTTTTCAGATAATCTGAAAATGTAATAATATATAGGGTGTCCTATTTAAAATAACAAAGTTGTAAGGCGTACAGCGATATTGGGCCATCCTGTGTAGCTGAAAATTATTTTAGGTTGAAGGTCTCTTCAAACCATACAATTTTTCTCCCTCATCTTTTTTTATAGCTTCAAAAGTGAAGCTGCCAGAGAAGAATCCCGCACTAATGGGACACCCGGTATATTGCTATCGCCTTTAGGCCCGTAAACTGACCTAAAATTCTCGGACATGCGCGCAGGACTCGAAGTAATTACGATAGAGGTACTCGAAACCCCTAATAGCAATATAGGAGTATTAGACATATGTATCAAATAGGCATATAATTCTTCACTATCCAACAGCAGTAATCGTTTTAAAATTCATTTAAATGTCTGAAGATCCCGCTTAGAAAGTAACGAAACATGTATGTAATATACGCTAAGTAAGTATCGGATGTTTTGTGGAACGCCCGCCTCCTCGTGGATTTTTTTCGCACTTTTGTGCGGCATACTAATGGTTGACAGCTCGTTTCAATAAAATGAAACCTTTCTTAAAATCATTATTTGGAAGTGTATTTCTAGATTTTTGAATTTATTATGACTAAAATTATTATTAAAAGTCATTTCCAAGCACCCAGAGTCTCGACTGCTTTCGTTTTAAATCGTTGAGAAATGGGCGAAATCTCATTATGAGTTTTCACATGAGCGATGTTAGAGAATACGTTTACATATGGAACTTTTCTTCAAGGAAGGAACCGCTCTTTTAGAGAGACTCCTGGTGCACATATAGCACTCATAAAAATGAAAAAACCTATTATTGTCCCATTGTTCAGGTGATATATTAATTGTTCATTTAAAAAAATATCACCTTTCTTATCAAAACATAATAAGTTCACATTTCATCTCATGTTTTAGGGTTTTTTATTCAGCTTATGTATAATAAGTCGAAGAGTTTTGGACATATTTTGCAGCTGTAAAGCAAGAAAATGTTACCCTTTGTCTTAAATACAGCTCGAAAAAATTATAGCAGCAGTTATTGTTTTATTAGTATTACTTATATGCCTTAAATTATTGACTAAAATTTTTAACTTTAATTTACTATCTAAAAAAAGATTCAGGAGTAATAAATACGTATGTAATCGCAAGCATTTAAGGTACTCGTGTACAACAAACCCCTCCCAATTTTTTTTTATACCTGAACGACCTCATGTTTGCAATAACAAATACATTAAAATGAATAGCGGGCATGCAGGACTTGCCGCATGAAAGTGTAAGATTTTCCTACTTGGTGGCGCCACAATAGTTACTTATTTACCCTATTCTGTGTCATCACACCGGACACCGCTCAGGGATATCATTCTTTGTCGATGTTGCCACTTTCTTTCTTTCCTTGCATGGACGTATGATTTATTTGTTCCTATACAGGGTCAACCTTTGGGAGCTGATTTATTTTTATTTTATTTATTTGCCATTATTAATTCCCTAAAGTAGTAAATTGCTATGGAACAAGTCAAAAATCAAATGCAAATTAATAGAAATGTACACATACAAACAAAATGAGCGAAAAACAATGCCATAAAGTCAAATTCACAAAATAACAAACACCTAGATAAAGAAACTGGAGACGACCAGGATCACTGAGCACAGGAAACACTTTTAAAAACTTCATCAAGAGAATAAAAGGCATGAGTCGCCAAAAAGTCCCTTATCTTCAATTTAAAATCTTTTAAAGGGAGATTTCTAATAGTAATGATATTTATACAGGGTGTTTTGTAATTGAATGTCAATATTTAAGGGGGTGATTTTTGGGTCCATTTTAAGAAGAAAACTTCATAAGAACGTATGTCCTAAAAGTCTTAACTTTTGAGATACAAGGTGGTAAAGTTTTTGAAAATAAATATTTTTTTCATAATAGGTATCTGTAATACCGCTCTGGATATTTTAATGAAATTTAATAGACAGGTATAACTCATCAAGAGGCATTTTTTCATGTACCACATTTCGTTTTATCTCCACTAGTCACATCTTGCAGAATTTTACCTATGCATATTTTTATATTTTTTTATTGTCATTTAACGACAATCTGGTGACCATGCTGTAGAGAAACAGATTTTATTTTTTTAGGCGAAAACCGTGCTTCTGATTGAAAAAAAATAAGCAATCAAATTTGCTTGGAAATGAATAGGAATTCCAAAAATGATTTCTATTTGACCAGAAATCAGTGACGTACCATCAATTTTTGCTAAAATATGCCGGTAAAATTCTGCACGATCGCGCACCATCGTCACTAATGGAAATAAAATGAAACGTGGTAGGTACATGAAAAAATGCCCCTTGATGCGTAATACCTGTATACGAAATTTCATTAAAATATACAGAGCGGTATTACAGATATTACGAAAAAATGATTTATTTTAATAGGACTTTACCACCCTGTATCTCAAAAGTTAAGACTCTTAGGACACGTTCTTATGAAGTTTTCTTCTTAAAATGGACCCAAAAATCACCCCCTTAAATATTGGCATTTAATTGCATAACACCCTGTATAGGCTTAACCGTCAGTTTGACAGTTTCCATTTTTTGTGTATCTGTGTTTTAGGAAAACTCAACATTTTAAAAATTTTTTCAGCACAACACCACTTCCGGTTATACCGGAAGTGGACACGAACTTCGTTATTTTAAATGACACGGTGCAGTTTTTTTAAATGACACGGTGCAGTTTTTTTATGGATTCATGTTCCTCATCAAAAATTAAGTGACTTTAGTAAAACAACATAATATCGATCTTCAATTGTTTTTGAGTTATTTGGATTTTTATGAATTTTTTGACACTTTCAGAGTCTCACTAAAACCGTGTTATATCTACGAAACCGTATGAGATAAATTGATGAAATAAATTTTAGTTCACTAGAAAATTAACAAGTTATCACACAAAATTCGAGAAATCAGAAGAAACGCGCAAAAGTGATCGAAAATGACTTTTGAAATTTCGAATTTTACAATTGGAAAAAAATCATTTTTTCAATTTGCATTCTTTGAAAAATGAAAAAAAATTATTATTCCCTTATCATGCACATCGATTTTGTTTAGTTTTTTTTTGCCAATCTAACGAAATAAAATATATACAGGGTGCTATTTGAAATTTTTTTTTACAATTGCAAAATTCTAAATTTCAAAAGTCATTTTCAATCACTTTTTGCGCGTTTTTTCTGATTTCTCGAATTTTGTGTGATAACTTGTTAATTTTCTAGTGAACTAAAAATTATTTCATCAATTTATGTCATACAGTTTCGTAGATATAGTCCAATAAAGTCTAAAAAGTCATACGTATCGATTAAGAATACACATCCTTTTGATAGTTCGATTTATTTTGTTTCATATACGTGGTTTTTATAGTAACCGCCAGTTTGTCTAAACACTCCATACCGCATAAATAAGTATACGTCAACATTGGTTTTGAATGAGAATTAAATGCACAACATAGAGGATAGAATGTCATTACGTGAATAAATTTTATGTAGTTGTCAGTGGCTCTCAAACTGACGTAAGCGCTTCAATTCATTATTTGAATGATTCCTTCAATAATTTACGCTCGATCACAACTTGACAATTAACTGTTTGACATTTTCTGGTGAAATTAAAAATATTAATTCGGACGGTTAGTGTGACGTCACATCTGACTTTTTAAAGTTAATCCTACTATAACACAGTTTTAGTGAGACTCTGAAAGTGTCAAAAAATTCATAAAAATCCAAATAACTCAAAAACAATTGAAGATCGATGTTATGTTGTTTTACTAAAGTCACTTAATTTTTGATGAGGAACATGAATCCACAAAAAAAACTGCACCGTGTCATTTAAATTTTTTTTAAATATTTTATACCACTTCCGGTATAACCGGAAATAAGTGGTTGTACTGAAAATATTTTTAAAATGTTGAGTTTTCCCTAAAACACAGATACACAAAAAATGTAAACTGTCAAACTGACTGTAAAAAGTTTCAATTTGTGAGGCTATTTTCATTGTGACGTCATCATTATCATAATTTTTAAATGTTAAGATCGAGGCAATACTGGAAACTACGTCATGAATTAAAAACGTTTTCTCGAGCAAGTGACTCAACAGATTTAAAACGTAACAATAGCAACAAAAGGAGTTTACAATCCTAATAAATGATCCACTCAACATTTTTCTTTGAAAAAATTGAGAGTCGATTCCATCAGTGATGATCTGCAAAACAGAAGACTCTAGGTCTTCTAGAAGAAGCTAGGTGTAAAGAATATGAATGCCTTCGAAAAAAGTTGTCTCGAATTCCAATGGAATTTGCGGGGGGGGGGGGGGGGGTTCTTTCATTTATGAACAAAAAAAGTGTTCATAAACTGGCTGTCAGAACTAGAACCATATGCAATAGAAATTGTCTTTATAACCTTGTCCAGGATACCTAATGATGTGAAAACTCTGTTATACCAATTTTTCTGTGGACAATTTGTCTACTTCATGTCTGTGCATGTTGTAAATAGTTTTGTATGGAATCTTTGTGAAAATAAAAATTTTAAGATTTAAAGTTGAAATCATTATGTTGATTGCGGTAAGACACAGGTAAGATAAATACTCTGAAAATACTTTCAAGTATATATTTATAAAGGTTATGCATTGGAAAAAATATAAAATTCATACAATAGTCTTATGAAATATTGCTTCATCACATGTTAGATACAAAACACTGATGCAAAATGGCATTAAAGTTTTTCAAGCAGTACATAAAAATATTTCATCGCATTTACGAATTTACATTTTTTTTAAT
This sequence comes from Malachius bipustulatus, assembly GCA_910589415.1. Taxonomy (NCBI): domain Eukaryota; kingdom Metazoa; phylum Arthropoda; class Insecta; order Coleoptera; family Melyridae; genus Malachius; species Malachius bipustulatus. The sequence goes on along the minus strand of OU342631.1, from coordinate 23,986,943 downwards.
ATTGTCATTTCTTTTTACAATATGAGCATTAGCAAAAATATAACTTTCAATTTCTTGTATGCATATTTCAACTATGCATATTCCGATTTCCAACAACAAAAGCAATATATTTATAGCATTAAATTCAAAGGGTACATTCAAGCCTAATTGACTTTATTAAAAAAGAATCCTAAATAATTTTACATATTACTATGTATGTACCTAATATCATTATAGATCTAGGACACCTCTTCCTCAATACCAAGACCATAAGTTAACATAAAAAAGAATTCTGGAGATTAGAAAAAATTATTATATGAAATCAATTCGAAAATAAATTAACAATAAAGTTATTATAATAATAAACACTGACTCTACTCACGAATATTTTATTGCACTATTTACTCTGGAAGTATAAAAAAAAGTCCCGAATTACCAGCGTCCTAGACCTCTGTATATACATACATAATACATGAAAAAAAATAATACAACGCCAGGAACCAAGGAACCATAATATTGACAGAGACCTTGAAATGAGGACTAAAATAAATAAATATCACAGAACTTATTTGTTTAACTTATTAAATAATTGCTATCAGCCCTATGCTTATCCACAGCGTAAAAGAACATTCTTACAGCGCTTCAAACAAGCTTGAATATACCAAAGAGCTTGAAATGATTTCTATTTCACGTTTCAATATCTTATTTCTATTTTATTACCAAAAATGAGCTGCCCGCTTGTATTAACCGATAATAAGATTAGTAACTGTTTGGCAAAGCTCAAGAAACAAAGCAACCTTTCTTTTATCAATTATCAGGAGTAACTCAAAATTAAAACAACCAAAAACATTATAGATGGTGAAATCAACAATGCAGCATCAATTCAAGAAGTGGTTAAATTGAAATTAAAAAAAACTGAAATTACAAAAAAATAAGTGAAGTTAAATTTCTTCATAGAAATTTCCAGGACCAGGACCAGGAAATTTCCAGATTTTAGTTAAGAGTGAATTGTCACTTGAACTTAGTGTAAAGCTACAGTAATTAGAGCGAACTTTTTTTTTAAAGCGAATTTACGATTCAGTTGGTGTAGCTTTTTCTAGGTCAGACTGTGGCCAGTATGAATAAAATAGAGATGAACTTTTACTTTTACTTTTACTCCACACATATCTTTGTCTTATTCTTAAATATACAGGGTGTTTCTTAATAACATGCTAATATTTAAGGAGGTTATTCTTGGGTCCATTTTAAGAAGAAAACTTCATAAGAACGTGTGTCCTAAAAGTCGTAACTTTTGAGATACAGAGTGGTAAAGTTTTATTAAAATTAATCATTTTTTCGTAATATATAAAACTGTTTCTCTACATGGTCACAAGATTATTTTTAAAATGACAATAAAACAATATAAAAATATGCAGGTAAAATTCTGCACGATCGTCACTAGTGGAGATAAAACGAAATGTGGTATATGAAAAAATGCCTCTTGATGAGTAATACCTGTCTATTAAATTTCATTAAAATATCTAGAACGGTATTACAGATATTATGAAAAAATTATTTATTTTTAAAAACTTTAACCCTCTGTATCTCAAAAGTTAAGACTTTTAGGACATACGTTCTTATGAAGTTTTTTTCTCAAAATTGACCCAAGAATAACCTCCTTAAATATTAGCATGTTATTAAGAAACACCCTGTATAGATTTTTTCACTAACTTTACTTGAAGTAAAGGAAAAAACCTAATTTTATTTATATGACACAATAAGTTGACTGGAAAGCTTACATTTAGATAAAATCTTAGTTGCAGATATATTTCGATAATTGAACATAATCTCACTGCCAAGAAATTGACTTTGAAAAGAAAAAGCACCATAAATTATATTGGCAAAGTGCTCAACTGTGGACACTATCTTTATCTCTATTCTTGTTTCCCAGAGAATAGGGGAGAGTGGAACAGGTTCGAGTATGGAGCGAGCATCTCCAGACATTTAAAATTTACCACCTTAAAATCGAGTTTTTTCCCATTAAAATAATCAACAATATCTACACAAATCCCTGGTGCATACATTTTAGAGATCAATAAAACTTACTAATTATTTTTTTATTATACAGTGTGGTAAGTAAATATGTGGCCCAACTAGTGGGTGTTATTCCTCATTTAATTTTAAGACAAAAAATATCTGGTATGATTCAAAATGGAGTGTTTGTTTTATTACTCTCCTCCTGGCTGTTTAATTGATTTTGCATAACAGGAACAGAAGTATTGAAGTTCCAGGTATGTAGAAATAATTTACTAAGCACATTTTAATGAATTAAGAATTATTTGAAAATTTCAATTAGATTTAATTAACAATTTGCACAACATTGGCCAAGTTTGACCAATGTTTTCTCGACAAAAAATATGATTTCCCTTCTCTACCGACCTTCAAATTATTATTGTATCCGTAAATTGATGCTGCACTTGATTACAACCGGGAAACATTGAAAAAATAACTACACAGAATTACTATATTTTACAAAAATAAATAACTTCTTTTAAAATACACAATAAAATTTTTCTTATGTATAAAAACATTATAACAGAGCTCTCACTTAAACAACAACTTTCATAAGTCCTACCTGACTGTTTGCACCTACGCTAGAGTCGTCCAAAGAATCTAAATCTAGAGCACTCTCGATCATTGTAGTGTCTTGTAACAACCGCAGACGACTCGCACTCAACAAACTGTTTTCTTTCTCTTGAACTGTCATATCGTTATCCAGCTGCTTGTCTGCTTGTAATTTCTTCTTGGCGTTTATCCCGACCAATAAATGATTCTCCCTTAAAACTATATTATCCAGATGTAAGTCTTCCAAGTTATTGGTGTTTGCAGAAGAAAGAGCATTGTTCTCTATCGGTTGAGCTGTCGAATGTCCCGTCGAGTCGAGATCGTTGGCGTAGCTCTGCGATTTGCTCAATGTTACCTGGCTGTGCGACAGAATGTTGCTATAAACAGGTGACTGGTTTAAACTTGGCTGAGACGTGTATTGCACAGGAGGATTATCGATCTTTTGTAAGGCTGGAGCTATCGCTATAGGCTGCTCACTCGTTACCAGCTGAGTAACACTACCTGTATTGCATTCTGAAAAACAAAGTCCAACATCAATTTAATGCCTGACTATACATTAAAAAGGTAGCTATGTGTGAGTATTTTAATTGTAAAAAAACCATTACGTATATTTTTTAGAGCATGCGCTTTTTGTTATAATAACAATTGCAGAGCTATAAATCATTTCGCGAGTTTCTTTCTATAATAGCTTTGTTTTCAGTTTATCAAGACTTTCATTATTAATATTATCCCTTTGTATAAGTATAAGACATAAAAATAAAACAAAACTGCCATAACCACACATTTAGTAAGACGTACACAATAATCACTGCAAATAAAACTTTTAAACTATCACGCCAGCCAAAACACTGCCATCACATTTTCTGCAAGCACTGATAATTAATATGAATGTTACTTATATTAATTTGTGTATTATTAAAATGATAAGCACATCTTCATAAGAAGCTAAAGGAAATAAATAACATGCAAAAACTAAACTTACCATAGAGAGCAATGGAAAACCTCCACCAACGAAACGCAATGCAACAGTAAATAAAAATATATGTAAAAATGATTCCCTTTAGGTGTCCTGTCAGTTTTTTTATCAGTTATTCAATTTTAAAAATGCATAAGGTCAGTTTATGTTTATACTATTTCTTATGAAAATAGATAGTAAAGTATGAAGTTGGTAACTTTTAATACCAATCATACAATTTTGTAAGGTTCTATGATTTAGGTTTATCATATTGGTAACATTTCACTTGGTTGCTGTGTCAATTTAATAAATTGAAGTTCTTTTATTTATAAAGATCTGTTTTTTTTTGCAAATTTGAATTTGTGTTTCGAATTAAAAAAATTAAAGGTGAACAGAGTGAGAAAAAAGTGAAGCAATGTACAAAAATCTAGAATGCAGATAATAAGCCTAAGCACACCAAATTAAAATATTGTTACGACATACAATAAATTGAATAGGTTTATTTATTATTTTAATGGAATCAAGTGTAGGATGAAACTGATGTCTACAATTCCCACCTCTACTCACAGGACATCATCAATGAATGGCAAGATCTGTTACAATAATGTCATTAATCTCTTGTCTTTATTTCACAATAATAAACCCAGAAGTTGAGTTATGAAATCTGTTTTCCTCTATTCGTCTAGAGCCTGGCCTATTCGAATCTAGAATGTAGTCGTATGGAACATTAATTCTAGACAGTTGTTGTAGCGTGCGCTTTCCCATTGTATTACTGACGATATATAGGACTTAGGGAGCCTTCTGGTTGTCGTACTATTAGGACTTCCGTTAGTTTTATATTTTGTGCATTGTCTACTTTACCGAACGATCAGGTGTCAGATGTCAAGTCAGTAGCTGTGGTGTAGCGGCGAGAGTGCGCTGAAATATCGATCGGAAGAATCTGTACATAGTTGCCAGATAGTTGTTTTTGTCTGCAATTGTTGATGATTTTCCGGAATCATTAATATGGTCTTACAGTCGTTTCTCCAGAAATGAAATAAATCTGGCAACGACCGATGGGAAGTGGAAAATCTGTAGACCGGCCGGAAGAGAATCTCGATTGACTCTCTTTGATTTTGGTGGTTGATAAATGAAAATGTGAGATCGCAGTAGTTGCAATCATTATAATTTGTGTTTGGTGCTGTGTTACTCAGAGCAGGTATTAAAGTGGAATTTAATATCATATTAGCATTGCTAATTTCTATTTTGTATTCAATTAGGTATTATTGAGATCGTCCAGGCATAATAAATCGCCAGTCTTGGATCCCGAGGATGGAATAGGCACTGAAGCCAGCCTCGGTAATTAAATAAATGCAAGTAAAATTTTTAGATATTAATGCAAGTTTCAACTTGCAGGGATCCAATTTCGGAATCTAGTTCAGGACTAGTTCAGGACTGACCGACACCCCACCTCCTCCGTTCCTTTCGGGTTCAAAGGAATCAGAAGGTACCCGGACGGAGCGAGAGGAGTTATACCCTCTGCTCGCCCCTTTTTGGCCTTTCAGTACAAAATTAAAAATCAGGCAAGTAGTAGAGATTGTCTAGAAAAAAGTGTCACTTAATCTGTTATATTGTAGATAGATTATTCCCGACTAATTCTAGAATGAACCAAGGCTTTCACTTATCAACTCATTTGTCCAGAATGTCAATTTGCGACATGCGTCACTGTGAGGGATAGTCTGTCTAGAACGTCACTGCTAATAATAAGAAGGCCTCATCGCACGCATAGTCAGACTAGTCTTGAAAGCTATTAGAGGAAGATCATTTAGAAAGTGCAATCAGAAAGCTAGTTAACAGTTAGCATAGATTGAGAAGTGGCAATAATAATAAGACTGGTTTCAATTAGAGAGAGACAAATGACTATTAGTACAATTTGCGAGTGTAAAAATTAAACTATTGTAAGTGATTTGTTATAAATAAAGTGGCTTTCTTAACAATATATTATTCTTCAACAGCAAAGTCTAGTATTTATTATTAATTATTAATCCATGTAAAGTACCTAACTTCATACTATCTGCCTTCATAAAAAATAGTAAATGTCATATTTAAATGGACAGAAATCAAAAAAATTTAATGAAACAGATCACGGATTAAATACTCGATACTTTTAATAATGCTATAATTACTCAAACTATAAAACTTTCTTTAATTCTATGACAGGACGACTAAAGTGAAGCGACATTATGCAATAAAACAAACAAATAATACAATCGATTATGGAGAAAACTATTACATGTCCACCAACAAGAGCTAAAATAAGGTTAAATAATGTGAAACATTAAGTTTCAAGCTTCACATTATGTATTATTGTAATAATTATATAATTCATAAGACTTGTTACCCTAATGAATAGCATATAATATCAATGTTATTTATTTGTAATATCTACATTTCCAAAAGATAAAACCGACGTTTACTTTTAGATCCTACATAATATAAACATATCCATTATGGGATAAAAGTATTATTTACCTAAATGTGAAAGTAATTTTTTTGTGAACCACACAAAGTATGAGACAATTAATCATGATTTATATCCTGTACATAAATTTAAAAAAAGCAAAAAAAAAGCAAGAAAAGTAGAGCAACACTCCTTTACTTGTGGAAAGTGAATAGTTATCACCCCATAACCTAAACTGATAACGGGGATTAACATTAAATACATTTGAACGAGCCATGTACGATGATAAAGATTGATACTTCATGCAACAAACTCAACTCGAAAGTGTATTATTGAGCCTTTCCTGGCTTACTCCGAACATGTTTAATGTTGATCACACTGTAAAACCGATGAGACTTTTTACATTCAGGTAATCAAGAATAGGTACTACAATAAATACGATCATTAAAGTGTAGTTTTAGGCTTGGGAACATCATATTATATGAACCGAGACATAAACTATCAGTATTATTATCACATCTACTTGGTTTACGGTTTCAGATACACATGTACGCTTAATAGCTAAAATGTTTCCTTTTACTAAATAGGTACTATCACATAAGTTCAAAACAGCAGTTTATGGAAAACTATTTTTGATTGTTTAAGATTACGATTTTTCATTATATTTAAGGAAATTATTATTCACAGCAAATGGACTATTATAATAATAGTATGATTGAATAGACTTTTAATATCAACTTCGAAGAACAATTGTTTTACTACTAGCTCTTCAACAACACCACTAATGCCTAATCTTATACTTGAGAAATCGTTTGTTTGTGTAAACCACTATTCGTTAATTAAATTCTAAGATACAACAGTGTGCTAGTAGTAAAATAAATCTGTTAAGCCACAGTCGAGACGACCCTTATAGTCCTCAAACCCAAACCTTCTACCCTGAGGAATGCAGCATTAACTATGATGGTCTTCTTTACCTTAGTGATAATATACAATAATAATTATTGTTAAAGAACATGCTGAGCATCTCAAAATATTCAACATACAGCTAGCATATTTTTGAGATAACTTCAAATTGTTCCGAGTGTTCTGAGATTCTCTGGTTTCAGGTTTATGTGTCATAATGAAAACATACATGTTTATGATTGTTTTTTTTTTATAAATTTTTGAATAATTTCATTGCATGATATTAAACATGATTGTATTGTTTTATTTTATTGCAATAAAAACAATTTTAATACTTTTTTTAAATATCACCTTTTTTCCAGTTTTTGTAATTTCAATTGTCACCAAAAACCAACTTAGTTAACTGACAGAGAAACTAATCAAAAACAACTTTTGTACAAAAGAAAAAGGCTCTGACTTATTTATTTTTAGAAAAACTACTTCTTAGATTAATTGGAAACTAGCCCGCCATTTCATTAGAACAGATTTTATGGTCATTAGAAAAGTGTTACAAGATAAAAATTCAATGGAATTGCTCTGTAAACTAAGATTATGACCATTGTTCTTATTGTTAGTGTGAATTCCGGTCATCTGGTCCTGTTACATTCTGGAATTCAGTGCTATAGAACATTTGACAGTTGTTTTAGACAGTTGATTGACATGACAGCTGTTCTCGACAGTTTGTTGTACCGGCTCTAAAATGAACTGAGGCTATCAGCAGTGACAGTTGTTCTCTAATATGACACTTTGCATTCTAGAAAGTCATCTGGACGTATTTAAGATTGCCTAGTCCATGAATAATCAGTCACGGATATTATCAAAGTAGGAAATTGAATTTAAGAAAACAGTTCAACTGTGTTTAGTATTGACTGCTGACAGACAGAGTGAAGGAAGTAAGACAGAAGAGTGATTATTTAATGTGAAGGTTATCATTGTCGTGTAAATAGACTGACACAAACGCCGTCGTTACAATAGATCATAATTATGAATGAAAAACTCTTCATAATAGTGAAAGACGTAAAAATATGTACATGTGTACATGGGATAAGTTGATTCAAATATCTAGTCTATCATTTAGATATATCACAAGTCTCTGAGCATAGTGAACTACGAGGAAAGAGCCTGAGAGGGCCCCGCAAGTCATCAAGTGATAGATGAGCTCTTCTGGCACTCTTAAACTGAACTTATTCTTTTTTAAATTGTTTTAATGTCTTTGCATTAAGCTATATTACCCAATTCTTGTATATTTTTTTAGGTTTCTTTCTTTTCTTGATTGCACATCCACTAGTTAGGGAGGTGACCTAACTATCCCTAGACTTCTCACCTATTTAGCGAGTTGAGCTAGTAAGGATGCCTGTTATCTCTAGTGAGGAGATAACTCACTAGGTGATACCATATCCGTAACCTGAATATGAAGGAAAGTCCTTCATTATGATAAACCTGTATTGATTTGAATGAATTGGTGTAAATTTCAAAAACCTGTTTTTGCCTAGACTAAGGAGATAATTTTGGATTAATATTATTATAATAAATTGTGAAACATTAGCCCTTCACTTATAATCTAAGGAGATGACTTATACTGACCCTCCTGTGTAATGCAATCAAATAATCCCATGTTTATTATTAATAGAAGGCAAATTATCGACCCACTGATTGTCGATCGTTCAATAAAAAGATTGACATATCTAAGTTTTGCAAGGTTTCAACAAAAAGTGAGGCATATAAAAAAGCAGCCAGGTAAACAATGACAAGATAAGCAGGTGAAGAAAAATAGTTACACACTAATGTTAGTGCTAGTGAGGTAGTGCATCATTATTTTTTCTCAATCTTAATCCTATAAACCTCAACCTCAAAACTAGAGTTTCTTCAGAAAATGCATAAATTTTGATAAATTTAAAACCTCTGTAGGTTAATTTTTCCAGCCTCAATATAAAATTATCACAAAAGTTAGCATAAAACTGTATATGGCACATTTTGAAAAGCTCTCTGATACAAACTACTAAATTACGGTCCACATCGATTTTTTTATTTTCTGCAAAAATACTTCGGTAAGTTTAAGTTGTAACGCGATCACTTCATTTCGGGATTTCAGGATAAAAATGGTGTTACTTTTATGTATCATTTCTTCCTGGGAGAACTGGTCCTAAACTTCCTAGTTATAGTTCTAGTTCTAGTACATTTCTAATGAACAAAGTAAATATACCCTAAAATCTAATTTACTGAAAGTTATTTTGAATATACATCTGACTAAACTGAGGCGTTGGGAAATTCGCCACTTTGGGCGTGTAATTTAAATTTTTATCACTTTTCATCTTAGACGAATTACTGCAGTGCTCCTCCTGAACGTGAATATTTTCATACACGCAACTACGAGGTCTCGGCTTGGTAGAACCGTGAAACTTCACGTGTTTGCTTTGCGAGGAGAGCCCGAAATTGGCATTGTACCTTTTTTCGGGGGGGATGTAGGGACGACTGTTTGGATCGTATTTCGGATGCGCGTAAAAGTCACCAAAGTCATCCACGGGACTCTCACCGGAGACACCTTTAATTTGAGGGAGCGAATGACTGTTCTTAAATATTTGCAACGGGTGATTATTGTAGTGATTTTTATGTAACTCGTAAGGCATCAGTAAGGGGGCCTGTGATGGTATTATCTTCTGACTGGCACAGTTTTTGGACGGTATCATTTGTTGGGCACGATGTAAATGTTTCTTTAATGGACTGTACATACCCGTGTTTTCCGTTGTTTGACGAAAAATACCAGGCATATCGGAAGCGTTTGTACTTATTTGGGTTGATCCATTCTGAAAGGAAAATTCAATGTTTTTATGCGACTTTACAAAAAATGTAAAATGGAAACACACCTGAACTGGATAACTTTTCAAAGGTATCACTGGTTCGTTAATAACTTGTTTTGTTTCTATTCTATAATCGTCTGTCACTAATCCTCTCCTAAAATTTAACAGAAATAAGATATAAGGAAATAATGATATATGATTTATAGATAAAAAAATATTAAGGATAACTTTAACTATCTGTAAAAAATACAATTTTTTTATAAATGAATAATGAAAAGTGTCTAAAATTAATCGACAAATCTTACCTATCAATGAGAGATGGTGTTACTGGCCCACAAAGTATATGAAAACAATTCAAACAAACATTTCCTTGTGAATATGGGTTGAAGCTCTCCTGTCCTCTTTTACTTGTAAAAGATCCTTTAATCTAGAAACGTAATTATTATGGATTAATTCAATTATTGTTGTTTTGACAAAAAATAAATAAAACCAGCTGACAAAAAAAAAAAAAAAAATTTCCAATTATTTCAAGTAAAAATATTCTTACATCTTCATTGGTTGTCTGATTACTAGTTGTGAGATAAGTGTGAAATCCTGCCAAGCCCAGAATGCTCCAGACACTTATAACACAAATGACCGCAACTATGACACTTGAAGGAGACTCTTTAACAGCATCCAAAAACTGTCGATCTTCGCGCTCTTTGGTAACTGATAAAGAGAAAAGGTTAATCGACAATATCTTCTCTTACAAAAAATCAACTTACTTAATATTAAATGAGCTATTGCACAAGCGAATATAAAAACTGCTAGAAACGCTAAGGAGACTATGAACATGTAAAAAAACCTATAGTTTCTTCTTCCCACGCAGTTCCCAACCTGAAAAATCAAATGAATTATTATTTTCTTCCATGTATTTCTTTAATTTCTATAACAGATACAAGCTGGTATGACATGGTGAAAAATGCGCTTTACCTTTTTAATCATTTTTTTTGTACGTTAATATTGTGTAGAATTGCTAACTACACGAAAATATATATCGAAGATAGTATGCCCTTTTGTTAGTTATTTGTTATTTGTATAATGAACAATTGCTGAGTTGGGTATACAACCAACTATTCTTGGGTGCTGCAACAGGAGTTGTCCTAGTATTGGCTTTTAGATGTATATTTAGTGGAGTGACAATAAGTGACAGATGTATGTATAAATAATTGAACGACAATGAAAGACATGTCAACAAGTGTATTGGGATGTCATAAAGAAGGCTAGAGGATCATTTCTGGCTTCTATGTTTTGTTTTTAGGAGTGTTGCGGGGAGTGACCTTTTTTCTCAAATCGTTTCATGGATCCCGGTTAGTACTTACACAATCCATATAGTTTTGTTTAGAGAGAAGGGCATTAGTTTGGTTTCCATAAAAAGGAATGCGGTACCTACCGAATGATGGGACGATAAGTTGGAAATGATTGAAGTGGCACCAGTGTTCTAAAGCGAAGGCTCACTTAATGAAGGATTAAATGGTAAAATAAATATTGAATTTACTGGATGATTTTCTGAAAGTTTTTTAGAACCTTTTTATTTGGACTTTAGACTTTTAGACTTACATTTTAAGCCTTTCTCTTTTCATTCCATTCTTGTTTGGTGATGATGGATTAGTCCAAGTGTTAGTGGAAATCGAAGGGGTGGCCGTCATGTAGCAGATTGGAAAGGGGAGAGATAAAGAAGTTTTGGGACGATTTGGAACAACCAATTCTAGACAGAGATGTAGATATAATGGAATGAAATTATAATATTGTGAGTAAAGAAATGAACTCGTTTATGCTTTAGAAGCACATACTGCATAAGTGTTATTTTAGTACTAGGTAAGCTCAGGTCAGGTTACCGTAACCTCAATTTCAGAATGAATTCAATGTTTACACAATGTGTAAACTCGCTTCTACTTTTTTTATATGACGTCTTTTACATTGACCTAAATACATTATAAAAATACTGTTATTACCTATAACTTCAATAAGACGGGCACTCATATTTTACTCAAATTAGGTATATACCTGCATATAATTTCAAACCGAGGCTACTTACCCAGGGACAGTGATGATCGAATCTATCTACACAATTATCACATAAACTACAATGAGAAGCTCTGGGAGGTCTAAATATTTTGCACGTAAAACAGTACTTCAGCTTTATCGTTTGGCCTTTAACCAGTACCTCTTTGGCTCTGGGAGGTGGTCTGTAAGTTGGGCTGTTTGCAGAATCTGTAACTTCTATAATAAATTTGATATAATTTATATTTAATCATACTGTAAGTAGTAGAAACTATAAAGATAAAGTTACTTATTAATATATTATTAGTCACAGATATTATTTCCCTGGGTTGTTAGTATTGAAGCTTTGATTATGACCAGACTGGATTTATTGAACTCTAGCAAATTTGGGAAACAATATCTGAGAGGTTTTAAGTAGAAATCTTTAGATAATATGTGAATTTACTAGATAATAGTAATTTTACATTACTTCTAATAAATGAATGAATTCAAGGATCAGGCAGAATAATTACCGATTTGTTTTTCCACGTAAGCAGCTTCTTCCGGAGTTGCCCTGGGAATAATACCGGGATCCGAGAGACTTGTTCGTAACAGGGAAGACATTGTGAATAAAAATAATAAGCCTCCGATAATTGGTATGGCTATTGTTACATTTTCAGCTAAATACTTGCAGCTTGAAAAAATAATTTTTCCATTATTACTCATAATTTTTGAGACATGCAATAATAATAATTGATTTATGACTCACTCGAAAATGAAAAATAAAGTACTAGTTCCGGTAATTAATATAACCGTTAAGAGAAACACTCCTGAATTCGGAGCCGTCATCAGCCTTCCATTACAATAAAACCTATTTCTTCCGGCGAATATTTCCCATTTTCTTGTTATTCTCTCTCGAGCCATTTCTAAACTTAGCGATGAAGATGACGATGATGACGATTCAGAACCTGAAACGAGAATAAATATTTATTTAGCTTCTAAAATTTCACTAATGTTCAGGGGCAGAATGGGGGTCAATTTGATAAAAAACTGAAACTCGAAGGATATGGTATAATTAATATGGCGCTACAAAAGAATGTAATTAGTTTATTTAGACCCGTACCCCCAAATCCCTGTCCCACCATCGCTCAAAAGGGATATATTTATCTATCATTTAATGCATGAGTCACTCATAAATCCAAAATTGATGGTAAATTTAAAACTCCAAGAGCACTGATAGGTTTCTTCTAATCTACTTTCTGCTAGGTTTGATTATCATCATTAGTGCTGCTCATGATGTTCATATTTTACATGTCGCTTCTGCTATAATCTATTTCAATTTCTTACAATTTTCTTAGGATAACGCTTGTCAAAATATACAAAAAACAATTACTACAATTTCCTGTGTTAAGGAATGACCTCTACTCTTTACCAAGTAAACTAACAATGTCGTAATGCATTTTAAAACCACAAAACAATCAAAGAGATCAAAGGAAATCGGGAATACAATTGGTTTAATTTTAAACTAAATTGACTTGTTTCAGATATGTGTTTGGATGTTTTATCTAAGAGAGATAGAACGAAAAGCAATCAATGGACTAGAATCTTTACGTTACAGACACTGCATTGTGAGTTTATAAATTTACACAATAATTATTGTACCCTCCAAAACCCAATCAAGGGCAAGGATGACTTTAAACAATGCTAAATGAATCCTCTTGTAAGGCCAATTCAGGAGTATACAAGGAACCCTCGATTTTTTGCAGCGAACGGGTAAAATAATGTACGCTCGGAAGATATCAAGTTCGAACTCTCCAAAGCGGAGCGTTTGATAGATTAGCGCTTCATTAATAATTGATACACTGTAAGAGCAGGTAAACATACCTTTCAATCCGCCTGCCTTATATCCAGCCAAGTGATATTGGTACTCGTAGTTTGTCATAAACCTTGCCCAACACAGCAAGAAGAAAGTGAAATAACAAAAATTGATGAAAAATTATCCGGGTGCCCTTATCAACTCATCGTTTTGGTGTTGTCTTTTATTGCACAGTCAGACCAGATCATTACTATTTTCGTGTCTTGAAGTTCAATTTACTAAACATAGTAGTTACCATTAACTCTTCTCCACTATGTAATCTGAACAATGTGATTGTGAAGGATTTTTGGCACTATCACAAGTTTTAGAACTGCATTAATTACCTAAACATGAAAGAAAAATCGAAAAGGAATGATTCCAATACAAAATAATGGAGATTATTATTAATAATAGCGATTACAATAACAGATAATGAAATAGACACTTTTGTGTTAATTTATTTGGTAAAAAATGTTTTCTTTCATCTTTCATTTCATGCATGGGCATGTGTAATAAAAATTTTCAATTATATAGAAAATAGCTGTTTAAACGTCAAGTTTCTAAAATGACAATACGTCAAAAAGTATCAATGTCTCATGTCATTAGCACAAATTGCCACTGACGTCATTCATCTAGAATTCTAAATTGACGTCAAAATCTCTTACTTTGAATATAAAACATCCGGAAGGGCTATTGACAATGATACTAAATAATTGAGGAAATTTTTGTAAAATCAATGCACGATGACATAATTTAATTATTTTACATAATTATTATTAGTTTTTAAGTGATATAAACAATATAAATACTAAAAGATAAATGAACCATGTTGCTAATCTCCATCAATAGCAGCGATACAAGTGGCTTCTTTTCAGAGCTGGGCACGAGTACTGAAAAGAATACTCGTAAATAATTCGAGTACGAGTACTTGGAAAATGTACTCGTAAGTATTTACTCGTAAGTATTTTGGCACAAACAGGTGGACGAGTACGAGTAATACTCGTGAAAACACGAGTAACAAGTACGAGTAGTTTTATTCGTGTCGTGCGCATGATCCATCATGATACCAATAAATACCAAGGCGCAACCAGCCTATGACGTCAGGCTTCTGATAGCTAAATACGAGTGAGAGCATAGGTATATCCGTTCCGTAGATCGTATCATATTCTAATCTAAGCAGTGCCGGCTCCTGTGATAATGGCGCCCTGTTCGAGAGTGCTTCATGACGCCCGATGCACGGATGCACCCAATGGCGAAGTTAGGCTTTCATTTAGGGGGGGGGGGGGGGAAGGGAAAAAGCAGTATTTAATCTTCAACATAAATTCAAATGCTTTGAATTTGAAAGAATTTTTTCAATGAAAGAAATTTTATTGTAAAGAAATTAATAACTTCTTACATAGCGCATATTTGATACGTTATATAAAAATATGTAATATAAAATGCGGCATTACTAGTGACAGTGACAGTGCAATTGCGCAGGACGGTGAACTCGTTTTTAGATCGGTTCCCTGCTGATGACGGCATGACGTCATTACTATCCGTAAAAATATCCGTATTTCACGAGTAAAATTTCTCGAGTAGTTGTAATTGTACTTATCCGTACGAGTAGTAAGTATTTTGGATGGAAAGTACTTGTGAGTAAAAAATTACGAGTAGTTTTTTTACTCGTAACAAAAATACGAGTAAAGTACTCGAGTACATGGCCAGCTCTGCCTATAATAATACGCTTAATTACTTACCTACAAGAATATTTAAGCTAAATGTCTCAAAGCTGTAGTCCAGCATACAAGGTTGTCAAAATTATAAAAAGAAGAATAATTTTTAAATTGTAATTTTTTTAATGTTTACATTTTACTTTTTATTTGGTCGTCCTCAGTCCGAAACTCCTTTTTAATTTTTGAATTAAATTTCTAGAAGTAGAGAAGTTTTACACGAACTTGAAATTCAGCTCCATATAAATTATTAATACTGTAGTAATTTTTAGAAAATGAAAATATAAAATTAAATGGAGCTTATAATGATGAAAGAATCAATAAGAATTCACTTGATATTCACCTGAATAAGGAAAAAAGATATAATTTTCAAATTAAAATATTAATTTGAAAACACATCTGCATGAATGTATGCAATGGAAAAGGATGTTGATTCAATTCCAATGGATAAACCCCGATATAGCAAGGAATTTAAAGTAAAAGGTAGTATGTTACTGTCGTTAATGCAACCACTGTCTAAAATTTTTATAATATCATTCTACACAATAGGAAGACCTGTAATAGAGTAGAAATTTTAAAGAACTGATACTTCAGGGTGATACTTCCGCAGCCTAGGCGGGATTCACCCAACTTTTTGGTCTAATCAAGCTTGCCCTTATTCTGCTTCCCGATATTGATACCTGAAGAACTGAGGTCACTAAAATTATGTTAGCCAATGAACCGTGCTTGATTGTCAATATTTAATGGGAAACATTATTTAATTTAGTACCTAATTTAGTGAGCGAACACATTATAGCCTTGCTCTAAAAAACACAGATTGAATTTGTGTATGGCAATAATAGTTGGAGCTTCTTTTACCAGGTATACATCCACAGCGACTATTATAGGAAAAGTGCAGGAAACTTCTAGAAGTTGTTATGGCAATTTATAAAGTCAACTGGGTAAACTGACAGTTTAGATGAGGCCTTCCTATTTTTGTTGGTCAATAAGTAACTGTAAAAAAGTAATTTTTTTCTAACAAAGATGGTATTTTGATATTCAGTGACATTCTAAATTTTTTACAATAGTGTAATAAATACTTTATTCTTTTCAGCTGCAATATTTCTTGCTGGTGTGTCAGGTATCTCCGCCATTATCGGTTTCGGATCGACTGTAGCAGCAGCGAAGAAGCAAGATCCTAAATATTTTAGTAAAGGAATGATCCCTCCTGCTCATTTGATGGATAGTGGAGCTAGTCTTGCACTGAGGGCCTTAGGTTGGGGTACACTTTATGCTGTAACTGGTAGTGGTATTTTGTTCTACTCGATATGGAAGCTGTCTGGAGCCAATAATGTAATTATTTTCTTTGCAGATCTCATTAATTTAATCTTTTCTAGACATTTTCTTGTCTTATTTTTGTGATTTTTATTCACGTTTATTACAGTTTGAAGAATTCAGACTCAAAATGGGTTCAATTTTGCCCAGAATACCGAAGAATAATCCACCTCAAGGAAGAACTGAATTTACAGGTTTAAATGATCTCTTAGATTATTTACAGCATCAAAAAGGATCGAAAGATAAATAATGTAAAATATTTGTTGGAGGCCAAGTAGATATTTCTGTTTAAAATAAAGTGTTGACTGTTTTGTTGAATTGATTTTAGAAACCTGACGGAAATTGAGGTAATGAGTTGCCTATTTTATAGGGTTGATTGAAACACAATAATCATCAACATATTATTTATTAACAATAATATATTAAAGTCCAACAAGGATGCTCCATTAAACAAGCCTACAATGTTTCACTATTTCATTTAGAAAAATTAAAAAATAGAATTGTTGCTGCTAAATTAATGCTTTTGTGAATAAATTGTAACCACGTGTTCCTCAACAAAGTCAGTTTTGAAAAATATTTTGATTTCAAATGTATCCTTGTTGAATAACCACGTAGGTATTTTTATTTATACGAATTAGCTTTATGCTTAGGTAAGAAGTGAAAGTTTTCAGGAACACGTCCTAAAAGCATTTCACTAATTTTAATCCAATCAACGGCGGATGGTGAGGCCATTAGAGTTTCCAAATCATCCCGACCCTTATAGAATGGAGGCCTCTCGTTGATCTTCTGAGGTGGTCTTTCTAGTATTCCAACAGGAACATATCTGTACAAAAACGACAACCATTCCAACAAGAACCTTCTTGTATTTTCCACTCCTTTATTGTCCGATCCCCAGTGCTCCAGCCCGTAATTAACATATTTCTTGATTATATCCAGTCTGTCAGAACTGGATATATCCCACAGTTTCTGCTCCTTAATTTCAGTAAATATCCATGGCTTTATTAGAGCTCCTCGTCCTATCATCACACCGGCCAACTCTGGACACGTTTCCCTCGCTAGACTGTAATCTTCATAACTGAGAATGTCACCGTTGCCCAACACCGGTAATGGAGCCGCTGCCAAGGCTACTTGTCTTATATATTGCCAATCGGCTGATTTAGTGTATCTTTGCTCTCTGGAACGACCATGAATCGTGAGCAAACTTGCACCCCAATCTCTAAACTTTGGTGCCTGAAAAAATAATTATTGTACTACGAATTCAATATGGAAACATTCAATTGAATAAATTCAATCATTCAAAATGTTAATAATAAGGTCGATGTTCTGGTTCTTCTTACCAAGTCGTGTGCGATATTATTGTTGTTATAAACTCCAGTTCTAGTTTTAATGGTCAGAGGAATTGTCAATATTTGACTTAAATTCTTGATACATGACTCCAAAACTTTTCCTCTTCTCAATAAGCCACTACCACCACCTTCTTGATAAACCATTTCTATAGGGCAACCTAAATTCAGGTCGATAAAATCAACATCCATTTTTTCTTGCAAGAGCTGTCCACATCTGGTTAACAAGTGAGGATTGTTTGCACACAGCTGAACGCCAAATATGTCCTCGGTGTGGTGGCGTTTCACCAGCGCCCATTCTTGGCGTTTCCCTTGCAGCAAGGATGAACACATTGCCATTTCACCGCAAGTTATGTCAGCGCCGAATTCTTTGCATATTCTACGAAAAGGTAGATTACCGACAGTTGTGAGAGGACTCAGAAATAACTTGTCACGCCAGTCAATAGTCTTCTTTTCCCTTTGCGATAATTTAATTATATCTTCATCTGTTATGTTTCCTGCTAGTTTCGGTTTAACTTCTTCACCAGGAGTATGCTCGATTTTTGATTCTTTTTCACTCTAAAAATATTTTAATGTCAACAATTAAAAAAATAAATTGTAATTTATATTCACTTTTGGACCACATCCTTGTTTTTTATTAGTCAAGTCATTATATTTGATCAAAGCAGCACTCATGTCAAAGTCATATAACCTTTTCCTGAGACTAACTTGTAAGTCATGACTAAAATTATTTTTAGTAGCTAATTCTTGAGGACCTTTCGTTTTCATTAGTTCTTCATTAATGTGATTGTTACCATTAATTATATGTTCACTTCCAAACCTACATGATAAACCCCTGGAACATTTACCCCACGTTCTGTAATTGTAACATTCTTCACCTAGAAAAAATAAACTCGCACTTAATTTTTTCCCTACATATTCTGGTCTTAAAGAAGTTGCAGATAAATTAGTTTAGTGGTTTGATGCTGCTGTTAATGGAAATTTGATATTCTTACTTACCTATGTCCTCTGGTTTCAACTTTAGATACTCATCAACGCTATGTAGGAACGGACAGTTTTTCTGTTTACATTCCATTTTTTCGCCTCCTTCTTCCATTCCAATTAAGTTGTAACAAATTTCGATGGTTTTATTAACCGTGAATGTTGGACCTCTAGATTTATTCTGTCCTCGCAGCTTCTTATTTTCCTTTTTGGACCATTTTTTCTTCTTTGAAGGTTCCTCGCTCGTTTCAGTGTCAACTGATTCATTTAATTCATCAATCTTTCTTTTATCCCCCGAGGATACGCATTCTAAAGTAATTTCTCGATCTTTCTCTGGCAGTAAGACGTATCTATAACAAATTATAATTGTTTATTTGTATTACTTTAGTATTATCAATTTTATTTTACTTACTCTGGCTTTATGCTGCAAGTTCCGGCTTCTGCTGTAGCCATTTCGTTGTTGAAATATGGTCTCAAATTTTTTTGAGAGTAAAATTATATTATTAGATAATTATTGTAGTAAGAAAAATAATTATTGAAACTAATAATTATTATAACTCAACATCACAAAAACATTTCATAGACATGCATGCCTATTTCGTCGTTCATAATTTTATGAATTTATTTGTTAAATTATTGGTTATGCCAGCGTCTTCTTTCCTTTTTAGCCTCTTCTTAAGTCAGGAGATCTTTTGGCCTCGTGTTAATACCATTTAACCAACGTTTACCGAGTAGCATATTGACAATAGACGCCGACAGTGTGACGTCACTAGGCTGGGCTAAGGGAAACGGTTCCAAGTAAACAAACCGTTCACGTGTTCATTGTTGTCAGTAGTCATGATTTAGTTGAAATTTTAAGTTCTCGTGGTCCTAAAAGTTTGACTTATTGAGGTTGTTTTCAGGCATTGGCCTGCGATCGCCATCAATTGAATTGAACTAAATAATCATATTTTAGGTTTCCGTGGAGCTCAAGAGCCGTCTGACGGTAGTTTAATTTTTTTTTATCACTAAAAATTCCTCATTTACTGTAATCAAAAGTTTACATGCAACTGTCAAATGCTTGTTTATTTGAAACCGTAACCGGTTTCCCCGACCACTGACGTCATCACTGACAGCGTCTATTGTAGTACGTCTCGTTGTTACGCCGTGTCCTAGCTGCATCCGGGTAATGCGTTGCGTGCGATGCGGGGAACGCACGCAACGCAAAATCGCACGGGGAATTTTGAGTGTGTCCTAACTGAATGCGTGCGGTGCGGGCGAGAAAATGGTTTCCAATCCAACTATTTCTGGTGCAGCTTCAGATGAAATACGTTTTAATTTGGAAACCAGTAGGTTGTTGGAGCTTGAAAGACTTAAAAATCACAGAAAGAAACATGTTACTTAAGAGAAAGAAACAATAAGACGCAAGTAATCTATAGAAATAGTTATAGATTTGATAGATAGATAAATAGCAGGTAGGTTAAATATAAAAAGGTCTACAATAGAAGTTAATAGACCTCATACTTACTTTAAAAGCCTAAATTCGAGACATTTTCACATTCCCAGTGTACCTTGACTCTTGTTCTTGTAAAATAGATTTCTTTTATTGCACAAAATGTTTCGCTTTGGCACGAAGGCAATCGAAATTGAAAAAATTTCCTGCCCGCCGCAAAAAACGCAAGATTTTGACAGATGAAAAAACTAAATATTTCAATTTAAAACAATGCGTGCGTTGCGGTGTCGTTTTATCGTACGACTTTGCGGGCAAACGCGTCTACTGAGGACACTCCCATTGCTTTGCATGTGTTTTATTTTAATCGTTCCCCGCAACGCACGCACGCAACGCACGCAACGCAGTCCCCGGATGCAGCTAGGACGCGGCGTTAGCTTAGCACTTAGCGCCGTGATATTGGGATTATTTCTAATCAGTCTGTTTTTTTTTTCTTCACAAGATTCTTCACATCTCCATTTTCCCTTTTTTATATTATTATTCTCTTCATTTAAGACGAGTGTATTTTATGGTTTTTTTCATTGCTATAATCCGAAACCCTCACGGGGATACATGCACTTTACTTGCGAGTCTTGCTACGTTATTGTCGTGATTAGAAGTAGTTATTTTATGTTGTAAGTAATTGTGATTTGGGATAATAAAGGTAGTTACTCTCTCTACATATTAATTAATGCTAATTCCTACGCGGAATACACAACAACTACACATGAGCTTGCTCGTATCTTTTTACGTAAACTAAAAAATCCATCATACTAAAAAAATAAAATCTTATTTTTTTTTTCTTTTTTTCCAAAAAAAAGAAAGTTTTTCAGTTTTCACTCAATTAAGCCCATATGTAACGATGCATTTTTTAGTACAAGTTTTAGTCAATTTTTTAGGATACTAAATTTAGGACAGTAAATAATTGAACTAAAAATTTGTTTGCTTGCAACCTTCCAAATTTCTGTCATTTATTTAGGAAGCCATATGGGCTTTTGACGAGCATATTTTAGGTTAACTCTGATTATTTTTCCCATTTTAACTACAACTTCAACTTATTGCATTGCTGTAGAGAGAATATTAAAACATGGATAGAGAGTCTTTATTATTGAGTGGGGCAGCAATAATTATTAATACCATGATAATAAATGTTAGAAGGAAAAGGAGAGTAAGAAAAAAGGTGATTAGAAAACCATGGTTGAAAAGAAGGAGTGAAAATGGCTCTGGTATATTAAAAATGGTTAATGAAGAACTGGCAGTAGAAGACGTAGACTCTTACAAAAAATTTTTACGGGTATCAGAAGATCAGTTCACCTTCCTGCTTAGCTTGGTGAGAACTGATATTGAAAAGGAGCCATCCATGATGCAAGAAACAATTTCTGCAAGAAGTAGGTTCGTGCTTTCAAACATGATTTTACCATTTACATCTTTTTAATGCTCTTATTCTCCAATATGTGTAGGCTACAAATTACTTTGCGGTTTTTGGCAACTGGAGAATCTTTTAGATCTCTTATGTATGCTACAAGAGTTCACGAAAGCAGCATTTCAAGATTCATTCCTGTTGTTTGCGACTCGTTATATCGCCATCTTAGAAATAAATACATAAAAGTAAGTACATATTCTTATTCTTTCATTACAGAAATAATAAGAGACATGAAATTATTGTTTTACAGACGCCCAACACTGTTCAAGAATGGATGAGTGTATCACATGATTTCTGGAATTTATGGCAATTCCCACATTGCCTAGGTGCTTTGGATGGCAAACACATCTCATTTAGGCCACCAAGATCCGATGGGTCATATTATTATAACTATAAAGGCGGTCATAGCATAATTCTTTTAGCTCTAGCTGATGCTAATTATAAATTCATATATGTCAATGTGGGTGTCAACGGGAGAGTCAGCGATGGAGGTGCATTTCGAGAATCTACCCTAGCTAAGGTTTTAGGATGCAATTCTTTGTATTTCCCTCCTGCAGAAGCATTACCAGGTAGAGATATGGCAATTCCATATGTGATAGTTGCAGATGATGCCTTTCCACATAAAGATGTGATAATGAAGCCATACCCCCAAAGAGGATTGTCACATGGTGAAAGAATATTTAATTATCGGCTATCAAGGGCAAGAAGAGTAATAGAAAATGCATTCGGTATTTTGGCTAATCGGTTTCGAGTGTTACTCAATCCTATAAATCTTCGTGCACCAAAAGTCGAAAAAATAACTCTAGCTTGTGTGGCTCTTCACAATTATTTAGCCACTGAAAATGGAATTTCATACACTGACATAAGCCAAGAAACGGAAAATTCGTTGCAGCAAATAAGAAGTATTGGGAGACAAAGTGGCAATAAATCTATGGATGCAGCGAGAAATGTCCGTAATGAGTTTAAAGATTATTTCTGCTCAGATACTGGAGCAGTGCCTTGGCAAGAAGAAGCTGTTAGAAATTTTAATATGTAACATTAATAATCGCTAGAAATGAATTAAATAAAATAAATGAAATCAAGTTTTTATTAATAAATAATAAAAATGTATGTTTACTATACTATTTTTTACTTTCTTTATACATATTAAATAAAATTGTGGTAATCTTTTCTTCAGCTGCAGTCACTAGGTCATCATTTTTTATCATCCGTAACCGGCTTACCACAAAATTACCAAAAGTTGTCAAGTGGTCATTGTCAGGCTTCTCTGTCGCTAGATTTCTCTGGTTTTGGTTCTGTTCTAAAGCCGTGGAAATTTTTTTTATAGCACCACTGGCAGCATCCAGGAAAGAATCATCATGATTTCTTTTTCTCTTTTTGGTCGAACCAGCAGTACGATTACTGAGTGAGGTATAACTTTTAGGAGTGACCATGGAGGTACTAGTACTAGGTTGGTCTGAAGGAGACTCATTTTCGTCTTCATTTATGATTTCAATATTTCTATCCAGTGTATAATAAAATGCATCAGTGTCTTCATCCTATAATGAATAACAGAGTGTCATGAAATATTTATAATAATTCAGTGTCGTATTATAATTTTTTTTTGTTAGGTCATTATTACTAATACAGAACAGACGTTTGATTTCTCAGCTTGTTGTTCAGTCTTGCCATCTGTGGTGCTCTCATCACATGTCAGTGAAACACTGTTTTCACTTAATTCCTGGGACAGCTCTCCGATAGAGTCAGTAGACTTTCTCACAGCGATGTGGTCCAATAGAAATAAAAGGTATTCATAATACCAGAGTGATGGTACGTACAGCTGAAATCATTTAAGAGAAACAGTTTAGAATATGCTATTCGTAAAAGTCGAGGACATTACAAAGTGACTGGCCTCATGACTGGCAGATACCAGTATTGCATCTATATAACATTTAAGATATATTAAAACTACTTACAGAGTCTTCATCCATGCCACTATGCTTCGATTTCAAGTACTTTCGGTGTTCTGTTGCAAAGTTTGTTCTAAGTCCATTGATTTTCGATTTTATTTCAGTTATAGTTATTCCAGGACGAATATTTTTTAGTTCTCTTACCATGCTTTCATAAGCAGTGGTTCTCATGTGCTTGTTTTTATAATTGGAACTTTTTACCTGATAGAGGCAAGGCCTTTCTCTATATAATTCTATTAAAGAAATAACCTGATCATGAGACCAAGACATTGTGATAACTGATATAGTAGGATTAACTTTAAAAAGTCAGATGTGACGTGACACTAACCGTCCGAATTAATATTTTTAATTTCACCAGAAAATGTCAAACAGTTAATTGTCAAGTTGTGAACGAGCGTAATTATTGAAGGAATCATTCAAACAATTAATTGAAACGCTTACGTCAGTTTGAGAGCCACTGACAACTACATAAAATTTATTCACGTAATGACATTCTATCCTCTGTGTTGTGCATTTAATTCTCATTCAAAACCAATGTTGACGTATACTTATTTATGCGGGATGGAGTGTTTAGACAAACTGGACGGTTACTATAAAAACCACGTATATGAAACAAAATAAATCGAACTATCAAAAGGATGTGTATTCTTAATCGATACGTATGACTTTTTAGACTTTATTGGACTATAAGTGTTTTGACGATTGTAACTTGTTTACATTACTATAAAAACAAACTTGCCTAACAACGACAACCCATCTACTTGATCATACCTACATTTTATATTATATTATTATATTATTCAACAAAGTGGATAAGTTTTCAATTCAATTTCAATGATTACCGTACACTTTTTCACGTACACTTCCAAATATAAACTGAGGTTACTGGTTAGGTTAGAAACATTGAATAAAGAAGAAAAAGGAAGGAGCATATGATCGATTTCACGTGTTATCCTAGGGAACCAACTCAGCCACATTGCTCAACCAGAGATGACTCATAATCATTCATGGTTCTGACCTCTGACGTGTCCTGTGTTTCACTCTTGGGTTTTTTTTTGTGTTTAATTGTAGTATATTTTGTTGTAAAACGTTAAAGTGTGATGCAATATTTAATAGTTATATAATATAATGTAGGTTAGTGAAGTTATTGGCGTTTAATCAGCTTTAAAAACTGAAGCAGCCGCCATATTGGTAAACCATCCCGTTCAACGTCAAATCCACACATGCTCCTTTCTGTTAGAAAGTCGACTTTAGCTACCAACATCTCAATATTGTAACCTACAAACAACAATTTCCCCAGATTTCCACTTCAGTTATGTCATTTAATTGATGAAAAATAGGACAGGTTCTAAAAATTTTGTAAATATTTTGGATACAAACTTGAGCGCCCCCTGCCCGCGAGGTGCCGTAACTAAAAAGCATTTATGGCGGTGGTGGGGGTATAGCGGTTGGCGGGATATTTAAATTTAAATTATATCTTTGAATTCTGACTATTTGGAAGTCCACATAATAATTAATTAACACAATTTTCAATAATAACGTCAGCGAATATTCGTTACTATTGAAAAGTGCATTAATATTATTTGTGGTTAAATTAAAAGAACAGGTACGTTTATTATTAACTTTTATTGATTAGTTTTTTATAGTTAAAAAGGCAACCAATTGTATAGTTAAAAAGTATTATAAGTATCTCATAGGTATAAAAAAAAATATCTTGAAAGATTTTTAAAGCTATGTAACAAATATTCCTGTTAACATAGGTATACATCCAATTTTCAAATTTATTATAGTTTTTATATCAAAATACCTACATTATAATACCTCAAAAAATATAGTAAGTATCATTTAATTACCTCTAAACAGATGAAAACATGGGGCATTTGCTGATGAAGTATAATCCGTTGAAATTTGGAAAATTTAACTTTAAGGCTACAATAATACTTAATAAGTTCCTATTTACATAAACTTACATAAAGTTAAAAAAATTGGTGTCGAATTAATAAGCTGAAAAATACGGCAGCTCCCGTATTTCTTCTTGAAGTCCACCAGTTCACTATATGGATACTTTTCTGTCATTCAGTGAACACACGTGTTCATGTTCAGGGGACCCTTTCACTACATGCTAATGTGGAACCTGTGAAAGAAATTCTATATTCAAACAAACGTATAACATACCTATAATAAATGATGAAGAATTGATATAAGTACCAGAAAGCACATTTCTAACTATTTATATCTTTTACTTACCAGATTAAATTACTGCTGCCTTTCAATGATATTTTCTGGACTTATTTAAGCACTGCAAATCACCCAAATAACATGCAAATTGTAAAATAAGTGGTGAACAGGACGCAAATTTAAATTTCTTTGTATTTATTTTATTAGTTGTCAAATAGTTTCCAATGAAAAGAAAGTCCGATTGATCACGATGCCTAACGGGTAATAAGAACGAATGCTTGTCAATTAAAATTGACGAAAAATAGGACAACTTCCCTAAACTAAAAAATTTATCAAAAATTGGAGACAAAACTTGTATGAATTTGTCCTAAATTTAGGATCCTAAAAAATTGACTAAAACTTGTACTAAAAAATGGATCGTTACATATGGGCTTTACGTCGCAGTATGACGCGACATTGCTTGCCTTATCTTTCGTGAAATAAGAGATTTTTCCAGTTATTTCAAGCAGGATATTTCAGCAACGCCTGAAGCTTCCATAAATTTTGTTTCAGATTGTTAATAAGCATAAAATTGTGCAACTTTTCTCTAATTTAAACGACCCTGTATCTCTTTCCGTTTACGAGATGCCCATATTTTACCTAGTTCTTTTTAAATGGGACACACATGTAATAACACTTTGAACACAATAAAACAGTTAGTTAAGTGAACGCGGCCAGCAATGAGGAATGACAGTCAATCAAATCCTTCATTATTCATTATTAATTACTCGTTCTGTCATTCATTACCCCACCCCACATCCCATTATCCCATCACGTCACATCTGTGCCATGCCATGTCAAAGTACCATGAAATTGAAATTAAATTAGAATAAATAATATTAAATAAAAAAATCTCTAAATCTAAATAAGTGAAGTGAACGAGTGAAAGGTCTTGTGATTTTACTGCTCCAGTTATTTAGTAAATTATAAAATAATCCAAGTGATATTTTTGATATTATACCCAGTACCTATTATAGTAGTTAATTAAAGAAGATCTGGGTGCTCACACTTGAAGGTTTCTAATTGAAAAAAATGGAATAGTCTCTCTTTTCACATTACTGGAGATCCCTTTTACGATTTGCTACGATGGTGAAAATATTTTGTATCAGTGTTTTATACAAGGGAGAGCAGAGTGCCACTTGGCTGAAATCTGCTTTCGATTTACAAAGTTTCAGCTTCTTTCAGAGAGGTTCCGTTCAAGAATTTATGTCCTTCTTCTGCAAAACTATAGTAGAGAGGACGATACCAGCTTCTAGACAGTCTGTCAAAGAAGGAGGTATGTTTTATTTATTTTACTCCCTAAATGTCCAATAAACAGATACTTCGCTAATTTTAAAACATCCTGTAGCTCACTAAGCTATATACTTCTCCTACGATGTATGAAATGGCAAACCGGTACAAGAAGTGAAAAGTGGTCAACTAGGCCGAAGGGGTCTAAGGCTGAATTTTAAAAGGGGTGTCTGGGGGGTATTGAGTATCTCCAGGAAACGGGGAGGTTTGGGAATCTTTTTTGAAAAAATTAAGTAGCAAGTGTCAATTTAATATTTGCCACGAACAGGTACGTAGAGCCTGACCATCCTTGATAGTAGTGATGAAACGTACACGTGTAAAGGTGTACACGTAATGACCATACTAAACCTGTGGTGTGCAGGAAAAAGGGGATAAGTCTACATATCCTCGAATTGGCTTTATTGATGATTTAAGCTCAGAAATCATCTGTGCATATACTGGCAAAAGGGAATAACTCTGTTGTTATTCTAAAGTACATAAACAAGCTGATGTTAAATGGGGTTATGTTAACTTATATCCAGTTCACGACTAAAAACCCACCAACTTCATAGGTTTAGAAACCAGCAGAATGCGTTAAGTATACTTATCCAAAAACGTTTGTAAAAAAAATTTCTATTTCGCTTGTCAAATAGTGATATGTAGACTTATCCCCTTTTGCATTTTCTTGATACATCATAATGTTACCTCGCGTTATTGAATTATGTAGACTTACACCTTTTTTGGCGATCTATTTATTTTAAAGTATAACAGTGTTCTTGTTCAACACACGTGTTGTGGTTCTGTTCTAATCGGGCCATCTGTATTATTGTGATACCTATTCTACCTTACCTATTATATTGTTTTTTTATCATCAGATTTTGTGTTATGTTTTATTACAATACAATGCATTTATTGTGGGAAATTATATTTTTGTTTAAATAAATCAGTTCTGCAGATAACTTTGTGATTATAATTTTTGTTTCTTCAAACAGGTAAAATAACACAGCTATGTACATTGTACATAGCCTTTTGATAAAAATTTGTTTTAGAGTAAGTAGACATATCTCATTTACGTGTACAAGAATAATCTAAGTAATATGTTAATTTCTTAAATGTAAAAAGGGTTAAGTATACATATGCCATTTTGCTTCGCCATGCTTGTTCATTGATGGTATGTAAAAGGGGATAAGTTTCTAATTATTTCACTTTTATAGGTTTTTATGTAATATAGCTTTTTTTCTTGATAATTACAACAACATAAAATACCCAGTCTTTATTTCTATCATAAAATTATTATTCTTAGCTTTTCTAATAAGCTCAAAAGTAGTTTTTTGTTTCTACTGTAAAACTGACATTTTTTACTTATCCCCTTTTGCCTTCACACCACAGAAACGTTTAAAAAAATTACAGGCCCCTGTACCTATCTATTAATAGGAAAAAATCAATTTCCTTTGCCTGAAAGGGCTAAAATAAATCCAATATGAAAGAAATCGAATTACCTATAAGACTTTAGTAAATTAGTGAGGGAGGTATTTATTTAAACTTTCGGGTTTCATCATAAAAAACCGGTTTTCATCTGAGAGTTCCTTGTAATTAGTTGCACCTGCAAACCTGCAATGTTGTTGCTTTGTGTCCCTACTGGGCAGAGGGCAGAGGGTAGTTAAATGATGTGAAATGATGCTTTTTATGATTGTCTGGAACTGGAAGGAGTGTTACTTTATTTTGCTGGTACTAGTGTTGGGATTGTTGGGGATTACCAACAACTGATTTCAATAAAAAATAATTAAAAATTTCAATTCCTGTATTTTGTCATTTTATTCATTTGTTCCCCAAAGTCTTAAAACCCCTTACTGTTATTATTATTTGTCTACAATATGCTTTTAATGAAAATTTAAAAACTCCATCACAACTCCCTGTGATAATGAAAGGCAATAAATTGATGAAGGTCAAGTCACATTAGGGCTAGCAGGAAGGAGGAAGGAGGATACCTACTGCTATGCAGTGCCATGGGTGGTCCACAAGGAGCGCACCTACTTGAATTATTTTATGAACATTAATTCCAAATTGATACTTTCAACAAGTTTTTCTATCTAATCATCGTCCTTTCTTTATATTTCGTCCGCATATTAGGACAATCTGTATCTGAAGTTCACATTCCTATTAACTGTTTACAACTGGTTAACCTATTAACCATCATTTCCCTATCTAAGAATACTGAATGGTTATTTTCATGCAACTATTAAAGAAACGTGTACACCTTTATAAAAAACGTTTAGTGTTGACGGTTACACGTTTAATTTATTACACGCTTTTTTTCATCACTACTTGATAGTGACTCAAACTGGAAATTCAAGACTTGCTGGGTCTTGGTTAAACCAGGCTTATTTATTGACTAACATGTCACTGGACAAAACATAAGTAAATCATGTAACGATATAAAAAACTAAATAAAAGAAGAAATGAAAAATGTGACATTACTCAAAATAATAATTTCAGAAAAGGCAACAAATTACAATTATTAAGGTCATTCAATATATCCGCGATATCTTCAGAGCATGCATTTTAAATCAGTCATCAATTAATTGATTCCCTGCAACCGAACAGTAAGCTTAAATGAGAAACAAAGAGTTATTAATCATTGGTTAGTTATCTGTATATGAATGCTGAAGTTTCTTATTTGGACCTCAATAGTTATTAAATATGAAAATTGGCAACTGCATTGATCTTTATATTTTTTAATTACAGAATACATGTGTCATGTTTATGTGAGAGGGGATAATTTAGCGGGTGTTGTTATCACGGACCACGAATATCCTTCAAGAGTTTCCCATACACTAGTCACGAAAATATTGGATGAATTCGCCCAGAAAATACCCCAGCAAGATTGGCCGCAGCTTACTGAAAGAGATGTTACATTTCCGCAGCTTAATGCTTACTTAGCTAGATATCAAAACCCAAAAGAAGCAGATGCAATGACCAAGATACAGGAAGAATTAGATGAAACTAAAATTATTCTGGTGAGAGTTTTTCAAGAGATTTGATTGTAAAGTTTGTTTCAAAATAGGCAATGTAGTATAGTTACGCACAATTTTGGTGAAGGTACTTTCTAGAAGAACTTAATAATGGAGTGCCTTACTAGCATTCTCTAATTTTAAAAGAAGTTACTTATGCTAACATTTTTACTACATACAAATCAAATTGCCCAAAATTAAGAAAAAATAACATACAGGAGTAAATTTTCAGAGACCTATTCTAAATAGAGCACTCTTATTAAATACACCTACAGCGATAAAACTTTTGATAGATTAAAATGGTGGTTCTCCAGCTTTTGTTGCACAAATAATCTTTTAATATTTAAAGATATTGTCAATTCTCATATTTTAATTTATGCCTTTCAGCATAACACCATAGAGGCTGTTCTACAACGAGGCGAAAAATTGGATGATTTGGTTTCCAAGTCAGAAGGTTTAAGTGTCCAGTCCAAAGCGTTTTACAAGACTGCTCGGAAAACGAATAGTTGTTGTACCTTTAGCTGAATTAGCAAATTTAGACGCTCTTACATTCCTAAGCTGAGTTGCAAAATGCTTGGTGTCAAGTCAAACTATACAAAACAAGTTTTCTGGATCATACTGTCGGTGAGTTTTGATTAATGATTAAGATGAGTTCAAAGACAATAAGTGTGTAAACTGTTATTATTTAATTGTTAAAATTAACATGGGTGTAATTATATGTATAAATACATATTTATATGAAGTATTATGTACCTATGTGCTTGTATGTAATTTTATGTACATTATATGACTACTATTATCTTTATCAATAAATAGTAATAAATTTCAGTGAATATTTAAAGTCTTCATAATTTCCTCAAAATAAGTCTTTTCTTTTTGTGTATCCAAGATGAAGAAAATAATGCAATAAATAACTCGCTTTCTTGTCTGTGTGTCTTCTTGGATACACACACCTTGCTAAAAATGTTTCAAACAGAAAATAAATTTTAATTGCTATGGATATGCTTGTAACTTGTAAGATTTAAAATGATGCGATACAATCCATAATAGTAAGGGGTGCAGGGAGTAAAACTGATCTATTTTCAACTAAAAAAATATATAAATGTGATAATTAATTTTCTATTTAAATAATTATTGTGAGTTCTTTGGGATCATAAATATATTTCAAGTCTAAAGAGGAATATTTCAGTGGGGGTGCATAAAATCAAATAACCAATACAAAAAAAAAGTTTATTTCATCAGACATAATAAACGAAGCATAAAAGCAACAAAAAAAAACAAACATTACAAAATAATATGTCATTTTACATTAAAATAAATTATGGTATTCTACCTATTATCATAATAGTTGTTCCCCTACCAATTTACCAGGATGCCACAATACTTTATTCACAAATCATGAGGTGCAGGTAAATTAGTAGCAGGAGGAATTCTTTTCATACAACAGTATTTTGCTCTATATTTTACTTTCAATTTTTATAAATATCTTTCTTTACGAAATATGCTACGCTCGATAACAAAAATAATACCGAGTGTTCATAAAACTAGCCATGGAAACAACACTAACACTAACACTATTGAAATAGTGACACTGACTACGGTTGTTTGATCTGATTTATTTTCGAATTCCAGGTTGTCTGTACAGAAAAGTGAGTCTAGGAGGAAATTGACCTATTTCTTACATCAGAGTAACAGAATATTTTATTTCGTTTTGCATTCAATTATACATTTTTAAATTTATTTTCTGTACTGTATACTGTATGTGAGTGACTTTAAGGACACTTGCGGAAAATATCAAATAATAGAGACAACTGAGAAAATGCTGTTCAAGCAACCCTATTGGTATTCACTATATTTTCAGCTAGGTTCACATTATTTCAGTTATTCTTTGTCAGCAAATTAATTCTATTTATTTGAAATCAGGCTCGGTTGATTTCGATTTTATGTAAAAATCTCGCCATTATATTAATTTTAGCCAAAACAGAGTTAAAAATATCAAAAATTCTTAGAAGATAATAATAGACCTATTTTTTAACTCCTACGGAACAGTAATACGGTCAAGAAGAGATAATATTAAGAGTGTAAAAAGAGATGTCTAAACATCAGGTTTATGGTTATCAAATTATCCTATTGAACTAATTCTTTCAGGACCGAGTCTGGTTTTTAATAAATTAGCATATAAAGGATGATGAACATAAGAAAAAATATTCTAAAAAAACTAACTAACATATTCTTGAAGAGGTAAAGTTAAGTTTTTCAACTCAAAAATGTTACATTTGTCAAGTCTACTGTTCTCTCAACAATGAGGGTAGGAATGTAATCAATTAATCTGTGAGATTAATGCATTAATATTCAAAAAAGTGTAGTTTATTTCTGGAAATATCAGACCAAACAATATTTTGATAAGTTCCTAAGATCCCTATCCAACGACTAAGCTTTGGGTCTTATTGATAATGTTTTTGTAGATGAATGCCTAGCATTACAGCAATAACAATAATGATTCATTGTTACATAAACCTCTTGTAAAAATTATTATTGATGATGAAGATAGTGTATGTACTTAAAATTAAAAATTGGTAGTTTCGTTTAACTGTCCTATTGTAAATGATATTAGAAATTAGTTGGGAATGCAGTCGTTTTTACAAAAAGAACACTCTCTTTTCTACATCAAGCTTTTGAATTTTTATTTAATTCTTCATCAGGGCTATGAAGTTACAAAAACGATACAACACATCATAGTAATGAAATTGATTCTAATTTATAAGTTTTTTCTCTAATATTACACTAAAAATGATAATGTTTTTTTTTAATTCCTAATATCATTTAAATTAAAAAGATATAAAGCAATTAACATTTGTTGAGATCTGTCCTTAAATTTAAATTATTATTATAATCCAACAATAATTAGATTCAATAGTTTTTCCATGGATTGTTTTAGCTAGTATACACATTTTTGTGGTAACTCATTATTAAGGAAACTTTTGTCTATGTATATTGACTAGATTACAATTTCAAAGAGAAAAAACAGCTAAACTTTATAGTTTTCTCTGTCTACACAAAAAATTATTTTCTCTTTGGTTTTTTTCAGTCTTTAATACATGATAAACTTTAAAACAACAAAAAATATCCCCTACTTTATATCAATAAGTAATAAAAAATAAAAATAAATTGACTAGATTACACTCATACTCATAATAAATACATTGCTCGAAATTGTTTATACTTATGTAAATCATAAGTAAGTTATATAATAAAAAAATCTATATTCCACATTGTGCAAAGAAACGACTAATGCTGCAGCTAGAAGCCATCGAAATTTACATTGCTTCAATTTCATAGTCTTGGATTAATCTGAAAAAAAAATTAGATATTCTTGTTGAAGTGTACATTTTACTAAATAAAGCATAATGAGGGTCTGGGTCAAATAGGTTCTTCTGACTTCAAAATAACTGAATAATTAAGCTGATTGTATTCCATGAAAAGAGCAAATGCATAGTGAATCATTGCACAGGATGATGCATCAATCTTACATTATAAGAACAGAATGAAAGTTAATTTACAAATTAAAAAATTGAAGCTTAGAGGATAAAGGACCATAAAAGGTCCATAATCAGTGTAATTAATTTTTTCATTCAAGTTTTCTAAGTTTTCTTCTGATCACTTACAATAATAGATTTAAAAAATTTAGAAACAATTTTGAACTTCTGAGTGGATAATGCATTTTTTGTTAAAGAATAAATATTGTTTTCATTTTGTATTTTGCAACCTTAAATTAATCATACATATTATCTTAGAAGTTTCCATTTTTATCTTTTAAATTAACCTCCATTTTGGGCCTGGACATAAGTAATTAAACAGCCTGAACATTTCGATAACGCTGTTAGTAAAAAAATTATCTTCAAAAAGTAATACTCACTCAAGTTTGTCAAAATATTCACCTTCCAGATCTTTTTCTGAAGGTGATTCCCTGTCTTGGGTGTCGGCTAAATCTGAAAAAAGTAAACAATCCATTTAACACCGCTCCTTCAAAAATAAATATAAACAAGACTCTTCAGGTATCTTTACCGTAAAGCGGAGGCACCTCGGCGGTACCGAGGTACTCGGTGTTCAAGTAGGGAGGCAGTTCGTCGTTATCATTGTCTTCCTCGTCCTCCCGATCAAACTGGTGCGAATTAATCATCTGCAACCATTGGGTGTTGTGCTGCCTGAACTTCTCCGTACGAATCCTGTTTGACCAATCGTTATCGTGATCGGATATGACATACAAGCACTTGTTACATATCTTGCGGATTTCCGGATTGTTGTCTTGGAGAAGGTCTATCAAGTAGGCCGCCGCATCTGAAACATACAAACTTGACCGTAACTGGACATTTTAACAATAACTCTTTTATTTAGATGAACCCAAAGTAAAACATCTAGGGAAACGATAAGTGACAAAACTGAAAAAATACTTCGATCAGTTAAGAGTGCTTTACTTTTTGCTTTACTTTACTTATTGCTGTTTTTTTATTGACAGGTTACCAAATAGACAGTTGTTTGGCATGTCCATCTACTAATAGGCAGGTTGTGAAAGTAAAACCTTTTTTTCTTAGCGCTACAAGAACTGATAAAATTGCATGAAAACATTTTCAATGTTATAATTATTATTAAATCTTGATAACGGGCCCTGTATTGAAGGTATAATAGTCTCTAAGTGGAAGTTATTTCTGATTAGTTCAAATCACAACAAATTTTTTAAATGCTGCATTGAACATTTTTTACATTTACTTTAACACAAACAAAAATGAATAGAGCTTCTTAAAAGTGCTAATTAGAAAGTAAATAATAAATTTCAATCTAATGTAAAGGTTAACCTGTTATCTTGAGTTTTAGTATTTGTTTATTTATTATGAATCTCTAATTTTTGTTTACGATTTACCACATTTTTTGTCATATTTACATATCCTACCTGTTTTATGTATGATATAACCGATGACTTCTTTATGGGACAAGCACACATAAAACACGTAAATTATTTGCAACACTATCTCATCGTCTTCTTGGTAATTTTTCAGCAAGTCTATCAGTGCGGATAAAACGTCCGTCTCACAAATGAGATTTGCGCAGCCCTCGTCCATCACCGCCGTCCCAAGTAATATGATCACCTTGAATAGAATAAAATCACGATTAATAAAAGTCTCCCTAACAATAATAATAATTATTTCTTACTTGCAAAACGAGTTCCGGATCCGTGTTATTATTTTGAATTTTCTGCTGGATCCATTCTGTCATTTTGAAATGTTTAAATATTTCCGCCCAGTCCAATTCTGACAAATTCAGATTGCCCAGGATTCCGATGCATTCTCGGACGAAATCTTCGTCTTTCGATTCGACGACAGCTTTCGCAATGTCGCCTACAAATTCCTGAAAACCGAAAATATTCAGTTAATATGAATATAACAAGGTTAGGTATTTTGTTGTTGACATAAATGATGGAATTATGAACTCAGATGGAAGTATTCTCTATTCTTTCTTTTACTATTTTTTGTGATGACACACCAACACCACTGTCCATCCCATCTATACCACAGAATATCGCTACCCATCGCTGATTGCTTCCATCAGACTTTACTGATGAATTTCAGAATACAATCTTTATAGTAACATCTTCAACGTCATCTTTGACATTTGACACATCATTTAACCACAAAACAATTCATGTTATTTTATTTGGTTTTTGTACCAAAGCTCTGCTTCATTCTACTCAGAATTTAAAAAGGGGGAAGGGGACTATTAGACCCACAAACTCAAGATTGAATACCAACATGTTTGTATAGATAATTAAAATAAGTTTGAAATGATGTCTTACAATACAATGGGCAAGTTTTTAAATGCAACCTTAAAAACATTGCTGAAATTATTCGATGTTTCCATGTGACGTCATCGATGCTTCCGTTGAATGCGAAATCTCGATGAATTTATGAACTGTTCGATGAAGTTTTCGAATAATAATTGTAATAAACAACGAAACCTAACCCCTTTTTATTTGTTGTTTGACATTTACAAATAAATAAAAAGGTCCTGTCTTCTGCAGGCGTCGGTGCAATTATTAAAACTATAATACAAAAACTGATAGCTCAGAATCCAAATAGTCATCAACATACAGTCATTGAATGGAACAGGAGATCGGCCAGTTATGGACAGTTTATCATGTTTCATTTCAGAGACAAGATTCTGTAATAACACATTAATAAATTACTTAATTAAAAATACAATAATGTACAATATCTGTTATTGACTTCCAAGATTGACTTACTTGTATGGCCGTTCTGCTAAGTCTAAAATGTGACTTGAAATCATCATCAGAATAGCGGCAAACGATTTTTGCTATATAATTAGTATTTTTTGTATGTTTATATCTACATTTATTCAAATTTAAGAATAATAATAGGTCATCTTCGCTGTCTGTCTCTTCAGAAGATGATGAGCTATGCCAAACCAACTTTTTAACTAATAAATACTCCATTTTTAATTTCTTGTGATTAAAAAAGTGTAAATGTCAAAATTTTCCAAATGTAACCTAACATAATTGACATTCATCAAGAATCCAGCGGATTCATCGATCTCCAAGACCGATGGATCTGCTGGAGATAGATTGTTTCCAGCGCCGAAATAAAAAACTACCCGGTAGATTTCACTGGAACATTGCAGTGAATTTACGAACGGACTGCTGGGAGAACTGCTTAACGCGCATAGGCAATCGATGGATTTAAAAACTTGCCCAATCCGCGATGTTCCATGTCTTTTAAAATTTTGAAGTTGACAGGAACTGCAACGTCATTTTGACATTTCATTTGACACATCAATTATTTTAGATCATAAAGTGGTAGAATTAATGCTATTCAATATAGTTTTTGTACCAAAAGGTACCTTTAAAGAGGGAGGGGGGGGGGCTGTAAACGTCCTCCTTGTATGATAATACATACCACAAAGTTTGCTCTAATAGGCTTATGATCGGAGATATTCCGCAACGCTTTCATCAGAGTCACGTCTTGGAAATTAAACGCCCTTGTCATAAGGGATTGCAGTCTGCTCTTCTTCACCATTTGTTGAGCATTGTTCGGTTCTAAAGCCAAGTTCACACAGAGCGCTACCATGACCTCGTCACTCTCGTTTCCGGCGTTCAATAAAAGCATATCTGTTATCTGTAAATGTAAATAATTAGTCGTCTTTTAAATCTGTAAATGTAAAAAAAGAAATAATTGATCACTTACCAATCCAACGTAATCGGTTAAATTATTCCTGGCATCTTCATCGTAGCTTAATTGATAGAGAAGTTTGTAAACGATTTCTTGATGTCTGTCATCACCTTGAATCCAATTTAATTGTTTAATATATGCAAATATGTTAAAAAGAAGTAAAGTAAGAAACAAGGACACTTAAAAAAAATGAATGAAGGCAATACTTACTTAATAAGCTTACAAATTTCGGTAACAACCCGCATCTGATCATCTTATATCGTAATTTGTTATCAAAGGATAAGTTAAATAATAATTTTAAAGTTAAATGCACGAGATCGGGACTGGAACTGTCCAACATGTTCGGTAATTTTTCAATAATATTTAAACTGGCCATGTTATCTTTATTGCACATCATTATGGAAAGTTTCTTAAGGAATGTAACGACTAGAATAAGCAATTCGTCATTGTTTCGTTCAAGGGACTTGACCAGCAACCCGACTATATTTCTTTTCGTCATTTTTTCTTCTATCGACTCGTCTTCTGAAATATTTAATAAAAGGTAGAACGCGACCCGAAGCAAGTGCTCCTGCTTTTTGACCAGAGTGCGAAATCGTTTTGCTCTCTCAGCTTCCGTTAACTTTTTATCGTCTATGCTTTCGGTCGAGTTCGTCAAGTCATCGTAGACGCTTCCTTCCATGGCGCTCTTTAAATTCGCATCCGAAAAGTTGCCGGATTTCGGTCTAACCGGTTCTGGAATCCTGCTGCGATTGATTTCTGTCATACTCGCACTGCTCGGACACGGTTTTTTGACGATGGGAATGTCGGAGGGAGCTGCAACACCTTCTAAGTCGGCTCTCCATTTATCGTATCTTCGTAGTTCATAATCGATTATATCCATACATATTGATCCAACCTAAAATGAATGCAACAATCAAATAAGCTTGTAATGTTGACTACCTACTAAAACACTAACAGCCAGTATTATAAAGGCTCATTAAGTTAACGGGCAGATTTCTGGGGCCGTTTTTAGATTAATTATCAACTCTGGGTGGAAAATATAACAATTTGGTGATTCTTGGCATGAAAGGAATTACAAAAATGTTAATAAAAGTAATTTGACGTCGATATTAGCTTTAATAATGGTATCAGAAATCTGACCGTTAGCTTAATGGGCCTTTATAATACTGACTGTAATGGTTTAAAAATTCTACAGTATATTAGTGGATATTAACGATGTAACACTTGTTTCACTACTTTTGTAATAGCATCTTCAGACATTACAGAGATTCTACCAAGTTAAGATTACCACTCAAAGTAAATGAAAAAGGTTATAGATTTCAAACGACTGTCAATTTTTTTTTATAACATAAAGAAGCTTTTTACTGGATTTATTATTTTATTAATCTCTCTATTATTATTTTCTATAATTTATTTGCACCCGGATTTCAAAAAATTAATATTATGTGAAATCTCAGTGGTTCTACTTTTTCTATTTAGAAGAGACCTTACACATTCATAGATTTGATGATTTTAAATTTAGCTTGTTAACTATTACACCAACAAAACACAGTTTTTAAAACCAAATGTTTAACAAAAAAAAAAAAGTTTTTATTGGAAAAAACTAGAATGGTCGATTTGTGGCATTCAAGCAGTAATTTTTCAAACTTATTGTTGAAATTCAAGTTCAAAGGTCCTATGTAGTAGGAAGGATCATTATGAGAATGATAAATTTTACTGCTTGGATGTTAAAAAAAAAAATCATCCCAGTTTTGTTTTTCTTCCTCTTATTTACTTATATTTATTCATTTTTATTTTTTTCCAACCAATTTCTACACTTTTATCGAAAAAAATCAATTTTCTTTACCATCAAATTACAGTTTTTATTGGTTTTTCCTGTATGAATAAAAGAAATTACCTATTGGTCCTACCTATATTAATTTACAATTTTACATGAATGTATCCTGCAAGTTTCAGTTTTCATATTGGACAGTCTCTAACATATTACAATTTATGATGATGATAAAATAAAATGACAACCATGATATTTTTTAAACAATGTCCAAAATCTCACAAATGAGGTTCTCAGCAAAATAAGTTTTATTTATGTTTAAGGGGTGCATACACCATGACCCATTTGTTATTGTTCTTGAGCCACAATGTAAAATCTTTGTTTAATAATTGTGTTTTGAAAATTTCAAGAATCAGCGGTTCTTTTAGAAAAAATCTTGGCATAATTAATCGCTAAAAATTATTAATTTAATTCTTTTAATTATAATTTTGCTATAAAATTGTTACTCAAGTCAAGTTAGCCACGGTTTGGCCAGCCACGCTTTCGGCCAGGAAGAGTAACTTTGTTTAATGTCCAGCAATTTTTTTTTCTTTAAAAACTTTGTTTTTTCAGTTTATAAAGTCCGTGACCGAAAGCGTGGCTGGCCATTATGTAAAAATTTCGGGCTTTTTTCACTGCCAGAATTTTTTCAGTTTCTTAAGCCGTGGCCTAAAGTGTGGCTGGCCATTATTACGAATTTTTGACTTTTTGAGAAAAATTACAGCATAAATGACATTTTCCAGTTTATGAAGTAGTAGCCGAAAGCGAGGATGGCCATTATTTTAAAATTTTGGTTTTTTCCGTCAGATTTCTGGCAGAATTTTTTTCAGTTTCGGATGTCCCTGGCCGAAAGCGTGACTGCCCATTTTTATGAAATTTTTTGACTTTATTTGAGCAAAATTACAGCAAAAATTACATTTTCAGTTTATTAAGTCGTGGCCGAAAGCGAGGTTGGCCATTATGTTAAAATTTTGTTTTTTTCCGTCAGATTTCTGGCAGAATTTTTTTCAGTTTCGGATGTCCCTGGCCGAAAGCGTGACTGCCCATTTTTATGAAATTTTTTGACTTTATTTGAGCAAAATTACAGCAAAAATTACATTTTCAGTTTATTAAGTCGTGGCCGAAAGCGAGGTTGGCCATTATTATAAAATGTCGTACTTTTTCAACAAAATTTCAGCTTAATTTTTTTTAAATTATTAATATTAAGTTCGTGGCTGGTTATTATGATGAGTTTTTTTGACTTTCTTTTTTGAGTCAAATTTCAGCAAAAATGATTTTTTCAGTTTATTCAGTGTGTTTATTCAGTGGCCAAAAACTCGGCTGGCCATTATTATGATTTTTTTGAGTAAAATTACAGCAAAAATAATTTTTTCAGTTTGTTAAGTAAAGCATGGCTGCCCGTTTTAATCATTGTTTAGAATTTTTTGAGCCAAATTTCAGCAAAAAGGATTTTTTCAGTTTCTCAATAAGGCCGCGGCCGAAAGTCTGGCAGGCAATATTATAATAAAATTTCGGATTTTTTTGAGCAGAATTTCCGCAAAAATAATTTTTTACAATTTCTCAAGTCCATAGCTGAAAGTGTGGTTGGTCATTATTATAAAATGTCGTTTTTTTTTAACAATATTTCAGTAGGTAAATATGATTTTTTCGAAAGTGGGCGAAAGCGTGGCTGGCCGAAGTGTGGCTAACTTGACTTGGGTAAAATTGTTAATACTTCACAGGTTTTGATAAAATTTAGAACACTGATCTAGTAGGCTTTGGGTTTTCTAGAAAAATTGGCTTTTTGCGCTTTTTGTACTTTTTACTTTTTTTTTTTTTGCTCCAAAATACAGTTTATCAAGCTCTACCATTTGAAAAAAAAAATGGTTGAAATCGCACACTAAATAAAGATTTTACAAGATGACTAAAGAACAAATGGGTTATTGTACTTAAAATTTTGTAGGTCAAGTTAGTTCCTACCTGTAGAAAAACAGTGTCAATTATTTATCACTAATACTTTAAGATTATACTTGCATAAGCATGAGCGACTAGATCTAATTTGCTTAATTCATTATTATTGTTAGATACATTTAGGTAACAATGCAATACCAACTAAACTGGTTTACATTGTTTGATTATCTCTCTCGAAAATATGTTTGGGAGCAATTTCAATTATTTAAGATATTTTATTAGTGGGCAATATCTTTGATAATATATTTTTTAGATAAGTCCCATGTAAAAAAACAAAATCAGTCTAAAATGTACCTACCTACTTAGCTATGTTATGCAAATATAATAATTAAAATTGCAATAAATTATAAAGCAAATAAATCTGGGACATTATTTGTTTACAATACCCCAGTTCCATACAAGGTAAAACATACATCAATTATTATTAACCAAATTAGTACATCGGAGATGTTCTTCAAGGCTTCATATGATTGCTTAATCCAAACCAAACATTTCCTTTTAAGTAGAAAAAGCAGTACATGACTCATAGATGGAATTACAATACTAGTTTAATTTCATACCAGTATAGGACCAGAATCCCATCTGTTATAAAATGTTCAATTTCTGATCAAATTTAATCATAATTTAAAAAAATAATTTCAATATACTGAGAAATATGCTGTAAATAATCATCATTAATAAGTCCTACTACTGTCCTACCAAACAACATCATTATATTCACTTAAATAAAATAGATAATAAATAAGTTATCAACAGCTTAAAAATTTGTTTAATTTTTCTTGCTTATTAGTAGCTTGAAATAAAACTGCAAATTAATAACAGATTAACAGAAAAAGTTGAAATAAATTTTAAATTAATACATTTAGAAAGTAAAAAAATTGCACACTAGAACCGCCTAATAAATAATTACATAAAAAATGAGCCGAAATATTACATAAGTGAAAAAAGAAAACTTTTTAAAATTATTACTAATCTTTAAGCTCATTTCCTGGATGCCAGTGTACTGAGGCTTAACGAGACCTCGCTACCTGTATGCACTGCTGAACATATTGTTAAATAACGACAAAAAACTCACCTTGCATTTCAATATCACTTCATGAAAACAGGTATACATTGAGAAACAGAAGAAAGTAAACACTAAATGGGTACTTAATACGATACTCCTTTTCCAGTCTTCACGTAAAACTCTACCTAGGGCACTTATTACAGTCTCTGAAAAATAGTTCTTTGATTATTTTCTGAAACCGGTGAAGCTTGAGAGATCTTAGAATACCAACCATTTTTCGACATAGCTTCTAAATTATCGGGGTCTCTGGCCAGTAACTGTATTAAATGGGCCCCTTTAATCTTTTCTGTCATCCCTTCGTACAACAGTTCAATATAGTCCAATAAATTATTATAATTAGGTTCTTCGTTATTTTGGCTTGGAGATAGTTTACCATTTTTATCATTTTCTGGAAATGAATCTTTGTTAATGTTTGAATTATGTTAGAATAATTTCCGTTTGTTTTTGGATTATTTTAGAGTTTTATTTTTATTATATTAATTTATTAATTCAGGGGATTTTTTAAAAAAAGGGGGGCGGGTTTATAAAAAAATAAAGCTTCATCTGAAATTACCGCCCTACAAAATAGGTGGAAAAAAACGCCATCAGAAAGCTTTCATAGTATCATAATTTTATTCACCCCACTTTCTTGCAAGAGGGTGTACTCCACACCCTCTTTTTAACACAATTTTTTTGACAAGATCTTTTTTCTTATTTCTCTTTTAAATTTGAAATTAATTTCTTACAAAAAAAAAAGTTTAGAATTATAGATAAAAATCCTCAATAAACGTAGGTACTAATTGGTTGTGAAAATACATAGTGTTGAAATATTATAAAAAAAACATAAACAATTTTTTTTATAGTAACTTGTTTACCAACTTAGAGATTTTTGCGAAATTTTGTACAGACCACTGTGGCAGAAAGGGGCATAGTTTTTGATGTACATTTTTCTTTTTTAGTTTTGCCAATGGCGTACATGGTAGATTTAAATCACTTTACATCCCTGCTTTTTCTTAAAATAAGAACTATTTTAGAAATCGTCTTACATTTCTGAGCAAAGGTCTCTTAATTTTTTTTACCGACGCATCGTTTTTGTATAAAAAAAATTAGAGAGCCATTTTTCAAAAAGGTTTTAAGCAGAAAAATAGATAAAACCATGTCTCAATCAAAATGAAAAATCAAAAGGTTACATTTACTCAGAAATTACTAAGGACTTTGAAAATAATTCTTATTTTAGAAAAAAACAGTAGCTTAACTTTTTT
This sequence comes from Malachius bipustulatus, assembly GCA_910589415.1. Taxonomy (NCBI): domain Eukaryota; kingdom Metazoa; phylum Arthropoda; class Insecta; order Coleoptera; family Melyridae; genus Malachius; species Malachius bipustulatus. Next base: position 23,943,356 of record OU342631.1, on the reverse strand, counting down.
TTCTAATATTCAGTTCAAATTATAATTTATTATGTTGAAAATTTTGTTTGCTGTCAGAAATTGATTAAATTTAAGCAAGAAAAATATTTCTGCAACACACTTTTTTTGTATCCAGCATCGTTATCAGATTATTCAATTCATAATAATCAGTTCACATAATACTTCATATTAATCAGAGATGAGTAACAAATTTTCGCTTTGTAGATCAATATTTGCTAAGTGATGATAAGAGAGATCTATAAGCTGGGGATAATAATAATTAGGTATAGTAATAGTAATTCTTAAAAAAGTATGAAAGTGTCTGTAATAAATACGCAGTTTTAAAATGATTGATAAAAATTTGGTATTCTATCAAAATAATTTTTTTCATCTTTGAATGTACAATTTAAGCAAATATGTAGGTAAATACAATTTTTAATACAAATAAAACTACTGTTCCTGCAATTAAAATAATTATAAAGTAATTGATCAAAAAACTCTTATGCCCTCCTAATATGAAAACTGGAGATTCCTTATTGAATTTTTTAGGGGGGTTTGTCATGAAAAATTTCTTAAAGCCTCCCCTAAGAAGTTACATCCCCTTAAAGTAGGGTAAAAAATTAACATTTTTCGATTTTTTTCTGAAATGGACTTGAAATAAAAAGAAGCCGGCTATAGGTATTCAAATACTACTACCAGGAAGCCTCCATAATTACATAATTTTATGCACCCGTGTTCTCTGCAAGGGTGTGAATCATATACTACCCCTAAAAGTTTTTTTTCCAGAACTTTTTTCCTAATAATTTTTTTTATCATTAAATTCACACTTTGGAGGGTCAGTTCAATGGGGAAAAAATTGTCACTTAAATATTTCACGGAAACTCAACACTTTTCCACTAACTGTAACTTGTTTTTCTTGAATTTATAATTTGAGATTTTCAAGTAAAATTACACCATTTCTTGCAGTGGTCTTTCTCTTTCTTTTTGCACATTTTTCTAGTACTCTAACCATACCATGCAGAGTCTTCACATTTCTTTTATTTGTTTTTTGAAATTTTATTTATTCTCCCCTAGACTTACAACACATTATGTCCCTTTTGTGTCTTAGGTGCACTCACTTTTACTTCATAAGGTTACAAAATTAACTATAATCTGTACGTGCTCTTAGGGGATTTTGGCTTAAAGTTGTCAAATAACTGACATCCACTATTACCAATTGCGAAAAAAAAACTACAAATTGCACTGTTTACATTAATTGTCTCACTAACACTACCCATTAATTAAATGTTTACGCTTACTTCTGCTTATTTACTTTAAAACCTCTCATGCCAGAGGTCAGCATTCACAAAAAATCACATATTTGATTATTTGTTAAATTTTGTAGGTATTGAACATCCGATTGGCCTAAACTTGACGTTAACTCCACCCCTTACAGCTTTTAGCCAATCAGACATCAGAGTACAAATTTCAACAAGTCAAATTTCATCATTATTTCTTTGTGAATGGGGATGACATTGTTCAATCTATGAAATTGGAAATCATCCTGGGGTTTTTTAAATGTAATTTTGTTTGGAGCAATAATAAAGTAAAAAGTTAGGTACCTCTGCTTGCAGTGCGACTCAATTTTCGCTTTTTCAAATAATATATTGTTTGTTCAACTTCGGGAATCCTCGAGTGGTGTATTAAATCACAACTATTAACTACATCTTTTGCTAAGGCCAGGCAATCAGTCCTACTGTTCAACATAGGCAATTCAATATTTTTTTTCGCATTCTAAAATCAAAATATAAATATTAATCATACAAACAGTATGAGAGTATCGCAAAATTTTTAATTAATCTCACCTTCTGTTCTCCGTACAGTATATTCTCTTTTCCGTTTAGTATTTGTACCGTGATTTCGTAATTTAACACAATAGCATTTAAATTGGGATGCACATCTAAAGTACCAGGTTTGCGCTCTCTGAAACGTTCAGTGATTTGTTGTTAGGAATTAAAATAAATAATTTATTGAAATAACAGGTAGTGATTATTATAATAGAAGGGCTTACGTTCGCATGAACTTCGCATCGCAGGGGTCCATTTCGTAGAATATTTTACAAAAACAATAAATAATATACGTGAGAAATAGAAGTACACTAAACAGTAGAGAGAAAATTTGAAATAACAATACCATTAAATAAATAAAACGGATTATTCATCTCTAAATTTAATTGTTTGATTTGACATTGGGTAGATCGTGGCTATTGGTTACCACTTTAAAATCGGCACCTGTTTTACGACAACACCCGATCAATAAATACCCTACTCTACTACCGCAGTAAAATTTGCGCATGCGATATGTGGATTCGAACTACTTGTCAGTAATCCCTAAACACAGCTATCTCTTTTAAACTGCGCATGTGCATAACAGTATTTAGGTGTTTTCATATTTTATCTGCTGCATTTGGTGCTATGTACGTTCCTATGACGAATTTAGTTTGTTAATAATAATTGACATCTGATTACTCGTAGCTATATCTGAAACGTTCATTAATTAAATTTGGATGACTGATTTATTGGTTCTCAATCCGCTCTGTCGAGGATTCGAGGAGCTTAATTTTAATATCATCTTGCGTCGCTTGTCAAACGCCATTTATAAAAAATTAGCATTTTTTTTTATTTTACTGGTTTACTGCCTGTGTTACTGTTCCTAACAAAGAAGTAAAAAAGTCATGCGAAATCGCTGATGGTGACCTGATCACCTAATATGACGGACGATGACAGACAGAGACAGAGCACGACTGAAAGAATATCACTTCCGCCTGTCCGCCGAATGTCCATCATGCAGCAGCCAATCACCAGTCGAGCTTTATGACATAGTGTGGTTAAGTCAACTGTCAATAAAAAAAAAAATAGGCCGTTTAACATGGCTGACTTCCGTCGAACTCATCACAAAGTAATATTATGCTCTTTTGCCCGTATTCACAAACGATAATTACCAAATAATTACGTAATCAGTTATCTCCATCTCATTCTAATGCAAATAAACTGCATATCTCCATCTCACTCATTTAAATAATTACGTAATTATTTAGGAAATTATCGTTTGTGAATACGGGCATTTGTCTTATGAAAGGTTCTGTTCACGTTCCCAACCTCTGCTGGCCGCAAAAAGCCAGTTCTCCTAAATTTGTCTTGGCGAACTAATTAGATTCAGATGAAGTAACTAAAGTCATATCATCCCGTGGTCAGCAACCTATAATTTATGTAAGGTGCCCATCCCATGCTCATAGTCACATACAGTAGTTAGTGACTTTGAGGGGAACAATTTTTAATTTTTATACTTTTTCCGACTTTTGTACTTCTTATTATTTGTTTTCACTTGCTTAAATAATATAAAGGTTATCGAAAGCTATGGAAATATAAACTAAACCAGATGTGTCGATACAAACCTATGCAGTGATCTTTTAGTACCCCCGCGGTAGTTAGAAAACTTGTAAACAACCGATAGGTGTACCCGTGTACCTTGGCAAAACCTAGTTGGGATATAAATAAACGCGTACGACAATGAGCGCGTTTTTAGTCGTATTTGAAACGATTAATTGACGAGTAACTTTGATAATTTAATAATAATAATTATAATACTTATTATTGATACGGAAGCATTGGTATTTTGCACGATTTCTTTCTAGGATTTTGGAAAGTTTATGAACAAAAGAATGTGCATATGTTCTTTTATTTTATTGGAGAATAGAATACAAATCTTCATAAAATAGGTAAATAATATTGACTTATTCATAAGCCCACCATAATGTCGATAGTAAATACAATTTTGTACTTTTATTTTTTTTATAAAAAATGTATTGGATAATATATCTTGTACAAGGACAATCTACAAAAAATTATTTAAAATTTAAAGTGTAAGTATATAAGTACCTATACTGAGAACCAAACTTGCGATATAAGTTCTATGTACACGTAAATACATATGCATTATAAATTTTAATTACTATTAGATAACAATAACAATTAAACATTAAATAGATAATGTTGTATTTCATTCTTTCCTTTATTTAACACAAAATAAATAATTATTACACTTAAGTATTATTTTGATTGGATTATTTTGAAGTGCATTATAGATGTTAATGTATATGTAGTCTTCAAATATTTGAAATAGGTTTATAAATAACAACAAAGTCTTATACCTATTTATCTATTTAACTCTTTTCAACGTCAGCCTATTTTACTTAAGTCCGTTACCTGCTGTTGTTATCATAAATTTAAATTGGCTCGTCTTTATTCATTTCACCTACATTATCTAGTTAGTATAGGTAGGTTGGTGCAGCTATTAAGCTTTCGTAACTATATTACATTATAATTTGTATACCAAAAGTAGGTGGTATTTTTGCTGTAATAATAGAAATTTTACAAAAAGATCTTTAAATTGTTTATTATTATAGAGGAGTTGCCTGATCTATGAAGTGAAGAGGTATGTAGGTATTAGATAATAATATTTAATAATGCAATGTCTGATAACCAGTGAGATTGATGGAACAGAAATTAGGTAACAATAATTATTAAGTTGCTTAACGTTAATTATTCTAATTGAAAAAAGTACCTACTATTGTTACTGCAATACCTATTTCAATACTTTGATTTCACGGGTACTTTTCACATTTGATCATTTTCACATAATAAAAAAGTTATAAACAAATTGAAAAATTCCTGCCTTCTATATCAGCCACCTGCATTCATGCAAAGTTCAGTGTTCCATTCAGAAGACATCAATTTCTTTTTTTTTAATTTCGTTGGTCATCTCAGCTAATTAAACTGCCCATGACGTCACGAATAACAATGGCAGGACTGAACGATGTAGTCGGATTTATTTGAATGAAAGCAACTGTCAAATATATCACTTTCTGCATAATTTATGAATATCATTCACAGGAAGATTTCTCGTCTTATTCCGAATATTTCGGTATTCGTTTATTTGTTATGCCCTTCCAATCATGAAAGATTATTAATTATCAGTTCTATTTGGATTAATTTATTACCTTACCTAACCTATAAACTGAATGAGTATTTAATCCTGTCTTGAAAACTGGCAACCTTGTTATTTTATTATCAATTACCTCATGGCCACTTTAGTTGACACGACCTATAGTTTTATCTATCACAATGGTGACAATAATAATTGACGTGTTATTGGACGTCAAATTAAGTTTGGTTTTCAGAACTGTGTTGTTAATGTAGTAGTTGATAAGTTAAATTTAAAATTTATAGCATTGATTTATACGTGGGGTCTTTTCTAAATAAAAAATAGGGGTAGGCAATTGGAAAAATCAGTAGCATTTTTTCATCTCAAAAGTAGAAAAATGGCGGGTGGGAGGAGCTTAGGACTATTGTCAATTGTCATCACTGTAATTCATAAAGTCACTGTATAAAGGCTATGAAATCTTTAAATGCGGCAATGCGCCGCATGCAGCATGCGTATACAATGTTGCCTAATGTTGAGTGAGTATAACAATAACATTAATAATTAAAAACATCTGTAAACAACAATAACAAATATAAATGAATATAATTATAATTTTGCCTAATAATGTTAATATTAGAGTTATAAAAAAATATAGATAAAACACTCATCCGAACCTATTTGGTTATACAGGGTGTTGATGTAAAATTACCCAAGGATACATTGGGAAATGGCAAGGGAACCAATCATATTATATTTCTCAAATAATCTCTTTTTTATTTTGATGGCACCTTTCTTTCGATCAGGGTCTTCAATCTTCATCAAAGAGCTGATCAATGACTAAAATCTATTACAATTATTTTACAATAGTAAATAACCGAGGCAGCTAAGAATAAGGATTATTGAAATCTTGCCTATAACTAGTTTTCATCTTTTAGATGGGACTATCGTCCCTATTCACAAAGGTCAATTTTCTAAATAATTACCAAATCATATAGGTATCCCATGCATCCCATTTATTTTCGAAATATTACAGGGCCAGAAACGCTTTGCGAATAGGGGTGTATTAGTAAGGAACCAATTATTCTTTGACCACAGTAAAAAGTAAAAACTGAAGCATGACGAGTTCACCAAAAGATGTAATCGTGGATGTAGACGTTGGCTCCGATGACTACCTAGCATTACTAATATTACTTCATGGTGACAAGTTAGGAATTATAAAAATCAGAGCAATTATTTGCACAAATGGAAACACTACAGTACACCACGTCACTCGTAATGTAGTACGTTTACTGGAAATAACCGGCCGAACAGATGTAAGCATCGTAATCATCATATTTATTATTAAACATTTGAGCAACAGTTTTTTATTCCCAGATCCCAGTGTATAAGGGTGCAGATTCTCCCCTTATATTGCATCAGACTACCCATGAACCCTACCATGGAATCGATGGAATGGGAGACTTGGAGTACCAGACAGAACCGGATATGAGTATTGTATCGCAAACACCTGGAGCTATTGCTCTTTATGATTTGGCGGTGAATGGAAAATTCAAGGATGTGATCCTAGTCTGCCTCGCACCACTCACGACGATTGCTTTAGCTATAAAATTAACCAGTACCTTTATGGATAGAGTGAAGGAAGTATGGCTTATGGGTGGAAATTATCAAGGTAAACTTTATCAAGGAAGATAAATTATCACTTTTTGAAAGTCACACCATAATACCATTTAGAGCTCAGATTTAGCCAGATATTTTTGTGCAATGGTATAATGATAAAACAATCATAAACATATCTTGCTAAAAATCAGAGCTCAAAAAGTATTTGGTAACACAATCTCTTGAATAAGACATTATAGTTGAACTTTATATCCTTTATCTTACAACGATAGTCTCCAAGTCCCAAACAAATTTATCATCCCAGGGAGCTTATTGGAATTCTGCTTACATGTGAGAATTATGTCGGTTCTTTTTTCATAAACATTTGTCTGAAAAGCATCTTTTTGATACTTTATCATAATCACGGAATTAAAAAGTTGGTATTTAATTCCCCGCTGCCATTTTTAGGGTTGGAGATTGCCCTAACTCATTCATAATCGTTATTATATTTTTAGGAGTTGGTAACGTTTCAATGACAGCCGAGCATAACTTTTTCGTTGATCCCGAAGCAGCTTACATTCTATTAGAAAATGCTAAATGTCCAGTTTATATGTTTCCATGGGAAGCATGTTTGGCTCCCAAGATACCACTAGTAAGTATGTAGGTAATGAAATTCAATACAAAAATAATCCACTCTGTCTACTTAGTACACAAATTGTCAAGATTAAAACATGTACCTTAAAAGATCTAAATCCAAAACGATGAAATTCAAGTTTGTATTAAAACTGAATTTTCAGAAATTGCAGGTTAATAGCCAAAATTAATAGCATTTTTCAGTTTTCTTGCTTAGTTAAAATCTTGCTCTTTGTTTGCTTTTGATAGAAGTGATTGGTTTCTTTTTAGGAATGGCGTATCAATGTGTTAGGTAAAATCAAACATCCCGCGCTGGAGATTTTATCTAGAGCTGAGGAGGAGATTTCCAAAAACAAAGACCATAAATGGTACCTCCCGTGTGATGCTTTTATGGTTGCTTGCTTTCTTTTCCCCGAGAGATGCATCAGTAAACAGAGGGAATACTATGCAAGCATTGAGTTGAGCGGAAGTCATACCAGAGGGCAAGTTGTCCTGGACCACCGGAACATACTGGATAAAAAATCAAACGTGATCATCATTAAAAATATTGATAAAGAGTTCTTTAAAAACTTGCTCCTAGAGATTTTTCAATGATCGACTAATAATTTAATTATATAGCTGAAATGAAAAATAGTATTAGTATTAACTTTTATACTAGCAATATTAATGATGTATTAGTTCCTGGGAAACTCTGTGCCACAGTTTATTGTTTTTGAAAATCTTTATTTGTAAAAACTTGAAATAAAATATTCTTGTAGAAAATGAATTTTTTAAATCCAAGTATTTAGGTATAATTAACGATCCAACCAATGAAGAGATCACGGTGTCGCTAGCAAAGGTTGTGTAAATACAGATTCACGAATATTTAGAAGAAACAGTTCGCATAAGGGGAGAACAACATGACATGCGAGACCAGACAAGGAAGAAAAAAGCTGAACTCCTAAAAGAGGCGAGAGCAAGGTGGCAAGCCTCGTGGTCCACCTCAACAAACGGGACCTGGACACGGGGGTGATCCCGACACTGGGGGGCTAGATAGATCGTAAATGGGGAGATGTAGACTTTCACCTCACTCAGTGCCTCTCGGGACACGGTGTTTTCGGGGAGTATCTCTGCCGAATAGGGAAGGCCACAACGCCGGTGTGCTGGTACTTTTTGGAGGGGGATACTCCCCAACATACCATCTTCTTCTGCTTGCGGTGGAGGTCCGAGAGGACAGAAGTGGAAAAAAAGACTGGGGGAAAGCTCGAGGCTAGCAACCTTGTAGATAAAATGTTCCAAGGACGAAGAGACATGGGAGCAAATCGCCTGCTTTCTGCGCCGGATAATGGTTCAGAAGGAGGCTGATGAGAAGAGTAGACAGCAAAATTGATAAGCTAACATATTAGCACCCAACAGGGTCCTTAGTACCTTCTCGGGCACAGAAGAACGGAGGGGTTTTAGTGGGACCAAAAAAAAAGGTTCACGAATATTGATTAATAAAGGGTAAATAAAATAATGATGGTTTTCATGGCTTTTAGCATGAATTTATTATTCCCATTAGTACAAATTTAAATTATGTAGTATTCCTATGACCTACACTGCCGTGCGACAGAAAACCGCTGTTGTGCAGTTTAGGTGGTTTCTAGAAATCGACCTCCAATGTTTGAACATTTTTAAATGCCTGTCTTTTCAAAATTAATGAATCAATTTTGTTCCCATCTTTTTTATTCACTTACTAGTGTACCGTATTTGATATGGATTTTTTTGTAATATAATACTCCCTTACATTATTGTAAGTGACCACCCAATGTAATTTCATACACATACGTTGTTTTCAGCAAGCTGATTTTGAGCATAAATTAATAAACTATGATACCTACATGTAAACACCGTATGTAATCACATATCCTGTTAATGTGTAAGTATTTCCAAACACATACCACATGCGGTAAAAATACGAAGGAATTCAAACACATTATGTTACTATTGTGTAGTAAATTTGGGAATGTGAACAAAAAATTACAAACTGTCAAAATTTAAAAATGAATTGCTCTGTCATTTTTGAAAATATTTTCGTCATTTATATTTAATTTGATAGAACTAACCAAGAAACATCCAAAACACAAAAAATCAGAATTTTGAAAAAACTGCACATACATACCTTTTTCCCTAGCATGGCAGTATAAGCACAATAATAAATACAGGGTGATCCCGAAATGGCGGACACGGAATACAGGGTGTTGTAGAGGATGTTCAGAAAGACTGTAAATTTAAAACAAAAATGGGTTCCTTGGCTTCGTTACCGAGATATAGGGTGTCCTTTTTCTAAACTTTAAATCAAAATTGCGGTCAAATTTAAACAACCTCCACTGGCAAAACACATGGTTTCACATAACTAAAACGATAGCGTTTGCTTTTTATTATTGGGAACGGAATTACAGGCATTCAAAGTTTACCTATTCCCTGTGTTCAACAAAATTTTTCAATGTGGCATCGTTGTTCGAATTCGAGATTTTGAATAATATTATCGCGACTATGTATCCGCGCAACGATTATTGTTTTAAGCTTTGTTGTGTTTACATTTCATATGTTTCCATGGTAACATCTATCTGGGTATTGTAGACCTTACACATTACTTTTCTGCCTGAAGAAGGGTGTCCAGTGCAGTGTTGTGACTTTATTTTCTACAAAAGTGGTAATATCTTCTTAAGGGAGCCATACTGGAGAAAACAGTAAATAAAACTTAGAATCTTTAATCCACAATAGATGCTGTGGTGCTGTCCGTGTCCGCCATTTCGGGATCACCCTGTATATGTTCCAAGGTTTACTTTTGCCACAGATAAGAGTCCTTTTACTGGGTTGTTTACACATGAAGAAGTGTTTTTACGTACCACTGGAAGCAGGTGTCCCTTTCAAAGTAACATCACCTCGAACTTTTGACAAAATTAAAGGGCAAAATATACCGGGTGTCCCATTAGTGCGGGATTCTTCTCTGGCAGCTTCACTTTTGAAGCTATAAAAAAAGATGAGGGAGAAAAATTGTATGGTTTGAAGAGACCTTCAACCTAAAATAATTTTCAGCTACACAGGATGGCCCAATATCGCTGTACGCCTTACAACTTTGTTACTTTAAATAGGACACCCTATATATTATTACATTTTCAGATTATCTGAAAAAAAATCAGTAAGAATGGTTTTCACAGTTTCAGTATAATGTGAATAGTTTTTGAGTTATAAACAAGTGAAAATTGCCATTTTCAAAACAGTTTACAATGAAAACGGCTCAAGACAGCAGAAAAAGGTTTACATGTCTCTATCTTAACTTTTTACAAGGTATCCTATGATGTGGATGAAATTGTTATACAGGGTGATGAAAAATCTGAAAATTTTCATCACCCTGTATAACAATTTCATCCACATCATAGGATACCTTGTAAAAAGTTAAGATAGGGACATGTCAAAGTTGTAAGGCGTACAGCGATATTGGGCCATCCTGTGTAGATGAAAATTATTTTAGGTTGAAGGTCTCTTCAAACCATACAATTTTTCTCCCTCATCTTTTTTTATAGCTTCAAAAGTGAAGCTGCCAGAGAAGAATCCCGCACTAATGGGACACCCATATTAAAAAACTACGAAAATATTTCAATGTTCACCAGGATTGATTGACTCATTACAAATAAGCGTCATTGAAATAAAACAAACTAAATTTATTTAATTCTTTATTCTAGAATTCTCTGAACTTTCCAGTTCTACTCAGAGTAATTGAAATATTCTAAATACCAATCACCTGAAGGAACTTATTTAAATCATCCCTTATTCCACATTTCTGCCATAATGTGACATGTCTTCATTCAAAATTGTCCTCTTCATTTCAAGAAAGACATCTTCAACCTAAAAGTAAAAAAACATTAGCATCTATGTAAAGTTTAAACGAGTTGCCTAAAAGTACCAAATCCCTATAAACATGAAACTCAACCAGGTAACTTTTGAAATTTATCTTTGATCAATTAATATTTAACCGCTGGTTGTATAACCACTATTTACAACTGGTTGCATGAAAGTTCAAAAACCTTACAATTCCACTTAATTTAAGCAAACGGAATCGTTTTGTTAATAAAATAATTAAAGCTAACTAACCAGTAAATGAATGTTCATACAACCGAGTCTTACTGACTAAGTAATTGTTACTGAAGATCACAGAATGTTAGTAACACAAGTAACTTAAAAAGTTTTTTTTTTAATTAATATGTGGACTTGTCAGATAAATATAAATTTATTAAATAAGGCTGCAGATAGGATTGATTGATTGGAAAATAATATTTGTAATAGAAAGAAGATGATACAATATTACAAGAAACCATGCATATATTAATTAATATGTATTTACAGTTCCAAGAAACTAGTTATATTATTATATCTGCCAGAAAATTAACAACTTTGCAGATATTTTTTCAGCAATCATGTATTGTGTTTGTTACTGTTAAAATTAAAAACTTTATATTTTGTAGTACTCATACCACTGAAACGCCTTTTTCAATTAATTAATTATGTCATTGTCTTATGCATGGTTTCTGTTACTTGATCTAAATGACGAACTAAATGTTTACGTAAGTGTTCTAGAATAAAAAAATTATTTCACCAACATGCAGTTTCATTTTTGCTTGAAAAAATTAAACATATTCTTCTTAAAGTGAAAAGTAATTATTAAAAGAGTGATACTTTACCTAAATACTAATTCCTTCATTGTTTTAAATTAATAGCGATAATGAAAAAGTAGAAGAAATTATTTTTTTCTTTCTTTGTTGATTAGTGAAACTGTGGTATGTATTATTAAAAAATTAAAACACAGAAAAAGATAATAAAAAGTTACTAAAAACTTATTACAATAAGAGCCATTTAGACTTTTAGCTCATACTTACGTATTATTATATTTTCTGTCTATATCATCTAAAACTGTCTGTTATGGTTGGTAAAATATATATTTCAATGCCTTTTTTGATTTCTGCAGATTATTTCATTGCCTTCAAAAAACTCATGGCAAAAAACTATATCTTGGGTTTTAGTTTCTGGTCTTGTTGCCATACATCAGTGGTAATAAATATGTGTATCATTCATTTAATCTTTAAAATAATTCTCTTGATTTAGTCATTTTTATTTAATTGATTTAATATGTATTGTGTCTATAATGCATATTACATAATGACTAAATTCCTTTGGTTTGTGCTACTATTTGGGGTCCCATTTTTCTTCAATTTGTTTGTAACATTATATTTTTTGATTGTTTGAATTCTTCATCCACAGTTGCGTCACATTTAGGGAAAAATTCAGGGTGGTTTTCACTATATTAAAAACTTTGAAATAATTTACTAGTATTATATTTACCTCCCAGATCATACAAACTGGAAATACAAACAAATTCATCATGGTGAAATGAGAACTTTTTTCATGATCCTATTTCATAACTTTTAGTAATGTCGATCAATCTGTCGTTACTCCCTATACGATTACTAATGCTTTACAGGACAATTAAAAAAAAACTACTTCAAAATCACAAACACATGTTTTTCAAAATTGAAAACAAATCGTAATTGAATACTTCCCTAGTAAAATTAAGTCGATATAGGTACATATAGGTGGTAATTATAATTTTTATACAAACTACATTTATGCATTTATTTGTTTACGAAAACACAGGTACATGTTAAGATCATTAGATTGTGTAAGTTACATAATCATAACTGAGCCTAGAAAGTCATCTAGATAATAAATAGTATCACTAATAATGAAAGGAAACATAAAAAACGAAATATTATTTCGCATTCAATACTGAATTAAGCAAAACTATAACTTACACTATTAAAAAGAAATGATACTATTAAAACCCCATTGAATTTCATCACAAAAATGATCATTAATAATCACCTTTCATTTTTAAATTTTCACTAACTACTGGACAACATTGAGGAATTTTATTAAAAAGAGTCACTAAAACGAATGATTTTTTTATTATTGAATCCAAATACGCATCACATTGGCATTCATAATGGAAGTAATGCAACATTTTCATCACAAAATTAAATTTCACAATTACCATTAAATTGGCAAAATTAATACAGTTTTCTATCTTTAATGACTCCTTAACAGGAATAATTTTATTTGCAAGAATAACTTGAGATGCAAAACGGTTGATTCGCCATCCCCAATGTCCTTATAGTTGGGTAAGTTCTTTGCACAATGTTATTCAATTGATAAATAAAAGGTATTGATTTATTGATTTTTATTATTATTGCTGGATAGTCTCATAAAATACTCATATGACTAAACGTTAATCTTTCTTCAACGTTTTATTGTTATTCTTATTCTTTAACTTTTCAATAACAATAATTGTAGACTGCATTTCATCAATAATTGTCTGTAAGCAAATATTCCCATTAATAAGCATACTATAAAATTAATTTACTCTGTTCTTGTAGTAATTCTCATTGCCAGTTTGTCGCACATGTAACATGGTGAAGAAATCGGAGTTGATATAATTGATTTTCTCTTTGTACAAAACGTTTCTTTTTGTGTTGTTGTAATAATTATATTTAATATAATTCGTTACTTAAAACAAAATTTACTAAAAAATAGTAGCACAATCATTAATACTTTATACAAACATAAATTATTATTAATATTATTCAATGACAAGTCCAACTTAAAACCACTTCGCCTGCCCTGTAACAAAGAAGCATGTTCTAAATAAAATATTTCCCCTCAAATATATTTTTCGAATTCATTTCATAAGAGGTCTGTCTATTAGAGCAGACTAGTTCTCAAATATATATTATTAGACATAACTAATAATAACTATTATTGAAACTAAGAGTGTAACTAAAAGTTTTACTACTGTTACTATTACAATTATTATCATTCAATTATGTCGATATTTAATTCTTTCACATATTTTTCTATTATGAATGTTACTATGTATTTGTAAGTGAAGTGATATAATAGTATTGTGATTGTCACTTCTGGTAATATTACCTTCAATTCAATTATTAATTACGCTGTGAAAGAAATTTTGTGAGCCAAGCAGTCTTCATTAAAATATTCACTCAAAGTTTTCTTAATTTAACCTAAGATATACAAAAAAAAATTATACACTGGTCTCTCAAATAGATTTTAATTGAGAATTCATTAAACTGAGTTTTTGAGAAGACCCAAAATTCAAAAACATTATTCTAATAGTAAAATATTTGAAGATCTGTTATTTAAATAATTTCAATCACCTGATCACAACAAAAGTGCACGTTCATTGCAAAACTATAGAAAATCTATTTTACCAATAAAAAAAAGATATTTCTAACAAGATTTTCTGTATTAATTTTTTTTTCACGATTTTTGTATTTTTGCTAGTCATGACCAACACTGAATACAAATTTAAATTCAATTTGCATAGTTTATTCTCTTCACACTTTTATTTGAGGTTTCAATCATTAAATGTCATCTGTAATTTAAGAAAATTATTAAGACATTCAGTTCAGAACACAATCTGATCGACTATCTGTGCTTGTACAGATTCATCATGGCATTGTTACTCTTCTTTTTGCTTGAACCTTTTATAAAACTTGTATTTTCTTGATACCAGAAGTAATAACTTCTTAGGTAAAAATACAAAATTGGAGTTCCACTTTGAGTACATATTGCATCATCAAATTGATTTCATAATTATTATTCTTCTATTTCAAAAGAGCGTGATTATGTGGAAAATTTCATTGGTCGAGGTAAATATTTTAAATCACAATTTTCTTACCAAAAAAACCGGTAAGTTACATTACGAATATTTATTCAAATTAAAATCCCATTATACAGTATTAACAACATCCTCCTCACCCAATGATACTTACCACAAACAACGATACATTCAAACTGCACTCGCACACTTATCTAAACACTTACCATATCCAGAAGCATATCCCCTTCCATCGTATCCACCACCACCGCCTTGCTGGCTCTGATAGCCACCAGCCTGACCGCTGCTGTACCCCTGTTGTCCGTAATTTTCAGAATTGGCTCCGGAGTTTCCGTACCCGGCTCCACCACCGGAATACCCGTCGCTGTATCCACCGCCGGACGCGGGATAGGAGGCGGCATATCCGGAGTTGTCGTATTGATTGCCACCCGAATTGTACGCACCGTACCCACCACCGGACGGTTGAGATTCATAAGACTGTTGGTTGTATGACTGGGTTGAATAAGACTGTTGGCCGTAGCCTCCTCCTTGAGAGCCGCCATAACCTCCTTGTCTGGTTTATAAATATCATGGTTAAGTTAGTTGAATGGATTTTGCTAATTAATTTTTAGACATGGTCTATCATATGTTATGTATTTAAAGCAAGGTCCTGTCAATTTGGTGTATGGTTACAATGCCACTTTAATGAAAGCAAATCACTAAATAAAATCAAAATACTTACTTTTGGAAACCATTAGAAGACTGACTGTTATCAAAGCGGGGTCTCTTGGGGCCCATCCCTCCGGGTGGGCCACCCTGTCCAGGTCCGCCGGGCGCTCTCTTCTGTGGTCCGCCAAAGCCACCTCTGCCGCCTCTCGAGCCACCAAACTGACCGGGTCGTCCGCCGGGTCCTCCTCCGGGCCGAAGACCGCCCCTTCCTCTTAGACCACCCGGTTTACCGTCTTGTCCGGGTCTTCCTCTGAAACCACCCGGCCCTCCGCGACCCCTCTGAGGAGGGCCCCTGGAACCCTGGTCATCACCTCCCGGACCTCCCGTGGGACCTCCAGGAGGGCCTCCTAGCACAATCAAGTTGCCTATTTATAGTCATATCGGATAGAATACGTATTGGCAAGGTAGGATTCGATAATATACACAAAACATAATTAAAAATAAAATATTTTTTTGAACTAAAAGTCAAGTTTTTTTGCAGGTTAAAGTATTCCCACAACTTTATGGTCCAAAGACCAAATGTCAACTGAGCAGTGAATTAATGACCTGGCAAAAATTGAAAAAATATGGGAAAATGAAAATACTTCGCCGTGGAAAATTTCTCTAAAAAAAATTGGAAGCACCTACAACTGACTGAGAATTGAACACATGACTTGAAGAAAAATTTGAAAGAGTATGGGGTAAACGTGACAGAAAATTACTATGGAAAAGAGGCCTCTGACTGACGTAACCCAACGACTGCTGTAAAGCAGCCGAGACCCCCTTTTTAACGTACCTCCCGGAGCACGATCGGCCGCGGAAATTTTTTACCGCTATAATTGGTCACCCATCCAAGTAGGGACCAAAGCAAGCCATGCTGTACTTTAAAGATCGTTTGACAAAAACTCCAACAGGTTAGCTATTGTAAGCCTCAACTAAGAAATGGAAATGAGGATAGAAAATCACATAAAAATTTCTTTGGATAAAATTACCACTGTCAAACTGAGGACTGAACACATTATCTGAGAAAAATATTAAAAAGACGGGGCAGGGGGACTTTATAACAGAAAATTACCATGAAAAAATAAAAGTCTCAAATGAGGACTGAATGCATGATATGATCACAATAATTTAAAGAATACAGAAAAATAAAAATACTAACATCATTGCAAATATAAACTTCCTACAAGGCAGTCAAGAAGTATCATAAATTTATATCTCAACATTTCCCTACACTTTTAAAACTAGTAGTTCAATGTAAAGTATATTTACCTGGTCCACCTGGTGGGAACCTTCCCCGCGGAGCTCCTCTGAAGCCTCCACGCATGCCACCTCTGCCACGACCTCCAGGAGGCCCGCCACGACCACCTCCAGGACCTCCACTGTAAATGCTTAAATTATTAATTTACATACAGGATGAGTCACTGTTATGGTAATCCTGTTGTTTAGTCTTCCAAAACACCCCTTACATGCCCATTCCACTTTTTCCACTCGCGTCGCTCACAGGGTTGCTGCATTAAATCAGGTCTTTGGTCAGGGTAGGTTTTTTTTTCCTTTAAATGTCCCTAAAATTAAAAAAAAACCTACCCTGACCAAAGACCTGATTTAATGCAGCAACACTGTGACTGCTGTGAGAGAACTGAGAGACGCGAGTGGAAAAAGTGGAATGGGCATGTGAGGGGTGTTTTGGAAGACTAAACAACAGGATAACCTGAATAAAAGCCTAATGAGACTAGAAATAGAAATGCATCATCCGATTGGTCATTGAAAAATGCATATTCAAGTGACACGACACTAAAGGTTAGATTTACAGGATTTACTGTTATACAGATATTCTCGTCATAGTGTACAGATGTATCTGGTCTGAGGATTCCACTTACCGTCCGCCTCTAAATCCACCACGTCCACCTCTCATGGGACCACCTCCACGCCCCATGGGACCTCCCCTGCCTCTGAAACCACCCCCTCTATGTACTGGTGGGCCCCCAACGCCAGCCCCCGGGCCGCCACCGCCGCTCGGAGGTGCACTCTGTGGAGCAGGAGCTGGTGCCTCTGCTGCTGTGTCTGCCATTTTTTACTGAAAAAAAATTATTAACAATTAATTTAGCTATACAATAGCACAAATAGAATTGTTACATAAATAAACCTCCACTAAATAATTGATTAACTGTTTGCTGATGTTGAACTGAAAAAAAAAAACGGCTTGGATCTGAATTCTGCGAAATCATGCGCTTCACAAGTGAGCAATGGCTACATGTTAAAAGTGTATAAATTGTGTAATTATTGGAAAATTTAGGACTTCAGTAAAAGATAATTAAATACAGAATGAAATTCACCCATAAATACCCCAAAATGCGACTAAATGCCAAAGCTCAATGTCAATACATTGACCCAGGGCCCTCGACCGCAGCCGAACCCACGCTAGGACGCCGGTAAAAAATTACTTCATTAAAAACGTTAAAATCTTACTTACTGATAATTATAAGCTTTCGGTTTCTATAATCTAGATTTGTTGCACTAATTTAAGTAAAAAAACACACTTGTAACACCAACACCCAAACAAATTCGGGATAATTTTGTTTGCCCAACTTAAACAAAAATGCGTTTCCCTCGTCACGTTCATGCACCGGTCGTACAGTTCAATATGGCGGTCTCGGTTCGGTGAAAGAAAGAGGAGAGAAGCCTTCTTATCGATCGAGGCTGGTAATGGTGGGAACGGAAGTAACAGTAGAAGAAGTAAAAGAACACGGAAGGTCTATAATAACGTTGGGTCGTTGTGCCGGTGTATGTGACGGAAACCGCCATTTTAAAACTCCTATACGCGGCACTCTGACAGTTGACATTTGTAAAACGAAACTAATAATTCATATTGTTTGAATACTTACCTTATCTTAATAATTTATAGTTATTAGTGTGGAGTTTCTAGATCTATTGTGAGTAACTGACTGCTCATCAGTAAGCATCGAAGAAGAAAAAAGGTAAGGAAAGAGTATTAACGTTACTTTACCTATCCAATGAATGGGTCAGAAGTCAGCCATTTTAGTGGTCCAAATTTCACATTGACAGTTGACTTAACCCAAACCTTGCCATAAAGCTCGGCCGGTGATTGGTTGTTACGTGACGGACGGTCGGCGGACAGACGGAAGTGATATTCTTTCAGTTGTGTTCTGTATGGCATCGTCCGCCATATTGGTGGTCAATTCCGGTGGACACCAAGGATATCTGATATCGCATAATATACTCTTTCCTGAGCTTTTGCTTCTTTGGTAAGCATACCCACATATTTTAATTGCCTTCCCGAATACGTCGTGTCTGCCAATTCCAAGCCCCTGCTGACGGTCGTACGACTCGTACGTAACTATTTGGACTGTATAGTTCTTCCGGATATTCTTAACTCTAAGAAGTAACTGCAGATGTAGGAGCAAGAAGAAGCAGAGAATAAGAGAAGGATAGATGATAGATCGATAAAATGTTCGGCGCGTACCTAAACGTAGTATTAGGTAATAATAGAGAAGTTATAGAAGATACAAAAACCATTGAATTCAAATTAAAACCGCTGATCGAACCCGTTTGTCATCTTTTGTAATCCCCCCTTTCTTAAAATTAAGTAAACCAATTGCTGATCTAAAAAGATCATTTAAAGACAAAAACTCTACTATAATAACTTGGTAGGTATAATATATAACCTGCTACCTTTATTCACGAGGCTCGTAAAATGCGTGTTGTTTTACGAAACCATCTCTTCCGTGTTTCGGATAACCAATCAGATTTCTTTAAGTTTGTATAAATATACGAATTGTCATTATTTCGTTAAACTACACGAATTTTATGTAGGGAACCTGCATTATCGACTCTGTAGTAAGCGTTAGTGTCGGTAATACAGGTATCCTAATTTTACGAGCATTGTGAAACCTCCTATTATCCAACAGTGTGACTGTGACGATAATAGGGGACTTATATTAATTTTTTTGCCTTGCAATTGTAGTGTAACATGGTTACCTTGTACGTCCTGGTCAAGGCACCAAATCTGTAGTGTAAACACCCTAAAATCCTGGTCGACGGTAAAGAATCTGTGATGTAACCTACCTAACCTCTTAAAATGGAGGTTCTGCGTCATGCGCAATAAATTCAGTAACGTGGCCTCCAGACTGAATGGTTTTGAAAAAGAAGAACCCCTTTGACGTTTGAAATGTGAACTTGTCTGTCATGAATGACTGTTTGGATTCCCGCCCTGAATGTTTGATTTGAATTTAAAGTTCTCCCTCCCTGATTTCAAATAAAATGGCCAACAAGTACTTACCGTTTGTGGTTTTTGCCTGGGCTCGTGATCTGTCTAGTTTTCACCTTGTTTGGACCTTACGTTGTTGTGTGTAGTAACCTTATTTTGGTTCGTTCGTAGCAAAACACTACGAAAATACTTTGAGCCAGTCTTTTGTTGAGAGATAGGAGATTTAATTTAAAAGACAGAGTTTCCCCTTTAAAAATGAATTGATTTATTGACTTTTGAATTATTTGAATGTTATTGAATCTCTCCACCCCACCCCACACGACTGATCCCGCCCGCAAAGAGTTCCGCCTACGCAAATTTATAGTCAGAGTAAAAAAAAGAACCCCGTGAAAATAAAAAAACCTCTGACTGTATGAAGTGCAAAACATAAAATGAAAAACATACAAGGAAAAACACACAACGAAAAACATACAATGAAACGACGACATGTTAGAATCAAGCATTTGCTTGGGCGTTGCGGGGTGAGAACTAAATCTCTTGTATTATGGTAACCTGACATTTTAACGTTAGTCTTTGCGAACCGTTTAGTACCTGTAAAGAAAAGACATAACAAAACACACATAAATTAGACCTTGTTGATGCGAGAAGCCTAATCGACTTATCTACACTTCTACACACCCCGGACTAATAGAAAAGACGTAACAAAACACACATAAATTAGACCTTTTAATGGGAGAAGCCTAATCGACTTATCTCCACACCTCCGGACTAATACCAAATAAATAAAATCGATTCTAAAGGACATCCAACGTTAAAATGAGACATAACCTATACAACAGATTGAAGCGTCGTTGTCTAACGCTGCGATTCGTGAGTCAACATACAAAATCATATCGTCGTTTCATTTAGGATTTTACATAAAAATACACCATGACAAAAACATAAAATACAAATGACACAAACATAATATCGTCACCGTTTTGGTGTAAAATTGACATTGATAAGCAAATCTGTTATATTCAGGAAGACCACATTTTATCTTTCTATTTCAAGGACTCCTCCTGAAAAGGAAACAAGACACAAAAATGCATAAAAACAAATAAATAGATCAGGCGAGTAAATCAATGGTAGCAAGTAAATAAATAGATCGGGCAAGTAAATCAGTAGCAACAAATAAATAAATAGTTTAGAGTCCAGGAAATATGAAATACAAAATGAGGTCAAACATACAGTGTGTGTCACAGGCATGGTACACCCCATTTTTTTTCTTTATTTTTTGAGATAATTTCTTGAAATTTGGTACGTCGCATATTCTCGATAGAGCGCACCTTTCAGCAGAAAATTGAATTTTTTCCCACATCCGGTTTTTCCGAAAATGTTACCAACTTTTTATTTTTAAATAGGACACCCTATATATTATTATATTTTTGGATTCTATACACTTGTACGAATCCAACAATACCACATAAATACCATTTTAAATGTCAAATTTGTTTTAATTTAATTTTTTATTTCTCAATAATTATAATGTGCCATGACTTTACTTGTGTTCGTAACAGATGCAAAATGGGTACACCAAAATGTTCCTTATTAAGAGTACTGGTAGATGGTACCTCGGTACCAATATGGTACCATTTGAAAAAAATGAATCAAGTTAAAAAAATCATTCCGGTGCGCATAATTTATCCATAAATCACTTAATTTAGTACTTTGAACAAAAATGAGATTTTTCTAGCATTAGATGATCCAATTGGAGTAAAACGAAATAGTCATGGCACACTATATAAATTGAGAAATAAAAAATTAAATTAAAACAAATTTGACATTTAAAATGGTATTTATGTGGTATTGTTGGATTCGTACAAGTGTATAGAATCCAAAAATGTAATAATATGTAGGATGTCCCATTTAAAAATAAAAAGTTGGTAACATTTTCGGAAAAACCGGATGTGGGAAAAATTAAATTTTCTGCTAAAAAGTGCGCTCTATCGAGAATATGCGACGTACCAAATTTCAAAAAATTATCTCAAAAAATAAAGAAAAAAAAGGGGGTGTACCATGCCTGTGACACACACTGTATATAGCAGAGGCGTTATCGATCCGTAAAAAGACGGTCCTCGATAACAATTTGGAAACGAAATCAAATTAATCAGTGCATGTGTCGATCGCATTCCAAAACAATAAAATTTCAATTTAAATAAAATGATTAATGATCAAAACCTCACAATGGCAATTAATTTTGACGAAAATGACAAAGAAGTTAAAATTCACCAGTAAAATGCAATCAAAGACATAATAAAATTATACAGTCTGATCGTTTAGTTTCATGAATAAAATGTAAATAAAATTGTTGAGAGCAGAAAATAGTTTAAAATACAAAGAAAATGTGATCACTGTAAAATAAATTGTTTGTAGAGAAATGTGCTTGATCATAATAATAATCACAATAAGTATTAGTCAAAAGGAATGTGCTGTTTCAAGATTACAATAAATAAATTTAAATAATTGAAGTAACCATAGAGATCGGATGAAACGTGGTGTTAAAATGAATCATATGTTTTCTGTAAAACGTGGTGTTAAAATGGGGCCCCTCCTTGATCATAAACGACCTGCACTAAAATTGTATGATTTTAATGAGATAAAATTAAAAGTCGAGCAGCACGTGTTAATTTACCAATTAAAATAGATAGCAATTGTATCCTCTTTGCACACAGAAATAATTATTAAAACGCTATGGGCATGGGCCCCCTTCATGAGAGTAACAAAATAACCAAAGGCCACGTGTCTTTTTAAATAAATGATGTTTCAAACAATAAATAAACAGTAAAAGGCAAGAGCTAGTCTCTTGTAATATTGCAACAACAATAAACAAATAAAAAACAACTCACGTGCGTAATAATAAACAATAACAAAATGCGGGCAGAGCTCATTGAGTTTATAACCAAACAAAAATGAAAATGATGGAAAACAGCTGCTGTTCTGATGCTCACTGACTCGATGTCAGAATCAAAGTGAAAGATGACCACTGAGTGTGACTTGAATTCTGGGTTTATGACATTGGCAGAACTAACGTTTCTAGCTTTGAAAGCTTGACAGATAAAAATAAAAATGGGTGCGTTTCTTGACTCTAAAGTTTACAATTTTTAACATGCGCAGATGTCATATGGTTTGGGTCCTTTCATAATTATGTTTTTTTTTTTTTTGAAAATTTATTATGGTAGAAATATACTGCGGTTTGACATACAGTGCAAATTGAAATTTAGCAACGTGATCGAGAATGCTGAATGTCGTGACGTCCGTGCTACAGGTACTTACTTTTTGAAAGCGTATTGCGACACCTGCTTGTTTGAAGCTAAAATAGTGTTTTATTGTACAGATCCATGAAACGTTCTAATAAGCAACCAAAAGCTTCAAAATTCCTAGCAGAGCTTGTCTTGGAACCTCCGTCTTAATTTAAGAATGTGGCCATGTCTGCAACGTACTGACTGGTTACGTCACGACGATAACCGCGATTTTAGATGTGTTTGAAATGACTAATTTCTCCCATGAAACTTTGATAATCTTATAACAAAATTAATTAAACATTGATCATTATTGAAGCTCCATATTTTATAAATGCAACTTCAAGTGCTTATTTCTTGTTGGAAAATGTTCTCATATTGTTACAGCTAAAAATAACTACCTTGATTTATTGGGCTTGAATTTTCAGAAATTGCCAAGATTTCAGTTTTATTTCGAAGTACCCTATTTTGACAACTAATAAACTGAACATAAAATTTCAGATTTTTCCTCATTTAACCGACTCTGTATATCTCATCTTCACAACATCCCGGGTTGCGGTACATTTTTATCTGGAACACGTTGTATATTTGAACGCATGCAGCCAAAATTACACATCGACAAATATTCTTTTTCTTTTTCAAATTTCTCCAGTAGCCTTCTTTACCGCGACTATTTACTTAGTTAGTTCCTAGACATTGATTATTTTCACTTGTTTATAACTTTATTGCCCGTATTCACAAACGATAATTTCCTAAATAATTACGTAATTATTTAAATGAGTGAGATGGAGATATGCAGTTTTTTTGCAATAGAATGAGATGGGGATAATTGATTACGTAATTATTTAGGAGATTATCGTTTGTGAATACGGGCATATAACTCATAAAACTACTTAATTTAAACTGTAACTGTGAAAATTATCTTGAGTTGATTTCTGGAGACAATTTAAATTGTAATAATATACCAATAGACGATTCCATAAATTCCATTAGAGAAAACACAAAACGGGTTTTTCTGTAGCTTTAATAAGAGTCTGCCTCTGTGGCATTTCTGTAATGGAATTCACAATTTCTTTTTTATTGAATCCAAATAAAGCTGGACTAGCGCGGGTATTTTTTTTTAAATGTCTTAAAATATGTTTACCGAAAACTCAGTAAGTATATTAATTAAGTATGTATAGTAACAAAATTATGAACTTCAACCCAGGCTTTTGCCTAACGCAGTATTATAGGTATAATTATAGCAAAAATAGTATCTTTATAATGCGAAAAGGAAACTACTTTTTGAACTAAGCAGCTAAGCCTCTTATTATGTGTAGAGGATCCCTAAAAAGGTGACTATCTGCAATTGAAATTCATTATTTCAAAAGAATCATTTTATTCGTAAAGTAAATTTATAAACATTAAGTATATATTTCTTCATTGTACATGTACACAGTTTACTAATAGCAATAACAATAAAAATTAAAAAAAGACTAGAAAGTTGGTTAAAAATAAATTAAAATCAATAGGGAACTTGCATATAAAAATTTCTGCCTTTATTTTTCTTTTAGACAAATTACCATTATACTCAGTTATTATTGTAGAAAATATTTACGCGCAAGAATGAGGTTTAAATATTTAATTTTGATGCTTTTACCAGCGGGTTAAATCATAATGTGGAATGCAACTGCAACATGTCTACAGTTGAGTAATTCTGCGTTTAATTTTATCCAGAGATATTTCGGTCCTTCCCTAAAATACTTATAGTAAACATTCAAATTATAGTCAGGTGCTCTTGATAATACGCAACCCAGGCTTGACAAATTCAGTTCCCCTATAGAAGCTTGTCTTAGAACATACTGACCCAGTGACGTCACGACAATGCCCGCGTTTTTGGGCTTGTTTGAAATAATCAACTGACGCATGAAACTTCGATCATTTAAAAATATTAATTATTGACATTTCAAGCGTCATATTTTTCACATTTTTTAACGATGTTGATTATTTTTATACAGTAAAACGTGCAAGTTCCCTATTGTGACATCAAGACAAATTGACTGTAATAAGTAAATAATAATAAATGCTTATGTGAATGCATGGTATTCAGTAAAGTTTCTACTTAACATATATTACTTTATGTTAGCACTGCTCTCTTTACGTTTGTCTTAAAGTACCTATAATTACCATTGCGGTAATTGATTTCAAACGTATTATATCTATAACATGGAATAATATGCCTCTTCAAGTAATGTCTGGATGTCAAGTTTTTGAAAAGATATCTCATTTAATTATAGTCAATTTACCTTGAACTATTCAGAAATAAAAAATACAGGTATGTAGGTTTGAACAGCTATTTTATGATAAATTTAATGTGTTACTTTGGCTAAATCTCCCAGCAATTTGTCAATGGAAACATTACCGACGGTTTGCCTAAACAACAGTTCCTCTAAACTCTGTCTGGTCACTGCTTTGATGGCCGGTAACGTCAGCAACAATTTTCCAAACCGACCTTTCGGCGAAGTTTGTCTTTGGTTGCAATACTCGTGAAGCATCACATGAGTCTGGTCTTGAAGAAGTTCTATCCGACTCGGTTCGCATAAGCCTCTACTTTCTGAAATTATTTGAACTTTAATATTTAACACTCTAAAAGAGGCAAAAAACCTCTTCTTTCTCCTCACCTACCTGGTTTGAATAGCACAAGAGCCTTAAGACAAGCATGTTCAGTATGATCTACTCTAAGTAGTGTCAAACGTGTAATGATATCACGGAGCTTACGAGCGTCTTCTTTCAAACACGAGTGTCTTGTAGAAGGAGCCACAGCATTACTGACTAGAAGGGCTAAAAATAATTATTAATCCTTAAATGATAGAAAGTGCTTTAATAAGAAGTGCAAGAGGACTTCTAAGATTACCTTCATCGATTGACAGGGACCACTGCGCTGCTGTTAGAACGAACAGTTCACTCCAGCTTTCCTCTAAAAGTATCGACTGATCTCTGTATGGTAACTAAAATGAAGAATTGGTAAACTAATGTTTTTTTTTTTGCAAAACGTAGCTACCTGTAAAAATGATGGTATAGTCTTGACCCATTTTATAGATAAGAATAGTAATTTAGCAGCCGATTCGTAGATATTTTCGGCAGGAAATAATGAAAAGGATAGCGCCTCCGTCGATCTCATTCCACTTCTAAAACCATCATTAAATAATGGAAGTTCCAGAATGCTTTTTCTGTTTTCTTGTGATTCTAAATTTAAGAAAGAAATTCAATAAATATCTCAAAGAAGATCTGTCATTAAAAACGGTGTAAGCGTACCTTCAAGGGTAATTTTATCCTTTAAGGCTTCTTCAGAACTGGTGACTTCATCGTCGTTCATATTTACTCTGCTTGAATTGAGCATTGTGGAGTAATCTTGTTTCTGAATACATGGAGAGGGAAATTCTGAAATAAAATCAGAACTTTCTATAAAAACCCAGCGAAACGAGTATACCTGCTATCATTTGGTCACAAAACTAGCTAGTTACGTCCAGAAAATATGTAGAGTGTTGTTGAGTCAAACTTACAAAAGACAAAGATAAAAACTTACTTATGCCACTTGCAAGTAGATCCATGGGCTTGGTCATCAGCCCCGGGTAGAGTAGGCTTGGATGTAGGGGATGAGTGGGCAGTGGGGTGACCGGGGCCGCATCCAGTGCTTGGTGGTGTAAAGGAAACGCAGCGAAAAGTCCTGCCGGGTGGAGGCCTCGAAGACGAGCCCCGAAACATAGGCCCGGGTATGGATGCAGGGTCGGTTGTGGGGCTCGGGGAGCACGCTCATGCTGTACTGCTGTAGCAGGCAGTAATGAGTATTAACAAAGAGGGTATTATAATAAATATATTATTAGGTACAGTGAGCAAAAAAAAAACAACAATTCTGTTTTTTTTTGAAATGAAGAATTTTGACATAAAAATCTAACTTCTATTTTCACTCCCGCCTGAAAAGTATATGTGACCCTCCCTTAGATTTGTTTTTAATCGTAAGTAGGGTCGCCTGAGGTTTGACCCCTTGTTTTGAAGGAAATTTAATTTTGGTCCCTAATTTTAATTTTTTTTTCTTTATTGCATTGTCAAATTTCCTTTCTCTTTCAAAAAATCTATTTAAGCAAGAATGAAAGCTTCACAATTTCACTTTATACGAATTTAACCCTTATTAATAAAAACCTTTTGAGAAAATCAAATGTGAAATAAACAAACTGACCCTTATTTACCAAGTTACCTTTATTTATATTGCGAAGTCGTTATAATTACCATGAAACGCTAATGTTGGGGATCTTCCCCTTTTCGATTATTCAATTATTATGAATATGTTATTATGTGTATACAGGGTGGACTCGGTAACGTGGCGAATAGAAATTACATAAGAGGAAGAGAGAATCCACCTGACAAGGATGATGAAAAAAAACTAAGGGTGTGATACAAAACTTGGAAGGGAAAACTTATAAAACCATTGAAAAATATAAACGTCAAGTAATTTGGATTAATTTTTATTCCTGGCAATATAGGGCCATGTAAGCCGTTTTCCCATAATATCTTGAGCCGTTTCCGATGTACCTACACTAATTTGAAAATGAAAAAATTGCCGTTTTCACTTCTTTACAACTCACTATACTTACTCGCAGTTTAAACGCCAACTGTTAAACCACCTGTATTCATTTTCCTCAGACAATTTAAAAATATAATAATATACAGGGGGCCCCCGTTAAAATAACGAAGTATGTGCGTCATGATGTCCGGAACTGCGGTTACCTTGAAAATATTTTCAATGAATTTCTCGTGATCATTTATTATGTCTGGAATTTTTTTTATTTGAGGCTCTATATGTATAGGACCAATAGTACCCGAGATATTCCTCTCTGCGCCCTTGATGATCACCCTGTATATTATTATATCATTTTCATGCACCCTTCTATTTCTTCATTAAATTCTAAACGAATTTCTTCAACCAATAGAAAATCCCGATAAATTTTAATGCATGAATACTGAAGCGAAGCATTTATACCTACCTCTTATACTCGAACAGCCAACGACTGGATAGATATTTAATTCTCGACATTGTCGGAAGCTCATTAACGACCCCTTGCGGCCGCGGCATTTACCGGGCGTAATTTATTAGAACAGGTGAAGGGGGGAACTCCAGAGTCGGGCGGGGAGAAGCCATAAGTCACTGATTAAATATTCATCGACTTGTCCTGGTTGTGTAATCATCATTACCGGGACACGACTTTTCTCTCCGACATGGGGTAATGAGGGAGTGTGTGGCCTCCCTCTAGACCCGCACCTGGACATTTCCCAGCACTTTACGCCTTGGATCTTCCGATACGTGCACGCCGTTCGTACCTCCTGAACCTCTAATGATGACTATTAGGGTGACAACAATGAACTGAGGAGTTTTGTATCGATTTCGATATGAAATTTTGATTTTGGAGATGGTTCATATTTGATGGATATTGCATGCGAGGTTTGAATAACAAGGTGTGGGGTAATTTGTTCGGGAACGTAGAAGTTTTATAGAATTCTGTGCTCTTGATCACAGATTATTTCATAAAATTACCTATAGGTAATAGGTATACCTATTATGTATGGTAAATTAAAAATTCGGAGAAAAGTACTCCATTTGCTTGACTGGTGGGAATAAGAAAATGTAAATTTCTATCCCAATTTTGGCCCACTCACCTCCCCACCCCCCTACAAACATCGACAAAAATATTTAATTGATTTTTATCAAAGTTTTATTTT
This sequence comes from Malachius bipustulatus, assembly GCA_910589415.1. Lineage (NCBI taxonomy): Eukaryota > Metazoa > Arthropoda > Insecta > Coleoptera > Melyridae > Malachius > Malachius bipustulatus. The sequence continues at coordinate 23,914,522 of OU342631.1, read as the reverse complement.
CATAATTTAGGGAAATAATAGCAAAAGTTAAAAATTGTTATATTTTGCAATAAGATTTTTTTTCTGAAACGCTTTTTTGACCGCGGTGAAGTGAGCAACGAATTCTCTAATGTCCCCATACACGTTCGGGCTTACGGGCTGAACTATCTTACACGACTAATCGGTTATTTCCAAACGTTCCCCAGGAAATTTATCTTATCAGTACTATTATCTTGCTAATCAAAACCAATTTCAATGGTTTTGATCAAAATCAAAACCAATAACTAGGTGAGGGGGATTTTTTGATTTTTTCACCAAACGTAGCCACGGGTTTTCCGACCATGGCGAGTGAAAATTTGACCCCGATCAACGTCTGCGTTCCGAGAAAAAAATTTGAACCGTCGAAAAACACGTTTTTTGCGGTTTTTCGCTTAAACGGTTCAAGGGGTAAGAAGCGATTTTCGAATTTTTTCTGCAGGAGACGTGTCGTGACACACCACGTCACAATCCGAAAAATTGGCCCCGATCAACGTCTGCGTTCGGAGAAAAAAATTAAAACCGCAAAAAAACGTGTTTTTCGGCGGTTCGATTCCCCGAACGCAGACATTGATCGGGGCCAAATTTTCACTAGCCTCGGTCGGAAAACTACGTTCGGTGAAAAAATAAAAAAAATCCCCCTCCCCAGTTCCTCCAGCAACGCGTTTTTATGCGACCGCGTCTCATATTTTTCGCGATTTAAATTTTTTCTCTCCGAACGCAGACGTTGATTGGGACCAAATTTTCCGGATCGTGACGTGGTTCGACACGACACGTCCCCTGGACAAAAATTTCGAAAATCGCTTCTTACCCCTTGTACCGTTTAAGCGAAAAACCGCAAAAAAACGTGTTTTTCGGCGGTTCGAATTTTTTTCTCGGAACGCAGACGTTGATCGGGGTCAAATTTTCACTCGCCGCGGTCGGAGAACTCGTGGCTACGTTTGGTGAAAAAATCAAAAAATCCCCCCCACCTAGTTCCTCCAGCAACGCGTTTTTTTGCGACCGCGTCTCATATTTTTCACGTTTATTTTCAAACACTTTAATTTGCGTTTTGGGTGTATTTTCCAAATTGTAAGACTTCGATAACATTGAAATTGGTTTTGATTAGCAAGATAACAGTACTGATAAGATAAATTTCCTGGGGAACGTTTGGAAATAACCGATTAGTCGTGTAAGATAGTTCAGCCCGTAAGCCCGAACGTGTATGGGGACATTAGAGAATTCGTTGCTGGAACGCGTTACTCACTTCACCTTTATTTTGACGCTATTTTGTTGCAAGTGGAGAGTGGTGAAATTAACTTTTTCTTGTCCATTTTCCCTCATTACTTTTGAACCATTTATTCGATTTAGGCCAAATTTGCAAAATAAACATCTCTTCCTTATCTATTCCTAATTCTATTAAAATATACATTAAATTTATTTAAAGCTTAATTTTACATAAAAGTTTGCACACTTACCATCTCGTTTCATGTTAACTTGAAGACATTTCTTGAAACGACAAGCCTGACACTGATTCCGTCTGGTTACATCCACAATACATCTGCCATTTTCTTTGCATACATATTCTAAGTTTCTGGAAATACAATAATATTTTTTTTTGAGCATCAGTTAAATAAAGTACATATTGCACAAAAAGCTTTTACGTTATCACCATATTACCCGTATTCTCAAACCTTTACGGCTAGGTAATATGTAGCTCAAAAATTATTAAAAATGTGATGAAGATAATTGATTATACCCATGCATAGACCCATTCGTAAGATATATTTATGGCGAGTGTGATGATGAGTTTGAACCAGGTAAAATCTGACAAAAGCTTGTTTGATAATACAGAGTGATCAAAAAGTGGCGCTTGTCCTAACGGGCTTTTTTTGACCGTAGCCGACCCGTTTTCTCAAAATACCAGTAAAATAATTATATGTGCACACATTATTTTTTTTAAATCCATATACTCCTTACATGTCGAAGATGCTGCAGAAGTAGCGAAACATCACTTATTATTCTATTATTAAAAATATATTTTTTCTCAAAATATAAAAATTTTCCTCCCCTATGTGGGAAGGAATTATATATTATCAATAATTTAATTTTTAGATGGACAAAACAAGGAAAATAAAAAAAAGAATAAAGGTAGGAGGTCGTATGAGTATAAAGCACATAAAGTGCAAGCACTACACACACCCCTGTTAAACGGGGTCGGAGTAATTCCTCCATCGCCCATGCAGTTGTCATGCTGGCAGTGCCCGAAACTCCAATCAAGAGAGAGAGAGAGGGCCTTCATACATCCAAAAACAGAGCCAACCAGAGTACCAGAAAAAGCACAGCCACGTGTTTCACCCTTCTGGGGCTCATCAGTGTGCTACATCTGGAGTATCCAGAGGATGTTATCGAATGCATGGACGCCTCTCGACCGCCTTAAAGCGTTCATTGACACTTTCATTCTTTTATTTATTAACCGTTGAGTAGAGGTACTTGCCTTTTTCTCTTAAAACAAGGAAAAGTAGGCAAGATTCGAAAGTCGAAAGGGAAAGCGTTGTCAAGGGAATGGAATAATAAACATTTTGAGAGTTGGAATTGATAAGTTGTATTAACAGTATTTTTTGTAAATCTATGATTTTTATTTGTTATTTTCTTGATTAAAATTTAACAACAAATTTAAATCATCATTTGGGGGCTCGTCCGGGATGATGTTCAAACAAAACTTTTATCAAGAAGTAAGGCATACCAAGGAGTCACATACCGGTTGTTAAGTGCATTAAACGAATAATTTGTTTAGGTTGAACAAGTGGAAAGAAGCCACTAGTTAAAAAAATTATTTTTGCATTTCTGTGCGCTGTTTTAGTAACTTGTAACGTGGAGAAGTAGGTATAAAGATGCCAAACAAGGAAAATATTGAAGTCCAGAAAGATGATGTTCCAAGCAAAAGATGATGTCTATACAGACGAAGTTAGGCACTTAAGATTCAACTGATGGAGAAATTGGAAAATATGAAGTAAGTTGGAAATATGAAGAGTTGGAAAAGTTGAAATTATCTACGAGTGGAAATAAATTGCAACTAAATCAAACTCCTGTAGACAGCCATGGATTTTTGTGGAAAAGGAGGGTCAGCAGCGCTGGAAATAAGAAAGCAGCAATAAGAAGAAGGATGAAGAGTGAAGACGTAACTAAAGAGAAGTTAATCTCAGACAAACAGAATTGGCGGATGATAACGAAAGAGAAGAGAATTTAAGCTCAGAAATGAAAGTGAAATTTCTAACAATAAGCGTTTCGAGACGAATAAATTTAGTACAAGATATTTTGGAAGCAATCAATTATTTTACGTGTATGTTTTTCTGTTTGCCGGAGTTATGAACACACAAACTGGAACACCCTGTATAACAAACAGCTTGCTTTGTTGTCAATTTTTTTGTTATTTTAAAATATCTAAATATTTAGTGACAATTATTTTGTAAGTTTCCTGGGTAAAGACTGAAATAAATGGAATAATAAATAAACTCTGAGGTGAAAAACATACCTTCTGATGCTTCTTTTGAAGAATCCTCTGCATCCATCGCAACTAGCAACACCATAATGTTTCCCCGAAGCTTTATCCCCGCAGACTTTGCACAGTCCTTCAGATTTTGTCAAAATAGCAGTACCATTATTATCCATCTAGAAATTAAGAAAAAATATTTTTTGTGCAACTGCCATTAAAAGTCACACTTTTAACGATAGCTGACAGTGTTAAAAGTGATTGTTTACATGGAAGCGTGTTAAAAGTACTTTTAACACTAGTGTTAAAAGTTCATTACAACACTTGTGTTAAAAGTATTTCTTATTTCTATCTACTTTTTCTGTACTTACATTCTTTTTTTAAACTGTATTTTCTCATAATGAAATCAGACAAAATTATATAGGTAGTAAGATTTTTTCATATTCTTTTTATTACTGGCAAATATATTAATAAAAAATAAGTACCTATATAGTCAAGAATACAAAACAATAATAATTGTTCAGAAATTGCAATCAATAATAATTATTATGACATCTCGTTTGAGATGTCGTATGCACGCATTTGTTAGTAACCATAGCGTCGGCAACGGTTGCTATTCATAGTACACTTGTACTTATCTGTAATATTTTAAAATGGAATTTGAAGTTGAGTGTCGTTCTAAATTAATCAATTTTATTACCAAAATAGAGCAGTTTTACAAAAACCATTGTACGATATTCGTCTTAAAAGTGATTTTATTATGTTCGTGAATTTGTAAAATTCTCTCCGCTATGCTTCGCTCATTTCACAAACCTTTTCACTCTCAAAATAAAACTTCACTTTTAACAATCATATCATAAATAGCTATTTTATTGTAGTCTGAGCGTAGAAGGTCTCTTTTTCCCTCGAATTCAAAAATAACCCTGCGGAACGACCAGAATAGTTAATCAAGAACGCTCTTAACGAAGATCGTTTTTTTTTGCCTCACAAGTGCGGTTAAGTGTCCCAGAAATTTGGGAATATAAACCAAAAATGGACAAATTCCAGCCCAAAAATTGGTTTTAGGGAAATATATTGAAAGCTGTTTGTGGAAAAAGGGAATTTAGAAAACTAAAAGAAAAATCCCTTTGACCATGTTATAATAATAATAATAATAATAATAATAATCGTTTATTTGCCCAACAGATTATGGTATCCATTTACTGGACAAAACAATGTTTGTTTTCTTAAATACCTATTTAACATTAATAACATATAAAGAAACACAAAAAAACAAAATAATACAGAACTAAGAATTTAAAGAAATAATGGAAGAAATGAGGACATACGTCCCAATAAATGTCGATTCGATTGACCAGATACACAAGCAATATTATATTACCCAAGTATCATATAGAAATAAACTATATTAAATAAATAAATAAAGTACCTATACCACAGTAGCCTAAATAACACAATAATAATACTATATATTATAAATTGATAAACAACAACAAAAACACCCAGATCAAGATTTCTTACCATAAGTTTATAATAGATCTCTTGTAAGAGTTGAATGGTTGAAAAAACACATCACACGAGTGGCTTATTTCATTAAAATAAGAACAGGTCTTGCTTATGTACATCCTTATCTATTTATTTCGCTAAAATCTTCTATTATTTGAGAGGGTGCGGGTTGAGTTGAAACTAGACATTTTTTTCTGCATTATCATATAGCTGGGGTTATGACGAGTGAATCGCATTTTTTTATATCTCAATTCTTGACGAAATGGTGGCATTTTTTGTTCTACATTATACATAGATCGAGTTTGCATGCGTTCTAATAGGGTGGAAAATGAGACAGGACGGTGAAAGGAAAATTCCTGTTTTGTGCCAAAACTACGAGAGATTAGACGGGTGGTTGAGAGGACATTTCTTTATACATATTTTGGCGAAGGATAAAAGCTTGATTTATGGAAGGAGCGACCTGATGCGTATCTGAATATGAAAAACATTACTCCCACTATTTTGGTATTTCGACGAGTTTTTCTTTTTTTTTTTGTTTGGGTTTAGATCGATTATCGAAAAGATAACAGAGAACCCTCCTAATATTTCAAAGTTCAATTCAATTTGTCCAGGGATCATAGAAATTTTTTAAGCACCCACGATTATTTATTGCTTAGAAAATAACAATATTGATAATATTGATATTAAGGGGGTGTAACTGCCCCCTTTATTGAGATTTCTCTTTAAGATGCATTTATTTCTGTAATGTGTAGGCTACGACGATTTGGGGGTGCAGAGTGGGAATTTTCAGTTGAAGTTTAGTTCCCTCACTTCCCTCACCGAACAAGGAGAAAGTTCTTTCGCTTGGAAAGAATGTTCAGGAATAAATGCCCGATTAATGACAAAAAGATTTTTGTTAAATTCTCCTGCAATCGAATTTATAAGGTACCTATTTCAGATATGGGTACTTTTGCATCCTTCCCCCTATATACTTATAAAAGTTTCTTCATAAGATTTTAGTTTCAAGTGCAATAAAAAATTTTGAAAAACGGTTGGCAACAGAAAGAGTTACCGGTACCACTCAAAAATCAAATAAATGTGATTTTTTTTTAGTAAAAAAATTAAAAAACCATCAAAAGATCAAAATAATGAACCCCTTTGGACCCAAATTTTCTATTTTCAATACCCACCTACATGTATATACCTGATGACGAAAGTAATCACCTTTACAACAGTAGAAATCAAATGCGAAGGATACAAAGCCTCAAAGTAAAAATTGAGGGGTTCCAGCGGCATACACCCCACTGCATGTTAGTTTATTCAGAAAAATGAAATCAATAATGATAACTAGAAAATTATATGATCTAAAAGTGATAAACTCATCCAAACAAGCAACTGTTTTGACATCAGGAACGCCTATTTTGAACCCCGTAATCGCGAAACAATGACATAATCTTGAGGAAAGTTTGCGCCAGCAAGACGGATATGAAGGACAGTATGTTAATCCAGAAGCTGAGCGACAGCTGGGGTTTTTTCATGCATACCGACGTTGTGAGTTGCTTTTTTTACCCTCTATAGATCATCGGATTATAAATTCAAATTTCTTTTTGATAACACCCCGTGAATTAAATCAATCAATAAAATATCGAGTTGACAGCCCTGAAAATAATTACCTCGAGATGATGTTACATAAAAAATGTCAGAAGTGGGAGACTGAATATTTTAATAGGGAGAGACATGACTTATAGGTACGTTTCTATTATGGCTCGCAAAGAAATAATATAATAGACCGGAAATGATAGGGATTATTATTTACTTTCAGATAAAATATACTTATAATAATAAGTACATACCTAATAAAGAATTCTATTTAATTATTTATTAACTAGGCGCCTATATCTTGTATATACTGGGTGAATCATTACGACCGACCAAGAACGAAGAACAAAGGAAGCGTATTTTGACATTAGCGCTATAGTTTCTAGACTATTGGTGCCATTATACAGGATGTTTACTGTAAGGTTGGCCAAACTGATTGCTGAGACTAAAATAAACAAAAATTTCCCATTAACGTGTGTCCGGAAATGCACCGTTTTTGAGATACAGAGGATGTCGAAGAAATATTCTTTTCCAGTTTTTTTGACGATATCTCGGAAACCGTATGAGATAAAATGTTCAGCTCTTGTACACACTATGTGCTCACTGATCCCCTTTAAAAAAATTCAGTGGCGAAGATTTAGGGTATTTTGAGGGTTTCAAACCCCTAATTTCTACGCCACTGGAATAAATGCGATTTTAAACAGCGACTTTGAACCGTCTATGTTTTCTACGCCAAAAAAGTACTGTTTATCGGCTAAATCCGAGAAAAATGTCATTTTATGAGAGAAAACATTAATTATTATAGGAATAAGTTTTCAGTTACTTTCATTTTTCCAAAATGCTGTTGAAAAATCGTTAAAAAAAAGATGTTTTCTCTTATAAAATGCCATTTTTCTCGAAAATGGTTCATCTTAGAGCCGTTAATTGAGTACCTTTTTGGTATAGAAAACATGGGCGGTTCAAAGGAGCTGCTTAAAATCTCATTTATTCCAGTAGCTTAGAAATTAGGGGGTCGAAACCCTCAAAATACCCTAAATCTACGCCACTGATTTTTTTTTTAAATATATATTTTAGAGCGAAAATAAGGGGATCAGTGAGCACATAGTGTGTACAAGAGCTGAACACTGTATCTCATACGACGGTTCTCGAGATATCGTCAAAAAAACTGGAAAGAGAATATTTCTTTGACATTCTCAAAATAAATGAAATATCTCAAAAACGGACAAATTGTGCATTTGCGGACACACGTTGATTGGAATTTTTTTTATTATTTTGGTCTGAAGAATCAGCCTGTGAAGTTTGGCCATGAAGTTTGGCCAACTTCACAGTATATATAAAAAAACATGACAAAAAAACTAATAAATTTCAAGAGATATTTTTGAAGGTCTTCTTGGCCCAAATGCGAGATCAAGCGGTTCCCAAGACCTTTCTTTTTCCAAACAGTTATTTTTTTTTCAGATCGGGCAGATATTCCAAATGGTAAAAAGACGAAGAATTTTTCTTGTTTTTTAGGAACACTTCAATTCTACAGGTTGTACTTAAATTAAATGGCGCAAAAGCAAGATGGAGCAGTACGCTATGGGGATATGATTGCTCTGAATATGATATGATTGAACTTCATCAATTTAATAAAATCAAAAAAAAAAATGCAAATTTTGGATTTATTACCAATTTGGTTTATAATAGTTTTTTTTTTACTTGTTCTTTCGCATTTTCGAATTCTGTTAACAAATATTGTTTCTAATTATTCTGATCATCGTCGTAGGTGACAATTTTCAAAATATTCTGGCAAACTTATACCGGCGACAAATGTTTACCGCGACAATATTTTAGGGGTGGAAATGGTAACGTCAAAAGAAACGGTTTTTGGTTTCAAAACATTACGACCGAAAAAGGTTCGTCGCCAAAAATTTTTTTTTCTTTAATAAAAACTATTTTTTACTCAATTTTTATCAAGTTTTTTGAATTTTATTGAAATTATATTCTACTATTGAATAATACAGGGTGTTTCAGAGATATTATAGGACCAAATTTGAAGGGGTAGTTCCTCTCATAAAAATATAAGTTGAAAAAAATAAATTTCAGCTCAAAATGACATTTTGGTATCTACAATAAAGTCAGTGGCCTGAAAGATATTAGGGAGAGAAAAGTGGCGCCAACACTGAATATTAGATTAGTGACTTTTCTTGATGAAACTTTAAAATATCTCAAAAGCGGTGCGCCGTATAAATAAAACTAAGAAATACTTTTTTATTGTAAATTGTATAGTGGTTATTGAATGACGTTTGCAATAAAGTCAGTGGCGTAAGAGATAGGGAGGGAAAATGGGCTCAAACCCTTAATATCTACGCCACTGGAAGACATCTACACAACCTGAAATAGCCAAATTCAAGATCTTAGTTTGTTTATTGTTCATGTCAAGTTTAATGAAAATCGGTTCCAATTTACATTAGCAGTTATAACCAAAAACTGTTATATTTATTTAAACTTTGACACCCTGTATCTTTTAAACGAAACTTCATTTTGAACTGAGATTTATTTTTCAACTTATGTTTATGAGAAGAACTAGCCCTTCAAATTTGGCCCTATATCACTGAAACATCCTGTAGTAACGCCATTTCATTGACGCGATAAACTTGATTATGGAAGATTTAATGGATAGCTTCTACTTGAACACAAAAGGCTATCGACAATATCTTCCTCAATAAAAAGGGTGTCCCGTCTAAAGATTTCAGATAACCCCATAGAAAGAAATCAAGGTGGTTTAAGTCGGAAGAACGCTAAGTCCAAGCTATGGATTCTCCTGTTCGTTTGACACGATCAAATCAAAGTGTGGAGGTGCTCCATCATGCTGAAACCAATGGTTGGGCCTACGTCTGAGGGGGCATTTTCTAACAATCTCATTAAAACATTTTGCAATAGAAAGTAAATTATACAAAACACTCTCTCCAACGATACCAGCTGACATGTTTACAGAAAATTGTTGCTGCGTGTATTTTGATTAGGTAGGGGCAGAGAATTTAAATGTATGATCCCCCAAATGTAGGCCTTTCTATTATTAAGATAATCAAATTTGTCGGTGTAGTAATTTACTTTTTTTTTCTCGAAAACAAAGCCAGATACGCAAAGCCAGATCAAATGAAAAAAGTAAAATGTTTTCAGTTGCTTTGAAGAAGAAAAGATTTTAAATTCAAAATCACACAAGATTCACATCATGAATCTATCTATAGTGGGCTCAAATTTAATCTTTTGGAAAGCACAAACGTATGACAATTAATTTTTTTAAAAAGATAAAAAACAAAAACCCTTCCATATGGTGCGAACTTTTTATCGATCACTGTAATGTTGATTAAACATTTTTTTCATGTCTTGCCAGTCTTGCCACTCCTGAAATTTAGTGGGGATATTTATGGAACAATAAATATGGTAGGTACCTACTATGGTACTATGGTCTTATAAGTATAAAAAATGCACTAATTGAAAAATAATATTCCCCCACATCCCTATTATGTATACCTCCCTAATCAATGACTTTATCGTTCCACCTGATAAATCCAACAATCAGATAAGGCAAAATGTCAAAGTGTTCACACCCTATAATTTAAGATCGCATGTTGATATTGAATGGACAGTAGCAGAGTTCCAATCTGTCACGGAACGGGGGGCTAACAGTTCCTAAAAATCTCTTCATGAAGGTGTGTTTATATACGGGGCGAAGGCAACAAAAACATTTGCTGTTACTTATGGTAACATTTCTGGTAACTTTAATTGACATTAATAGTTATATAAAACTGATGCATATACTAATATCCGAGTTTGCTGCGATATTAAATAAATAAGCCAGTAATAAAAGGCTGTTGAAGTTATAATTCTGACGTCACAACAGCAGCGGTAATTCATATAGCAGTAACGGAAGTTGAACGTTTAGACCGTGGCACTGTGCGGTGCGGATTTTGAAAAATTACACTAATGTACAGGGCACGTGTAGACAGTCTATTGTAAGGAAAATTGAATAAGACAGTGGCGGAGATTTTAGGTTTGCTTGAATTCTTTTTGCTCCTAATTTCTAGGACACTGGGAAAATTGGCATCATGAAAGCTCATTTTAAGCCGCCAAAGTTTTCTTCATAAAAAAGGTGCTCTTAGTCAAAAGCTTTAAAGCGGGAACTGTTTTTGAGAAAAACAGCAATTTGCGATGAAAAACATTATCAATCAAGGGCACGCATGCTTTGTTGTGGTCTTAAACGTTATACATACCTACTTGATTTTGATAAGTTTCTTTTATGATTTCTTTCACTTTGTCACATATATTTTTTTTATTAGCCATTAAAAAGTAGATAATACCAATGAAAAGATGTGAATATACAAAAGCTGGGTTCTGTATCTCAAAAGGTTCCGGCATGATATATAGGTAAGTAAAAAAATTGGAATCACATGCACCTTTCATTTTCTGGCATATGTTTTAAAACACCCTGTAGGTAAAAGTAGCTTTCTTTAAATATTAGCACTCATTAAAAGTTACTCTGTATTATAGTCAAAATTCAGATCTAAACGCTCCCTAACTGAAAACAGGCGACACGCTCCCTTCGCGAACCGCATAAGTGGTGTCTCGTGACCGGGGGGCGCAATCTGGTGCACCCGCGGGGCAACATATTGTGTAATTTGTACCTATATTATGTAATTAGAGAGCGATACGGAGTCCCACAACGGGAACAAACAGGTGTTAATGTCAGACAGGGGTTGAATCAACCCTATACCTGTGTTTACATACATGGATAAACATATTGCGCATTTATTGTTTTAAAATCACGTATGCATGCATGCAGGGGCGGCATAACGTCGAAGGCGTTTGAAGTGGGAAATCTCCTAATGTTCTGGAGATGTTCAAATATTGGTTGTGGCTATCAATTTACTATCAACTCCTGATGAGAATGAGTGTGTTTGAAAGCACAAAAGATGAATATTGTATAAATACAGGATGATTCTTATAACCTGAAATATTGAAATATCTCAAAAAGTAAGCACCTGCGGAAAAATGTTTTACACAAAAGTGTTTTTATTCGTACCTATTCAGCGGAAAAAAAATGGTTAAGATTTTTCTGAAACATTTTTTGCCCATTTTTTCCGCTAGATATAAAAACTGATGAAAAATATAGGTTGTTAAAATTTCAAAGTTTCACTCTCGCAAAAGGAGTGAGGGATTGAAACGATATGTCTTTTACGTCCGTACTGATCGAACAAAATCACTTAAAAAAAAATATTTTCCCGCTGAAAGCCTACTTTTCGAATTATTTGAATATATCAGGTTATAAGAATTGCTTTGTATGCCTGCAGGGTGCAATAGCGATAAGGTGTACCCACTCCTATGCCACGATTGTAGAGTAGGTACCTACACGGGATAATGTTTAAACAATTCGCTTTGACCATCTCTTCGAAAAAAACGAAGTATTTTGCAAAATTATTAAATAATACCTTTTTTAAAAGTAAAAAATATTTTTATAATAAGTATAATAATAGGTAATGAAAAAAAAATTAAAAAATAATTAAATTCAACCGTTCCTAAATTATTTTCAGTGAAAATTCATTTTAGGAAAATTAGTTCTAAAGATTATTCGAACAAAAAAACCTCCATAAATGCATATCAGTTCTTTCCTAAGGAGTGCTTGTTTTCGAGAGCCGATGTACCTATATAATAATCCCTGAACGGGGTTTTTCAAATTATGTAATAACGAAGGCAATTGCATATCTCCGTCTTGTTCTAATGCATATAGAATATGGTCCCCTCAAAACATAACACCTCAGAAAAATTGTTGTTTATGCTTCGATTTGAACTTCTTTTTTTCTATAAGTATAGATAAAGTGCAAGTAAGTACCTATACCTACCACTTAATTCAAAAATATTTACCACCAGCATAACGGTGCTCCACCTCATCATTGCGCAGCCAGTGATGGTCAGGTGGTTATAAACGAACATTTTAGAAACAATTTGATTGGTAATGCTAGTCTTTGGATTTTTAATTTTTGGGTCATATAAAACAAATTGTGTACCAAAAGACATTTAAGTAATGAGAGAAAAACTGTACCAGGGTGGTTATATTTCGATGTTTTAATATTATGGAATCTATATAAGTATAAGGACTTTTGAAGAGGAAAATGGATCTCGATCTCTTTATTTTTAGAGAACGTCAACAGTAAAAATTAAAATTGGCTACCCCGGGTATCTTTTGTTTTCGAGTTATTTTCGAAAATTTGATTTTCGGATTTTTCGTTTTTCAATTTAGCTAATGAAATTAGAAGAAGATAATTCACACATTCTTCAGACATTTTCTTAAATAGAATGCAGTGATGGTACCTTAATAAATATGTGGTACCAGTACGATGGTGCTCCAGTATAGCTCCCCGCGGTCGGGTAGTCGTTGATTGGCTAAACTCACATTTTGGAAACAGGAGGATTTGGTATTAATGCTAATGGTCCAATTGCATGGTCATCGCGATAAGACAGACAGGAAAATGATCCGCTTATCTTCGATTTCTTTTTTTTTTATTAGAAAACGTCAATGGTGAAAACATAAATACACTTGTCGTCGTTTATTTTCTATAGTTATTTTATGAAAACTTTATTTCTCGATTTTTCGTCTTTCAATTTAATTAATGAAATTAGAAGATGATAATTCACACATTCCTCAGACATTTTCTTAGGTATAAATAGAATGCAGTGGTATACCTTAAATATGTGGTACCAACACCATGGTGCTTTCTAGTGTAGCTTATCGCGGACGGGTAGTCGTTGATTGGCTAAACTCACATTTTGAAAACAGGAAGATTAAAAAGGCTGATCAATTTGCATGGCCATCGTGATCCCCCCAATTAAATGGTGCATTGATTTTTATTTTTGGGAGTTTTTGGGAGCGCATATACAGTGTGTGTCACAGGCATGGTACACCCCCTTTTTTTTCTTTATTTTTGGAGATAATTTTTTGAAATTTGGTACGTCGCATATTCTCGATAGAGCGCACTTTTTAGCAGAAAATTGAATTTTTTCCCACATCCGGTTTTTCCGGAAATGTTACCAACTTTTTATTTTCAAATAGGACATCCTATATATTATTATATTTTTGGATTTCATACATTTGTACGAATCCAACAATTGAATCATCTAATGCTAGAAAAAATCGAATTTTTGTTTAAAGTACTAAATTAAGTGATTTATGGATAAATTATGCGCACCGGAATGATTTTTTTAGCTTGATTAATTTTTCAAATGGTACCATATTGGTACCGAGGTAACATCTACTAGTAAGTTTTAATAAGGGACATTTTGGTGTACCCATTTTGCATCTGTGACGAACACAACTGAAGTCATGAACTTGTACAAATGTATAGAATTCAAAAATATAATAATATATAGGGTGTCCCATTTAAAAATAAAAAGTTGGTAACATTTCCGGAAAAACTGAATGTGGGAAAAAATTTAATTTTCTGCTAAAAAGTGTGCTCTATCGAGAATATGCGACGTACCAAATTTCAAAAAATTATCTCAAAAAAAAGAAAAAAAAAGGAGGTTTACCATGCCTGTAACATCATACACACTGTATGTATGTGGCAAATTGTTTATCACGATGAAATTAACACACTCAACAACAGTTGTTAAAGAGAATGCTGATATAGTAGATAAGAAAGGTGTCTTGTAATATTTTCGTAAATTTAATGTTCTTCAAGAAAAAAAAAATTAAATTGAAATATTTCTTCAAAATTTCTATACCCTATGTAAATCGCGTAATGTAAAAACTGGCGAAAAAGTATCTTTTTGACCCTACAAAAAAGTTACAACCAAATTAAAAAAAATTGACATTAGCACCCCTATGAATAGATTTCATTAACTTTCAAAAGGCATTCGTATATGTCCATGATTTTTCCACGTTTGCCCAAACAAAATTTTTGTTTGAACACGCTCCTAGACAAAGTAATGCCAAATTAAAAAAAATTAAAACACCACCTTATGCGTATTTTTATAAAATTCAAACTACATTCGTTTGTCCATGCACGACTTTGACCACCCTTCAAAAAAAAGTTACGACCAAATTAAAAAAAAATGACATTAGCACCTCCATGAACAGATTTCATAATAATTTTCAAAAGACATTCGCTTGTCCACCATTTTTCCACGTGTGTCAAAAAATTTTTCGTTTGTCCACTCTCCAAAAAGAAATTTCGACCAAATTAAAAAAATTGACATCAGCATCCCCCATGAAAAGATTTCAATAATTTTTCAACGGTATTCGTTTGTCCACGTTTTTTTTTACGTTTTTTCAACATAAATTTTCGTTTGTACAACCTTAAAAATAAAATTACGACCAATTAAAAAAAAAAAAAATGACCTCAGCAGTCCCGTACGAACAGATTTAATCAATTTTCAAACGGAATTCATTTTGTCTTATTTTGTCTCCAAAGAATTAGAAAAATTGACAGCGCAGCACCAAATACGTATTCTTATAAAACACAAACGGCATTCGTTTGTCCATGCACGTGTCCATGCATAATATGTCCACGTTTGTCCAAATAAAAATTTTCCTTTGTCCACCCTCCAAAAAAAGTTGTGGTTAAATAATTAAAAAAATACATTTAACACCCCACGAACAGATTTCATTCATTTTCAAAAGGCATTAGTTTTTTCATCATTTTTCTACGTTTATCCTACAAAAAAATTCGTTTGTTCAAGGAAAGTTATGAAAAAATTTAAAAAATTGACATCAGCACCCCTGCATGAACAGATTTCATAAATTTTCAAACGGCATTCGTTTTTCCACGACTTTTCCACGTTTATCCAACAAAAATTTTTGGTTTGTGCACCCCCCAATAAAGTTACAACCAATTAAAAGAAGATGATAGCATCCCCCATGACAAGATTTCAATAAATTTCCAACGGAAATATCGTTTGTTCATGGTTTTTTCACGTATTTACAACCTAAATTTTCGTTTGTACAACCTTAAAAATACATTTACGACCAATAAAAAAAAAATACATCGGAACCCCCTCACGAATAGATTTCGCAATAATTTTCAAACTGCATTTGTCTTATTTTTGTTCACGTATGTCCAAAGAATTAAAAAAATTGACAGCAGCACCAAATACGTATTTTTATAAAACACAAACGGCATTCGTTTGTCCATATGCACGTGTCCATGCATTATGTCCACGTTTGTCCAAATAAAAATTTTCCTTTGTGCACCCTCCAAAAAAAAAGTTGGGGTTAAATGAAAAAAAAAACTTTAACACCCCATGAACAGATTTCATTAATTTTAAAAAGGCATTAGTTTTCCACCATTTTTCCACGTTTGTCCTACTAAAAATTTCGTTTGTTCAAAATAAAGTTACGACAAAATTTTAAAAATTTATACATCAGCACCCCCGCATGATCACATTTCAATAATTTTCAAACGGCATTCGTTTTTCCACCTTTTTTCCATGTGTGTAAAATAATTTCGTTTGTCCACCCTCCAAAAAAAGTTACGACCAAATTAAAAAAATTGACAGCAGCACTAAATCCGAATTTTTATAAAATTGAAACCGCATTCGTTTGTCCACGATTTGTTCACGTTTATATTCAACCACAATTTTCGTTTATCCTCCTCCCCCCTCCCTCAATGAACATTTATTATAGTGAATCCACAAAGAAGAATAATAATTGGACAGTCATTTTATGACACACCTAATAAGGATTCCACTGCCTATATAATATATAGGACAAATTCAAATATTTACAGGGGGAGTGGTGTTAAATGTATTTTTTTTTAATTAAACCACAAGGATTCTTTGGAGGGTGGACAACCGAAAATTTTTCTTGGACAAACGTGGACAAACGCCGTGGACAAACGAATTCCGTTTAAATTTTATAAAAAATCGTATAGGGGTGCCAACTTCATCACTATATAAGCTAGGTAAACAAGATGCGGTCGACATATTGCATTTTCATTACGTACCTATATGAAACCAGTAGTTGTAGGAACCTACCCCTACTATTAAACCAACATTAGTTTGGATTTTATAATAATAATAATTTAATAATAAAAAATAACGTGTTATTCTGGGAAGCCAGGATGGGCTGCTATTAATACCTATATAAATTATTATAGTATATAGGTAGCATCAATAATTATTATAGGTATGTAAAGTAAATAAATCTATTATGTAGGTACAATAAAATAAAATTAATCAATCAATATATTATGTACTACCTTTCTTGATGACTTCTAACTTGTTCATGGATCTGTTCACGCGTCACTGAATGATGCACAGACACTCCGCCGGCGGCAGGATCACACAGGACGAAGGATTGTCGTCCCGGGCAGGAGATTGCCAGCACATTAACCACAAGGTCCTGGCCCGCCCTCGAGGGCAGGAGGGCGGCCGATCAGGGCATGCCTGTTCCATTGGTTTACGGCCGCCACTCGAGCCACCCAATTGGCCAGTATTCCACCCTTTACTGTGATCACCAGGCGACCACCGCTCTCACCCTTCATGACTTTGTAGTTAATTAACTATAAGTAAATGAAATAAATCCCGCCAGGATATATGATGGCTGAACAGGTGAACAACGATTATGATCGAGATGATGAAGTGTATACTATTATATACGTAGTGTACAGGATGTTTTGTTTTCCAATACCGAGGGTGTAGATATGATACCTAATTAATTCTGTTTAAGACAATTTATAGGTATCTATATACCTACATAACGCATTTACTTAACGGAATTTTATTCTTGGTTATGGTAGACATTAATTGATTAATTACCAAGTTGTGGGACACTTCCCCATTCATAATTTTTATGATTAAGGTAATAATTTTAGCCTTGAAATTTTCCGTTTCTCCATTGAGCTACACAGGGACAAAAATTCTATACAAAAGTATCATATAAGTATTATGTGCAACTCAATAACAGGGTGATATGTTTATCCATATGGATGTACATTTTTGATAAATTCCGTTTCAATTCCGTTTGAACCAAATTTCGCAAAAAGTGTGCCGAGGTAAAAAGCCTGCGCATGAGAAATTCCAAGTGTGGATATCTTAAAAAACAATGCAGTTAAGTTATTAATAACAAACTTTTTGTAATTTTAACTTCAACATCCTGTATATCACGAAAGGGAGACGCCTAAATGAAAAATAACATGATGAGGGAGGAAAGGCGCATTTTTTCGTCCAAATTACCTGCGTGGCTAACAGTTTGACGTTGTCACGAGACTAATCTATTTTGAACACACCCCAGGGTAATTCTACTCTGCCAGAGTAGTATCACCATACCCCTACTGACCAAACCCTTCCTATTTTTGAGTTTTTCAGCCATTTCCCGGTCCTGTTTACGATTCGACTTCTCCTAAATTTATCCTCTCATTATTCTTCTTATCTTAATCTTCGTGTTTTGATCCACTCATAAACCGTCTTTCTTTTTAATCTCTTTCTTTGTCCTTTATTATGTTTTCCAAAAAATATACAGGTGTATCTAAATAACACCGAAAAAATTTAATAGCTGATTCTTTGGTCAAAAATAAACAAAAAATTTCGTATAAACGTGTGTCTAGAAATGCACCCTTTTTGAGATACAGGGTGTCAAAAAAAAAAGATTATTTTACTAGTTTTTTGAAGATATTTGGGGAACCGTTTGAGATATGAAACTCACCTTTTGTAAATGTCATATCATTGATATTTATAGCTACTTTTTTAATACTGAGTTTTTTCATGTGTCATTATAGCGGAGATCTCAGAAATGAGCGAAGTTTTTTTGCCGTTAATTTTTCGACACTTGTCTTGAAACATCCAAAGCGAGTTTTTCATCGTAAATGCACGTTTTTCTCGAAAATGGCTCACGTTAGCAGTTATAACCAAGAGTATCTTTTTGTGTAGAAAACATTGACGGTTAAAAGTGTGCTTTTAAAATATCAATTTGCCCAGTGTCGTAGATATTAGGGGCAAATAAATACCCCCAACCCTAAAAATCTCCGGCACTGGCATACTTAAAAAAAGGTAGTTAGCATTAAAATAGTTGCTAATATCAATGATAAGATCTGTACAAAAGCTGAATTCTGTGTCTTATACGGTTCCCGAGACATCTTCAAAAAACTCGAAAAACAATCTTTTTTTGACACCCTGTATCTCAAAAAGGGTGCATATCCAGACACACGTTAAGAGCAAATTTTTTGTTTACTTTTTATCAAAGAGTCCTCCCCTAATTTTTTTCGGTGTTATTTAGATACACCCTGTATAATAGATTTCCAGTTTTGCTCAACTTTTCGTGCTTCCCTTCTACTCCAATAAAAATGTTTTATAGGTTGAGTTGTCCTCTTGTCAATTTTTGGAAACAAAAAACCGTATGTTCTGGGTTATCACGATCCTCCCACAGTAAAGACATGGGCTGCTATTCTTTTTCGCAATTTGACTTACTTGCACACTTTAAGAAAGTGCCACAGCCTATGAAAACTTGAGTTAGGTATAGTAAGTCTGTATGTTCATGTTTTCTGTTATTTAATCTCTTTTACATCTCGAATAAGTTGTATGGCCATCTTCCTTTTGTGATCTTGTCCCATTCCATTTGCCACCTACAAAAAGTATCCCCTCTTGCTAACTTTCTCATATTAGGTATTACTACTTCATCACTGTCATACAGGTGTTGCCTCTCTCATGCCAATAGGTCCAAAGATCTAAGGTTCGATATCACCTTCGTCCTGCGGTATGCCGAGCAGACACGTAGGGCAATCATGGGCCGTTGAACACGTCTTAATTTTCCTCTAGAGTGCTTAAACCCTATAGTCGGTTTCCAAATTGAAGCAGCACACATTATCATCGCTTAAATAGATGTTGCTAATATTCGTTTTTTATTAAATCTCGGTTCTCGGTGCATTTATGTTAGGGAGTAGGACCAACAGTGCCTTTGGTCATCTGTGGTTTTCCCTTCTCTATATATCTTGCAAAATATACCCAACAACACACCCAGGTGTGTTACAAGTTTGTGCTCGTCTATATGTTGAATCTACATGATGCCCTCAACTTCCGTGCTCTGTTGAGGATAATTGCCTTAATATTTTTCTAATATTTTTCGCTGTAGTTTTTAGATGGTTTTTTCTCATTCAGATATAGAACATCTCTAGCAATTCATTGCCTTTGAGAAGCATGTTGCGCGAATATCTTGCAAAACACACCCAACAACACACCCACATATGTTGCAAGTTTGTGCTCGTCTATATGTTGAATCTGCATGATGCCATCAACTTCCCTGCTCTGTTGAGGATATTTGCCTTCATATTTTTCGGTGTAGTTTCTAGTCGGTTTTTTCTCATCCAGAAATAGAACATCTCTAGCACTGAATTGCCTTTGAGCTGCATGTTGCGCGAATATCTTGTAAAACACACCCAATAACACCCGCAGGTATGTTAGAAGTTTGTGCTCATCTGTATTATGTTGAATTATACTAACTTCATAGTGAGTTCTATTTTATGGAATTGAAAAACTACTGTTAAACACAGTGGTCAAAAATTCAAAATTTTGTCATGATTTTCCAATGCATGCTGAGTTTTAGGTATTTTTTTTAACAAAATTTTGTTAATTGCACGAATCTAGCTATTCGTTTTCTTAAATTGGCGAGTTAATTAAAAGTAAATTTGAATGAGAAAAAAATTAAAAATATTCTCTAAGCCATTATTTAATATGATTTTGTTATAACAATAAGGAAGTTATTTTACCTATAACACATCCCTTCAGTTACTGTATTTGTAGTTCCTGCTTCTGACATATTAAAACATAGTAGGAGAATAATAGTCACAATGTAGAATCTCACGCACAGATAAAAAAAAACAAATCTGTTCAGTTAAACCCTCAATTAAGAGGAGAATCGCAAGATATGTACACATATAAGTGTATAGTGTGACAGTGACAGTGTGTGATGTTGTTACAATGGATCCCTAAAATATTTTCAGAACTCTCCTGAGTCTATTCAGGACTCTTCTATTGAGAGAAGTGTTATTGGCGTTGTAAGGATCTGGGGACACTTGAAAACCATCGCTCGGGTAATGCACACATACAAACGGGAATAAAGAGATTCTGCAGCAATAGTAACAGTACCAACAGTGTATATTATACTGAATGTTGCGTTATGTTATAAAATACAATATTCCTGTACCTAGGTATGTTATATGTATGGGAATTTATTAGTTAATAAAATTATTAGTGAGCTCTACGCAATTTTTTTGGTTTGAATCATCTCTTTTCTCAAATTTACTTAATTCTACAGTAACTCTATAGAACAAGTTATGTAAAGGTATTTTTTTTAAATGGGATAAATCGGGGATCTGGAGGTATGGGATACCCCCCAGGTCCGAGGAGTGTCCAGGAATTTAACTGAAATTTTAAAATATCAAAGTTTGAGTCCTCAAGATCCTCCAAAATGTTTTATAATTTTGACTAAGTACTATATTGTCAGATTGTATGTTTTTGGAATTTTGGCATTGGAACGCTCGCTCCATCAGCCACAGATTTTTGGGAAATCAGACGCAAGGTTAGATGAGGGCACACCTGCGACAAAAAAACAACCCTGACGAATTTTTGAAATAGTCGGTGAAGAGTTAGGCTCACTTGCAAAGAAAAACTACAAACTTCTTTTTTCTTTTTTTCTTTCGTTTTTTATATTTATATTTCTCACTCATATATTTTTTTCTTTCTTTTTGTTTCGAATTAATTTCAAATCCTGACGCCTTTCTTTATTTTATTCTCTTCCCCTGGGTTGACTTCCGTGTACCAAGAACATCCCAACTCATCTAACACGGGACGAAGAAAATTTCGTACGCTGAAGCACGTACGCCGGGTTGACCGGGAAGAAACAGTAAACAGTAGCGGTTAGTCAAGCGAGCGTGGAAGACGTAGGATATACGCTAGTGAAGGTATCGTTCTTTCGTAAGCTTCAGGTTTCGTCGTGTATACTCACCTCCTTCGCCCGTCAGAAGCACAGAAAAAAATATAACCCGACTTACACGTATTCGTCTACAAGAAAAATAAGCATTAATGTCAATCAACCAATGGTTAATGGTGTTCTAATGATCAATCAAGCATCGTATTGAAGGTAATCTTTCAACCAATCTTTATTTTTATCCTTACCTGATTGACATAATACAAAATAATAATAATAATAATAATAATAATAATAATAATAATAATAATAATATTTATTGCCCAACAGATACATGATCCAATTACAGGACAATTTTGTATGTATGTATGTATGTGAAGTTTTTGGCATTGGAACGCTCGCTCCATCAGCCACAGACTTTTGGCAACTCAAAAGCAAAACCTGACCTGACCTGACAAATTTTTGAAAGATAGATTTGGTGGAGTCGGGCTCACTTACAAAAGAAAATTACAACCTTTAATACAGTGAAGATATATGTAGTGGGCGGTTTTTTTTTTTTCTTTTTTTTTTTTTCTTTTTCTTTTTTTTTATTATTACTACTTTTTTTATTAAATTTTTTTTTATTATTTTTTTTTTTTGTTTTTTTTTATTTTTATTTTATTTTATTTTTTTTTATTTTTTTTTTTTTTTTTTTTCATATATATATTTTTTTGTTATTATTATTTTTTTTATTTATTTATTTTTTTATTTATTTTATTTTTTTTTTATTTTTTATTTTTTATTTTTTATCTTGGGAGCAGGGATCGGGGTTCGACAATGGTAACAACGCGTCTAGGGGTCCATCAAGACGACTTTTACGCTAGACAAGACAGGACCACGGAATCATATGGGTGTCAACGAGCGGATAGTGCACATAGGATACTTAATACCTAATTATTGTAGACAAGAAGAAAAATTTAACAAACAAATACACCAAGCATCAAGGTATAAAAACATAATAAAAATGAATATTATATGACAGTGTAAAGTATGTACAGCACCGCGCAAAAGGCGGTTTTATACTCAAAGTTGGATTCTGGCTAATTTACAAAATTTATTGACTGCCCTATACACGTCTGCTGATTTGGTTAGCAAAATATTAGTTATATCTAATGGCATTTTAATTGCATTGAGTTGTAGGAGGTTATCTATAAGTTTTAGTCTTGCATCATAGTATTTTGGGCACATGAAGATTATATGATTGAGATCGGCATTTGACACACCGTCACATGAACATATAGGGGAGTCCAGGACACCGATTCTGTGCAGGTGGGATTGATATCCTGCGTGGCCTGATTTCAGTCGAACTATAGTAGTATAAAGCAATCTTGATGATGTGTAGAATGATAGTTCCTGCATTGTAGGAAGTGTTGGATGAATAAGTTTATATTTGTTATTTGTATTGCGGCAATAATCTCTCCATTCGGCATTTGCTTTTATAGCAGTTAACTTTTTAACTTCTGGGTAGATGTCTGTTATAGGAAGATAATTGTCTACATGTTCGCCATTATATACGGCCTCTTTGGCTCGTTTATCTGCTTCCTCGTTGCCCTTAATATTTGTGTGTCCCTTAACCCAAACGAATACGATTCGTCCAGATTCATACAATTGGGCGAGTGATCTTTGTATGGAGCATAAAGCGTTGTCCATTTTTCTCCTGTCTCTCTGTTTAATTGCTTTTAAGGCCGACAAGGAGTCTGTCATCACTACCGCGTAGGATTCTCCGTTCATGATCATCCATTGCAGAGCTTTTTTAATTGCGCACACTTCGGCTGTATATATTGAAGCTAATTTGTGTAGTGTGTATTTAACTGTGGTTTTATATTGGTCAATGTAGATTGCACACCCTGTTCCGTCTTTACATTTAGAACCATCCGTATATATGTGGAGATACTGTCTGAATGGTTCTAATAGTCTGTTCAAGATGCTGATATTTAGGTTAGGTTGTTCCTGATAAGCTGGTATTAGTACTATTGGTTCTAACATGAGAGTAGGATGCGGTAACGTGAATGCTGGTAGTTTTCTCTGTTCCCCTGTATTATATTCTTGATATTTTTGCATTGCTAAAAATGCGGTAACCAGCGGAGGCTCTTTCTTATTTTTCCAGTACTTACTGTCCATTGTCTCGGCTGCTAGTCTACCTAAAATTTTTACTAGGCTAGGATATCTGATGTGAACTTTCAGCATATACTTGTTGGCAAGAAGCTCTAGTCTCAGGTGTATGGCATATTCAGTGGTTTCCGCAAGGATGATGTTTCTTGGTGTTGATCTCATGGCTCCCGTGCAGGATCTGAGGCTTTTTATTTGAACTCTTTCTATCTTTCCCATATTTGTCTTCGAGGTGGATCCATATAGGATTAGAGCGTAGTCTAAAATGGAGCGGATGTACGATTTGTAGAATAAGAGGGATGTTTGAATATCAGCACCCCATTTGGTGTTGACTACTGCCCTTAGAATATTGATACCCTTTTCACATTTTGCCTGCACGTACTCTATATGTTTGGTCCACAGGAGTTTTCTGTCTAACCACACCCCCAGATATTTATGTGCCTCGAAGCACTTGATCCTGTATATATTACTTGGCAGATGAGTCATTGTTGGAATTCTGTGCCTAGTGAAGATAACTACAGCTGATTTTTCCTCGCTTAATTGAAAACCTCGTTCTTCAACCCACATTCTTAATATGTAGAGGATGGTTTTGTACTTTTTAAGACATTCTGCGAGCGTTGGTTTTGTTATGTATATACAGAAGTCATCGGCATATTGGATGCATTTTGTGTCATCTTCCCAGAGCTTGTGTATATCCTTGGTATAAATATTAAAAAGAAGTGGGCTTAGAATTGATCCTTGTGGAATTCCCTTTGATGTTGTTCTGGGCCCATGTATCCTGTTTCTGTTGTCTCTAATGTGGATCTTGCGGTTGGCGTATATATTTATTATTGCTGAAGCGGTGATTTGGTTTATCCCTATACTGATTAAATTATTATGCAATAATGGAAGTGCTATTGAGTCGTATGCTCCCTTTATATCTATGAATAGGGCGAGAGTGTAATGATTCATTGTTAGGCCGCACTGTATATTCGTGACCAGTTGCGTAAGAGCATCTAACGTGCCCTGTCCTGCTCGAAATCCAAACTGGTTTTCAGGTAATAAGTTTCTAGCCTCACAAAAATGCTCCAGACGAGATTTCAGCATTTTTTCCAGAAGTTTTGTAACACAAGGTATCAAGGATATAGGCCTATATGAGGATGGTACGCCTTCCGGCTTACCGTATTTATGAAACAAACATACAACTATCTCCTTCATCTTAGATGGCACAACTCCTGTGCGAAGAATGTCGTTGAAGAGCTGTATGAGGACAGCTCGAGCGCGATGAGATAGCTGGTTTAGCATTTTGTATGTAATTCTGTCTATACCGGGAGAAGTGGACGTAGTATTTTTCATCACTTGATTGAGTTCTTGAGTTGAAAAAGGGGTTTCGTGTGTTTGAATCTCGGACGTGTTACGCGTGGAGCGGGAGTCTTCCTCTTCTGTTGGAATCGTAGGTGGAGCCATGTTCATCAACACTTCGTCAATTAAATCCATAGATATCTCCGAACTTTGTTCAATTTTTCCTCCTTTCATTCCCCTGACAATTTTCCAGATTTCGCCTATTGGGGTATTTTTGTTAAGCTTGCGCTCTACATATCCTCGCCATGAACTCCTGCTCTTTTCCTTAAGGAAACGTTTTGTTTGTGCTTCTATTTCCTTGTAGTTGAGGTAATTCTTGAGATTTGACAGTTGTTTATACTGTTGTAAAGCTTCCTTACGCCTTTTCCACACTTTATTGCAATCCCCGTCCCACCAGGTTGGACATTGTTTGGTGGTTTTCGGTGCCCTAGACGTCTTTATATTTTTGTTTGCCGATTTTACAATTGAGTCTATTATAAAATTATATTTTTCTACGGTGGTTGATCCGGTATCTAATTTATCTAACACCTTATCGATTTCCCAGCGGAACGCACTCCAGTCGGCTGTATTTTCATTCCATTTGAGGTATGGTGGCGTAGTTTGTCTTTTATAAATAATATCGAATTCAATAGAGATTAAATAATGGTCCGAACCCAGTAACTCCGGGAGTACGCTCCACGAGGATTTATTGACGAGATCTCCTGAGACAACACTTAAGTCAACTGCCGACGGGCGCTCCCCGGGCCTCGAAATTCTGGTTGGGGTGCCATCATTAAGGATACACATATTAATATCTTCTATTACTTGGTTAAGAATAACTCCTTGGGTATCATTTGAAGGAGAACCCCATGATACGTGATGGCTATTGAAGTCTCCGCCGACAATTGTATTTGTTGTCCCAAAGATCGCCATCAAATCACAACATTCTTTATAAGATATTCTTACATCTGAGGGTTGATACAAGCAAAAAATATTTAGATTCAATTCCGTGAGCCTGACCCCACAAACATCAATCTTATCCTTGATGGGGTTAATCACTGAGCTATTTTGGTAAGGAATGTAGTCAGCAATTAAAATGCATGCACCTCCCCCCTGTCGAGGAAACCTATCTGTTCTAACTATATTGTAATTTTTTATTATAAAGTTTGTGTGACGTGGCTTGAGCCACGTCTCCGTAATGAGAACAATATCATAAGAATTTTTTTGTAGGTGTGCCTGGAGCTGAATTTTGTTATGCTTAAGGGAACGAGCGTTCCATTGTAGAATCTTCAGGCCTGTGCTAATATGTGGACTCGACATCACTAACGTCCATATCTAAGCTATTTTCAGATGTGTACGTTAATAAATTCTTTACAGTCTCTCTAATATGATTTTCGTCTAACTGGGGACCCTGTCCTAACCTTACCTCGTTGATGACTGAATACAATAGGTTTATGATTTTATCAGAAATTTTTTCCCTGTATTCTCCAAAATTCTTAATTCGTTTTTCTGGGATAAGAGTATCTGCTGCTATTAGTACTTTCGCCGGATTAGAACTTGGGGCTGGGGAAGCTTTGCGTTTACCGGGACTATGATCTGGTTCAATTCCTCTACCTTTACGAGAACTAGGCTGCGGTGTATGCACCGAAGGATTTCTAGTTGTTATTTGTCGCCTTTGCGGTTTGGGCACGAAGCATGTATTTGTTAGTGGTTCCCGTAGAGATGGGAAGTTATTGTCATTTTTCAATACATCAAATCTATTATTTGTAACTATTTTGGCATATGAGGGGTTATTTTCGAAGATTTCGGCCTCTTTGTAGGATATGTTTTTCTGCGACATTATTTCTTTAATTCGTTTTTGTTTCTGGTAAAGTGGGCAATTTTTTGAGTTGGATGAGTGACTGTTATTTTTACAAAAGATACAGAAATTCTCCCCACTCTTACAATTTGCCATATCGTGCTCCGTATCACCGCATTTTCGACATTTGGCTGTTGTGCTTTTACACTGTTTAAAAACGTGCCCGTACATAAGACATCGTAAGCATTGGACCACAGGATATATGTAGGGTTGTACCTCGAAATTAACACCATTTATTCTTACACTATCAGGTAAAGACGATCCCAAAAAATGAACAATTATTATTTGCCTATCAACTAATTTGGAGACTCCGTTTTCGTCGGTAATTCTTCGTTTCATTCTCTCTATGGTTACCACTTGCTGAGAGCACTCAATATTTTGTGCCAGATATTCGATATCAAAAAATGTGTCGACCTGCCTGATAACTCCCTTACGCTGGGTATAGAAACGCGGGATATAGGAGATTAAACCATATTGTCTCAAGTCCTGCTTTTCCACTAGCGCATTGGCTATGCTAAGAGAATCTAGTATCACCTTCACCCTGTTAATACCCACTATTTTAATATCAATAATTGACTTACCAGCCTCATTAATTGATTTAATAAAATGACCTACCTTAATTGGATATAATCTACCAATCTTTTTGTCTAGACTTTCTACGTAGACATTGTAAGGTCCCTTATCCTTAGCTGTATACCTGTTATTAAGGTCTATATGTTTCCCTAGTTCTACAGACTCACCTGGCTTTCCATTGTTTGTTATTGAATTATTTACGGAAAGTGGGTTTCCACTAGAAACGGGCGGGTCGTCCCCGCCCGATGTACTTCCCATGATAAAAAAAAGGAAATTAATACCTACGAAATGGTGTATCTATTCAAAAAATTATTCTATAATAATTACTATAGAACAAACTAAATAGGTATTTGTATGTAAATAAACCGAATTAATTCCGCGGAGACAAGCACTTATCGGCGTAGCACTGATAACGCACCTTCCTTCACTGAAGCTCGATTTAAACTGCAGGACAATTTTATATAGACACAACAACAATCAATAATATGTACAACAATTGTGTGAACAAAATAAAGACAAAAAAAAAGAAAAAGCACAGTGCATACACGGTGATCAACAACTCAAGATTAGAGGCTTCGGATGGACACAGCCAAAACAGTAGATAAACTATCCGCATTAAAATCGCAATCTCTAGATATTGACGCAATTGACGGAACTAAATTACATAGAAGATCTAGATTCAAGCTAGATGTGATAAACGACTTTCTCACCGCCAAGATGACACCACCCCCACGAGTCTTTTCGGTCAAATCAAACTGACAGTCTTTGCGAAAGACTGTATAATCATCCATGAAGTATTCAGAACTAGAGATATCTTCAGAGAGTCAAGTTTCAACTACTTACACCAACACAATCGAATTCCTTGACACTCGAACTAAGGTAAAAATCGGAAGACTTTGACCTCAATCCACGTACATTTTGAAAATAACATATAAAATCAGTTTGTTGGGCAATAGTTAGTTCTTTGGCTCCACTGAACCAGTCTTCCTTTGTTTAATAATATAAGGGATGTTATCTCGATATTTCAAGACAATGTCCTGCTCCCCCTTCGCTATCCTGTCACGGAACTCCTGGACAACAGTTCTAACCGTCTTACGTTGGGCTGCGGTAAGATCAGCGTGAAAGTGATGTTCCCTGTCAGCACTCCGCTTGTTTGAACGCAAAACATCTCTTGCCTCCTTTTCGGTCTCGTAGGTAATCTTCAGGGGTCTAATTTTATTTACACTAACAGAACCGATACGTATTACCTTTTTAGGTTGATTGAAGGATCCCAGAGGTGCCAGGATCCCGTTGATTTTATCCCGATCTTCCAACACTCTACCCTGTGAGGATACGGCATTTGACTCCGGAATGTTGAATAAGATCACATTATAACATCGCTGATTGCGATCCCTGATCTCGGAAACCAAGTCATCAACATTTACTCCAAGCCCTGCTCCCGATGATGGATTACTCTCGTGCTTATCAGCCGACGTAGTCGTTTTCAGCTCACTCAACTCTTTCTTCATTGTACCAACATTGATCTCCAATGCGTCCAGCCTGCTATTAATCTTAGAAAATTCCAGGGAAATCACCTGCATAATGGTGGACTTGAACGTCTCAAACTGTGTCTTCATAGCTTGTTCTATTATGGATATCTGGGAGGGAATTTTTGGTCTGACGCAATTCGGACATCTCCAGTTGGTTTGGAAGGTCGGAGATCTAAGTTCAACTTCATCAAGGCTCAAACACTTTATGTGCGATGATTTCCTGCACAATCCATTACATTTAACAGATGGGGTTGTAGGTGTTATGGCACTGTCACAAATCGAGCAATAATTAGGCATGGTGAATGTAAACAACAACAATGATCAGCTGACTTCGGACTTGAACTTCAAAACACAGGCTGATATCAACGTCACCCGATAAGGATACGAGATTGGTACGAATAATGATAACAACAAGAGAAATAATTCAATGGTTTCTTGAATTGCTCGAGTAAATAATTATGTATCCGTCAGAAATTAGCCAACTTGGATAGCTCACTTCAGGTACAGAAGATGGCGAAACACTCTCACAAGTATTATAGTACACGTTAGCAATTAATTTGAAACAAAATTTTACTTGGTTCACCAGAAAAACTATATTCAAGAAGGAGCACCACAGCGAGGTGTACACACAATCGTAATCTTAATCGTTCTGTCCTCCACTCCACACATAAAAAAATCCTCCACTCATAATTTATTAGTTCTTAATAGGTCCTCTCTATAACATCCCGTCTTTTGGTTCGAACCCCTAACATTTTGCTCTTCGATCCCGATCTGAGTATTATGTTCTTGCGAGCTTGAACCCGTAGGAATTTATTACCTATTCCCCCCCCCTTTTTTCTTTCTTTTCTTCTTTTTATTTATAGTTTAATTTTTTTCTGAGGAGCAGTGATCGGTGAGTCGACAATGATCACAACGCGTCTAGGGGTATCCATTGTCAGATAATTTTTTTATTTCATCTTGTCAGAAAACGTACAAATTTTAAATTTGAAATACGACATGAGACAAAAGACAAGTGTAGTTCTTTTTAGGGTTCCATGGAGTTACCGGACCCTTATTATAAGTTTGTCATGTCCGTCAGTCCGTCCATCTCTATCCCAAGTAGTATTTTAGGTAAATTTACGTCGATTCGACTTAAATTAGGTAAACCAATTTACTTCTTCTTGATTAATGGCTTAAGCCCCGTCGGCACTTGGGCCAGCTTCGAGTGTATACCAATCTAATTTACCTAACCTAAATCCTAACCTAAATTACGTAAAATTTACCGCGAATTTACATATCGAAGACCAAAATGAGAGTAGATATTACGTAAATTCGTCGACATATTTGGGAATTATTAACTATGAATAAGTTAAGTCAATATTACTAAAGTGTGGAAATTCGACGTCTGTCTTACGTATAACCGAGCTAATACTTACGCTTAGAATAGGTAGTATAAACCTTATGCACTTGCAAGTGAGAAAGAGGCCAATTGACACTAAGCAACAAGCACGGCCTCTCACTTTCTAACCGACTCTGATCACTTTGGTACGCGGCTGTTGGCGCGCAAGTTTTCAGTCAGTAGCGTTATAGTTTTCTACCCCACCCAGTACTCACATACCATAAAAATATAAAATGAAGAATGAAGGCTTAATAAGTGGATTCACGGAATATCATAATGGAATAATTTAGGGGCTATTTAATACATTGCAGGACGAGACCTGAGTTCTAATTTTAGCCAATGAAATTTTCCGAGGAAACTTATTGCTATTATTATAGGTGGTAAAAAACAATCGCGCTCCGTGAATTTGGGAGTTTAAACTTTTTTTTTCGATTTTTTTTTATTCTTAGATTTGTAGGGTAAAAGTTTTAAGTAATTACTGTGCAGTTTGCAGTATTATTGTACCTTTCTTCTTTGACTTCTTGGAACCTTATACTTGACCATTTTTGTGAAAGTAAGAGCGGTGACACTGCACTGAACATGTGAATAAGTTCGAGTTAATATCACTTTCATTATTATTTTTTTTCCATGGCAATGAAGGGGCATTTTGATATTTTGTATTCTAAGATGAGTTTGAGCGGTTGCCAAATTTTAACCATCAGATTCAATTTTGTTTTTTTTTAATTCGTTTTTTTCGTCTTGCTTATACAGGGGTTCAAAAAGTAGCAATTTTTTCGATAATTCAAATGGTTGCCATTTTGAAACTACTTGAACGATTTTGCTCAAATGCAATACCTGACCCCCATATACCTACTTGATGATATCTCACTCCGAAGAAAATTTAACTTCCCTTTATGGAGAGTAGGTACCTTCTATTGAAGGTCTCGGAAGTTTCCATCAGTAATTTATATCCCCCCTCAGACTCGGAAGTCAAAGAACTCCCTACTCAGAAGCCCGAGGGTAATCGGCTTTACACAGATGGGAAATTCCACAAGAGATGCGCATAATTAAGAGTACTAGGCTCCCCAATTCCAGTAGATTTCTGCGAAATATGTAAGCTTCGAATGACTCTGTAGACCGAGCGCCACAGCTATATCAGTTATATGACTGTTCGACACATTTAGGATAACCTCTATGGAATTCTCCGTTTGAAGGAAGCCGCTTTCGCCCGAATCTGTGAGTAGGTAAAGACTGTGAGCTCCGAGGGGTTAGGCTAAATAGCCATACATTTTAGACTGAAAACTGCTACCTGAATCGTGGCGAGAAGAATGTTTTTGCGGACTTTTATAGAACACCCTGTAACAAAGCACGTGACTTTCGGCGATATTTAATGAAAATTCAAAGTCCTTCACAAGTTCTAGTTACAGCAGTTCAAAATTTCGTATTAAAAAAACGAAAAGATAGTCCTGCAGGAGCATTTAAAAATGTTTCTAGTTTCACTATTGTACCTACCGCAAAGCGAGTAATATTTCTCGTATCAGAAAACAAAAATTCGCGCACTTGGAGCATGCTGTGATAAACTTCACTTTTTAAGGGCAGTAAATTTTCTTATCGCAGCGCTGTAAGTTCTTTTTTGCCAAAGATATGACAATTTTTGTAAAAGTAAGAGTGAATGGGCGACACTGCACTGAACATGTGAATAAGTTCAAGTTAGATATCATTTTCAATTTTTTTTCCATGGCAATGAAGGCGTGTTAATATTTTGTAATCTTAGGTGAGTTCATTAAAATAATTACAACAACCAATTAAAATAAATGCCCTCATGGATGTTTGAGGTCTCCTGCCTTCCAGCACAGATCCACCTGTTTGTGGTGTCATCAAAACTTAGTTTCCTAGCAGCAGATACAAATGCAGCTGAAGATGGTATTATCGAATGCCCCCTCAATATCAAGAAGAACGCATAAGGCAATTTCATTGTTATATCTGCAGTGATTTTTAGATTTTCTTCACTAAGAATAATTATTAACACGATTCACCAGGTAGAAAAAGTATGATGTTTTCTAGGTATGTAGTGATGGTTCAGTTGCCACAGGTCTGCCTGAGGTCCACTTTTTCCTTTGTTTTCAGGAAGAAAGACACTCCATTTATCCAGGATTTTGTATAAAAACCTCTTTTTTTCTTTCTAGGCCAGTACGTAAAGTAAACCAAATAGCAAATTGGAAATTGACACAAGATCGTCATTGACCTGCTCTATTTTTATTTAAAGCATTACTTGTGTATAAAATAGAGTAAAAGTTCCTTAGTGCAGTTTTACTTTAGTTAGATGTATCTATATGTTATGTAATATTGGTATATTATAGAAATTTCTATCTAGGTAGAGGGAGTATAAGGGAAATAGAAGTGTTGTCGTTCAGTTCATCCGCATCTGATCTAAAAGCCAGGGCGTGAAACCGCGACCACGAATTGCTTTTAATTGATTTCCGATAAAAGGTTTCCACCTTTAACATAATAGCGGTGAAGTGTTGACATCCACTTCTTGTGGGAACTTTAGCACGTGCCAGCGTACTCATCTCTCATTCTTCTATTTCATTGTTCAGGGTGAAAAATGCTACCGATAGAAAGTTCACTTCGTTCGTTTGATATTGAGTGTTTCAATTCAAAGTAGCGTAGAGAGCTTTTAACTTTTGCTAGAATAATCCTACAATTTAATGTTAACAAAAAAATGATTGTTACTGTCATGGGTTGTATAAATTTAAAAAAAATCTATAGGTACTTAAGGAATATTTTTAAGGCTCCATAAAAAACTGAACCCTGAAATAATACACTTAAGGATTAAGGATCACTCATTCGTCTATCAGTAACAGCGGAGTTTCTCAAAACTGAATGAAGGCATGATTGCACAGTTGCACAAATTTGCACAGTTACAAAATCTCCTAACCCGCCGTTGACACCCTTATAATGAACGCTCAAAAAATACTTTTATTAATTTTTCAGAACCAAAAGTAGGGTATCTTAAAAAAAGTAGCATCGGATCATTCCAGGTATTATTTGAAAGCATTTTGGTCAAGGATACCAAAAAATATTATTTTCAACGATTTGAGTTTAATATTTTTCGAGATATCGGAGAAAGAGTTGTAAAAACTCCTATTCTACCCAGTTTTTTCGAAACTATAAATCAAGAATGCTCTGTTCTAATTTTTTTCCAAAAGATCCCAAATTTTTGGGTTTTTTGAAATTTCTGGTTTGCGAGATGTTAATGGAAAGGCTGCTGTATTTAGAGATCTCAAAAAAAGACTTTTTTGAAAAGTTTTCGTTGCCAAATATCGTGGAAAAAGTAGAAAAATACACCATTTTTCCATTTATCTCCGCAACTGGTGATTAAAGAATGCTCAAAACAATTTTGAAATCTATTTGATTCCTGATAGTTGAATAAATGCCATATTTCTATTTGGCCTCTTTGGTACAATTATGTTAATTGTCATGAAAAGCTGGTCAAAGAAAGAGTGAACTTTTTCTGTTCAAACGTATAGACCGACGGGGTGTAGTTTCGTAATTATTTTAAAAACACTGCTAAATACAGTCTCTGCATGGGAAATCCTCTATAGTCGCTCTTGAATAGGCAGAATCTTGAAAATATTGAATATATGGGAAAAATATAAGTGGCTATGTCACTGGGAAAAGGTTCGGCTATATAAAGTAAATTAAGACTCAAATAATTATTTATTTAGAAAATATACTTATTTTACACAAGAATGCACCATAATCTAATTATTTAATTACACTTGAAGCTTAATATTAATTACTTTGAATTTTTTGAACTCGAATTAAGTATTAAGTATTAAGAATTAATTCTTTATTTTTGTACGCGGCGCTTCACTGACTCAAGACTGATTGATTCGCTTCTTAAGCAATCACTTTTATTTTCCTCCAGTCTAGAGCTAACATAATTATCTAAAACGTGGATGTTTCACCTTTTTAGCGTTCGATTCCGGTAATTACAGGATGACTGTGAAAGGAATGGGCAAGGTCCCGCACATAAGGATCCATGCAAGCATAACTCGGGCAAGGTCTCGTTTCAAGGATAAAAGTCGCAGAAATTTTACGTTACAATTTTGGAAAGTTTTTGGAAAATTTTGAGTTTTATTATTATTTTTTCTCGAAAACGGTTCGACAAGGAATCGACAAGGAACAAGAGTATATTTTCTGTAGCCTAATGTTCAAGATATCCAAATTTGTTTTTTTTAACTTGTAACGAAATCCGAGGCTTTCGTTGATAATTATTATTTATTTCATTCTTAGAGGGGTTTATCTGGAATGATACAGTTTTTACGACAGTGATTAGCAGGTTATCTCCACCAGCACCGGCTATATAAAGAGCACCAGCTGAAGACTCGGGAGAGTGCATCGTGAGGAATTGACTTGCGAACAACTCTCTCTCCTAGGTGAATTGAGCCCGGTAGTGAGGGCATGTAGTGAGTGCCCCATACAGTATACATAGCTGGATACAGTAGGTCGATGAACTGATTTGACCGAACCGTAACCCGGCATCGGAAGCGCGACCAGAGTGAAGTGAGCTCTGGCCGGCGACCGATCAGAATAGGTAATCAACCGGAACTGCATTGAGGTTCCGGCAGATCCCTTAATTCCCTACCCGGCCTGTATTGAGGGCCGGATCAAGTAACAGCCGTCCCGAGGTCGTAGTGAGGCATCGGGAGCGGCTTTTTGTTTCAGAGAGCGCCTGCCAACGAAGGTAATCGCCCCGAGGGCCCCGAGACGCGTATCTTGCATACGGTCGGGGACAGCGCAGATCGTGCGGCGGCGGTGGAATTACTGACGATAAACGGCAAGCAGCGAGGACACCAACAGCAGCAGTACCGGAAAGGCCAATGGTAAACGAGGCCGCCTTCGACGCGGTTATCTGTAGCCAATCCGGTCACTATCCAGAACGAGGGTCACCCCCTTCCTCTCACTCAGAGGACGGAGCAACCCTAAGATCAGTTGTATGGATAATAGTACTATTTATTGTAAATAAACCCTAACTATTTAATCGACTTGTCACGGGTACAAAGGGGCAATTATCCATTCCTGGGAACTCACCTCTACCCACAGAAAAATCCCGTTACAAACTCCTTATCATGCAGGGTGTTAAAATGGTAAACTCTGGTAAACTCGCCCCTGATAAACTGGACAAGATAATTTATGTTTTAGGGGCAGTATTTTAAGAGGTCCTTACTACTGTTTATCATATTAAATTTTAATAAAATTTTATTAAGTAGTTTAAAAGGCCTATCTCCGTAGGGAGAGCCGCTAGGAAAAGAAATTCTGGGAACTTGTCGTCTTTTTTTAATGTTCTATCTGATTCCGAGAGATTTCCCACATTTTCCCGAACACCCTGTATATAGCTCCTTAGTTCTCTGTGCTGGAGTGAAAGTTCCATACCCACATATGTCTCTAGAAAATACAAGAGAAGTTTGCAGCTCTTGTTTCTCTGGTTGCCTACCAATAATTAAAATAACAGGTCACTGTAACAATCGAACACCAGTTAAGACCAAATATTAGTTCCAACTTTCTTGCAGTATGTGTTAGTGTGTGCCTGACTGTTGTGATATGCCGATGAGTCCATAATAAAGACGAAGCGGTACCGTCCATGTCTTCAGTTACATCTCACATGCTGTGCGAATGTTTTCGAATTAGTTCTGTAAAAGGAACCTGAAGTGGCAATTGAATTAGAACCTAAATTCTAAAAATTTCCTAAATTATTGGTTGAACAATGGCGTAGATAGTAAAGGAAAGTACCAGAGGAGAATAATGAAAAATAATTAAATAACTAATAAACTAAATTAAGTTAGTTAAGTAGGTGCGAGCTTAAATAAATAAATATCGTTTAACTTAGTTAATGTCAATTTCTTATCTATTATTTTGTATACATTTTTGAAATTAATTACCTGTTTTTGTATTTAATAGAGTAAGTGAAAAGACCTTGACCATCCATTTTATGATTAAACACAAATAGATGTCCCGGGATTCTAGGAGATAGAAATTAATTCCCCTTTATTGATAAATGTAATAAGCCTATTACCATATTGCTGTTATTCCTGGTGAGTGCTTGTGAACGTAGTTGGGTTGCGAGAATTACAAAGGTAAAGGCTCTGAATTTGCGTATTAATTATAATAAAAGTAGGATCTTCTAATTAAAAAAATGATTACTGAAAGCTTGATTAATTTGAAAAATAATCTATTCAATAAGATCAAGGATCCTAGTGACATTTATTCTGCAGTATATCCATTATACAGAGTGTGTAATTTCTTCGGTTTGGCACCGTATTCCATTGTGAAAACTGATGGGAAAACTCACTACAATTATTCGCCTTGGCCAATTATAAAAAGTTGCACATTAGTATCCTTATTTATTGGTATTTTTGCTTTCAATATTTATATAATCAAAAAACCTTTTTTTGATAATGAAATGACCGTGATCTTGAGATATAGTCAAGAAATCTTCTCTAATTTGCTTTCAATTTGTGAAATTATATTTGGCTGCATTTTTGCATTTAAAATGATCGAGGCCTTTAAGAAGATCGACGATGTCGACTCTTCTTTTAAAACTCTTGCTGTCTGGTTACCATATAAGTAAGTACAGTAATTAATATATTAGATTGACCTACCAAATGTAATATTAACAGCATTTTAACATTTTTAGAAAAAAGAAAATTCTCATCTACTTCAACTTGATAATGTGGTTTCTGTCTTGTCACGCAGCGATAGGATTTGCCGTGTACTTATACACACTAACAGAAGAAGATTCGTTGATTTTCATAATGATAATTTTGACCATTCAGTTGCCATACTTCATCAATATATTAATGGAGATGCAATATACGCAATACCTCGACATTGCAAGGGAGAGATACAAGTTATTAAATGAATATCTTGAAACACTAGTGCAAGAAAACCCTTTATATAACGGTAAATTACACTTTACTTACATATTCTGCTCAAAGAGCTACTTTGGCTCATGCAAGGATTTAATTTTTTTGCCCCCTAACGTTGCTAAGGTATCGATTTGATGAGAATCTATCCCCAAAACGTCATATTTTCAAGTTGTGTAGAGAAATTAAATAATGGAGAATAGGATGAATGATAACCAATACAAAGCCCAAATTTTTCCCATTGAGATTACAGATGTGTTAGGCGATGAGAGAGAAGATTTTCTTCACTGATCGTGGTCATTTATTTTGAAGCTCAGCCTGCTTCTATAATAAACTGCTCAACAAATGAAACGTTACATGACCAAATTTGCCCTAACTTTGGCACTGATAAAATTTGGATTGTTTCGAGCAATTCAATTTTTGTTTCGAGGGTTCACTAGTTCAATCCCTTGTTTATCAGGCCGTATGTTTGCAAGAACTTGGTACTTCACACAAAGTTTATATAGGGTGGTAAATAAAACAGTTCAAAATCTCAGAAAGTTCAGCTTGCTCCCATTTGATCAAATATTTTTCTTTTTAAATTTCAACACAAATATCATGAAGATGGACCTCATATCTCGAAAAGGATTTTCGAATTTTCCGATTATTTCTTTTATTTACAGGGTGATCTCAAAATAACTACTTTTTGGTGTGGCAATAATAACTTTGTTATTCGTGACACGATTTTCAAAATGTAGGGCTCATTTTAAAGCTAAAGCTTCAAGCAAGAACACGCAAGATTGATAATCGCCTAAGGACAAAAATTGAAAATACAGGGTTGTATTAAAACTAACCCAAATCTGAATGGCTTCCGAAATCTGGCATTAAGGAAAATTTGAAATAAAGTCAAGTTGCTTTCAAACAAACCATTCATTCTGAATACTTCAAGATGTTCTTCGCTTGCATGAGTTAAGAATTGTTGACATAAGAACAAAATTACAACTTCGTGTTTTCGAATGAGGTAGCCGCTTTGTTATTATTAGGCTTATTGTTTATCATATGGATGTCACTAGTATTGTTGTTTGACGGCTGATAAAACTGCTTTATTTATTGTAAGAATGAATTTACCACCCTTGTATCTCCGGATATAAATCCGCTTGAGCATGTTTGGAGCAGAATGAAAAAAAATCCTAAAGAAAGGGAAGGACAAATGGATAATTTGGATGATTTGGTGATAGCTATAGAGGAAGAATGGGAAGCTACTCCCCAGCAGTTTTTACATCACCTGGTGGAGGGAATGCCAAGAACAGTTACTGCAGTTATAAAAGAGGCAGGGGAGGTCCGACAAAATATTGGTATTTGGATACTCCCCTTTTTTTTGGAATGCCACAGTTTTTTGTACATAAAATAATAATAAACATTTTAATAGACCTCTTAATCTTTTTTAACTGAACTTTCTTTACGATATGACAGGCTCAATTATTGCTGAGTGAATTAACAAGCCATCACGGTAAGTATTAATGGAAGTCATGCAAAGAAATCTCAGCTCAACCGACAATATAAAACAGTTTTATCAGCCGTCAAACAACAATCAATAATAGTGACATCCATATGATAAACAATAAGCCTAATAATAACAAAGCGGCTACCTCATTCGAAAACACGAAGTTGTAATTTTGTTCTTATGTCAACAATTCTTAACTCATGCAAGCGAAGAACATCTTGAAGTATTCAGAATGAATGGTTTGTTTGAAAGCAACTTGACTTTATTTCAAATTTTCCTTAATGCCAGATTTCGGAAGCCATTCAGATTTGGGTTAGTTTTAATACAACCCTGTATTTTCAATTTTTGTCCTTAGGCGATTATCAATCTTGCGTGTTCTTGCTTGAAGCTTTAGCTTTAAAATGAGCCCTACATTTTGAAAATCGGGTCACGAATAACAAAGTTATTACTGCCACACCAAAAAGTAGTTATTTTGAGATCACCCTGTAAATAAAAGAAATAATCGGAAAATTCGAAAACCCTTTTCGAGATATGAGGTCCATCTTCATGATCTTTGTATTGAAATTTAAAAAGAAAAATCTTTGATCAAATGGGAGCAAGCTGAACTTTCTGAGATTTTGAACTGTTTTATTTACCACCCTATATAAACTTTGTGTGAAGTACCAAGTTCTTGCAAACATACGGACTGATAAACAAGGGATTGAACTAGTGAACCCTTGAAACAAAAATTGAATTGCTCGAAACAATCCAAATTTTATCAGTGCCAAAGTTAGGGCAAATTTGGTCATGTAACGTTTCATTTGTTGAGCAGTTTAGTAGACTTTCCCTTACTTAATCGATGATTCATTGCTGAGGAATTGACTATTAGAAAGAAATAACCATGCCCTTCATCTTCCAAGGCCAAGCTGATAAAAAAAAACTGTATTCACCTTTTTAACGCAATTTCACCCTTTAGTTATCCATATAGGTACCTAGTGCTTGATTATTAAGTACTCATATTCCGCCTACCAATAAAATCGACGCAAGAGTCTTATTGATTCAGTTTGAAGATGTCCAAGCTTTGTGTCGAAATTTCTTCTCTTTTGTTTTTTTATTAGGAGTCAGTAATTTCTGCACTCATTTTGCACACCTTCTAATTTTTCTTCTTCTTCCCATACCTTCCAACTTCTTCAATGTAGACGCCTTTTAGTGACGAGGAGAATCGGTCTTGGTTGTCAAGACTTGGTCTCCGGTTTGCATAAAACTATGACGATATCAATGATCGAGACCAAGACCAGGTTAGAGATACTCGACCAAGTATATTGATGCAATACTAAGACCAAGACCAGTATATCATGGTCTTGGTCTTGGTCTTGTTTTTGCTCATCATTAATACGCACAGGCTCGGAAATCTCAGGCATCGGTGACTGTTGAGATTAGCTCACGTTTAGACTTGTTAGTCCAGGAATAAGTTTTCAAAGAATGAGCAGAATACCCACGAATTTCTAAACAGGCTTTTATCTCTATGGTCCATTGCTTGGAAAGGAAATGTTTTACCTGCAACAACATGCAACAAATAATTGTTTATTAATCTATCAATAAGCTTGACTTGAAGCTTCTCACGGTCGTTTCATGCCACCTCCCTTAATATCCTTATACCTAGGAACCTCGTTTGAAATAATCAGTTCAAAAATTAAACTTTTTTTTTTCAGGCTGGATGGATGGGAATGTAGAAACCATCACCACTATTGATGAAAAAACCGAAACGTTTGAAGAAATATCGAAAAGTACAGCAGCCATTCTAGATCCCGTGTTCATAGTCGACCAGATCACCGAACTGCACATAAAGCTGACGGACACGTGTTACTTGATAAATTCCGCTTTTTGTTTCCAGCAATTATGGAGGATAACCATAGCGTTTGTTAGCATTGTAACCGCCTTGTTCTTGATTGCTGTTAACTTTTCCGAGACCAAAAAGGCGGACGGTGTGCTAAAATTCGACATACTGTTCACATTCTGGGCATTCTCGAACGCAGCAGACGTTATTATGATTGTCTGGGTCACTAGTGAAACTTGCAAAGAGGTGAGTTTATGTAATCAACTTTTTTCTTTAATGCTTAATATATCAATTAAAAACAATTTAATTCCAAACAATTAATTGACTCGGAAGACAGAGACGTCATAGTTTCATCCTAATTACGGCTCGTCAGTCTGCTATACCTATACCCATTAAAGATGTGCTTATGGAAGGAAATAATTACAGCCTTTAGAGCCTTTACGGATTTCAAGGATATACTTGGCTCAATGCAATCAATGAATGGTTTACATCTAAAAAGACGGCTGTCTTTATTTATTGTATTGTATTTATTTATACAATATTTCTCTCTAATTTGACTCTTCTTTAATTTCATCTCTT
The DNA here is from genome assembly GCA_910589415.1 of Malachius bipustulatus. NCBI lineage: Eukaryota > Metazoa > Arthropoda > Insecta > Coleoptera > Melyridae > Malachius > Malachius bipustulatus. The sequence continues at coordinate 23,873,463 of OU342631.1, read as the reverse complement.
GATCCGCATTTCTTGAAATTATCTGATTAGTTGGAACTTTTATTTTCAGGCTAATACAACGCCAATAATATTGCACAGGATCCGAAATAGTTCAACCAATGTTAAACTGCAGGACACGGTACGTGAAACCAATTTCTTACTGGGCGTGTTGATTTTCACAGCTTGCTTCAACTGAAATCATAAGTCATTCCGGGTTGATAAGTCGTGAGGTTTCCTCTGGACGTTACGTGTACAATTTGAACATAAAAAACCTTCTTGCGCATCAATCGCAGAAATAGTGTATTTTTATGCGATCCAATTTATGAATATTTTGACCGCTTTTTAAATTGGCTTTCTGAAATTTTCCCTAGTCAGGTCATATTAGCGTAGTGGTTTACTGTGAAAATTGCATTTCACTTCGTTTGAAAACGTGCCTTAGAATGGATTTTTAAATTTAACAAAACCAAAATAAATGGTAAAACTGAACAATTTTGCCCCTTTTCCTTTGCCCGCCACTGGCTGACTTTACCTAAAAAATACTATTTTTTACACTACCTTCAATAGAACTGAAAAAGTGAAAAGGGAGCTTTGAAAACTGAAAATTTGAAATTTTAGAGGAATAAACATAATTTAAAAATTATTCGAATATCTCCGCCATTTTTCTTATTTGCTTCTTGAAAATTTTCAGAGTTAAGGGTTATTAGTATAGTTATCTATTGGAAAAATTTCAGTTCGATTCGTACAAAAATAGAAAAATAGAATAAACGGCTATAGAAATTTAGCCTTTTTTACCCTTTTCCTACCCATGCCACTGGCTTAATAATAAAAAAATGCAAATTTTATTGCAATAACTCAAATTTCAATAACTATTCTTCCAATAATGCTAATTTTGCTTAAAAGTTTTTGTTTCTAACTTGCTTATTTAGAGGTTCAAAATCTATCAATTTTTCCTAAAATTTAAAAGGCAGCCATTTTGGAACGGCTATTCCGATTTTACTCAAGACCGACTACTTGCAGTTATATTACTACAAAAAAAAATTTCAGCCCCCTAAATTGAAAACTGCGACCAGAAACCGTGCCTCATGACCGTTTTTTTTTTTGGAAATTTGGAGGGACACCCTGTAAAAGTAACAAAACTTTAGGAAAATTATTTTTACGAAAATCAAACGTCATCTCTAAGTTTCACAAGAGTAAAAAATTTCGTTCATTAATCTTGAAAGGTGAAGCTACAGGAGCGTTTTTAAAATTTTAGAGAAATAAACATCATGTAAAAAAAATTCAAATAACTCCGCCATTTTTGTTATTTACTTTTTGAAATTTTTAAGGGCTAGAGGATATTAGTATAGTTGCCTACTGTGAAAATTTCAATTCAATTCCTTCAAAAATGTGCTCATAAATTGTTAGAGAAATTTAGCGATTTTTACCCTTTTCCTACCCACGCCACTGGCTTATTAATAAAAGTAATGCAAATTTTATAACATTAAATCAAATTTCAATTAATTTTCCTCCAATCATGTTGATTTAGTTTCAAAGTTATTTTTCCATCTTACTCATACAGGGGTTCAAAAAAAGCAATTTTTCCAAAAATTCAAATGGCCGCCATTTTGAAACGGCTCGGCCGATTTTGCTCAAGTACAATACCAGACCAGTTCTTATATATATCTTACTCCCACAAAAATTTCAGTCCCCTAGATTGAAAACTGCGACCTGAAATGAGATGACAAAAACGGGATATGGGGAATTTTGAAAGGACACCCTGTAGAAGTAACGCGACTTTAGGAATTTTTTTCAACGAAAATCTAACGTCGTTCCAAAGCTTTACAAGGATCCAAAATTTCATTCACTAATCTTGAAAGATAAAGCTACAGGAGCGTTTTGAAAATAGAAATTTCGCGATTTTGGAGAAATATATATATATATAAATATATATATAAATATATATATAAATATATATATAAATATATATATATATATATATCGTGGGCAGGTGAATTTTGGAAAACCACTTTTTCGTGATCTGGGGGTCATGATCGGTGGACATTTGATGAGTTTGGGTGATTTTCGAAAAGTGATGTCGTCCTCAATAGTGTATTTTTTTATTAAAAAATACACTAATAGAAAGGAATGAAGCTGACGAGGATTTGGCATCCTGATTCATTTTGGCAGGATTTGGTATGATTCACTCTTATAGCCATCGGTTACGTCATCACAAAGAGATGGACCATTTCGCAGCCGTTGATGGCGAAACCATTAACAGTCGATTCAGTGACTCAGACCAACATTGGGCTATATTGTTGGGCATAAAACTGGGCGTAAAAGTTCCTGTAGACATGTGTGTCATTGCAGATTTAGTTTTCGAGATCGGGTCGTTCTAAAAAGATTTTTGAAACGTTTCTATGGATAAATATTAATTAATTTGTTACGCCCCTCAGTTCAGCTCACGAATGAGTTGAGAATTGAGCTTGTGAATCGAATCTCAGAGGATCAACACTCCACCCGAGGGGGTTATAACGTGTTTATCGATTCAACGAATCAATAAACTTCTCAAAATGTGGCTGTCTGTGTTTCTCTTGCAGTAAAACCTTTTTATGGGAAATTTTTTTCGGATATCATCTCATGGCCTTACAGACGTCTATGTGAGCGTCTTCATGTTCACGACTGTGCGTTCAACGTCGCAAACATCATCGCACTCGGTTATAAAGTCAGTAAGGAGCAAACGTCGATCGCTGCTGATATCTACTGCAGTTGTGGACGAGACGTCTGGAACAAATCTCCAGCGGAGACCACGACTAAACAGCCCGAAATCACTTTCACTATTACTTTTCGCCTAATGAGTTATTATTTAGTTAGTCTAATTTATAGCCGAGCGTATAATTCTTTTCACTTTTATGTAGATCGACATCTATTCACTTCAAATGTACCACAACCGTCTACATTTTACTGTATGTGGATTGTTTCCCTTGGACAACACACTACTATACACGGTAAGTTGCTTATTTCTCGTTTCTTCGGTAAAGTTCCGAAAATAACAGTCTAAATTTCAGAAACCCAATTCGAACATGAATGAGCATTATCAAATTCATGCAGTAACGATAACTGGATCGTTGCGCGTGATGTTTGTTTGTGCTCTTTCGTGGTTAATTATAACGTGAGTTTTTGTTTAGTATAGAGCGCTTGTTCTTGTTTGTTCGTTATAGATGGGGACGCGATTTATGATTTTATTCTCCAGACTTTGTCAACTTATATGCTTGGCAACAAGGTTCAAAAAAATTGACCACCTTAAATTTATTGCCAATCATTTGTGCCACGATTCTGATGTCATGGCAATAATTGTGTTGTTGGGAAAACCTTTATTTTAATCAAGTTGTTGTTAATCAACAGGATTACAAAATATTATTTTCTTTCTTAGATTGCTGCAGGAGTTACAACGTATTTGGTTATCTTGATTCAGTTTAGCAATGGAGACGCTCTTAAAAATGGACATAATATAACTCAAAAGTACACCATGTGAAGTTAAGCCATATACGTAGGTATAATAACTACAGCAAACTGATTGATATACTTTGTTTATAATTAAACAAATCTTCTGGTAAAGAATAAGGAAGTATCTTTGAATGATGTTAATAAGTAGTGAATGTTAGTAGGTGTCTAATTAAATGTATTTTAGTTTGTGTTTGTCTTAAGAAACATAATAAACATGTAGCTGTGTAAGTTGTTTCTGTCTTCTATAGAATATGGGGTAGTTTCTTGATTGCGAGAGCTTCCCTTAAACGTGACATTAAACAATCTTATCACAACTTTATCAGTCAGACTGAATTAAAGTAATCTTAAGCATGATCTTAGAAAGTTTCGGACTTTCGTCAATAATCGTCGTGGCTATTCGGTCTTTCCAATACTATGAACTATAAAGGGGGTACATTCACTGATTTGCCTGAGGTGCGAAACTCCTTTCGTGACTTCTGTCAGTCATTCATACCTGCTGTGCCATTTAACTCATCGGCCCCTTTCTCCCCTTTCAAACGTTCTTACCCTTATTGTCACCTCTTTTTCTGAAGACGAAGTCTATAATGCCTTGAAATCAATTAAGGATTCCAAAACCGCAGGTCCAGATTGCCCTCTTTCCTGCTACGAGACTGCGTTTCCGTGCTCTCATTCTTTCTCACGAGAATGTTTGGCTCTTTCTTCTTTATCTATAGGGTGATCTCGGTCCTCAAAAAAAAGACAGGAGTCAGATCACCAACTACAGACAAATTTGCATTCTGCCTAACTTTGGAAAGGCGTTTGAAGAGGGTGCTCTATCCTCATGTCAGATTTCTTTTATCATTCTGTCAGCATGGTTTCAAGCATCACCTCTGAAGATTTGGATTTTCACTCTCAAGTGGACGTGCGGTCTATATGGACTTTTCTAAAGCTCTGACAGGGTTGACCATAACTCACTACTCTCTAAGCTTTCCTCATTTGCCCTGTCGATGTCCTTATAGTTTTTTCTCCAATTAATCTTCTCACAGACTTCAATATGCATCCTACAGTGGTTCTTATTTCCCTGAATTCCCCTGGTATCTTTCAGGGTTCTAAATTAGGTCCACTCTTTTTCAAGCAGTGGAAGGAAATTGTTGAGGGTATTGAGATCGATCACATATGTTGACGATTTGAAGATATTTTGTAAGATTCATTCATTAGATGATTGTCTAAGACTCCAACGCTCCATCGATCATATCAACTTTTTGTGCAGTAAGAATTCACTTCCCCTAAATACTTCTAAGTGCTCTACCATGTCAGACATTCTAAAACATACTCTGAGCCCGTTTTCATACACGTCCTGTAAAGAAGGTTGAGAAATTCAAGGATCTTGGTGTATTGAATCCAAGCTCTCACTCTCATTCGGCAAACACATTCTATGCAGCCACCTCTGCATTTAGATTGTTAGGCTTTATTATTCGCAGTTCAATAGTTTTTGGAAACATTCTGACCTTCATAACGCTCTTCCGTGCAATTGTCTTGCCTAGGCTTGAGTACGTCAGTGTATGGATGTTCTGGGTACAGATGTCAACTTCTCAGCCCATAAAAAGACGGGGATATCCAGTACAGGGCTACCATGAGTCTAGACTTCTGGAAAAATTTGATTTTAGAAGCCTGTAAGACAGGCGGGTGTGAATAGGTCTGTGCATTTTTTTTTGACTGCTGAATGGGCATTAGATTCTCCCTTCATTCTATCCCAAACCTCCCTCCTTGTTTCTCAGGTTGTTCTTAGACGTCAACAGTTCTTGCGGGTGAAATCCCCGGGGATTGACGCTCTTGGCTTCTCTCCACTACATCGTGGGTGTGGTGTGACTGGGCTAGTCAGCATGCCCAGCCTCGATATTTTCTTTTGCAGTCTCAGCAGATTATAAAGATTCTTCCCACTTCGGGCTCAGTCTGAGCTTGAATTTGCTGCCGTGTATACGCCCATTCTTTTTAATGTACGTTTACCTACTTGTTTTTTTTTATTGTATTTTATACTTTGGTTTTGTTTGCTGGTATTATATATTTCCTACTATTTATTTGTACATACATTTATTCCTACTTTATTTAAATAAATGAATAAATAAAAATCTAGACTGGCCCTTAACGTCCTGTTCCATCCTGATCAAAGCTCCGTGTATTATTGAGCTAAAGTGTACCTGCCTATACATTAAGTTAATAAAAATCAATTTTTCAAGGTAATTATATTTCACACTTTTCTAAACTACTTTCTACATAGTTTGTATAAAAACAGCTCAGTCCAGTCGTAATGGTAACAACCACAATAGTTATTGAAAGAGTTATCAAAAGTTTACTAGTTCAAAGTTATTTTTTTTTATGAATATGTATTTTAAAAGTTTTCTCTGTTCTCGAAATTTTAAATTTAATTTAAAACGAACACTTAATAAAAAATATTCAAGTCTCTTATTTGAGCTCCTCAAACATACCCCAAAGAGAATGTAGTTGTACCCCAGAGCCAGACTATGCTTAGCCAAAACGTTAATTTTGTTGTACATTGGTGCCAGCGACCAGGATTGAGGGCTAATACGCGGGAATAAATTGGCCGAGAAGGAAAACAAAAACGAGGAAGAACACGAAAACCAAGTAGGAGAGTTAGAGGGCGTCTTCCGTCTATCAGGGTACCCGCTGATAGCCTGAAGACGAGGGGGCGGTGAAATGGATCGCACCTAGGTAGGATGATAAGGAAATTATTTCCATCTCCCTCGTTAAATCAGCCCAAATCGAAAAAGCAAATAGTGCAAGAATAGTTGTTACGTAAATACCTAAAGGTAATTGAAACGCAGCCACCTGCCGTTACATCAAGTAAACGATCCCCGTCAGCTCATTAGATATTCATAAACATAAAAGTTCTCGCCTAGTAAAATTCCAGCGTTTAAAAAAGACATCCGAAGACCAGCACGTTTAAACATCAAGGGTAGAAACGCCAGATGTCTTTATAAAAGACGCCTCGCACCGATTGAAAGGAAAGGATGAGTTGACCTAGAAACGGACCGGGTGAAATCACAAATTAAACAATAACTCCATGCAAAGACAATAGTAACTCGTTAGGTATTACACCCACGAAAATGAAAATTACACCAATCGATAAAGCGAATTAATAAACTGCAATAGCCAAAAATCCACCATGGTCCCGAAACAGCAAGTAGGTGAAAATGCAAAATGAAAGTTAAGCCGGTGTAATTAGAATAGCTAGGCACAATGGAAAGGTACCGAACGCGTTGACCGATTTGAAGGAAAATTTAGGTAGTTCAGGTTTAGGACAATTCAGTAAGATAGCCGCGAGGTCAACTCGCCAAGTCTTAAGATAAGGGAAATATGATAAGGAATAAAACACATAAAATCACGGTATAGGGCAGTGCCAATAAGGTGCATTGTTGCGTGTCGTGTTTAGAAGGCGGGCTGCGGCATCTATAAAAGCAAACGGCTTACCACAGCTCGGAACAGAGTGAGATCAGACTTCGATCGAGCTCTGTCATATTCCTTAACCCGTGCTTGGAAGATCAACGAGACGGCTTTTATTAGCGTACTCCAGGTCTGCCATTCTTTAAACCAAATTTGTAGATGAGATGGTAGTTTCTATGCACTCGCTACAAATTTCCTAACCAATAAACCCAGAAAAACCGTGAATTTTCCTATCCAAAAGGAGCGTAAACGAGGTGGTAGATTCTATGCACTGCATACGCTCTTTCCCTTACAATTAGGGAAATTTCCACATACAATCAGTTCGAACAAATCATTCTTCAAACGAAATTCAAATCAATAAATAAAATATACTGATTCGTAAACCCCCACCAACGCCAGTTGAATTTCCACATACAACCAGTTAGGGAAGATCTCTTTAAAACAAGATCCACATAAATAAATAATCAAACCGATTCGCAACATTCACGTGTGCAGGTCCCATTTTAAATCAGGCAAAACAATTAGTAAGGAAACAGACGGCAGCACCAATAATATTAGGTACCTACTTCATCCCGGTATAGGAAATGGAGATATAGCTAGGAGGAAAATGGACCCAGGTCAGGAATAAAATAACCTGTGAACAAGCAAAGCGGCACGTTATTTAGGAAGAAACCAAGTTAGGCAGGAAATAGGAATACTTCAACAAACAATTATTACAAATTCACGTATAGGAAATTACAGATGTAGGCAAGCACCCGCTGTTCCTTTAAATTATACGACTTTAAGAAAGTGAAAGTTAGCAATTACTCTCATTGTATATCAACGTGAATGAAGCAGAGCACCCTCCGATATACAACAGGTCCAGATAGAACAAGGCAGCGTTGTCAGATGTAGCACCCGCTACTCGCATATATTATCAGGAAATACCAGTCCATTACAACACTCGATTAGGAGTTATAATAGGTACTCGATTATCACACATGGAGGGAGGCATTCATCTCGATGTCCAGATGGAGACCTCATGTAGCCGGTAAAAGAGCATGACTCTTTAAAGTGGAAATCGCAGCACGCCACGGGGCAATAAAACAACCCGCAGTGTAGGATAGGTAAATCAACGAATAGAGAATCAAAATCACCAAAATTAGACCGTTCTCGAGAGTGGGTAAAGCCAATTTAGATTCAAAAACCAAATTGATCATTATAAGGTCGTTTTTCCGAATCTCTTCTAACCAGACTTTATACACACCTGAATCTTATGTGACAAACGCTATTATTATGTTTCTCATCATACTATCTACGCTCTTTGGGGTGATAGGCCGACGTACTCGTGTTACTGGCGGACCGGTGGCTGGTACCGATACAAAAGATTAAGTAATTTGTCTGTAAACAAGCCTAAACACGAATGATAAACAAAAGTCCAGCATTTTCAATCATTAACTAGATTAATGGTTAAAGAGTCGTGGTCTGTAGTATGGTCAGCTAATAATCACGTTGAGGAACAAAGATCTTCGAGAGAAAAAACGGAGCCAACATGCTCTGGGTAATAAATCAAGGTGTGTAGTAAAATCTACAATAATACAGTTGATCAAGGTAAATCTGAAAAGCGCTCGAATGACGAGTAAGGTAATATAATTATGTGACGTAAAAGTCGCCTTACGGGGCAGCATCGACAGGTGCAATAAAAGGTATAACAGTGACAAATGCCTAAGGGCAAGGTAACATATGTGACATAAAGGTCGCCTGACGAGGCAGCATCGACGGGTGCAATAAAAGGTAGAACAAGACAAATAACAACAAGGTATACAAAGTGATAACTAAATACAGTATCACCCAGGTTATGAATTAAATAAACGGAGGTGGAATATATTCACACTCCTAGGTAAATCAACTGTGAAAATAAAATCATTAAATAAAAGAGAATCGGAAGGAACGATTTTATAAAAGATACGAAATCAAAATTCAGGAGAAGTGGCAACCCTGTACCCGAATGAGCCTCGCAAGGCAAGACTATCTTAAGCGATCCGAATCCCCGTATCCGAACACGAAAGGTAGCTCGGTAACCGAACTTGCCGCCGGTCCATCTAGGCGCGAGATTCAACACAGTCCGACACAACGGGAGACTCCGCTAGCCATACAGGGCGATCCTCCCGGCTGTGCCATAGGTACGAGGTCTACACATAAATAATTGTAATCGGTGAAATAATACACGATAAATTCGTACGAGAAATTGAATAGGCAAACAAGACAGACATTCCCGCCATAGCCCGAGTAGTCTGTAACCAACATGGTTGTATTCTTTAATTAATTCGAGCTGTTGCTTGAAAAGAAATCAAAGAAACCAGAAAAGCGAAATTAGGCAAAGAAAATCGTTGAGTAGTTAATCAGACAGACATTCCCGCAATATACCGGGTAGTCCGTAACCAACGAAACGAAACAAAAGCAAAACGAAATAATAAGAAAGCACAGGTGTGCAAAAGAGTGGAATCCGAAATGGATTAGAGTTTGAAAAATGCATGAAAGGGATTCATCATTCGCTTTCCATTGTTTTGTACTCTCTATGCAAAATCACAGCCCCTCTCGCCCTTCACCATTTTACGCCTATGCAAACGAATTCTCTCGCCCATCATTCGCTTTTAGACATCTGACAGGAAGCCAACACTTAACAACAAGTCTCAGTAAATTTCCCCGCTTTTCCGAAAGAAATCCCAATCAACCGAAATACAATGAGTCATAGTAGGTCCTTTTGCGCATCCGTTTCGGCCATACTAATCCTGGCATACCTCAATCAAAGAGCAGGGGTGACTACGGTAATAACTAGGAAAACACAACGATCCTATTAGGGGAAACCCAGAGGTAAATAGACGATCACACAGTGGCTTTTCGCGAAAGAGGGGGGGACCCGGGTTCTCGACGTTACATTGGAGAGTTACGTTGTAGAGCATTTAAAATGTTAATAATTATTAACTGAGTCTAGAGGCAAATAAAATGCTGTTGCAACACAACTTTATTTGGCTCCTAATAAGAACCATGTAGCGGGCGGTAGCTCAGCGGGGTAGAAGTGCAGCCTACTAATTCGTTGGCGCTGTCGCCGCGTGGGTTCAAATCCCACTCTTTCCTTGGTTGTTGTTTTCGTCCATATAACTATTTATGTTATATTCTGTTTTAATCTGTTATTATATTCTGTTATATATTCTGATATTCTGTTTATTCAAACTATTCTGTTTTAAGCTAGCCTCTTCGAGCTAGTTCTCGAAGCCAATATTACCAAAGTGGAACGACTGTGTCTTATCTACACACATATCTAAGACTGATGTTCCCTATTAAAAAAAAAAAACAAATACACAAAAGTTATACGACTTGAAATATTTATTGAAAATAAAAAACATGCACTTAACCTAGTCAGGCTCTGGGGGTACATGTATCTATAGAATAGCTGACATATTGATAATACCCTGTAGATATAAGTAATTATGTTTTCAAAATAGTTTGAAAATTTGTACCAATTTTAAATGTAACTTATTATTTAACATATAACATATAACAACATAATATTTAAAACATAAATTACGCATGCACATTATACCTAAAGATTTTAAAAATCTAAATTTCTTATCTTATTTATAAAAATATATATCTAATTAATTATTTCTTAATTATAGGTACCAGGTTTTTATCAAAATACTTTTTATCGTAGAGGAAATAGTGACTGAAATAATTCTAAGGTATGATTTCGGATACGATAAGTGGAGGAAAATGGTTATACTTATGTAGGTATATGAAACTTTCCCTTAATTTCACAAGAGAAATTTAATATTAATGTACAAAATCCTCTGCATATGAGATCCATATTAGGGTTCAGTCATCCTTTATGAGATCAACATTAAATAAATTCTAATGAAATGATGTGCAAACTAGCGTTATTATTATTTTATTTAATATTATTATTTATAAAATAACAATAATAAAAATTTCTTCAAAACTCTGAAAATTATGAGAAGATTAAAATTGAAATCCTCTTTTTCGTAGCTATTTTCGAGATGCTCTCTGAGAATGAGAAACTTTTCTCATTCTCGCTTTTTAAAATGTATTTCAGACATAGTAAAAAGTATCTATAGATCCCAAAAAAATTTCTGAGTATTTTGATATGTAATTTAGTTAGCTTCGTCCGATATTTAATTTATGGCATCGATAAATAAGAAGAACAAATAAGAAAATTTTAAATATACTAAGGAAGTTGTTAATAATTTGTCGATTATAAATAAACTTATTGGTTCATGTTAGAGGTACAAGCTGTTGGCAGAAAGTGCAATTTTCCCTAAACGATCAGATTCGAGTCGTAGGACGAATTGGCATGAAGATAGCGAGTAAAGGTGAATTTGAATTAAAAACAACAACAATGGGTAGATGATGTTGCAGATTCAGAGCGCGTCGTTTTCCAGCAAACGAACGTGAAAGGTGGAATTTCGCGGGGTCACAGCGATTTGAACACTGAGACGTAATCATTGCGTAGTCCGATGTGAGCTTCTAATTTATATTTTTTAAATTCTTTTTTTTTATAATACACAATCATATTTTTATAATATGTGTTCGTATAAATCAAGGAATAAATTTTCACGAGTAAGTAGTTCGCTATTTCTATCGGCCGAATTATTTAATAAAATATTTCTTTTTCATCCATTAAAGATAGGGCTAGAAGTTCCGAAGTAGAAGTTCTAGAGTAAAATTTCCGGAGCAGAAGTTCTAGATTAGAAGCTCCGGAGTAGAAGGTCTGGAGTAAAAGTTCCAGATTAGAAAAAATTTTAGGAAAAGACGATCACTCTTTTTTAAATTTTTTAATTTGAACTTTATATTTTGTTATCGATACTTGGGCGGGGCATTCGAAATCTGACATATGTCCTGCTCGACAGGCCAAGGTGACTAATTATTTCATTTTTGACAAATCTGACGATCATCCTTAGACCTGTCAATGGCTGCCTCCTTCTAAGGTAAGTGTGAAAATTTTATTTTTTATTTTTAAACAAAGGTAAGATTGGGAAGTACCACTGAAGAGGGAGAAGAAAGGCTCTAAATTCCGTTATATGACGTTTCTGTGGATAGCTTTTTGACAACTCGATTTCGTTTCTTAAAATGTCTTCTGAAGTGTAACATATTTTTATGACGTTTATTGGTTTTTTATCCATGACGTCATCCTATTGTCTTTAAATTACCTCCTCCTAATTGCTAGATCATTGTAAAGGTCTCTTTGAGGAGAATATTTTCTGTTAAATTTTTGTGGATAAAAAGAAAAAAAAATGGTTTCTTCACTTAGAAAAACTCAAAGTGCAAAACTACAAAAAAGTAACGGCATGTTTTGTTTGCCTATAAAGATCGAAAAAAGTATGAAATGCGTGGGACAAAAAACGGAAAAAAAGGTGAAAAAGGCAGTGGCGGCTCGTGGATTGCAAAGTGTAGATCTCGATTTTTTTGAGGTCTATTTTGTTTTTTTTTGCAAGATCCAGTTAAACAAAGTCCGGTCAGCTCAAAAATTCGATTTTTGCAAATTCCGGCCCCCTGGATTTTTTTCTGTAACAGTCTGGTCACCTGCTCGCGAGTTTTTTTTTTTTTTTTTTGATAATAAACCAATAAAAAAGGGAAAGTACAAGGAGCGAGTAGAGAGACACTTGTTATTTTCATCAGCCAGAGCCAATCACAGTCATTTCTTACTAAACTGTATTAATAAGGAACATATACCGTTGATTCATATAGGACTAAAAATAACTGGATTTCTCAACAACTGCATGAAGAACATTGACATTCGTCGGCGTCTCTCTTTTCTCCTGGATGATTCCTCAATCAATCATTCAAACACTTTTAGGTATGACACGAGAATATCTACAATAATAATAATTATTAATCTACAACTAGTATTTATAAAAAATTGTACATAGAAATGGGGGCTAGTAACATCCACATTAAAGTCACTTTTGGTAATTATTGTAGATATTCATTCAATGACCTTAATAATAAATTTTTTGCACATCACTTCAAGGTCTCTTTAGGTAACACATTAGCGGACTTTCTAATCGATAAAATATTGTAATGATAATCCGTCAAATTTAACAATTACAATTCAATGCTCGGGAGGTGGTAACGGAGCATTTTCTTCATGGATCATCACCATGGAGCTATATGGTCTTCCTTTCTTCTTTCCCTGAAAATCAAATACAAAAATTAACTGATTTTTCTACAGAAACTTTTATTCTAATATATTTTTTTAAACAAAAGCTCTCATCAATAATATTTATTTTAAAAGTACATAGAAGACGAGCATCAGAAGAAGAAGATACGAAATGTTAAGTTCATAAAATAGCCAGTCAGCCATCTATAGCTCATCCCCCTCTTTCCCAGACGTCCCGAGTATTGATCGGGATTTTTTTTGCTAGCTGCTAGTCGAATTCAAACGAGGAATCAGGTGATGTGAAGAATTAATTAGCATCCCTCATCCAATTATTCTAACTTAGCATAACATCCACCTTTTTGGTCACCCAATATGCTAGAGGTATTAACTCAGTGAGTTAGATAGGCAAATAAAAGTCGGTATCCGGTATTTCGAACGAGTATTGATCGTTCGTAATACGGAGACGATTTTCATCCGACCCAATCACGCTAGCCGCACCTCGTCGTTTAACCCACCGTAGGTATAATAGACTCGGTGAGTTAGAAGAACAAACAAAAATCGATATCCGGTATTTCAAACGAGTAGTGATCGTTCGTAATACGGTGACGATTTCCGTCCTCGCGTGTAAATAGAAAAGAAGTATTTATAAGTTCAGATCATCAGTCATAGGCTTTCTGTAAATATAATAATAAATAATAGTTTTGTTTTTCGCATATCGCGTTTCTTAAAAAAGCATTAAAATCATTTAGTTCGTCCGTATTTTTAGCCTGATCAGTATTTAATCGTGAAATACACTTTTCCCAGTTATTATTATTAAAACTCTAATGAATGAATTTCATATTTCTACATGAATAATATCCACTTTCTTGTTCCGCAATAATCTTTCTGATTGCAGCTAGCCTTATCCATGAAGCAAAAAACAGGACTGCTCCGTGCCGTGAACTTGACCCAGAAACTACGACCGGCAGTGAGACCCCGGTCGTAGTTTCTGAGAAAAACGAGACCTTATCTGCTAACGGTCGTCGATGGCAGCCTGCCAATTATTAGCTATCGTAAAAATTGATCTTTTTCGACCACCTATATGTAAGAAAATTGCTTATAAGTTTGCCAGTGACATAGTTCTTAGATGGTGACTACACCATCAACTGCTACCATACTAACAAACTAAAAAGTTTGAATAATTCTAAGATATTTAATCCAAGCTAATAAATTATTTACAATTTAAAAAATATTATACCTTATTGTGCGTGTGCGTATTTGTATAAGTTTCATCACTGCTACTCCCACTGGAAGTGAAACCTTCTTCTATGCTTAGTTTAGTAGACACTCCCTCCAACTCCATTTCCAAATAAAGTTGATTCAGCTGATCGTTAATCGATGATGGCTAGAATTGAAATTAAAATAAATGATTGCTGTAACAAATAAAATATGAAGCCGCATTTACCTGTTTAAATGTTTCAAGCGTTTTGAGATCCGCCTTCAAAATGTCTTCCACGTTACTCGTGTTCATGTGGTATCTGAATATGAGGTCGGAAGTGACTGACACAGATTCGAGCCATGGAGGATTCCGTTTTCTTGTCGGGAACCGCTTACAGTTATTCTAAAATTCAAGAATTAAACCATAAAGTGTCTAATTTTCAATTAGAGCTTGAGCCTCAATTTAATGGACAGTAATTACTTAACAAACGTTAAGCGTTTCAAAACTTTAATCTTCAGGCTCGACAAAAAAGTGGTTTATTAGAAAACATTGAAATGTTTTTTCCATACAAATTTTTTAACCCCTGAGTCGATTTTGCCACCAGTGATGAATCGAACAATTGATTCGGTTTTCTGCACTTTGGTGTGCCAGAGCACTTAGTTTTGAATGAAATAAAAAATACAAGGAATTCAAAAGTGCGCTGTTAGTTTTAAATCAGTTTCCTATCATTCAGGTTTACATTGTATATTCTTACGTCCTAAAAGATTTTGCTGGAGATTATCAGCTATCAGGACCGTTTCTCCCTTACCACGCAACGTCCTGTCGCCTTAAACGAGGTCCAGGTACCCGCTCGAAATTTACATACATTTTTATTTTTCTAAAATCGTGTCTGGTATAACGAAAAGTTCACGAAGAGTCCAGTAATGAAATTCAAGAAAAAACTCACATCATCGGATCTTTTACTGTTATTGTAGCAGTCATTTGATCCCGATCCATTTTCAGTCTTCAAGAACGAAGAATACGTCGAAGAAAAATTGCTTTCTTCATCCACAGCGCGATTTTCTCTATAAGTTTCGTTTTCAGTTTTCTTCTCTACATGATGCCAAATGTAATTTTTCTTCTCCATCTGTAATCAAACAGATCAATTCGGGAATATTACCTGTTCACTAAACTTTTGGGCTTCTTAAACTAAAAAACCCGGAGGCAGCTGACTATAACTGCTAAATTATAACTGTTATGAAATTGAAAATTCTATCAATTAAGTGTGATGGTATAAAAATCACCTTCAAATTGATTAAATAATTTTCTCCTTCAGTCTCACAATCTGGTGGGCTCACTAAAGGTGAATCTGGTGAGCAGACAGAAGGAAGACCGATGTCTTTTCTAGAACATTCTGATAAAGCCTAGAACAAACGATAATTCAAAAATAAGTATGCTGTATATTATCTTAAATTTCAAGTAGCATTATTTTAGAAAAACACAGACAAGTATCTTATTGGAAACACATCTTTTGTCCTTAAATAATGTGTGGAAGATATTCTTTTATCAAATTTTGTTTGATTTTGCGTTCTTTTGACGAATAATTTCTTAATACTTTAATTTACACTTTTAATAAAATTTAAATTCAATTCATCTCAATTTCAACCAACTCACCTTGTTGACGACACTAGCACTGGCAATGGAACCCACCGCACTCCCTGGCTCAGCCTTGACGCTGGTGGCTTGCGAGCACGGTCTCTGGAGCTGCGCCTTAATGGCGGGACTGTCTTTTTCCTGTCCAGTTTTTCCCGCGATAGTGTGGCTTGATGCGAGGGTCATTTCCACGTTGGTAGTTTGTTCCTGTTCAGGTGTCGTCGGAATTTGCTGCACAAAAGATACCGGAAAGACCGGCATGTGTGGGCATAGAAGTGGAGACGCCGGAAAGATCGGGTTGTAATTGTAGATCATTCCTGGCATGTACTGAACTGGAAGCAAGAGGCGAGAAAATTATTTGCTTGAATGGTCGATGGTTAGAGATGATTATGATCACTACAAATATATTAGGCATAAGCAATTGCAAAAACAATACCAAAATAATGAGAGTTTTATTGTGTTTTTGTTTGCAAATGTGGTCTTGGTCTTGCTGGTATAGGTAAGGTACCTGTACCAAATAAGGCCACGTTCCTTATAAGATGGTCTGTTTTATCCTGTTTCCAATCCTGTTTTTAAATATCGAACTTCACACAAAATGGTAATCTGTAACAGTCTTAGATATAAAAACATTTGAAGCTTATTCGTTCTCCCCAGTTATGATATAGTGATAGTATTGGTGCTGTCTTCATTTTTATGCAAGATTGAGACCAAAACTGGCAAGATCAAGACCGATCACTGAAAAAAAAAATTGAAAATATAAAACATATAACTTACTCTGGTATTTGTTGGAGGGGCTCATAATATTTGGATCTGCATTGTCCACTATAGTTTTCTGGTGTCCGTTAGGCAAATAGTAAACCGGAAACATGCCAGTCGTAAATCCAGTTCCCAGAGACGTGGTGTTAAGGCTGACTGGAGTATTATTAACTGGAGTCATAGTTACTGAGAAAGGCGGCCATAAGTTAACATCGTTTAACTAGAAATTTCCCAAAAAACAAACAATTAATGAAACCATGATAATAATTTCTTTGCAATACCCACCAGAGAAGATTGTTGATACAGGGTATCGTTACAGGGATGATTGTTGGGGACGGTATCTATCCTGAAGTTTTCAACATTATTAGTTGCTTTGGTTGGTTGATCATTTAGGATATGTGTGGGATTGGCGCAGATGTGCTTATGTTTCACAACTTTGTGACCGTCTTTCTCCCATGAGTGCGACATACTTCTCTTCATTCCGCAGCCAAATATCTGATAGAATGGATTAGATTCAATTAATTTTAAAGAATTCAATTAGTTTTACTGAAAAACGGTAGAGAAAATGAAAATACATACATTGTTCTTGTCATCCAAATAGCCTTTATCAGCGTGATGCTTTTTGTGTTCCCTTTCTTTCGTACTACATCTGTGTTCTCTATATTTTTTGACCATACATTTTTCCATTTCTTCGTTGTGTCTATGAAATACGATCAGAAATATAAGTTATACAGAAAATCTAGAAAATATTTCACAGCGTGGTCTTCTAACTCTTCAACGGGAAATATGAAGTTATTTTTTGTATTTTATAAGGTAAAAAGAAACTTAAAACTTCATAATTGCAAGAGATTTTCAAAACTAAAGTTTGTCTTTTTTATTTTTGATGAATTTGGTAAAGGTGATAATAGTAGAAACTAGAATTTGGATGCAGAAAAAGTCTTTCAAGAGAAATAGGTACGGCATAGTTAAGGGTAGGTATAATAAAAAATATATATGACCAAAAAATTGTATCGCCCTGTATTTTAAAAACAAAGCGACTATTAATAAATCATTAAGAAACAAACTATTCTTAGAATGATCCGTGGTATAATACCTTGAACTTTTGGACATTTCTTTGATAAACACCCTGTATAAAAGGAAAAGTTAGTTGTCTTTTTGATAATTTTATGTAGATATTATACCTATTATACAGGGTGATTTATTATAATTAGGTGTAAAAATTACATATTATAATGATTTAAATTTAATAAGAACTTTTAATCCAGAAAATAACTTTTGAAAGAAAATAAGATAAGTCATAGTCTTAAGCACTTAACAACTGGTATGTGACTTCTCTTACTTCGTTACTTCTTGATAAAAGTTTTGTCTGAACAATCCCTGACGAGGCCCCAAATAATTATTTAAATTTTTTGTTAACTTTTAATCAAGAAAATAACAAAGAAAAACCGTAGACTTACAAAAAACTATTCGATTTCCATAGCAACGCTTCCCCTTCCAACCCCTGTCTACTATTCCTTGTTTTGTCCATCTAAATATCAAATCCGACAATCGGCCATTCTGCAAAGTTCTCCTCTGAAGGGGTAATATATGGTTTCTTGTAGACTGCCACTGATGTCGTGATCTTAGGTCCATCTGGATCAATATTTTCAACTTTCATTTCGACATTCGATTGCAACAGTGGATTCCGACTAAGGGCTGATAAACCACGTCACCATCATACTGTATCATTTCTTCTGTACCTATATCCTTTTGTCTCGCTGTCAACTTCTACTGGCATCCTTTAAGCAGAAATTTTACCTTCTTTGATAATTATTTGTGTTCTTTTGTCTTGCTTGTCAATTTCTACGTCCAATAGGATCTCTCCGGGTCTCTCCTAGCGGCTTTGTAATCTATCTTATTTACTAGACCAGTGAAACAGCGAGTTGTTTTCTTCAATTCAAGACTACCAATTTTGTTGTGTACGTCTGATTGCATCAAATTGACATTGCTGCCGGTATCCACTGATCCATGAAAGTCCCCTTCTCTTTAACAGGTAAGTATTTGTCATCAATAGTACGTATACAATTTACTTCTTGATTTTTTTCTTAGCAGCACTTGGTAGAAATGTGTCCGAATTCGTTGCACTTAAAACATTTGGGTCCTTTATCTTGGTGTTGGTTTATGCACTGACTCTTTAGGTGTATTTTGAAACCGCAGTTGAAACAACGTCTAATAGTTAAGTTTCTTCTAGTCTAAAGTTAAGTTCTTCTTGCGGGCTAATAAAAATCCTCAAGAGAAGCACCATAAAAGAGTGGATGCTCTCAGAAACTTTGGCCAAATGAAACAGATCCGTGGGGCAGAGGGATGTGAAGAAGTTCATCAAAGAAGCCTTGCCCGCGGTTACGACAAACCTACTAGGCCTCAGTCGTACCTGAATAAGGATAACGGTAGGCCTGCTCACAGGACACTGTCGACTCCGCAATCACTTAACCAGGGTCGAAGAGGCAGACGACGGCGAATGCCGCTTCTGCCTCGAACACGAAGAAATAGCGGAGCACGTTCTCTGCCATTGTGAAGGAGGTCCCGCTTCCTAGGTCCCGGCAGCTAGGTCCCGGTTCCTGCGCCCAAGTGCTGAAAGATGCCTAGGTCTCTACGCCAGAGAGCTCTACATTAGGTCTCCCAACAGACTCTGGAAGTTGGTAAAACAACTAGAGCTGGAAGAGGAACTCTAACTATAGGGAGGGCACAATAGATCTCAACAGGTTGCAGTGCACACCTACAGAAGGCCTCCCATTACAATCTACAATCTTCTTCTGGTCTAGAAGCTGGCCACGTTTTTTTCACAAGACTAATTTAAATAACTCTTCTTACCGTTCGCACTATTTCTACTTGCTGAACTTTGCTTTGACTTTTCTCTCATTGAGACTCGTTTTAAGCTCTCTACTTGTCTGGGCACTATAGAAAATCGTTTCATTACTTTCGAAGTCCTCAAGACCATCACATTAGTGAATCTTCTTCAATTTCTTCTTGGGCAGCTATTTCCATCATGGCGTAGCTGTATTGCTTTCCAGTTTCGCCACCTAATCGCTTACGTTGTTTCAACTGTCTATGAATTTCAGCACTGCTTAACTTGATAGTGAGCTTTTCAATTTCTCTTCAATAGTTCCATTTTGAAATACTTCAAATTTGCGATTTTCACTGTTGTTGACATAAACTGCTTGGCTGAACCTCTAAAAATTCGTTTGACATAAATTTTCTTCTGTAAATCGTTCCACTCCAAGAGCTTACTCACGTCTTCGAATTCAGATATCCACTTCATAACGTGGAAACCCGGAAAGTACGATAGAATACCTTGAACGTCTTGAAGACTCAAAGAAGTGTGAATCGTATTTCTTGTTGCTGCATGGTGATTATTTCTTCTCTCATCAACTTCATTTTCAATATGATCAATGTTGTTTCGTCTTCGATTGTTGTAACAGTCAAATCCATTTCCACATATCTTTCGCCCAAATTACGGCTTTCACGTTCGTCTCTCAGATATTTTTGCTTTTCATATTGATCATTACGTATCTGTGTCTTTTTACAGAGACATCATTATCAGTCTATTGTTGAGAATCATATTAATTTTTTGTAAAACTACTATAATTTACTTTTCGCTCAGCTTTGTACATAAGATCTTTCATTCTTTCTTCATTTCCAAAGACTTCCTATATGTCGTCTCGAAGGTCTCTTCGTCTCAAAACGATTATCGTTAGAAATGCCATTCTCATTTTCTGAACTTAAATTCTCTTTTCTTTCATTAATCATCATCCGCTAATTCTATTTGTCCGAGATTACCTTCCTTCACTTGAGTTACGTCTTCATCCTTCTTATTGCTGCTTTGTTTCCGATTTCCAGTTGCTGATCCTCCTTTTTCCACAAAGATCCACGTTGTCTTCAGACGTTCGATTAATTGCAATTCATTTCCGCTTGTAGATAATTTTAACTTTTTCAACTCCTTTTTCAACTTAATTACTTCATATTTTTTAATCTCTCCATCAGTTGATGATGTATCTTCTTCCGTAGGCAACATCTTTTGATAAACTTTGCTTGAAACATCATCTTGGTACCACCATTAAACAACTTAATGGTGTTTTATGCTTAATGCACTTAACAACTGGTAAGTGTGACTCCTCTTGCTTCGTTACTTCTCGATAAAAGTTTTGTTTGAACAATCCCGGACGAGCCCCTAAATAAGAATTTAAATTTATTGTGAACTTTTAACCAAGAAAATAACAATTACTAAAAATTTCTGAAAGACAAATTAAAAGGTTAATTAAACAAAAAATGTATAACAGTTTTTTTTGGCTCAATTATCTTTCTTGCTAAACACCTACGTAATTTTTTTTACACCAAAATCTAAATCACCCTGTAGAGCTTTTCAACCGCTAATCGTATCTATAAACCTCCTATAAAAACTGACTGTTCCTTAACTTGATGAAAATTACTATTGGTATACCTACTCGTATCAATCACGCGATTTTTTAAACTAGTATTTGATCCACATTAACATGTCTTTAGGTTTACTATTCGTTTGATTGTGTAACTCACTTCAATAATAAAGCTTCAGTTAATTGAGGGGGGTTGTAAGGATCATTGTTCGATGTATTCGTGCCACTCGTCGTACCAGATTCAATGTTTGGGTTACTGCCAGAACTTAAATTTCCAGCGCTACCACTTCCAGAAGCTCCACTGTTTTGTATGGGTGACAAGCATTTCCTACAATGGTATAAATTATTAGTGTCAATTTTTTATAATAATAAATAAAAAAAATATAACAGAACCAAATTTCGTCTGCCTGTAAGTGAATAAGCTCAAATGAGTTAGAACTCTTCTTACAATCATGCAAAGAATTAAGACCATCCTAGATCTGTTTGAGTATTAAAAATTCTCAAGGGGGAGTGACCTTAGCATGCAAGGGGATGGTGATTTTTAAGCTAAATATTCCAGGAATATGAAGCGTCAAGTTTTAATTATTGAAGGGCTCACTTTATATCAAAGTTCAAAGTATGCAAAAAAATACATACTGGTTATTGGAGCAATCCTGGGTTAATACATTCAAGCTTTTCCCTTCCTGTTCCGCGTCATTTGAATTAGAGCTTTGCAAAGCGGCTGTTCTCTCGCCGCTTTCGTCGGAAACCGTAGTTTTTGGTTTACTCTCGAAGAATCTTTGTATGTTTTCGTTGTAGTTTAACTGGTTATAACTTGGTGGAGTCTCAGATGATGACTTGCTGTCGCAATAATCATGATGAGGGGATATTTCTCCCAGCATAACAGAATCTCTTTCCTAGAATAGTAAATTCTTAATAAATCAAAAACCAAGGAAAAAATAAATGAAATTGTACAGGGTGAGTCAAATATGGTGCATAAGCTCCATGATACTTTGCGGGAATAGTAAGTAGAATCTTACCTACTAATTTTCAAAATAGCACCTTTAATGATAAAAAAACGTCTTTCCTTACCGTTATCTAAGATAAAAAGTTTTTATATGCTTGATGGCTTTATTAAATTAACTTTAAAAAAGTTAATCTTAGAGTTTTTTGTTTTGGATTTTTGAAATTTAAAGCTACTGAAATATGGCCGACATACGGTTTTTGATTTTTTAGTTCTAGGTCCGGCATTTTTCAGTTTACGCTCAAACCAAAGATAACTTCAATTACAACTTTCACACAATTAAGCTCATTTCCTGTCTCTTTTAACTCCAAAAGGGCCAAAGAGTGTTTGACAAAACATTTACACCAGTGGGACTAATAAAAAAACTGGGATGCCACTATTTTGGATCT
Organism: Malachius bipustulatus; assembly: GCA_910589415.1. Lineage (NCBI taxonomy): Eukaryota > Metazoa > Arthropoda > Insecta > Coleoptera > Melyridae > Malachius > Malachius bipustulatus. The sequence continues at coordinate 23,851,016 of OU342631.1, read as the reverse complement.
AACGTAATTAAATATTTATGGACTCTACAACACCAATCCGAAAGTTGGTAAGCATTGAAGATAAGGAGTTTTCAAAACAAACTTTTGTTAAAACTAGCAAAAACCTAGTAACGACGAAACTAGGACCAAAAAAAAACGAAAATCGGTCATATTTCAGCCGTGTAGGTTCAAATCCAAAATGGCTGAAGGAAAAAAACGTGTCGTCGCTTGACGAGGTCTACAGGGTGCACCATGTATCCTTCTCTATATTGCTATCTCCTGAACGCTAAGACATACAGGGTCGGTTAAATTAGAGAAAAGTTGCGCTATTTTGTGGCCATCTCGAATCCGTCAAAACATGCGAGATATCTGTGACCGTTCCTGAAATATCCTGAAAAAACTGAAAAATCGAGATTTCTTATTTTTGTCATATCTTTTTTATTATTGGAAATTAATAAGTAATTTTTCGCAGGCTGACATAAGCCGTTAAGAGCTATCCATCTGACATTTTAAAAATTTTCAAGGCCGACTAGAACCAAAAGTTTTCACAGTCAACTTTCGTTTTTCTTATGGTCGCCAAATAATTTTTTTATGTCTTTCGATATGAAAAAAATAAAGGAAACCAAAAATTAATAAACTTAAAAAATTTTTTTTTTTAATTTTTATTCTTTTTTTTCAAAGAAAAACAAAAAAAAAATTACTCGCGTAGCCTAGTGGTTCAGTCCACTGCCTACCGAGCCTAAGGTCGTGAGTTCGGAGCTCGACTCGGTGTTATTTTTCGGATGCATTTTCGAATGTATGTGAAAAATAAAACAAGCGACCGAAGGTTTAAATTTAAATGGCAAACTTGAGGCTGGGTGAATGAGTAATGCTCGAAATCCCGTGTTACCGGAGTGGAGCGACTTTGTCTTACCTACATAGTTAAGACCGATGCTCCCTCCTTTAAAAAAAAAAAAAAAAAAAAAAAAAAAATCGTCGAATAGTCAAAATAGTGCTTGCCTTATGGTTTTTTAATTTATCTATGAAATTCGGTCTTAAAAGTTGTCTTTTTTGTAAAGAAAAAAGAAGAATAAAATTTTTTTTAATTTATTTTTTGAAGTTTAACAATTTTTTGTTTTTATGATTTTTTTTATACCGAACAACATAAAAAACAATATGGTGGCCATAAGAAAAACGAAAGTTGACTATGCAAATCCTGGGATCTAGTCGGCTTTGAAAATTTTTGTAATGTCAAACGGATAGCTCTTGCCGACTTATGTAAGCCCACAAAAAATTATTCATTAATCTCCAATAATAAAAAAGATATGGCAAAAATAAGAAATATCGATTTTTCAGTTTTTTCAGGATATTTCAGGAACGGTCACAGATATTTTGTATGTCTTGACTGATTCGAGATGGCCACAAAATTGCGCTTCTTTGGACTTGTTTAACCGACCCTGTATCTGTTAGCGTTAATAGATAGCATTATAGAGAAGGATACATGGTGCACCCTGTATATGTATATGCCCTTTATCGTTTTCGATCCTCTAAATTTTCTTATATTTCGATATTTCGACGTCAAATAAGTACATAACTCAGGTTTTTTACCTTTATTCTTTTATTTTTTAATTTTTTGGCACATCCCGAGCTTACCCTTGAAAGGAAAAGCACAAGTTGTGGATCCCCCATGTTGGTTGCATGACGATGTAATTCATTAATATATGTGATCGTCATGCAACTAATATGGGTGTTCCACAACTTGTGACTTTCTGTTCAAGGGTAAGCTCAGGAAGTGCCAAAAAATCAAAAAATTATGCTTATTTGAAGTCGAAATATAAGAAAATTTTGGGGTTCGCTGATGTAATATACCTCACGTGAATAATTGTGATTAGATATTCATTTTTTTTTCTAGTCAACATATAATTATTTGCACTTGAATGGGTGACTGTCCAGTTAAAAAAAGTGCACCCACAAACGACCGCTTTTCGAAAGGCACGGTTTTCGAAAAAAATACCGTTTTTCAATATAAGGATCCCGCATTGGGGTAGAGCGTAATGTCTCTAAAGATAAATTATGTCAAAATTAGGACTACCCTTAGAATAACACAAAAAACACAGGACGAAAAAAATTGTAGAGCTATTTCCGAATTCATTGACCAATGTTGCCAGATGATGTCAAATTTACCCAACAAGGTTTTCACTAATAACAACATAAATAAAAGGTACTTAGATATAATTTATGATATATTTTTTGTGCGCTTATGCGCCATTTTTTGACGGACCCCGTATAAAAATTAAGTCAAACAACAAAAAAATCCATCACACTTACAGAAAAAGTCGGATCAGCATCTTGCAATAAGTCTAAATTTAAATTAGATTTGTAAACTTCAGACATGAGAGATTCCATAAAATCAGCTAAATCTCTGCATTTTTTTGAAGCTTCATGCTTTGCTGATTCGGAGGCATTCGGTATTTCCTGTAAGAAATACAAAATTATCATAAAATATTTAAATGCTCAACTGCCACCCATCAAAGCTTACCTGATTTAGTATCATGAGTATTTCTTCCTGAATTATTTTACTCTCTTTCAGTACTTCTTCAGATATATGTTTTGTTTCGTCAAAATTGGGTGTATCAAATATATTTGGATTACTTGGTCCCTGTGAAGAAATAAAACACTTTTTAATAATAAAGTATTTTTTGCCATCCGCTTCAAGGGGTCGTGTATCAACAGAAGATGGGCGACTGCTTTATTTTCTATAAAAAAACTGCCTAATTTCCAAAAAGGAATCACTCCTTACATTGTTTGCACTTATTCATTAAAAATATCTAATAAATATCCCTATAAAAGGCAGTTAGAGATATTCTCGAAACGTCAAGTGAGGTGTCAATGTCATGTCGAGAACTAATACCATTGCGTAACAGCAATCCGGTTTTAGCCACATAAAAATCATTGTGGAAACAAGGAAGTTCTGGGAATCTCGGATAGGATTTTTTTGTTCATATGTACCTGGAGGACTCTGTGCAGTCCTATTACAAATTCAAGTCTCCTCGACCAAGGATTCACAAAGCTGGACCATTCGGTTTCAATCATGGCGAAACCACCATTTTGGACAGCGAATCTGTATGGCTTGCTTCGATACACTGAACCAGTCACTTGACACATTCCCATTACTGAAAAAAGGGAACATTGAAGTTCTTCTTCAAATATATTTCCAGCACCTATTACTAGAACTGTCTTTATAACGGGAGAACCATTACAATTGAACACCATCATTGGTAATGGTAACTTCGTTATTATTTGAGCTAGAAAGTTTGCAACTTTAATCAGTATAGCCAATATGCTATAGGTAAGTACTAATTCGGAATTTAACCTTCTTTCCTAGCTTAAATAATAACGAATTAGCAATGATAGTGTTCAACTGAAATGATTCACCGGGTATATTTCAATTTTTGGGATAATTACCTGACTCATAAACTTCTTTCAAAAAAGGCATATCATCTGGATGATAGAAATCGAAAACTGATTTTCCTAGCATATCCTGCGGAAGGAAACCGAAGGTCGTTACGATATCTGGATCGACATGACTGAAAATACATGTTGCTGTATGACGCATGCCGAATTTTCCAGATTTGGTTCTTTCATCGGGTACTAAAACAAACAAAAATCAATAAAAATATACAACATCTGTAATATTGATACAAGTTCGTGGTGTATGTCATTGAAGGAAGCATGCCTTAGTTCAGAAACGATTTCGGGGGTAGTGTGTGTAAGTGGGGAGGGTTACTGAAATGGCAGTATAGACAGGGTGACATTTAGATTGTAAAATTATTATGAGTACAGTGTGTTTTGTAAATTAATAATCGGTCCACGGAAGAGAAAAACGAAACTATTGCTATTCTTACCTTTATAAGAAGACTTAACGGGTACAGCTACAACAATAATAAACATCCCACCATTTTTTTCCAAATTATTTGAATCATTTGTTTTCGGTGGCATGCATCTGAATGTGACATTCAATTGAAAAGACTGGTATGAAATGTTCTTGTCTACAACTCCGAAACCAGAAGACTTGAGACCTCTATAACGTCTTAGGCAGACGTATAAAGAGTTCCTGATTTCTGTAACAAAATTCAAGTCTTTAGTAGTTAAAAAAAAAGGTTAATATAGCGACGTACCTTTGATGCTCTCCTGAGATTCGACGATGGGTAAGGCAACGTTTGTCGTGATTTGATTTGAAAATGTTTCTCTGTCTTTGGGATGCACGAAATCGATAAAGGATCTTCCTATCCACATGTCTTTGGGAAATCCCAACGCAGCTGTTAAACTGGGGGTGGTGTATTGTACAACACCGTCATACATGGAAATCACGCAACAGAATCCATCCTGAAATTATTAAAATTTAGCATTTTTTTATTATAATTCAAGGCGAATCAGGATCTGGTTTTGGAATTTTTCTTAGGCCCTCGATGTTATGGGTGCGATTTATGTATTTTGCCTTAACACTTTTGATGCTACAATTGCGGCTAAAAATGGCTTGTCACCACAAAATTTTAAAAGTAAAATTTCGATAGGGATTTGAAAAAGTCCCGGTACCGCCCAAAATTCCTTAATTCTGAGTTTTGAAAAAAAACGAAAAAAAGTCAATTTTATATTTTGATTAAAAAATATACAGAGAGTTACTTGGCTCAATAATAACGACATTGTCTATTTTTTAAAATAGGACACCCTGTATACTATTGTGTTTTAAATTTAAATATATTGATAAATTGATAGCCACTGAGACATTTTAACATTTATACCAGTGAGATGTTCTAACAATTTTAATACAAAATATTTAGGTGCTGTCGAGGTGCGAGGTGGGGGGTGTAAAAGAGATAAAAGAGAATTTTAATGTATAAAATATAAAAGGAATTGTAAAAATGTTTAGTAGGCTAAATTATTATTAAATTAAATTTTTCATAAAATCATCTAACCTCAGGCTGTGAAGATTCTTTGTTATTACTCTTTCTCTCCTCGTTTTCCAAATTTTCATCAACCACGTCATCCAAAGTATTGCTCTTAGAAGCTTCAAGAGAAGGCATTCCATGCCATATTGGCATTTCTTCTTCGGGTGGAGGCGTATTAGCTAGAAATGTGTAAAAATGTACCTCTATTATAATGAAGAATCAAAAACTCTAAGCTTCACAAATGTTGAATAAATATTTTTTGATAAACAGTTTCAATATGGACATGTTTGTACTGGTTTGTACTGATTCCTGATTCAAGTTTGAATCAAGGGTGCGTGAAGGGTCTTCACAAAAACCTAGACGTATTCCTGAGAACATTTTTATAGATTTTTTATTATTTCAAGGCTGCTATTAAAATGTGTTTTTTAGTAACTGGACAGCTAAAATCGAACGTCATCTATAGAATCGTATTTTAAGCATAAAAGAGAGAATAACATTTTCAAAGATGAGGCCTCCTTTAGGAAATATTTACAAAAATGTAAAACGAAGGCTGCTATTAAAATGTGTTTTTTTTTAGTAACTGGTCAGCTAAAATCCAATGTCATGTATAAAATTATATTATAAGCAAAAAAGGCAGAATAACATTTTCCAAGATGAGACCTCGTTTAAGAAATATTTTCAAAAATGTAAAACTAAGGCTGCCATTAAAATGTATATTTTTAGTACCTGGCCAACTAAATTCGAACGTCATGCATAAAATCTAATTTTAAGCATAAAAGACAGAATAACTTTTTTCAAGATCAGGCTTTGTTTAGGAAATATTTCCAAAAATTGTTGTTCAGTGACATTTTTCTAAATATTCATTAAACGAGGCCTCACCTTGAAAAAAGTTATTTTCTATTTTATGCTTAAAATGCGATTTTATACATGACGGTTGATTTTGGCTATCCAGTTACCAAACACCCTGTATAAAGCAATGTCTTATACTTCTAATTTAGTCATAACGCCTAATATCAAATATACTTAACGAGAACAAGACATCATTTATTTGTAATTGTGGTTATTAAAAATAATCAATTTTTAACTTATATCGTGTAATTTCCATTTCCGTACTTTTAAAAGTATGAGAGAAGTAAGTTTATTTAAATTAACTGATTTTTCTCCAAGGAATATGTGCTAGATACTAGATTACAGTAAGTTAATGGGGACCTTAGAAGAAACGGTAACAGAACGAACTCCGTTATTATTATTATTATTATTAAATTACACAAAAGTTGCTCAGTTTTATGGACACTTCATGACCACTTTCCTATAAACACAAAGTAATTTCAAAACAAAATTGTGGCTGTTGTATTTATTAACTCTTTGTCTCGATTTTTTAAATTTTTATATGAAAAATGTAGGTCCAAAATTTCATTGGACATTAAAAATTTGTAATCTTAAAATTGAATAATTAATGCAGAGTAGGTACATAAAAGTTGATGGTAGTATCGAGATCCACACACCCAAGCGAAATAAGGAACATTATAGAACTTTTACTTTGGAAATCAGCATTTTGAGTAAACAGCCAAGCATGGTTAGTTAGGGTCTACCTATATTTAAGGGCTTTTTCTTGAAAAACTGCTGATTACCAATAAAGTAATCAGGCTGGAAATTTTCATTGAGCAAACTGTATTTTATTAAGTTTGATTTTTGTAAATTTCCTACCTGATGCAACGACGGTAGCTGCGTTTCCAGATATTTCAATTTTTGATATGTTTGCTACTTCTTGCACGTTTGTCGATGAATTGATTGGATTTGCCAATGTTTCCACAACTATAAAACAACACCAATTGTTACTATTGAAGAAAATAATTTTTTTATGAGATGACATGTCAATATCAAAAGGACCTTACCCATTTCCTCCGAATTGGTTTCCATGCTGCAGGCCATAATGTTTCTTGTACTTTCTGGTTGCGAAGCTGCTGCATTTGTGGTGACAGCAGCCGGGGAATTAGAAGTAGTGTTTGATAGCTTGAGTTTCTTCTTTTTGTGCTCTTTTTCTTTGTTGCGTTTTGGAGACTGAGGTCCAGTTCCGACACTAAGAAAGAAATATATATTTTTGAATTATACAGGGACCATTGGATGTTTTTTTAATTTTTGGGAAGGGGCGTCATTTCTGGAAAAAAGTTTCAGACAAAACTTATCCATTTTGGAGGGGAGGAGAGGGGTATTGTTTGAAGCCAAAAATCACCCTCCTCCTTAACCTCCTCCTTCTTAAATAGGAATCGCCATTCTGATTTTTCATAAAAAATAAGAAACTTTGGTCTGATGGATTTTTTCATACGGTGTCACCTTCAACCCCTAAAATGCAATAAAAAACCCGAAGAGGCAAAAGTTATTTGTTTTATTTTTCATATTTTTCTGCTGCTCGATTGGGTGAAACTAAATCTTCGCGCAAAATCATTTCTACAATAAACGATTGGGGGTACAAATTTCAAAGTCAGCCCTAAAGATTGGGGGTGGGGATGAATTTGAGGTGGGGGTAGTCTTTATGTCCAACCGATTTTTGTCGATTGTTCAATTTTTTGGCACTTGGCCATGACGGTGTTGTGGCATTGTCATTCAGCACAATATGTGGTGTAACAATAATTACAGGATCATTGGTTCTGCAGTAGGTCTATCTAAGATAACGCTATATGGTGTTCATTTTGAACGAAATGGCCACTCTTTAGCTGTATACAAATAAAACAATGGTAATATCTTTGAATTGTTAGCGTAGTCATTTTTGAATTATTGTATTTAATATATTGTCTACGCATTTTTATGGTTTTATAAATTCGAAAATTGTGTAATTACTTACTCGCCATTTTGATTGGTTCCACAGTATCCGCTGCTGCTTCTACTGGAGTTACTCTCGCTGTGTCTTGATTTTGAGCTAGCACTAAAACAAACAAAGAAATTAATATCATTGAATCAGTAACTGTTTATTTGTAAATTCTTGAAAGTATATAAAATACATTTTAACAGTTGAAGTACCTTCTTTGGGAATTGCTGTTACTGCAGCTGTTCGAATAACCAGAGTCTGATATTTTGGTATTCGTTTTGCCTGATTCAGATTCCATGAGTGCTTACTTGATGATATGACCTAAAAAAAGACCATGCAGTTGTTATTAGAATGGGTCAAATCAAAGAAAAAATTATATTGGTTTAACAATTCTACAATATTTTTAGTTAGGCTTAGTAGTTACTCCTGGTATGAATCGCTCATAAAACTTCAACTTCAAAACAATTTTAAAAATTGGGAATACCTACCTACCCAAAGAATAAAAATTATTGATAAATCAGTAACGTAGCAACAATTTACAATAACAAAAACATTACCGTAAAATTTTTTATTTGTGAGTTCATTCTGGCTTCTAATATGACATTCATATTAGCCAATTCAATGCACACCAACTTTTTTATTTTGTTTAATAAGTCCGAGGTTAATAAACGACTTTAAACTAAGAAGTTTTGACTTTAAAACAGGTAATTCTGACTTTAAACTAAGAATTCCGACTTCAAACTAAGAATTTCTACTTGAAACTAAGAATTCGGAGCTTAAATTAAGAATTCCGACTTTTAACTCGGCATTTCGACTTGAAACTGAGAATTCCGACCTTGTACTAAGAAATTTGAACTTTAAACTAAGAAGTTTCGACTATAAAGTAGGAAATTTCTATTTTAAACTAAGAATTCCGACTTCAAACTAATAATTCCTACTTGAAACTATGAATTCCGAGCTTATAAACTAAGAATTCAAAATTTTAACTCGGAATTTGAACTCGAAACTATAAATTCCGACTTGAAACAAAGAATTCCTACTATAAACTAAGAAATTTCGACTTTAAACTAAGAAGTCTCGACTTTAAAATAGGAAATTCTGCTTTTAAACTAAGAATTCCTACTTCTAACTAATAATGCTTATATACTTGAAACTATGATTCCGAGCTCAAACTAAGAATTCTGACTTTTATAACTCGGAATTTCGACTTGAAACTAAGAATTCCAACTTGAAACTAAAAATTCTGACTATAAACTAAGAATTCCAATTTTAAATTTCCAAACTCACTTCTTATATTTCGACTTTGAAGTATACTAATAATTACGACTTTTAACTAAGACTTCTCACTTTAAACTAAGAAAGTTTTACTTTAAGCTAAGAAGTTTTGACTTTAAACTAAGAATTTCGATTTTTAACTTAGAATTCCAACTTCAAACTAATATAATTCCGACTTGAAACTATGAATTCCGAGCTTCAACTAAGAATTCCGCTTTTAACTCGGAATTTAAACTTGAAACTAAGAATTCCGACTTTAAACTCGGAATTCCGACATATTGGGAGTATTAAACAAAATCAAAACTCCTCGATTACAGCGCCATCAATGCTTGATCGCAAAAACTTCTTCAGATAAATCTTTAACGCATTTCTTGTCGCTGAACATGAATCGCCATAAAAAATTGGGGTTGTCATTTAAAGTTTCAAAATGCATGCTTAACTTTTCGAGATACCTACCTATCGAAATATTTTAGATTTGATTATTTTTATTGAACCTTTACTTCTTGGGTTTCAGGTTCTCGATAGGTAATAAAAGTATTATTTTCCAAAAATATTTTTATAAAAATGAAACGTTTCGGGACCGATTGGTCCCTTGTTTTACAAACAAGAACATTGAAATATTTTAGATTATAAGTATGTCTTTTTGGACCGAATTGAAAAATATGGTCATTTACTGTATGATGTTGTGAAGTGATGAGAATAAGTGTAATCCTCGTTTGAAATTTGAAATTGGGATTTCGAGTTTAAAGTCGGAATTCTTAGCTAAATTCGGAATTAAAAAAAAAAAAAACTGATGTGGCGCTTCAACACCTTCCAATAGAAATATTCAAAATATACAAAAAAAAAAACATCAAATGAATAACAATTAAATACAAAAATAAAATACAATTGAAAATCAAAAACGTAAAAAAACCTGTTAACTAAACTCAAACTTTAATTTAACAGAAAATTTAATTCTGATTTATCTGCCCTTCTTGAAAATTTTCCAGGAAACGCCATATATTATACTTTTGGGCTGGGTTACTAATTAAGGACAGCCTGTAATTATAATTATTGAAATGGAGCGGATTTAGACATAGTATAGCGTAAAGGGTTGACAATGGTAAAATCTATTTTTAATGAAAAATCAATTATTTATTATTCCATTACATAATTTTTATTTAACAGGAAAATTACATCTAAGGAAATAGAGCCCCCAAGAAATATTTTATGTAACTTATCTCCGATTTTAACAACGACGTTTATAAAAATAAACAGTCTCAATTATTGGCTTATATAAGGCGACTTCATGTTTCATTTCCCCGGCCACGAAGCCGTCAGAATTTTGATCAAGTAAAATCACGTGTGCCGGCCTAATGCGCTTGGTAAAGATCGTGAGGTATTGTATTTATTAATTGTTCAATGAGACTTGTTTCAGATTACAATATATTTTAATTAACGTTATATAAACGGTAAAAACAGATCGGAGTAAACAAGCAATTAAATAATCTAAATTTAGGCAACATAATTATCACATACAGAGTGAGTTATTAAAAAAAAGGGTTAACACGATGATGTATACCCCGTTAGCCGTGAATAGAGATATTGAGATCTCCTCTCATAAAACTTAATCAATAATAATTAATACAAATAAATAAAAAACGTTTTTATTGCACATGCACACATATCCATTATACAGGGTGTCTCTGAAAGGTGCGGAAAAAAAGCTACCACAAATTCCTGAGGCCTAAATAAGCCGATCTAACCCAACTTATCTCTGTCCAAAAGTGGATGATTTCGGAGATACAGGGTGTCAAAAGTTCAATTTGGTTTCCGTTTTTCTTAAATAACTTTTTTAATAATTGGTATATTTTCACAATATTCGGCTGAAGGGGCTTTTGTGGGGTGAAAAATTAAAAACTGCAATCATTTTTATTGTAAAATTTAGAGGGCGCCACCTGCGGTACCTTGAACACATTCAAAACGAACTATCTTTTTTGGGCCACTCTGTATTTAACTTTTAAATAAAAATTCTTATTCTCCAACGTCTTTTACCAAAAAAAGGCATACGTGGTAAAAGTTGATTTGAGCAGCCGTTTCTGAGATATCTGGATTTAAGAAAATCACTACGTGCATGGCCAGGCCTAAGTAAGTAGTTATTAGTAATTATTGTAATAATTAAACACAATTTGAAGCGAAGGCATTGAATTAAAATTATTTTACTTAAAGGCCATACCAGGTTTCAGGTGTGAGCTACCTCTCACATATGCCTGTGGTGCGCGTACTGTTGAAGTTCACCCTTTTGGGGCCACTTTTTTTATCGGAAGAGTCCGAAAAGCACTATTTGAGAAGTATTACGAGGCAGAGTACTATGCGGTGCTTTTCCATTGCCTTCCACAAGGTGCATCCCGATTTTGGCTCGAGTAGCACAACAAATACTTTTCGGCTGCTGGTGAGTTTCGAACCAAGGTTTACCGGCTGGTGGACGAACGCTCTATCCACTACACCACGGGACCCACTTAACGAATTTACATCAACGAGATCACTGTCACTTATAAAGCAAGTAAGTAATTGGTGTCAAATCGAATCTAAAAAAACAAATTTACTTTAGTAATGGCCGTACAGTATACTAATGAAGAAATGAACGATATGTTATTTGTTTTTGGATATTGCCAAGGAAATGGTTTAGAATCTTGCAGATTATCAGTGAACGATTTCCGAATCGTCGTTTACCAAACCATAAAACCTTTAATGAAAGACGTCTTCGTGAAACAAGGTAGGTTTACGTCTGTTTCTATTAATTAAGGTCGTGCACGTACGTTTTAAGAACTCATCCAGAGGTTGAGGAAGATATTTTAAATAGGATTGAAGAAAATCCTAAACTCAGCACCAGACGATTGCGCTTAGGGGTAGGTGTATGCAAAGATACTGTTCACAGGGTGACTAGAGAACAATTACTGCACCCATTTCATGTTGAACTGGTATAAGACCTTTTACCCCATGATTATGAACCACGTCTAGCTTTCTGCCGGTTCATTTCCAAGAAGACTCAGGATAGGAACTTTACACAAGGAATTTTATTCACAGATGAAGCCTGTTTCACGCGGAGTGGCATAACTAATTTGCACAATGTACATGTCTATGCTGGAGAAAATCCTCATGCGATTAAAGTAAGCCATTACTTATCAAAAGTAAGCCATTATCAGCATGAGTTTAAGATCAATGTGTGGGCAGGAATCATAGACACTTTCATAATTGGTCCTCTCATTTTACCACCTCGACTTAATGGCGAAAATTATTTGGAACATCTGCAAAACGAATTACCGACGGTGCTCCTCCACATTTTTCGATAAATGTACGTAATTTGAGCGAACAGTATCCAAATAGATGGTAGATGGATAGGTAGAGCCAATGATGCACCCACAAGTTGGCCAGCTCGATCGCCTGCTATGACACCGATGGATTACTTTTTATGGGGAACTTTGAAAACCCTTGTGTCTTCTAGGCCATAGTAAATACAGAAGGTTAATTAAGGAGACGTATTGAAACCGGAATGGACGTTTTTAAAAATGATCACGAAATGTTCCAAAGAGTTCAATTTAATTTTTTAAAACGTATAAATCTTTGTATACACGAAAATGGAAATCATTTTGAACATTTGATAGAAGCATTTTTTTTTATTAAATTAAACTAAATTTTTGTTGTTGATAAATCTCTTATTGACTGTTTTAACTAAAGTACCTATAAAGTTAAATCCACATTTATGTACCTAGTCGTTTTTTTGTAGCTTTCAGTGACAGTTATTTTAATTCAACGCCTTTGCTTCAAATTGTATTCAATTAATACAATTACTTACTTAGGCCTGGCCATGCACGTAGTGATTTTCTTAAATCCAGATATCTCAGAAACGGCTGCTCAAATCAACTCTTACCACGTATGCCTTTTTTTGGTAGAAGACGTTGGAGAATAAGAATTTTTATTTAAAAGTTAAATACAGAGTGGCCCAAGAAAGATAGTTCGTTTTGAATGTGTTCAAGGTACCGCAGGTGGCGCCCTCTAAATTTTACAATAAAAATGATTGCAGTTTTTAATTTTTCACCCCACAAAAGCCCCTTCAGCCGAATATTGTGAAAATATACCAATTATTAAAAAAGTTATTTAAGAAAAACGGAAACCAAATTGAACTTTTGACACCCTGTATCTCCGAAATCATCCACTTTTGGACGGAGATAAATTGGGTTAGATCGGCTTATTTAGGCATCAGGAATTTGTGGTAGCTTTTTTTCCGCACCTTTCAGAGACACCCTGTATAATTTGAGGCTGATTGTACAAGATATACGTATAGTGCAAAATAGAAATTTAGCATTATCATTATCATAGCATCATATCATATAGCATAATCGTTATCAGCAATATTTGAGTACCTACCTAGGTACGCCACGGCGAGTACCTACCCTTGAAGTCACATGGTTGTTGAGATGCGCGCGAAATTATAATTACATCTCTTTCTCGAACAGTTTTGAGTACAAGTTTAATTATAATCACTGAGGATTTGAGAGAGATAGAAACAGAGAGAGAGAGAGAGAGAAACACAGAGACAGAGAAAATACTGATTCATATAGAAAAGGTCACTATTGACGGTGAGAGAGTTAGATGATGCTACAGTGATTGGGGAAATAACCGAGGTAACCCTCGGTTACACCGCTGGGGAATTCAGGTGTACAAATTGGAGGTAATCTGAGGAAATCTGAGACCTGGAGGTAATCTGAGGAAATCTTAGTGATGCGATGGTAATCTTAGAAAATTTGCAGGTAGTCTGAGGAAATCTGAAGGAAGATAATCCGAGGAAATTCGGAGGAAATCGTGATGTAGTCCCGAGGTAATCTCTAGGTAATCTCGAGGTAATCTCACTTAGTGCGATCTAGGCGCATGCGCGTAATCATCGAACATATACTATCGATTCTGAATGTGATAAAAGTAATTTTATGTTCAATGTTTAAGGTCTCGTTTAAGTTCCCAGCAGAGGAAAATGGTCTAGTCTGTAGTCTGCCATTTGAATTTTCATAAAAACTTGTCTTTTAGAACCCCTGTATTATATGCAAGATGAAAAAAACAGCATGGCAAGAACATTTTCCAAATTTTCTCTTAGTGTAATTTTTTTAGTATAGTTACTAGTAGTGGGTACTCTGCCAGAGTTAGGAAAGGGGAGCGAGATCAGTAAATTCCTATATTCATTTATCGGCAAACTTTTGAAGCATTAAACTTCACAGAATCAGAAGAACATATCAACAACTATTATACTCTTGTACCAAAAATTGTTTTTTCTTCTTATAGTTTACCAGTGGCGTTGGTAGAAATTAAATAAAAATGGCTCACTTTTCATATCAATTTTAGGGCACATTTTCTAAGAAATTGAGTTGTGATAATTAAAATTTTCACAGTAGACAACTATACAGGGTTACTGGTAACTGGATACATTCCTTTGGTGATCTGATAAAACAAGAGGTAAGGAGTAAATTAACCCCAACATGCACTATACAAAACTCAATAGATTTTGAGATATGTTGATTTTCAACTTTTCTTAAAAAAATGGTTTCAAATGTCTTGAAATGTAATTTTCAAAAAATCTATTTTAACTTTTTGATTTTTTTTTGCTGGAATACTTGTCCAATACTATGCTTCCTTCTGGATTAAAAAATATCCTGAGGTATTTCGATCGTGTGAAAATTTCAAAGAAAAACTTTCACAAAATATTTTTTTTAAATAAGATTTAAAAGTTTTTACAAGTTATTTTCGCAAAATTGTCAAGGCAACTTGCGTACAAATTGTTTTAAAAACTTCCCTAGTGTAGTAGCTATCTAACAAGGTACGAATCTTGTACAAGAATAACAGAATCTCCCCGTTATGTACCGTTACCGAGGAACAAATCCTTAAGTCGGGACGTTTTAAAAAAAATACGGCCCTGAACGGGGGTCTTAAAATTCTCGGATCCGGTCCATTTTCAATAGGTCGTATTTGGGGGTCACGAGCTTCGTCCCTACCAAGTTTCGTCCCGATCGGTAAAACTTTCAGACACTTAGAGTGGCTATTACTAGGCTATTCCCGAAAAATCCCGAAATTCCCGAAAAAATGACACTTTCCGGGAACGGATCCCGCTCATTTTCAATAGGCATCGTTCCACGGTGCGCCTCTTCAATCGAGCCAAATTTCAACTTTCCCACATGAAAACTGGCGGCTCTAGAGTGTTTCCTAGCAAAGTCACAGACAGACAGACCGACAGACAGACATTTTTCGGGCACAAGAATACGTATACTTACGAAACTTCTGTGACTTTGCTAGGAAACACTCTAGAGCCGCCAGTTTTCATGTGGGAAAGTTGAAATTTGTTTCGATTGAAGAGGCGCACCGTGGCACGATGCCCATTGAAAATGAGCGGGATCCGTTCCCGGGAAGTGTCATTTTTTCGGGAATTACGGGATTTTTCGGGAATAGCCTAGGAAACACTCTTAGTGTCTGAAAGTTTTACCGATCGGGACGAAACTTGGTAGGGACGAAGCTCGGGACCCCCAAATACGACCTGTTGAAGATGGGCCGGATCCGAGAATTTTAAGACCCCCGTTCAGGGCCGTATTTTTTTTTAAACGTCCCGACTTAAGCATTTGTTCCACGGTAACGGTACATAACGGGGAGATTCTGTTATTCTTGTACAAGATTCGTCCTTGTTAGATAGCTACTACACTAGGGAAGTTTTTAAAACAATTTGTACGCAAGTTGCCTTGACAATTTTGCGAAAATAACTTGTAAAAACTTTTAAATCTTATTTAAAAAAAATAGTTTGTGAAAGTTTTTCTTTGAAATTTTCACACGATCGAAATACCTCAGGATATTTTTTAATCCAGAAGGAAGCATAGTATTGGACAAGTATTCCAGCAAAAAAAAAATCAAAAAGTTAAAGTAGATTTTTTGAAAATTACATTTCAAGACATTTGAAACCATTTTTTTAAGAAAAGTTGAAAATCAAAATATCTCAAAATCTATTGAGTTTTGTATAGTGCATGTTGGGGTTAATTTACTCCTTACCTCTTGTTTTATCAGATCACCAAAGGAATGTATCCAGTTACCAGTAACCCTGTATAATGTATTAATAACCTTCGACCTCGAGAAATTTGAGGAAGCCCGTTTATGAAATGGCGAAATATTCAAAAGTAGGCCAAAAAGTTCATAAAAACTTCTCAATAACAGAAAAAAGGTCGATAACAAAATCGACCTGTTTGGGTGTTTTTCGCGTAATACTTCAGGGTCCAAGTTATTAAGCTTGGTACGTTTTCGTTGGGCCATATTCCTAATATAGGAGGAAATCTTGCTTGATAGGAAGGATATTTTGAGGTAATCTGAACAAAATCGAGGTAATCTTGAATAAATCAGAGGTAATATGGAGGAAATCCGAGAGTTCGGAAGGAAATTTGAAGTAATTGAGGTAATCTTAAAAATCCGAGGTAATATTTGTGGGTTTCCTCCTAAAAGGAATTCAGGTGTACAAATTTTTGTCAGCGGCTTACCCCTCCGGAAATAACAAAAGTGTAGAGGGTAGAGGGGAGCCCAAAAGACTTTTCTGCCTGTTGGAATTGGAGATAATCACTTTTGAGTTAAAATCGAAAGTTCATGTCAACATGGGTCCGCAAATTATTCATTTTCAAGATGCAGGCTGTTAAAAAAATGCTTTTTGAAAATATCTCAAATATCCTTCACCCAATTTTGTTTTAATTTTGCAGGGTTGTTCGCAGCGTTAAGGGGATTCTTAGCCCTAACTTGATTATATTTTTAAAGTGCAATGGTGTCCCGAGCGGCACTTTCACTGACATTTTAATAAAAAAATGTACGCCACAAATTTTTTCGTAATTTATATGTATATTTTGGTGAATTAAGCAGATAAAAATACAATTTTTCTCTCTTGATTTTTTTTAGTTTGTTGATTAGTTGGAAAAAAATAGAGTCCACTAATTAATTGCATATCCCTGGACGACACAAAAACATGGGGAAAATTTTCCTTGGAAAATTATAATTTTCCTATTATTTTTTATTTATAATATTCAACAATAATAACAAATAAATCAAATAAATATACAGGGTTATTCACGGTATACGCCACGAAAGTTTATGGCCGTGTCTCTGGATTTTGGGATTTTTTTATTTTTGGAATGGATAGAAACCCGGCAGAGGTACGTTTTAAAATTATATTCATAATGTACAGGTGTCCCGAAAGCATGAAACATATCAAAGTTATGTTTTTTTAAATGGAATGCTCCTATGTCATTGCATTTTTAGATTGTCTGAGAAGAAAAAAATAAGATTGGTTTTTACAGTTGATGTTTAAATTCAAAAGTTTTTGAGTTATAAACAAGTGAAAATCGTCATTTTTCAAGTTCAAGGCCCTGTACAACGAAAACGGCTCAAGATAGAGAAAAACGGCTTACATGTCCCTATTTTAACTTTTAATGTACTATCCTATGGTATAGAAACATTTGTACTTTCTTTGATTTTTTTATTTGTCGACGCGTGGAGAAATCTCAGAATTTTTCAAATTTTTTATCACCCTGTATAAACATTTCATCTACATAGTAGGATAGTACATGAAAAGTTAAAACAGGGACATGTAAGCCGTTTTTTTGTATCTTAACCCGTTTTCGTTGTACAGGGCCTTGAACTTCAAAAATGACGATTTTCACTTGTTTATAACTCACAAACTTCTGAATTTAAACACCAACTGTAAAAGCCAATCTTCTTTTTTTTTCTCAGGCAATCTAAAAATGCAATAACATAGGAGCATTCCATTTAAAAAAACATAACTTTGATATGTTTCAAGGTTTTGGGACACCTGTACATTATGAATATAATTTTAAAACGTACCTCTGCCGGGTCTCTATCCATTCCAAAAACAAAAAAAATCCAAAAATCCAGAGACACGGCCATAATCTTCCGTGGCGTATACCGTGAATAACGCTGTATAATAATTACGAAAAAAAACTGTAGCGTACATTTTTTGTCAAAAACATTGGTAAAGGTGCCGTTCCGTCAAGTTAGGGCTAAATTATTCCCAAATCAGTGCGGCTAACACAGCCAAAGATCAACAAAACTGGGTGTAGATGATTTTTTAAGACAATTTAGCAAAAGGAATTTTTAAATAGGTAGTATGTTACATTACTAGTGTGGAAAGCTCTTTTTCACATGAGTGGGAGATTGTTGTAGTAAGAGGAGTAAGCCAAGTGGGAGAATGGCACTTTCCACACAAGTGATGTACAGTATTTTTCCTACGACCCCAGATTAATGCACAATCTCAATTTTTTTTTTTTGTACTTTTATTGAGAACCTTACACAGAAGACGTAAGTTTTTTTAAGGGGACACGTGATCGGCACCTGAATGAATGTGTGCTTTAATTGAAATTAATATTTTGAAAACGTCTGATAAACTTTTGGATCTTACTGTTTTGTGTGTGCATTAATAAACTTACTTATATTACATAAAACCAGTAGAAATAGTATTTAAAATTCCATAAGAGACCGAGATTCCAGAAAATTTGCAATACCTTATGCAGAGCTGTATTGTGGGCTGCCTAATTTAAGGCGTATTAACTGTAACCGATTGACTATATCATATCACTCTAGTGTGATATTTTATCATTTCAGATTAAGAAATTTGGGTATTTTTGAGAACTTCGGTAGATTTTTAAAAGTATAATTTGAAACATTGAATTAAAAAATTCAATATTTACCTACGTGTTACCTAGTACCTACTTCTTTTAGTTTTCAGATTTTTGAAAAAAAATTATGAGAATCGCTAAAAACAGGTACCTAATTATTATTACGTATAATATACAATTCGATATCTGGCAGTGAAGGCGATTGAAAGCAGCAATAATACCAGGAACTGCTAATAGAATTCAAGCGGAAAAATGTTCCAAGTTCATGCCAGGTGACACCTTCTGATTACTCAACTTCCAAAACAGATCGATAACGCTTATATTCGAGCTCGAAGACACGTTGAATCGCATGCTACTATCTGTATTTGATTGGAGTTCTTTATAGCCTGACAATAGCATTTATCGTTTATGTAATCTTCTGATTTTTCAGGTCCCTATTTTTCATTTAGAATTTATCCCAAAAACGGGGAAAAGATTTTCATTTTCTATTTCAAGAAAGGATACTTAATTGATAAGTAATTATGAAGTCATGATCTCTTCAATCGATAATCGAAGAACGCTCAAGAAGTTTTATTGTGACTGCTGACTGCAAAAACGAAAATCAATATTATTGATTAACATTAATAAGTTGAATTATTAAAGGAAGAAATCGGGAATTTACTATTGGGTGATTCCACTACAACCATTGCTTATGCAATGAAAATCAAGATGACTTTTTTCAGCTTGATTCTTCAAAATTATTCTTCCTAATAACTCTCAAATTCTTATTGGCATTGTAAAATTCTGAGATTTTTTTTAACAGAATTTCGTTGATTTTCTTCATGTACCTACCTCTTATAATAGGTTTATAAACATGTTTATGTTTTTGTTTTTTTCAAGGTTTTTTTTATGTTCACGACTTAGTTTCAGCTGAAAAAACATTGGGCAAATGTTGCTTCTTTTCGAGAATATTTCTAGAAGTTCCTAAATGTTTCCGGAAACACCTCTCCTTCCTTCAGACAACAATAATGTTAATAATTTTTCCTACTTGCCGCCTGTACCCAACGTCCCTAAAGTTGGAAGAGCAGGGTCAGCAGAACGTAAATTTTATAAAACCACAATTAAACGCTAATTAAACGCTAATTAAATGCACTAATTAAAATTTTAATGCTCCATTTTTTCTAAGAAAAACGACATGTTCTGCCAGCTTTAGATAAACCTAGCAGAACATGAGTTCAAAAATGCCTGAATCAGCACGATATCCAAGTCAAAATGCTCGAACAATTAAACGCTAATTAAGTGCACTAATTAAAATTCATAAAAAAATTTATAACAGCGTTGGAATTTTCTCGGGAATTGACGAAACTTCTAAGCTTTTAAATTTTGAAATTACTCAAAATTTAGGTACTAAATTTCCGAAATGTCAAACATTTTATAACTATAAAAGTTCAAAACTTGAAAGTTTTGCAAATTCTTCAAAAACCATGAAATTCTCTACGTTTTCCAAACTTCATAATTGCATTAATCGCAAAATTCCCAGAACTTTCGAAAATTTTTAAACTTCCATACATTTAAAACAAATTTTTGGAGTTCCTAAGCTGTAAATCTTTGAATTGTTTCCTAACTTCAAAACTTAAAAAATTTAGAAAACAAAAAATTCAGAAAATTCAGAACTGAAAAATTCTTCAAAACTACAGAATAAGTGAAAACTTGAAAATTTAGAAATTTCAAAACTTGAAAAATTTCCAAAAATGCCGGAGACACTATAATTCTGAAAACGTGTCCGGTTGAAGACTTCAAAATTCCAGAAAACTCAATATTTTCGAATCTCCAGAACTTCCAGAACTTAAAACATTTCAAACTTCGCAACTTCAAAAATGCTTAAAACTCCAAAATCATGAAACATAGAAATTCCTAAAATTAAAAAACGACCAGCGCTTCAAAAAATTCAAAAACTTCAAAATTTCAAAAAACTTTATATAAATATTAAGTCTATAAAACTTAACATTTTAAAGTGACCAAAACTTTAAAATCTCCTAACTGAAAATTTCATAACTTCTCAGAATTTTGAAAATTCCGAAACTCGGCAACTTATAAACTTCGAAATTCTTCAAAACTTAAAAATGCTACAAATTTTCAAAATGCTACAAAACCGTGTTTCGACGGTTAGGGGCCCCAGTTTCGACGGTTAGGGGCCCCAATGACATTAAATTTTTAATTAGTGCACTTACTTAGCGTTTAATTCTCCGAGCAATTTGACATGGATATCATGCTGATCCGGGAATTTTTGAACTCATTTTCTGCTAGCTTTATCTAAAGCTGGCAGAACATGTCATTTTTCTTAGAAAAAATGGAGCATTAAAATTTTAATTGGTGCATTTAATTGGCGTTTAATTAGCGTCTAATTGTGGTTTTATAAAATTTATGTTCTGCTGACTCTGCTCTTATCTTCAAAGGAAAAATCGGCAACAACGAAACGACAAAGAAATCATAAGAAACAAAGTAACCATCAGTCACCACAGGTCGGTATATACAGGGGGTTCCTGAATAAATGGGACAAACTTTTAAGGTAGAATATTTAAACTTGATTTTAAGACAAAAGTCTTAATGAACCTATATACCCTCTAAATTTTGTATTAACGAGGTTACAGGGTGTTCAATGTTTCAAAAAAATTACTCATTTCTATAGGTATAACTCCAAAACGGCTGAATATTTTTTTATGTTGTTTTTCTGTTAATTAGTCTATAACAGCATAACAGCAATAAACTGTTATAACAGCGATAATTGCGTGTGTGTAATTTGAACCAGAGTCGTACGGTAGATAGGGGTCCAACTATTATACTCGACCTTTTTTTCGGCACTGAAATTTTGCAAAAAGCGTTTCTGGTGCAAAAAAAAGGCATAAGGTTTGATAGGTAAATTCTCGACAGTTTTTGAGATAAGTACGATTAAATTGTGGATCCTATCTAAAAACTGTTGAGAATTTACCTATCAAACCTTATGCCGTATTTTTACCAGAACGGTACAAAGAGACTTTTGAAAAATAAGTCAAAAACAACATTTATCCAGCGGCGTAAAAATTGGGGGGTAAAATCGTCACAGACAGGGTGACTTTTTGTCAATTTTAAAGGTGCTCTGGTGATTATGTGAAATAAAAAGGTGATTATGTTGCTGAAAGTTTCCGAAAAGCACCAGCAAAGGAAACATTAAGCAAAAAAAGCTTTTCTAAGTTGCTTCAGAGAAACGAAGCTTATATTATTATAAGTGCCCAAAATCTGGCGTCCAGAAAATATTCCGAATTTAATATTTTAGAAAATCGCAAGATAAGTCCACAATAAATTTAAGAATCTGAAGAGAATATAAGAATCTAATAATGCTGCCAACAATATACAGGGTGAATCTTACCTATGTAACGAATAAATTCATGTTCTCAATTAATCGATGAAGAATTAAAGAAACCCGGGACAAGTGAATTGATTAATTTAATTTGAGTTTTATTGAGATAACATTTCTTTATACAAAGTGTTCCTTGGCTCAGTAATGACGACATTGTCAACTTTTTTAAATAGGACATCGTGTATATTATTATGTTATCATATTTAGTTTTTACAGTTATACAGTTTAAATTGAGTAAGTTACGAGTTATAAACAAATGAAAATCGCAATTTTTCATTTTCAAAGCAGTGTACATCAGAAACGGCTCAAAATATCTAAAAACTGGGCTTACACGTCCCTATTTTAACTTTTTATGTACTACCTATCCTATGACGTAGACGAAATTTTTATACAGGGTGATGAAAAATCTGATACTTTTCATCACCCGCCTGTATAAAAATTGCAAGTTGCTTTCAAAATGAAAAATGACGATTTTTACTTTTTTCACTTGTTATAACCGTTATTTCTGGATTTTCTCAGACAATCTTAATATGTAATTATATAAAGGATATTCCATTAAATAGATTAAATAGTAATAGACAATGTAGTCCTTAGTGAGCTATAGAAACTCCCTTGTGTTAATAAATTTTACGTCAATAAATTAAATTTAAAAATTGACATGTTTCGGTTTTTTCCTTAATTCTACAAAATATTAACCGAGATTTTGAATTTATTGGTTATATGATTCACCCTGTATAACTGAATAATATTCCATTGTATAATTGGTTGGTAGCTGAATTTATATCGGGTGTACCAAAACTTTGGAAACTAATATGTCTAATATGTCCGGGCGGTGACGGTTTCAAAAAAAAAAAGCTTGGGACGGTTGGGAAAAGTTGCTGGGTTGTGAAAAGCTGCTTGGTTGAAAATTTTTTCAAAAATTTTTCGGACAAAAGTTGTAAGTATAATTTTTGGGTGGAATCCGAATCCGGGAAAAAAATTAGGGTCTCCATTTGAAATTTGAAAACCACCTACACCCCCGCGAGAAGTTGAGGGATTGAGAAGTTGAGGGAACCTTTTGCCTTTACCAAACTTTTGGTACAACACCCGGTATATATACCTAAGTTTTGTGATACATCTTTCATTATAACGTAAACATAATGTAAACTCATATATCCTCTTAATAAGAAGTAGTGAAATGCTAAAACCATACATGTGTCCATGTGCATAATTCTTGTTTTACTAAAATAGGTTCTATAGGAGGAGGGGGTGCGCTAGGGATTCAAGTAAACTTAGTACATATTGTCAAGAGACGCACGTGTAGGTACATGCCCAAGTTCTCGAAAACTATTTCATTACCATAAAGGTCAATTTACATCTAACGGCACGGACACGGGCCGGGTGTTCAACGCGGACGTGCATTCTTATTAATAAATGGATTTTGAATGGCTGAATTCACATCTGACGGTGACGTTATGTTGTCAGTGCGTCCCCGTTCCCGTTAGATGTAAATGTAGACATCTAAAATCCATTTATTAATATTCTCAGTATTCTCAGCAAACTTGTTTGGATCAAACAAAAATTGTTCCAATAGATAGATAAATATTTTAAAGACATGCAGTGAAGCACACTTTCAGCAATCCTGTTGAAAATTTGAATGCTTTGAAAATTAAAATTAATCTCGACTAAAAAAGCTAATAAAAGAAGTTACCCCCATACTCTGCGGGGAACATGTGAATTTAGTGAAGAGAATGACATAAAATGTCCCTTATTAAGGACCCTGCCTTCCGTTAGACTGTGACCTGATAAACTTGACATTCAACTTCATGTTCTCATATCTGATTGGCTGACGCAAGTTTTGATAAGTGGAGCTATTTTCGACCAATCAGATATCCAAATAAAAAATTTATTTGTTAAAAATGTTAAATGGCATTGCGACTTCCTTGTGAATATGAGAATGTCTCTTCTTAACAATATTTTCTTCGATTTTTATGTATTGCTTATTAGTTTACCTTACAATGTTTTGTTACTCCTTTTTTTAGTACAGAGAAATTAGGCAAAAAAGGCAGATATCCAGAAATAAAATTTCGTTAGAGGAAGTCGGAGTCATTTTTTAAGCACCCCCACCCTTGAGCATTTTGAGAGAGGGGGTTGTTTTTTCGAATCGATTTAACGGTTAAACAGTTCATCCTACAAAAAACTTTCAAATAGATTGAAAATTTGATTCTGTTGATGTACATAGTTACATTCTGAATCTGTTGAGCCATTTTTGAGAAAACCAGAAAAACATTTTCATTTTGTGTTGTCATTTTTGCAATTATTTAATTGACTTTAACAATAAAAACTACAACAAAAAAAGTCACAATTCAAAAA
This sequence comes from Malachius bipustulatus, assembly GCA_910589415.1. Classification (NCBI taxonomy): domain Eukaryota; kingdom Metazoa; phylum Arthropoda; class Insecta; order Coleoptera; family Melyridae; genus Malachius; species Malachius bipustulatus. The sequence continues at coordinate 23,826,623 of OU342631.1, read as the reverse complement.
ATAATGAATTTTAAAGTCAGTGATGGACCAGTCTTAAGATTATCAGTAACAAAATCTTATTTTTCTATAAGTAAATATTTTAGAGTCAATTCATTAACTGGCTTGTTCTGAAAACCAGTGGTGTTGGTAATATAACAATGGCATAGATAAATAATAAGGATTGTTTAATAACAAAACGGTAACCCTGACCAGGTACCGACCTTACGATAATGCTGACTAAGGGTAAGCAATGCATTGGCATTCAATCTCCTTTGATTTCCCTGCTCCCGCTTCAACCCATACGACAAATGGCGATCCTGATCTAGCAAAGAACTTGCTAACAACGAGTTTATCACAAAAGTAACAGTCAAGGCTATTACAAAAATATAATCACAAATTGAAAACTTTTTCTCGATTTTCTCTAAGATAGCTCAACAGATTCAGAATGTGACTACATCAACAGAAACAGTTTTTGAATCCTAACAAATAATCTATCTAAGATTTTTCTTTAAAGCAATTAGGGTAGGATTGCTTTAACATTTAAAAATAAATTCGTGACCGTCATGAAAAAAAATCCATTTTCAGAGGGCTCTCGAGAACAGGGCTTTTTGGGGGATTATGCGCATCTTAAAAGATCTTAAAAAACTCTACACCTTTTTATTTAAAATTTTTTGTATTAGGGAGAGCCGTTTAGCCGTTAAATCGATTCCCAGAAAAAGCTCTTTTTCTCAAAATGCTCAAGGGTGGGGATGCTGAAAAAAAGACTCCAGGTTTTTAAGGGTCCCCTAACGAAATGATAGATAAAATTGCTGCCCGGAATTTTTTAGAATTCAAATCCTAATTTTCCTGTACTATTTGTCAAATGAAGAATCATTTATTTATAGGAAATGCTTTTATAGTATTTATTTATAGTAACTTTAATAATTATTGTGGAATAATATTATTTTAAAACTAAAAGTATTAAAAAAATAAATTAAAATAATACCCAATCAACAGTTTTGATACATGGGAAATAAATTAATAAATTATGAAAGATAAATGACAAAAAAAAATCAAAAGGAAAACACCTGAATACCTTTGTTAATATGAATTCAAAAATATACTTCAGCGTGATTTTAAATAAAGAGTGGTTTTTATGATCCAAACAGAAAATGTAAAAACGCCCGGCTGTTTGTGCAATTTAGCGCAGATTATATTTCAAATTCACGCAACTTTTTTTCCATTTGAATCTCTGCAACGTTCCAAAATTTCCCAAAATAAAAACAGTTTTCATTTATAACGAGTACATTAATTATTACCTATTTATCATCATTCGTGCATTATAAATTCATTAATTCAAAAAAATTCAACAGTTTTATGTTAATAATAATATAGGTGCTCACTTACTTTATAGCAACTTACGGTAAAAATCAGGAACTTCTTAGTACTAGGTATACAACAGTTCAGCAGTGAATGTACAGTTGTTCTATAATTTATGACTGATTCTTTTAAAAAAGTATCTTATAAATGTAGATATAGCAATATAGGAAACGTAGAAAAGACACCTTGTGAAAGCGTCTGGACTCATTCACTGAATGAAGTTTTCATGCGGCGTCTGGCATCGGGAAAAGGACGACGCAGTCGTTCAGGAGACATTGCAACAAAGACGGAAAATGTGCTTTTCCTGCTAGCACGCTGGCTTCAACGTGAGCGTCGTCGACTCCGGTAACTTCCCCCAATTATTGCTTATATTAGTATGGGTAATGGGACTCTCGACTAATTGACTTAATTCTGTTTTATATAAACTTTTATTTTTATACCGTGTAACTACATAATAGACATCATTATTCGATAATGGACATTATATAAAGACGTTTGACACATGTGTTGGAAGAAAAGATGAGTAATGGAAACGTGCCGGTTTCATATAGAAAGCTATTACTTAGTTATCTAAATTCACAAGAGGCTCTAAAGGTCTTATTAGTCATATTTCATGGTCCATTTAGCGGGACGTTTTCCCCTTAATAACTAGCACTAATTTGGTCTACTCTATAATAATAATTATCTATTTTTAGTATTTATTGATTAGTCGTTAGTATTGGCCAATCACAATAAACTAAGATATACTTTAGTTAACATAACATGTAAGACTATCAAAAGACAAACTGATTAGGTGTTTCAAATTTCGGTTGCTTCTTTCCTATAAGCAGGTACATAACGCAATAATAATTATTTGATGCTCAAAATAAATCGAAAAGAAATCCAATACTTAACCATTAAAAAGATATTAGAAAAATCCTATTAATATCGTTGTAATTTTGCGGCTATAAAAAACGCACTGTCGCGAGCGTCATTGAGGAAATTTTATAAACCTAAACCCATATTATGTAACGGTAATTTTTCCGCGTTAGAATAGCGGAATAACGACGCCATTCGACGATTATAAAAAAAAAGGCCAGAGAGGATTCAAATAGAAATTAGCGGAACTTCCTGCATGGGCTATTTCACCGTCTTGTGTGCGAACTGAGCTGCAGACCTGTACCTTTCCTCTTCCTTGTAGACCGTGGTTGCTCTAGTTGACGATGTGTTGAACTGGCAAATGAATTATAACCCCCCTCGGTCGGAGAGCTGATCTGGACGAGACTGTGTTTATTGATGATTGATGATTATTCATAGACCATTGTGGGTTACAATCAGGCTATTACAATTACTTCGGGCGAGGTGTTGACCTTCCCGCAAGCCGAGGTGCTGACTTGGCCTGCAATAATTCCAATACTCCATGATTGGCGTCTTGAACCGACAAACTGGATATAGTCCCGCAGGTGGAGTGCTGATCTTCTGGGATTCTTCTTCACAAATAAATCCTAAATTACACTCTTATTGCACTTTTTTCCCCTCAGACACCGTATACATGGATGTAATTCTTATTTTGCTCCATATCCTTTGTTCTATGTTACATTTTCTATGCAACATAGGGTATACCTATAATAATTTTATCAGAATAAGGCAAAAACATTATAACTAGTCCAGTAAAATTTGGATTTAATTACGCAATCAAAGTGGCAAAAACAGAATTTTGTGTAGATGTTGGGTGGTCGATGGTGAGTCTAAATAAAAAAATTCGAACGCCTACACTCCGTGGAAATGGGGGTGTTTTGATTTTAGGGACTGGATTATTTTTGCTTTCTCTACGACGTTAATAATTAACTTTTTGTCGAAAAAAATGTAATACTTAACTTATCTATACGGAGAAAAATTTTTCTACAAATCTCTGATTTTCTCTATTTCGAAAAAAATGGTTCATTTTGTATTTACATTTTTATAATAGCCTTGACTGTGGCTTTTAAATTGGATCTTTTTGTGACGTTTTTGTTTGTTGCAATTTTTAATTGTTAAAGTCAATGCAATTACGAAAATTACAACACAACATTATAGCTATTTATGATATTAGTGTTAAAAGTGAAGTTTTATTTTGTGAGTGAAAAGGTTTGTGAAATATCGAAGCGTAGGGGAGCGAATTGAACAAATTTCACGAAAAAATAAAATCACTTTTAAGACGAATAGCATACAATGGTTTTTGTAAAACTGCTCTTTATAATAATAAAATTGATGAATTTAGAATGACACTCAACTTCAAATTGCATTTTAAAATATTACAGATAAGTACAAGTAGTGTACTATGCATAGCAACCGTTGCCAACGCTATGGGTACTAACAAATGCGTGCATACAAATAAAAGAGACGTCAAAATAATTATTATTAATTGCAATTTCTGAACAATTATTATTGTCTTGAATTCTTGACTAGGTACTTATTTTTTATTAATATGTTTGCCAGTAATAAAAAGAATATGAAAAAATCTTACTACCTATAATTTTGTCTGATTTCATCATGAGAAAATGTGGTTTAAAAAGAGAATGTAACGCTTCCATGTAAACAATCACTTTTAACACTGTCAGCTGTCGTTAAAAGTGTGACTTTTAATGGCAGTTGAACAAAAAAAAATTCCTATTTTTCTGGAAAATAGCTCAACAGACTTAAAATGTAAGTACGAGTACATAGGTACAGCAGCAGCTATTGAATCTTAACAAAGGGTTCAACTAATATTTATCTTAAAACAGGTAGGGAGGCCAATATTTAAAAAATATGCATGAATGCAAACGACTGTATCATGAGAAAAAAAATCAATCCAGAGAGGCGAGTTTTAGTTGCGCCCATGGAGACTTCTGATCTACTCATTTGCATCATCTACGTAAAAAAACTAATACTCTAAAACCAAAATGGAGGACGCATTTTTTGGATTTAGACTCACCCAGTATTCACACAAAATTTCGTTTTTCTCGCTTTATTAATTCTAAATTAAAAGTCTTTCAAAATTCTTTGTTGTTTAACACAAGTATAACCTATAACAATAATCTCCAAATCTAAATAATCAGCTGTTCTCTTTCTCTTATCTTCATACAGATATTACGCAACTATACTCTTTCACTTCACTTGTCTATTCTTTACTTCACTCTATGTCTTCCTTACTCTGTGATACTTCAGCTTTCATTCACATCCCAGATACAACTAACTAAACACTACCTGACCTGACCTGACCTGACTACAACTGACTGAACACTCCAGCCACGGCGGTTCTTATAATATAGTTCCCTAAGGTGTCATCGAAGTTATCTATTAGGAGTTTACCTCACGTGTTTTCAGTCACCAATGCGCAGAATGCGGAATCATTCTGGTATTTAGTAGCACTGTCAGCTACACTCTTACACTGGCCTGGCAATGTGTCATTCCTGTCATATGTCACTAGAAATGTCTCGAAATCGAATTGCCGAGACATAACCAAAATAAATAAAATAGATATTGTATGGCTGTGGTAAAGTCCCCAAGTGTCAAAAGTTCTTAAGACAGCGAAAACTAACACCTGTTATTATATCCATCTAAGCATGAACCATAAGTCCTCAAAAGTTTGTGGCTGATAAAAAACATCGTATCAGATAAATGTTATAGTAAAAAAGCTATTGTCGTCTTCTTCTTCTTTACAGGTTATGGCCTTTAGGTTTTGCCAGCTATTTAGCCAGAGTTATTGTTGTCAGTTGTTATCGTTCCATTTCTAATATTATAGTTCTGAATCTTGAATTTTTAACCAAATTATTTTTATTATTGTTGAAAAATTGTAAATAAAAATTGAAGCCAAAAAAAGATTACTTAGATTTTTTCAATACAGAATTTTAATTATAAATTTATGAAGCCATATAAAGAAACTTTTACCCTATATACAGGGTGAATTTTTTTAATGTTTAGTACAGGGATCTCTTAAACTACTGCAGTTAGAGGAAGTGTCAAATGGGGAAGTAGTGCAGCTTTATGAACTTAATTCCAAACCGCTTTTGTTTTTTTTTGAAAATCTCCATGGGTTCCTAGATATTTAAGTAAATTCCGGGAATTTCTTCATACTGATATAGCAGTCTTATTATTGGGATTAGAGAAAAGTCGAAAAAAAAACATTTTAGATGATTTTATAAGCAATAAAACATCTTTACATTTTTGTTTATTTGTCCTGTCATTTTCGAGTTATGACATAAACTTGTGTTTTTTTAAATATAAGTCATAGTTGGCTCTGACATGATTCGATATGTCTTTTTTTTTTCTAAATACGACGATATAAAACTCGATATGGTTTTTCCTAAAAATAAGAAGTTAGGACGATTTTTACACTTAAGAAAACACATGTTTATGTCATAACTCGAAAATGGCATGACAAATGAAGAAAATTATAGCGCCATTTTATTGGTTTTAAAATCATTTAAAACATTTTCCCTTAGTATTGTTCTCTAATCCCAATAATTAGAGCGCTATCCCAGTGTAAAGAAATTCATGAAATTTTGTTTTTGTCAAATATCTAGACACCCATGAAGATTTTGAAAAAAACAAAAGTTGCTTCAAACTAAGCTCATAAAACTGCACTACTTTCCCCATTTAACAGTTCGTTTAACTGGTGTATTTTACGAGATCTCTTTACTAAACATTGAAAAAAAACTCACCATGTATAATACCAACATAACACCATCATACGAAATTAAACTACATTGTGTATTAATCAAATATACCTTATACTTATACGCACATTTTCCTCCTACCAAACCAATTAAATTTAAGTGACATAGTAACAATAACATAATTATTTTACGGGTATGAGGTGTGGTATAGTCTTATGTACAAGTCTTGTGAAAACCTTGTGGTGTTGATCATGGAAAATATAATTCTTAAATGCGCATCAACTCTACAACTCATCCCTGACTATCATGGAGATACATCAAAAAAAAGTTCAAATATGTGGACTTTAATTCGCTATTTAAGTGCTTCACTGGTACTTCTTTCGACTGTCATATGTGCGATAGGTGATACGTTGTATACTGATATAAGAAATTCATCTATTAGTCTAATTTTGACATACGTTACAACACTGCTCAATATTTTGCAAATCTATCTGGCATATGTGATGAAATTTTCAAAGAAGAGGCATTGGGAACGCATATACCATAATATGACTCAATTCGACTGCTGCATTAATAACGATAAAGAAATTCAAAGCGGAAAAAAGCTGATCACTCTTAATGCCATATCATATATTGTAACAATGATTGTCGATTTTTTAATTTACAACGAAGGACGACCTTATTTTTATATCATAATTTCGCATTATCTAGTGTTTTTCATTAATGGGTTTCTATGGACAATTTATTTCATCCTCATGCAAAACATCAAGGAAAGAACCTCTCAAATTGTGCTCATGATTTCTAGTTGTAGCAAGTCGAGATCTAGATCTTCTACGACACAAATTGTTTCCAACAATGAAAGCAAATACAGGAATTTCGGCTTAATTATGAAAATTCAAAAATTGCACACACACATTCAGAAAATAATGCAATCATTTAATGAAATGTTTGGTTGGAACTTAGTTATCGTATTCTTCCAAACATTAATCTCGACTCTTGCTTTCTTAGGATATGCAATGCAAGAGAGTCGGAATCTTACTGGAATAATAGTTGCTGTTTTTCATGCTATTATATTCAGTGTAAGTATTGGGTGGATGATTTATGTGTAATGGAAAAACGTTTTATCCTTATGAAGTTGCACAACAGTAGTCAGCACCGCTGGTACGGTCATCATTTTAGAAAGAAAACAATAATCTATACGAACTAGCATATTTAACAAGCACTCATTCATTCGCAATTTTCACAATTATTAATCTAAATCTTTGATTAATAGAGAATAATATTTACAGATGTACATTTCTTTCAAACAATAATAAATTCAGAACTCGTTAAATAATCAAAATCATCTTTTTGGATCACACACGAGGTATCATTAATACATTTATCCTTATGGATAATTTATTCAACTCAGACAGGACCTACCCAGACAACCCAACTAAGTCACCACCTTAGCCTATGTGGATAGGTTTGATCGAGTCAGCACCTCGATCTAGTGTTGTCTTGTGTTTTTCGCTCAACATACAAAGAGACAAAAAGTAACGACTAGAAATAACTAGGTCAACTCCCTAGTTAGTGGATAGAGAGCCGTCTGTTAATTTCTTGAGTTTTCTGCGGCGTATTTATAGCCGCTTCCTTATCTTGTTTACGTGGTTCGTAAACATTTAAAAGCCCTGATAATTTGACCATTTTAATTTAAGTCGCTGAATTTTCTGTAAATTGATTCTCGGTGAATTTATTTAAAAAAATATTAAAATATTTAATATTTTTCGACGCTAACGGCGTCGCGACGTTGCGCCTTTCTGGCATCAAGTCACAACATATTACTAAATGATAATTATATTTGCTTTCTGTCGCTATGAAATATCACTATAACATATCAATAGAGATCAAATATTTAGTATTTGACATAATTGACAAGTTACTGACATACTGACAGAAAACATATGAAAATTAAAAAAAAAACACACTCTTTCAAAAAAACATTTTACCCTGGGAAAATTACCTGCCTACCTATTCGAGATCATTAATTTTCTCCATAAATTTCACCTCATATAATAACCTGTATAGAACTTGATTTTGTTAAAAAAAAATACTTAGAATAATAATATGTCCCCATGTTTTGGTTCTGAGTAAGCACGTTTTTCCATTGTTGAGTCGACAGGAGTGGGAAGCAAATACAAATGCGTACTCAAATTTATGTGTAGGCGTCTAAATAAGGAACGTGCTTCAGTTTCAACGTGTGTTCACTTCGTTCACATCGAATATATGAATAGATAATTTTATTGTTCTTTATTATTTAGGAGGGCTTTTCCAATAATTGTACATATCTATTATTTTAGCATATATTTTTCTCTTATTCCATTTAATACGATTCAACTAGATCGTGTGTACTACTTCATTTTCGTAATTTTTTTTAATCTAAAATTCGCTTAAGTGGATATAGATATAGCGGGTGAATTTTTTTGAGCGAACAATTTTGGTGACGACCTGTAGGCTGTGAGCCCTGTATGCAACATAATATATTGGGTGTTGATTGGTGCATTATTAGTTAAATATATTTATCTTATTAATAGCCAATATTGCACAAATATTGTTTTTATACTAAGTACTAAATATTGGTTTGAAAATATACAAGGTACTTGATTGGTTAAATATTGTTGGTCAATTCTCATTTATTTACAATATTTGGACAAAACAGGGTGATTTAAAATTCAGTGCAAAGATTTTAAGGGCGTATATTTACCAGCCAAAATTAAGAGAAAATGTTCATATAATCGTATGTCTTAACTTGCTTCGTTTTCTAGATACAGGGTGTAAAATTTAGAAAAAAAAATCGTTTTTTTTTTATTAATTACTCAAAAACCTTTCAGCCGATTTAAATAAAATTTGGTAGGCTTATTTGTCGTTATAAGGAACTTCCTTTGATTTGAATAACATAAATTTATTAATTCCAGTGGCATCTCAGGGGGCTGCCTACTTGAAACTTATAGGTAAAATTATGGTACGCCATTGCTCTTTTCACAATTTAAATTTTTTTTTTTAGATTAAGCGGTCAATAATGTAACTTTCTTGCCTTTCGAGCTTCACTCGAGCTTTGTTTCCAAAAAAAAAAAATCAAAATCTGTACCAGGCCCTATTAAAACAAGTAATAAATTCACATCGATTATTGAGATTCATTTAATTTAATCCAGGTAGCCCCCTGAGACGCAACTGGAATTAATAAATTCATGTTATTCCCATCAAAGGAAGGCCCTTATGAAAACATATAAGCCTATAAAATTTTATTTAAATCGGCTGAGAGGTTTTTGAGAAATTGATAAAAATTGATTTTTTTTCAAAATTATACCCCCTATATCTAGAAAACCATGCAAGTTAGGACATACGATTATAAGAAAAACTTCTTATTTTAGGCTGGTAAATACGCCCTTAAAATCTTTGCATTGAATTTTGAATCACCCTGTATAGAAAAAACAATATAACAATAGAACAGTCGTTTAAATATTGGTGCAATACGGAAGATACAATATTACAAAACACATTCTTCAAATACTGGTGTAAAATCGTAGGCGCTATGTTACATTTATTACGTCAGTATGTAATACAAATATTATCTTAAGTGGCATCAAATATTGATTAGGTACTACTTATTGGGTCAATGTTGGTTCAATATTTTGTCAAGATTTAGCCCATTTTCATGAAATTTAGATAACTAATTTTCTTCAAATATTGGAAATAAATATCGGAGTAATATTGTACAAATATTACCGATATTGGTTAAATATTGTCTCGATATATCAATGCAATATATGAATGGCAATATTCGGCCAATGTTGGTTTAATATTTCTAGTTTTATATGTGGTAAAAATTCAAATATTGTTTTAGTTTATTAGTTCATATAGTTTCAAATAGTGCTTGGCCTATTATTAACAATTTAGATGATCCAATTGGAGTAAAACGAAATAGTCATGGCACACTATACTTGAGAAATAAAAAATTTAACAAAAACAAATTTGACATTTAAAATGGTACTTATGTGGTATTGTTGGATTCGTACAAATGTATAGAATCCAAAAATATAATAATATATAGGCTGTCCCATTTAAAAATAAAAAGTTGGTAACATTTCCGGAAAAACTGGATGCGAGAAAAAATTCAATTTTCTGCTAAAAAGTGCGCTCTATCGAGAATATGCAAGGTACCAAACTTCAAAAAATTATCTCCAAAAATAAAGAAAAAAAAAGGGGGTGTACCATGCCTGTGACACACACTGTATTTGTGGTTTATCTCTGACTGTTGTTTTATTAGTTATGTTTGTTTTTTATTCGTCATTCTGTTTGTATTTTTTATATTGTACTTTTTTTGTATTGTATCTGTACTCTGTGCATATTTTTCTCACCTGTAACTGGCCTTATTGGCTGTATGATGAAGTATTAAATAAATAAATAAATAAATAAATAAATAAATAAATAAATAATACTATACAGGCTAATCTCGAAATGGCGGTCACGGTATTTATACAGGGTGTTATAGAAGATGGTCAGAAAGACTGTAAATTTAAAACAAAAATTATTGTTTCCTCGACTTCGTTACCGAGATATAAAGTTTCCTTTTTAATCGTAAAGGAAAACATTCTAGACGATTTTATAAACAATACAACGGCATTACAAGTTTTTTTATTCGTCGTGTAATTTTCAAGCTATGACATAAACATATTGTGTTTTAAAAAATATAAGTCATACTTAGTTGGCTATGACATCATTCAATATGTCTTTTTTTCTAAATACATACAACGATATAAAACTCGATATCGTTTTTCTGAAAATAAGAAAGTTACGACGGTTTTTACACTTAAAAAACAGAAGTTTATGTCATAGCTCGAAAATAGCACATAAATAAAAAAATATAGGTACTGGGTGTCCCAGCTTATTCGAAGCGGTCTCTGTAGGCCAAGCGATGTATTTTTTCAAAAAATTTTTTGAAAATTCAAGTACAGAATCACAATCGCCATAATTTAAAATTATTTTGGAGTATAAAGAGTGTCCCATTATATGACAGTGACATATCAAAGTTATGTTTTTTTAAATGGAAAGCTCCTATGTTATTGCATTTTTAGATTATCTGAGAAGAGAAAATAAGATTGGCTTTTACAGTTGGTGTTTAAATTCAGAAGTTTTTGAGTTATAAACAAGTGAAAATCGTCATTTTTGAAGTTCAAGGCCCTGTACAACGAAAACGGCTAAAGATAGAGAAAAACGGCTTTCATGTCCTTATTTTAACTTTTCATGTACTATCCTATGGTATAGAAACATTTGTACTTTCTTTGATTTTTTTATTTGGCGACGCGTGGAGAACTCTAAGAATTTTTCAAATTTTTTATCACCCTGTATAAACATTTCATCCACATCAGAGTGATCATAGTGACTTGATAGTACATGAAAAGTTAAAATAGGGACATGTAAGCCGTTTTTCTCTATCTTGAACCGTTTTCGTTGTACAGGGCCTTGAACTTGAAAAATGACGATTTTCACTTGTTTATAACTCAAAAACTTCTGAATTTAAACACCAACTGTAAAAGCCAATCTTATTTTATCTTCTCAGACAATCTAAAAATGCAATAACATAGGAGCATTCCATTTAAAAAAAAACATAACTTTGATATGCCACTGTCATATGGGACACTCTGTATACCCAAAAATAATTTTAAATTATGGCCATTGTGATCCTGTACTTGAATGTGCAAAAAATTTTTGGAAAAAATCCATCGTTTGGCCTACAGAGACCGCTTCGAATAAGCTGGGACAGCCTGTATAGCGCCGTTTTATTTGTTTTAAAATCGTCCAACTATTGTTCTCTAATAATCCGAATAATAAGAGTTCTATCAGTAAAAAGAAATTCGCGAAATTTTACTTTTGTCAAATATCTAGGAACCCATGAAAATTTTCAAAAAAAAACAAAAGTTGCTTCAAACTAAGCTCATAAAACTGCACTACTTTCCCAATTTAACAGTTCGTTTAACTGGAGTATTTTACCAGATCTCTTTACTAAACATTGAAAAAAACTCACCCTGTATAACTATAGACTGACGTAAAAATCTAAAAAGACAGACAGTTATCTAATTGCAATAAAATAAAGTTGTAATTAACCAAAAGAAAATCCTTAAACTGTAAAAAATCATTAATTATTATTGTCCTCTCAAGCAGCTCAAATCCTCATCGCTAAATTCCTCAATTTTATAAGCTTTCTTCACTTCTTTAAGATATAGAAACGTTCAATAAAATCAAGGTAGTTCAATTGAGCAAATTTGATTCTCCATCCGCTCTGGTAAAGTATAGACAATACATAACAAGGCAATTTCCTGTAATTACTTTTTAATTAATGAAATCAAATAAAATATAAAAATAACGTATAAGGTGTGCGAGTATGACAACAATTAATTCTTAACATGTTTCGAAATGATCACTTCTCTATCTTAAGCCCAAGACTCCTATAATGCATCTCGATTTGAGATAATAATGTGTGGAAATAAAACCACTTGGGTACTATTTTGGCGGAGTGAAACTTTACGTTCTTATTACGCAACTGCTTTCGCAACGAACAACTCATGATCCTCATCCTTATACATAGATTAGAATTATATAGATAATGCTGAATGATAATTAATTTCAATCCAATTTATGGCACCGAACGATCTAATATTTTCTAGTGAAATTAAAACAATATATTATATCCAATATATGCATTCAATATTATTCAAATATTCCTTAATTTAGTTTAAATTTTATTTTTAAATTTATTTTACTTTTAACCCTGGTATACTGCATAAATAAATTAAATTATACCCAATAATTATGGTATAGACTCAATATATATTTCCTATATATTAGCAATATATATAGTTTATATATTGGGGAAATATATTATTACAATACTATATGGATTGCTACAATTGGTATTTAATACCAATTTGATATATCTTAAGTTTTCATGCTCACTATGGGCTTAATGAGCGGCGCAAGACTAAAATTTTGATGTAAAACTTGATTACTTTTGTTAATTTACCTAAATCTCGAGTGAGTTCAAAAGTGAGTCAAGGTCTACTGAACACTTATCTGAATCACCCTGTAGCCTATATTGTAGCTATTATAGAAAATATAGCTTAATAATATTAAATTACGTCATTAGATTTTTTCGTAGATATATTTATAATATTGTTACATATTATTTCTCATAATCAATATAATCAATAATACTTACTCTTAATATCATAATAATTGCATATATGCACCTGCCAGCAGGTAACATACAAAATTCTTTATTACCTATGGTTCAACCAAAAGGTACAGATATGGAAAATTTATTATTGAGAGTTGCAATCACTTTACACCTAATACCAGAATGTCACGAAAAAAGAGTTAAAAATTCTACCCGCTTGTGTGTTTATCTACGCTATTTACGCTATGCAAGTGTTGTAATTGTGCTAGCTTTGTGCACTTTCTCTCTTGTTGCCGATGTTATATTATTGTTTATTGGGAACTCGTCAATAAGTTCTGGCTTAGTTTTCGCCGGTCTGGTTGTAAGTTTAATTCGGATATTTGTGACCTATACGATGAAAATTTGGAAGAAGAAAGATTGGAAAATAATATTTCAAAACTTTGCACTTTTCAACTCATCTGTTTCCAAGTACAATAATAAACAAATCCAAACAAGGAAAAACTACACATATTATCAAGTCGTGTTTTATAATACACCGATGCTGGTTTACTTTACTTATGACCTTATTACCGCCACTGCTGAAAGACCAACAATAGTAACTCTGAAAATTATTTCGCAGTACTTTGTTTTCATTATAAATGGATTACTGTGGGCAGTCTGTATTTATCTGATACGTAAAATTCAAGAAGAAATTCAACAAATTATTTACATGATATCAGAAAGTTTCAACGGCACACGCCCTCTTGTCTATCAAATCATTGTAAGCAAGGGGGCTGATAAAGAGTATAATTACTCAATGACGTACATCAAAAAATTGTACATTTATATAGACATGACAGTAGGATCTTTAAATGAAGTAATTGGATGGAACTTACTCATACTTTTCTTTCATAATTTTATCACTGTTCTTGCTCTTTACGGAAAAGCCAAACAATACAAAGATCATTCTTATGACATGATAATGAATGTTTTTGTTGCTGTTTTATTCAGTGTAAGTACTTTTTTTATATTCAATGATTAATTAATTTACATACGTTTGATACATGAAGTAGGAAGCCATGTTAGGGTGAGAGAAATCAGTAAGATATCTAATTTCTAGAGAAATTCGCGCAGACGCGATCAAAGCTTGTTCTCCGCTTTGCGATACTCGTGGTTCTTCCTAGCTGCAGAATGGTCGCTAGAAAAGATAGGTCGCTAGCCGTCTCAATCTGTTATTATTTAAAAACAGCTTTAACGCCGATGGATCTTTACAAGTTCACATAATAATAATATATTACAGCCCAAATGTAAATTGCAAATAGTTTTTAATCTTACTTTTTTAATTTTACTTAACCTTTAATATATCAATCAGCTGATATTTGTGAAAATTACGATAAATATCGATAGGGACTTTTTATTTTGGCCAACACAAAAACATAACTTTAAGGCCTCCTACTTCGTCAATAAAAAGTGACCGCTTATAGATCCTTATTAAACTATTCAATCAACGATCGTTAAAATCAGCGGGGTTCTAATCTAATAGTTAAAAAATATATAAATACAAAAATCATCAAAATTGATCAAGTATATTGCGACCTGATGTGTATAGGAGTGTACACACACGCATAAGTACAGACAAACCGATGAAGAAACATGTCTATTTTCCAAAGAAAAATTTGGAAGAAATAATGATAGTAGTAGTATCATTTTTTTTTCCTAAGAAAATATAATCCTTGCAAAATGCTATACCCTTCTCTTCTCTTTCTTCCCGCTACCAATAACTGGTGGACCCTCACCTGGTTCTGCAAAATTGATTGCTACAGAATACCCGAGATAATATGATTCGTTACCCGATAATATTTTCTATTTTTTTTTTTCACCAGTAATATATTACAGCACCGATTGTAATTAAATTTTCATTTCAGTACGGTTCAATCATAATGATCTTCACGTGCGATGCAGCAACGGCCGAAGCACAGAAGATACCTTCCTTGTGTTATGAGATACAACACAGGTTTCCACGTCCTTCAGTAGAACGTGAAGAAATACTGGACTTCGCGTTATATTCGAAATGCAACATGATTTATTTTTCAGCAGCAGGATTTTTCCATATCACCAAACATACTTTATTTTCATTAATTTCAACAATAACGACATATCTCATTGTGCTTATTCAGTTTAAGAATAATTAGAAAAAAGACCACATAGATGGGTAAAAATCGAAAAATATATTTATTTATTTATTTGCTCATTGTGCCTCGAAGACTGCATGTCATTGGTACACTACAAATACATTGAAAACTCTCATTGAAACTTACATTGAAACTTACACAAATACGTTTGTGTAAGTACAATTTTTCAATTTCCATTGACCTTGATGTCTTTCAAGACGTTGATCATAGTCTCCAAGCCGTTGGATAGGCTGAGCGGCTGAGGTCTTTCTTTTAAGGTCTCCTGTTATTTTGTAACGCTGGCGAGCTTGGTCATACTGTTGGCATTTTGGAAGGATGTGTTGAACTGTAAAACGACTTCTCCGCTGTTACACTGATGACAGATTGGTGGGTCTGTTGATTTCATCAAGTCACTTTGGTGTGACCCATTCTTATTCTGCGGATTATTATTTTGTGTTCTCTTGGCATTGATGGCAGTTTGTCCGAGGTCATCTTTGACTAGATAATGTGCAGCTTGGTGTTAGTTTGGCTTCGTTTATTTTGCCATTTAGTGGAGATGTTTTGTCTTGGATAATTCTTAAGGTCTTTGTTAAGTTGAAAAATTTTCAAAATAAGTCTTTTAGGCCGCAGAGCGCTCTCGTTCCTCCTAAAATCTACGTGTGATGGAACCCAGACGATACTAATGTGGGAACCTTACGTGGCGAGTAGGTGGCACACCTCGTGTGTATGGCTTGGACCAAGGGGTTTGTGTGTAAATGTTTCTATAGTCTGGATGGATGAAAGTGAGTCTGTACATACGGTCACTCTGTTATCAAAATTTGTTAACATTTCCACAGGGCTTAGTACGCTTTATGTCATACTAAGTCGATTCAGTGCTTGTCGAGTCATGGTGGCTGTTGCCGTGGTGACAGTGCAGCTGCGATGACACTGATGACTTCAGATTTTGAGTCATCGGTGTATTTGATTTTTCTAAACTGCTTGGAGTAGGTTAGTTCCACGAAGGCTTGCCTTAGAGTTTTGCCAGAAGTTTCATGTTTCCTATGTTAGCTCAGTGAGATGTTTAGGGCCGGGAGGATTTTGAGCCATGGCGATATGCAAATACAAATACAAATACAAAATATATTTATTCCTTAGGCCAACATACACTGGATAGAACACGTCATAAAGTAATAAAACAATAAAACTGGCCTGTACAACAATGACAGGCTTTTTTTTAACATAAATAACAGGCAAAGAACAAAACAGTCCAATGACAAACAAACACAATGAATCACTTCTTAAGCGTAACAGCACAATATTCATGAAACTCAGTCAGTGTATAAAAGCAATTTGTAGTCAGCATTTCTTTTATCTTTTTTTTGAAGGTGTTAAAATTTGTAGTATTTTTTAGATCTCTGGGTAAGAGATTATAAAAGTGTGCCCCAGCATAGCATGAAGACTTTTTATAAAAAGTGTGTGAAAATTTATTGACATGAATGTCATTTTTTCGGCGCGTGTTATGGTCATGGAGGTCTCTATTAAGACACAAGTTGCTCTTATTTTCATGAGTAAAACACAACAATTTAAACAAATAGATACCTGTAAATGTTAGAATTTTATGCTGACGAAAGATTGGTCGGCAGGAGTCAAGCGGTCCGAGACAGAAAATAAGTCTCATGATCCTTTTTTGGATGATAAATACTCGTCGGGAGTCCGCAGCCTGTCCCCAATTTATCACGTTATATGAGATGAGAGAGTATGCCGCCGAGTAATAAAAGGACAGCAAGCATTCTTTCGAAAGACTATTCCTGAGATTCACGAGCGCATAACAACAAGAACTCAGTTTTGAGCATACGAAATCAACGTGCGAATTCCAACCCAAAGACTGATCAATATGCACACCCAAGAATTTCGTTTTTTCTTCCCGCCTGATGACATAATTTCCGAAATCTATGTTCTGTAAAATAGGTTTCTTTAAGTCCGATTTAAATTCTACAATGACAGTTTTATCAGAATTCAACATTAAATTATTCTTTCTGCACCACCAGGAGAACTGATCAAGAACATTTACAATCTTCAAGGATAGGCTGTGTACATCCGTGTCCGCGACTATCACGGAAGCATCATCAGCGTACATAAAGAGCAGTCCGTCTGTCACATAGCGCGGCAGATCATTCACGTAAATAAGGAACAGTAACGGACCCAATACGCTTCCCTGCGGTGTTCCCAGGTCGCAGTTCTGAAGGTCAGAAACAGCAGATCCTATCCTAACAATGAATTTTCTGTTAATCAAATACGAATATATCCAATCGTTAAGTTTACCTCGCACACCGAGGTTGTAAATTTTACTGCAGAGAAACTTTGGATCAACCGTGTCGAAGGCGCGTGACAGATCGAAGAAAATTCCAACCGTATGCACCCCCTTATCAATCAACTCGTATATCCTCCGTGTGAAGTCCGTCACAGCAGTCTCCGTAGATAAGCCTCGCCTAAAGCCATGTTGACAACTGTCCAGAAGGCCATTCTCGTCCAAAAATTGAAAAAGTCTATTACTCACAGCCTTCTCCAAAATTTTAGAGAAGACACTGAGCAACGCCACAGGCCGATAATTACCCACGTCACATCTATCCAACTTTTTATATATCGGTACAATGCACGCAGTCTTCAATGACTGCGGGAACTCACCATCTTGAATTGATTTATTAATTAAATTCGAAAGGACCCCACAGAGCTCATCGCCACATTCCTTCAGCAAAGACATGGGAAACTCATCGATTCCAGTACTTCTTTTGTTTTTAAAATCGAACAAGATATTTCTCACCTCACTTTCAGTAACAGGGACAAAGAACATAGTTACGCTGCTCATTGCAGACGTAGTGCATCCAACTGAAAGACTACCACCAAAATGACTCCTTAGGTTTTCCCCGACAATATCTCTGAAATAACAAGCGAACAGATTTGCTGCCTCGATAGGTTTAGTAACAACAGAATCACCGTATTTTATCACTATTTTTTTGGACTTTCTTTCTCTATCTTTATTTAAACCTGAACTAATGAGCTGCCACATTGTCCTAGTTTTGTTTGCAGAGGAGTTGATTATGTTGGAGTAATAATCATTTTTTTCTATCTTTATTTGAAACCGAATTTGTCTCTTTTTGCTCCTGTACAGTTCATCCAGCTCCCCATAGTCTAAGAGTCGTTTACGGAGCCAATTAAGGTTCTTTAGATCACGGAGACGAGCTCTTAATTCGGCACTGAAGGCATACCTCCGAGTACATCTCCCACAACTCGTTGTGTGTCTCTTCCGCTTTGGAAAAGAGGTATTAAACTGTTGACCGAATCTTCCCAAAAAAAAATCGAAAATCTCATCAACGGTATTCCTTTCAAGAAGCTGCGTGTTATTGAGAAGAGCAAAATCCTCAGAAATTATTGCTCTCTTGAACTCCTGAACCACACCGCCAGGAAAACATCTCCTCTCGATAATTGGATCAGGCTGACCATGTATTAGTCCACTCGACCCCTGCCACCACTCCAGATAAAGTGCATTATGGTCAGCAATACAATGGTCTTTATTATCACTTATATAATCACTAAAGTTAACAATTATATAATCTATACAGCTAACAGAAATACCGGATAACGTTTTGACAATCCTTGTAGGTTTTTTGTTAACAGACAATAAACCAAAAGAACTCAATAAATCAGAAAAAACCCTCATTCTAGGTGTATTCTTTAGAGAGTCAATGTTCATATCACCTGCAACTATAATTCTCCTGTACTTAGAACTAACTAGATTTAATACAGCAGTAAGCTTGTCAATAAACAAAGGCATATCATCATGACACGTATTTGAGCTCCTGTAAATGACAATTATACAGGTGGACCTCCGGAATTCTATAGCACAACATTCAAAATAAAATTCGCATGCCAGTCTGTTAATATATTTCAATTCAACACACTCACCATACAGTTCGTCCCTCACAAAGATCACTGTTCCCCCATGCACATGATCGACTCTTGAAAAGCAAGTCGCCACCTGATATCCACTTATACCAGTAAAATCAATCTCCGACCCTGTACTACCTGCCCAATGTTCACAGAAACAGAAAAAGTCAGGCATATTTTCATTAAAGGCCAACTCGATTAGATTGACCTTATTACTAAGACACTGCACGTTTAAAGATATAAGCCTGAAAACGTCCCTTGATTCAGTATTCGAGTCACGTACATTACTTACATGACCTAGTGTTCCAGTTGTATAGCACTCGAGGCTTCTTTCCGAAAATTAGCACCATTATTAAAAATGTATCTTCTGAAGGACATTCCAGCGGGCCAGATTTGAGGATCATAAACTTCTTCTAAATGGCTCAAAGGATACTCCATCCGAAAAGAGACCTGTGTTTCGGATCTTCTCACCAGATGACAGGAGAAAGGGATGTGTCCAGCAGTCGACTTCAAGAAATCCAAAATATCTGACTCCTGTGTGTCAGGATGTAATCTATAGATGTATAAATGGCCCA
This sequence comes from Malachius bipustulatus, assembly GCA_910589415.1. NCBI lineage: Eukaryota > Metazoa > Arthropoda > Insecta > Coleoptera > Melyridae > Malachius > Malachius bipustulatus. Next base: position 23,806,807 of record OU342631.1, on the reverse strand, counting down.
TCCTAGGAACAGTCTTTAGACCACCTGTCGAAGAGCTACTTCCAACATAAGTTTTTGAAACCGTATTTTTATTTTTTGTTTTCTGAGACGATCGTTGTTTTTGGCTACCACCTGTATTTAAATCTGCCTGTGAATTAATCACAGTTTTATTTGTACTATCAGGTTTTTTCTCCGATATTTTTGAATCTGGATGTAATAAAATGTCAGCATACGTTTTTTTTTTCAACGTATCCTGAGTAGAAACAGATCCATTGTCAGTTTTATTACTTATATTTCCATTATTGGGCTTATTAATTATAGCAGGTTCATTAACAATTTTCAATTGTTTAGTTTTTGTAGCGTTATCTTTGCTTATCGGGACCGGGCGCTCACCGCCGTGATTAGAGCTGGTTTCGTTGCATCGGTTTTGGTTATTATTTAAAAGGTTAATTTGTCTATTTAGTATTTTAATTTTATCTCGTAGTTCAAGGATAATAACATCCTTTTGTTTCAAAATATACTTAAACATATTTACGTGATTGTTGTCCATCTTTTGGTCGTCTATAGCATCAGTAAATACGTCGATTTCTTCGTCATCAATCTCCATATCGGAGAAGCAACAATTCACAACACCTTCACCAATAACTTTTAAGTTTTTTCTTTTTGCACAGCTCGGATGGAACACTGCATCACATTTTTCGCACTTTAATATACTTTTGACAATTGATTGTCCGCACTTCTTGCAAGTTTTAGCAGAGCCACTGGGCTGTACGTCTGCTGCACCCGCCATCGCTTACTTCGAATGGTAGACATAGTGTAAGGAGTTATTTTTGCTAGGTTGCTGCCTTTCAGTATGGATCTTAGGCTTTTTGGCGATTGAGTATGGTGGTCTGGAAGAACTGGTGTCATGATCTGAGGTAAGGATGCGAAAGACTGGATTACTTAGATATGCTGACACTCTGGGACACTATGAGCACGATACGAGTTATTGATTACGGCGTAGATGGAGAGTAATTTCATGAGCTTCGCGGTAAAGGAATGCGACAGGGCAGCACTTAAAGGTTCCAAGATAGATATATTGCCGACATATTATTTCCTATAAAAATGTCAACATGTTATGCATGATTTTATCTCATGTCACATGTTTGATCGTTATTCTTATTTTATCTTGACTTTTATTTAATCGATGCCATATTTAAATTGTTTACATAGCATTCTTGACTTAATTGTTATTTATTGGCTTATATTTTATTTATTTACATATCTATTTCCTGGGGATTCAATCACCGATCTATTAAACTGCATATAAAAGGGACTTAAGTTAATCTAACTATTATTTTCGTCCTTGCCAGGGAGGCCAATTAAACAGCCGACAGAGAGCATCCTAATAGGACCTCGGACAACTATTATGGAACTATGTATATGTATACTGTCCAATTTTTATAAGAAGGCGAAGGATAGGCGTGAACTGCGCATCTTGCAAGCTTTATTCATGGCCACTGAGCATTTAAATGTTCGATAAACGGAGGAGATACTCTTATCAGCCTTTTCTGATTTGTTGTTTTTGTAACGTGGATACCGACTAACATCGCTGAGATTGAACGTTAATAAATGAGGGTGCACTCTAAAGGCGGGAACCAACCTTTTAGCGCAGTAAGAACTTATTCGCCTTCCTATAATAACGGGACTACTATCTGCGAGTTGCATTTATTTGTATGAAAAGCTTTAATTTAATTAAAAATCTTGCACCTAATTAAAAAAAACTATGCGAGCAAAAATATGAAAATTTGGGGAATATATTGAGTTGAAAAAAGTCAATAGTTCAAGATCTTTTCACATCCTAAGCTTGGCCTTAAAAAGGAAATGACAAGGTGTGAATCATCCTGTAAAAAGTGTGTCATTGTCAAATTAATATAGAATTCCGATAATTAATTATTGTCACTCTTGATGGTTGAAACTTGATGCAACTATACCTACGAGTAAACATTGTATTGATAGTTTTAAAAAGCTATTTCAAAAATAAGACTTTTAAAAACAACTTTACGCACAAATATGATGTATATAACTAAGTCAAAATAATAAATATTGAATCCTAATTGAATATTTTAATATAAGAGTAGGTTCTTTCCCTATTAAAACTATAAATGTTAGAGGTGTAAAGATTATTTGCCTCTAGAGAGTTTCATAGAAATGGATATGTTGGAAAATATCTTTTTCAAAATCGCTCACATTTTATGCCTCATTCCTGGTGATTATCAAAAACCGACTGGGAAGTATTCTTTCGTGAAAAAATTAATTTATTATTCCGGAGTACTCACAATAGGAGTCACCTGCATTTTATGCGTTTTCGTACATCCGATCGAAATCAGGAGCATATCCACCATTTATCGTAGCTGCAAATTTTGGAAGTTTATCGGTATGATTGCATCGATCTCACAAATAATTGCTGCTTACTTGATAAAGTCGACGAAGAAGAAACAATGGAATAACATGTTGTCTGGTTTAAAGTTCTTCAACACCATGGTTAATAATTATAAAAGGAGTCAGATAGAAAAGAAATATACCGCCATCAACATTACGATATTTTCTATACTAACAATCATCTATCTCTTGAGTGACGCAATATCATTATTTCAGGATGGAAATGGAACAGGAGATGCACTGATGATGATATTTTCATATAGTGTGGTGATGATCATAAGCCTGCTAATTTGGATTATTGATTTTATATTGATTCAGATCAATAAAGAGAATATTAAACAAATCAAATTAAAAATCTCGATCTTAAAACAAAGTTTAGATTTACGCCGGATTCAAAATGTGCTTAATAATACTAGCAGAATGAATAGCCCGATTTCTAAAATAAAGACACTATACATTTATGCAGAGAAAAACGTTAATGATTTTAATGAAATATTTGGATGGAGCTTACTAATATTTTTGATAAACACTTTTGTTAGCGTATTAACAATTTTGGTGCAATTGACGGAGACAGGGTGCATCCATCAGGACTTGTTTTTATGGGGATTGATTTTACGTGCTCTTGCATTTGGTGTAAGTATATATACCTTCATATTATATTGCATTTTAGTGTATTTTTCAACAAAAAAATACACTATTGAGGACGACATCACTTTTCGAAAATCACCCAAACTCATCAAATGTCCACCGATCATGACCCCCAGATCACGAAAAAGTGGTTTTCCAAAATTCACCTGCCCACGATATATATATATATATATTTTGAAAATATTTAACAGAGCCGTTGTATGAAAACAAAACCTTAATAATAATAACGGGCTTTGGCTCTTCGAGCTCTCAGGCAATCTACAAATCAGAGCCTTCCAAATAATCCTTCGAAATCACAGACGGACCGTTTCGCTCTTATTATGAGCTCATCAGTGTGATATATCGAATAGATACATCTGGAGGATGAATTGCAGACTGCCATCGGTCTCGAGGTGTTATTAAAATCGTTCATCCGGTTCACCGTGACCCGGAGAACCTAACTACATCTACCGATGGATGACGGAACTACCGACCTGACGGCAACTCGCGCCATTCAGAGAAAGTGGCCTCGTGCAGTTTTATATGCTATGAGGCTCGACTTCTCGTCTGGCTATGTTGCGCAGCCAGCAGATGTCACCATCATTGCCCATGAGAGTATAAATACTTAGAAAATATTTAACAGAGCCGTTGTATGAAAACAAACCTTAATAATAATAACGGGCTTGGCTCTTCGAGCTCTCAGGCAGTCTACAAATCAGAGCCTTCCAAATAATCCTTCGAAATCACAGACGGACCGTTTCGCTCTTATTATGAGCTCATCAGTGTGATATATCGAATAGATACATCTGGAGGATGAATTGCAGACTGCCATCGGTCTCGAGGTGTTATTAAAATCGTTCATCCGGTTCACCGTGACCCGGAGAACCTAACTACATCTACCGATGAGAGCTCGAAGAGCCAAGCCCGTTATTATTATTAAAGTTTGTTTTCATACAACGGCTCTGTTAAATATTTTCTAAGTATTTATACTCTCATGGGCAATGATGGTGACATCTGCTGGCTGCGCAACATAGCCAGACGAGAAGTCGTACCTCATAGCATATAAAACTGCACGAGGCCACTTTCTCTGAATGGCGCGAGTTGCCGTCAGGTCGGTAGTTCCGTCATCCATCGGTAGATGTAGTTAGGTTCTTCGGGTCACGGTGAACCGGATGAACGATTTTAATAACACCTCGAGACCGATGGCAGTCTGCAATTCATCCTCCAGATGTATCTATTCGATATATCACACTGATGAGCTCATAATAAGAGCGAAACGGTCCGTCTGTGATTTCGAAGGATTATTTGGAAGGCTCTGATTTGTAGACTGCCTGAGAGCTCGAAGAGCCAAGCCCGTTATTATTATTAAGGTTTGTTTTCATACAACGGCTCTGTTAAATATTTTCTAAGTATATATATATATATAGATCTTTATATCCTTCCTGAGCCAGTCGAAATTTCATACCATCCTGAACCATGGCTTAAATAAGCAGTTGGAGCCCGTCTCTCGGCGTATATTTATTTGTCATTATTCGAATATCATATTTTTGAACATATACATCACGAAAAAAGAAATTTATTTTTTATTATTTTATACAAAAAAAACCGTACCATCCTGAACCATCATACTTGTGCTGAGCTGAACCACTGTATATATTTTAGATGGTTCATACAATTCTGAACCACGTCTTTTCTCACAACTGCCTATTCACTTTTTTTGTAAAACGCAGATTCATGTCGCTCGAAAAACTACTTACCCCATTTTAAAAATTAAAAAAGGTAAATATTTACATCCACGTATCCTAAGCTTCATCAATTTTTTCGGGATCGAGGAGCGAAATAGGGATGCTGGGTGGGTAAGAAGCTAAAAACTACTATTGCAAACTAATATATTAAGGTCACAACTAAGGCCTCTTTGACTATATTTCTATTTTTTTCTTCATTTTCAGGGCAAGGAATATCTTCGAGATTAACAGTAGCACGATTATTATTTTGAATTTTGCATTTATTTTTCATTTGAATTCCAAAAAGCGTGACATTAATCCCTGTATTCTGGATGCGATATGAGAAAGCGGATATAATGCAGGTCCTGCTCCGTAGGCTTCGAAGCAGTTCGCATTGTCGTCAAGTTGTTACTTCCGAGACTCGGCGTATAGTTATTCGCAATTCTCGCCATGACCGTACTCTGAAAACCTATTTTTAGTGCCGTTTTTTTTTTGGCTAACCATGCATTTGCAAAGCAAATGAATACCTTCCTGGTGTTACTATAGATATATTCTCCACCCCTAAAATAGATATAAATAAAGGAGCACAAACCATCGAGTTTGGAACTTAATTAGCACATAATAAGCAGATAATTCTGATGAAGTTCATTTTTAATATTCCCGGAGTGGGAGGGGGGGGGGGGGGCGGGAGTGCAGCTCAACGCAGCTAACAAACTGAACTATCTGAACTCAGAAAGTGTTTCCCAACACGGCTCATTTGAAATTGTTTTTTCAAAGAAAGTGTTCTAACCTGACCAGAACCTGACCGGTCAGATCATTGACGGGTTAAATATCTTTCCTTTGAAAAAATATTATCTAAGGGCCGGTTTTTCGTACGTCAGTTAAACATTTTGAGATAATTACTGATTTTAAATTGCAAATTTTGAAAATACGGCGAATATAATTAATGATCTTGTATTTTTAATCAGTGATTAACTCTTCTTAAAGCGAGCAGAATTCATTTTCAGAAATATCAGACCAATGGTTTGATAATACAGGGCATTTTAAAATCAGTCGTTATCTCAAAATTTTTAACTGACGTACGAACAACCGGCCCTTAGTAGACCATATTATAATTATGCAGTTACATACTCGTATAAAATAATACGCCAAAATTAATGCGGCGGTTTTTTGATTTAAATAATTTTATTGCTCTGAGACGTTTGTAACTGACATTAGAAGTAAGAGGAAATTTAAGATATTCTGGTCACTGGGTTTTTAAATGGCTTCTAATAAAATTTGGTGACCATTGTTCAACTAAATAAAATATGTTATGAATACAATGAGAATTCTTATTTTGATGTTTTGTTTAATAAATTTAATGGAAATTTAGGGCGCATTTTTAAAATATAATTCAACAATCTGATAGGGTGACTAAATAGAGGAAAGTAAATAACAAACAGATTCATAGTTTTAAATCTTCAGAAATACCAATATGTAATATGTACCTAATAGCATCAAGAGGCAGAGGGTAGGTATGAGGATGCCACTATTGCCACTAGCCAACTAAAAGGAAAGCAATAAATTAATCCCGGGAGCTGACAGCTATTGATCATAAAATACCACCGTTGTTCCTCTAACAGAAGTAGTTTACAAGATCACTTGTAGTACTAGACATTGAAAACACTTAACCCCTATATGTTTTTTAATTTTTTGCATGTGAGGTGTGGCTTGACGTCGAGCTACACCCCCCCACCAACCAAATTTCACCGAAACGAGTTTTAGCACAATAATGTGCTCCAAGATTTTTTCAAAATGATTTTGCTCTAACGTAAAAACTAAAAAAGATACGAGACTTTAAAATTCATCCAATGCACGGTGCCGCAATATTCGTATTCTCTATTTAATAAAAAATTTTTAATATTAAATAGTAAAATTTATACAGGTGTCCCAGAATTCCATGGACATGGAGCAACTACAGATTACTGAGTAAAAAAAAAAGTCGCTCGGACCAAGCTTATCTCTATACCAAAATGCTTCGTTTGTCCGTTAGAGGGCTTCAAAGTGTTTTGAAAATTTTATTTTTTTTGAAATAGCTCAAAGTCAAAGCTCAAAAGCTGATTCCAATTCGATGAAAGTTGGTAGGTAAATTTCTTATTAAAAGTACTAATTTCTGATGTACATGATAATTTTACGGAAACCCGGGAAGGGGTTAAACTACCCCTACCCTCCATTAAAATCGATCGTAATTGTTGATAGGGTGGCAGGAACGCTGTTCATGTTTTTTTGTTTGAAAGATACATCGTGTTAGCCCATTTTTGGTCTCCTGCAAAAATCTGTATCTTTCCGAGGTGCTATGTGATAAAATAAATTAGTCGATGGTACCTAACCAAAATTTTATTTCATTCTTTTAATTTGAAATAAAATTTTCAATTATTGTCAGGTGATTATTTGATCTAATCTCATAAAAGATGTTTAGTATGGTTCGGTTTTTTTTCAGGTGCTTGCAAACGATTTTTTTCAAACGCAGTAAACAGTTTGCAAAACGACGAGGTTCCAAGAAAAGTTAAAATCAATTTTTGCGCAGGATGGAACTTTCTAGGGTCCAAACCGGCGCCCACATCGAGCATCTTTTATGAGATTAGATCAAATAATCACCTGACAATTGAAAAGTTGATTTCAAATTAAAAGAATGAAATAAAAATTTAGTTTTTTTTTCATCGACTAATTTATTTTATCACATAGCACCTCGGAAAGATACAGATTTTTGTAAGAGACCAAAAATGGGCTAAAACGATGTATCTTTCAAACAAAAAAACATGAACAGCGTTCCTGCTACCCTATCAACAATTACGATCGATTTTAATGGAGGATAGGGGTAGTTTCACCCCTCCAGGGTTTCCATCAAATTATCATGTACATCAGAAATTAGTACTTTTAATAAGAAATTTACCTACCAAATTTCATCGAATTGGAATCAGCCGACTTTGAGCTATTTCAAAAAACTAAAATTTTCAAAAGACTTTGAAGCCCTCTAACGGACAAACGGAGCATTTTGGTATAGAGATAAGTTTGGTCCGAGCGACTTTTTTTTACCTCAGTAATCTGTGGTTGCTCCATGTCCATGGAATATTGGACACCCTGTATTTTCGGGTCTGCTTTAGAACCACTGTGTTAAGTACCATTGTTGTAACATCGACAGTTGGTAAGTTATGTGAGTCGGCCTTTTGAAAATCTTCTTCCATATTCGTGTAATTTTATATTTTGTATTAAACTTTTAAATTTCTTAGCAATAATGTGCGCATTTAACGTAAACCACCTCACACGACACCGAAGCGGAATGCCTGGTTTACGGCGTTATGCATGAGAACTGTGGGGCGCGGGTCCACCAGATTCAGACAGAGGTAGTGACGTCAAGCCAATAGCAGAGCGTTCCGCCGATTCAAATTATGTATTAGGATACTGGATACTTACTTTTAAAGGGCTGTATCTCGCAAAAGGGTAAAGATAAAATTAAAATTTTTGCGCACATATAATGCTATTATTATTCTTAAGTGTTTAAAAGTGGTTATTAAATAACCATTTGTCCACAAAATTTCCACAAACATTGTGGATTTTTTTTGTGGATTTTCGAATTATGACTCTAGCAGGTATGTTTGTATTTTCGAGGTTTGTATTTTTAATGTAGTTGTCATCATCAAGTATTATCACAGAAAACTTCAGAATCATTTTTCCAATTCTAGGGTCATTTGATACAAACCTTTGCAACATAGTTTATCTCATTTAAATTGACGTGTATTAAAATAAACCAGAATCAAATCGCATAAATCTATTAATCACAATTTCCATATTTTAATTAACATTTAGGACTGAATTCCTTAAATTATATAATGCAGATAGAGAATTATTGTATTTTTGTAATTTTGTACTATGCAGAATGAACCGGTTGTAGTTTATGACCAAGCAAGACCAATATCTGTCAGCTCCAGGGGGATGTTCCGGATATTCGGATATTTATTTATTGCTGTTCTAGTCAATGAACAAAGAAAAAAAATCTAGTGGAATACACGCTCATTGTGTCTTCTAATATTATACTCCCTATATCACATTATTGTCGCGCTCTAAAATTCCATTCATTTCAGGAATATTTACCTAGGCAAATAAACTAGCATAAAAAAACAACTTATAGTTAAATAGTAGTAATAGTACCGACCTACCTAATTTTGATTGAAATAAAAACATTATTCGGATTAGCTTATAATTTCTTACAGGAATTCTCACAGATACCTGTATGTACAAAGTAATTTTTGCGAAAAAAATTTGGGGGAAAGTCTTAATAACGGAACACATTGTCCAGTCGGTAAAGTAAAAAATATAGCAAAAGTTCATAAAAAATCTTACCTAAGATTTTCTTTCAATAATTGGTAATGAACCGGTTATAGAACATAAATAGACAAAAATTAGTTCTGGGGGTGTGGGGCGTCCCCCCCTTCACCAAAAAAACCCATCCCTTTGGTTAAAAAAGTATTTTTTTTTCTAGTATCTCGTTACCTAATCGTTGGAAAATTGAAAAAAAAAATACGAATTAGAGAAAAGAAGCAGAAAGCTATTATAGAGTGATTCCAAAAAAAGGTATTTTGTAATTTTTTCGTATACTTAGTTTTAGAGTTATTTAATATTTAAGCAATTGTAAATTTTCTATTTTTGATGCAAAAGTGGCAGGTCTATCTGAATTCGTTACGAAGTTACAGGCCTAAGAAAATACTGTCTAGTAAATACCAGATTTAACTTTTAAAACCACATAAAACTTATTTTATTGACCAAATCTTTAGTTTATCATGTGTTTAAAATGTCCTATTCCTTGCTGAATACAAGCTTATGCTCGAAGGCCTATTGCAAAAGTAACAGTTTTCTCGTCTTTTTTCGCGTACCTATCTCTTGACCAGCTTGCTGAATACGATCAAATAATAATTTCTCTCTGGTATTTAGTTACAAACACCAATTCCGAAATATGCTGGTGCCGCATCCTTTTGAATCCTAATGCCATTTCGTATGAGCAGGGAAACCTCTACTAATGTTTATTTCGGTGACGTTTACTCATGTCGTTACCATTACAATAAATTATTAGCCTAAACCACAACACATGTCTTTGTGTGGCTTACAAAGTTGAATCTTGTTATTTACTAGTCATCATTTTCTTAGACCTGTAACTTCGTAACGAGATAGACCTGTCACTTTTGGGTTTTTTGGGCTGAAAATTAAGCCTAAGTACTATATGCTCAAAAATTTTGAACATAACGATACGGGACACCCTGTACTGTATACCTATCTTTCTACAGAGTGGATCAATAATTCTGAATTTTTGTATACTTACAGGTTTTCTATTTGATAACTCGTATGTGGAAAAATTGTGGGTATATGCCAGATTAAATTGCTATAAAGTACCCATACTTTCAAAATTTTGATAGGACGCGCACCGCATCATCATCAAATATTTTTTCCCCAAAATGTTGTTTTTATCCGAGATACGGGGTGCTGAAAAACTTGTTTTGTAAATGACACTTGAAACACGCTGTATCTCGGTTAAAAAACATTTTCGAAACGAAATTTATTTGAGCTTTCTTCATCTTTTAGCTTTATCTAAAAGCCCTTCAATTTAGGGTACTTATCTTAGACGATTAAATTAAAATATGATTAATAAAAAAATGTTATTAAAAAAGCTTCACTTGAATTTTTATCGAAATCAGTGGATAGGAAATAAAAAAAAATTAAACTTTCTTCGTATTCCAGCTTTATCTACAAGCCTCAAAATGCATGGGACTTATCTTAAACTAATAAAAAAATAAAAAATGTTTAAAACGCTACAATTGGTTTTTTATTGAAAACGGTTATTAAAAATTTTGAAAGTATTGCTTTTTTATAGCAATTAAATCTGGCATTCTGAAAAACGAAAAAAAAAAAATTTAAAAACCGGTTCAGAAATTTTCAACGAGAAAAAAGCTGCCCTGTGCTGTGACCTCGGATTCTACTCCACTGGGTGCTTCGGTTATACCTATAGAATTTTTCCCTTTATTGGTCCACTCTGTAAAAAGATAAAATAAAAACCAGTTTCGTAATAACGATACTTATATTAAACACCCTGTATCTCGGTTAAAAAGCATTTTCAAAAAAAAAAATTATTTAAACTTTCTAAATATTTTAGCTTTATCTACACGTCCTCCAGTTTATGTTACTAATTTTAGAAACACATTTTTGTAGATTCAAAAATTCGCTTTGGAAAAGACACAAAAATGGTAAATGTTGAAAAAATAATATTATTTTTGTTTTGTTAATTCAATATAAATAATACAAACATATTCTTCTCATCCTTGAAAGCAATAATACACAACCTCAACTTGTTTATTATCCTATAAGTCCTATTTTCCCGATGTCATAATAATTCTTCCCGCACTTTGTCCTGATTACTAACCGCCATACCAGTTTATTATCGGGACTGACAAGAAGTGCCAGAGGAATTAAATAAATACTAGTCGGTAAAATTTAAAGAGAAATAATCCCTGCCAGGGTGAGAAATGGTATCTTATAAAGACACTCCACTAACTGTCAAATAAATATCACTGTCATTATTTAAATCTTGGTGAAATCGTTTAAAATTGTATTACAGATATTACGAAAAAATTATTTATTTTAATAAAACTTTACCGCCCTGCATCTCAAAAGTTAAGACTCTTAGGACATACGTTATTATGAAGTTTTCTTCTTAAAATGGACCCAAAAATCACCCCCTTAAATATTGACATTCAATTACATAACACCCTGTATACTGTAATGAAAAATTGGGTTCAGCTGTAAGAACCGGTGATTTCAAGTTTTTGGATCTAATTTGAATATTATGACAATTAAATTTATGGACTTGTAACAAATAAAAATTATTAGTAATTAATAATTATAAATGTAAAAAATAAATATATTTGAATTGTTTAAAAAATGAGTGCATAAAAAAAAGTGAAGGGGAAGGATGTTGATAGCACGGGGATAATAATTAATGAATAAGAAATTTTGAAGAGTAGGTATCTGTCGAGAAAAAAGTAAAAGGACGAAAGAAATTATTTTGCAAGAACAAAAGGAAGCAGGAAAATAGAGGAGAAAAGAGATGTTTTAAACCAAGGAATAATATAAGCAACGAAAAGAAAATTTTTAAATTAAAGGAGCAGGTGAAAGAATCTTGACGAGTAAAAAATAGAAGAACACGTAAAATCATATTGGGAAAAGGAATTCTTCAGAAAACTAGAAATTGGAAAAGGAGATGGTAGCTGTTGCTGTTATAGAAGAAGAGAAGAAGTAAGGTTTTTGATAAATAATAAAGAAGATATAGATACTACGAGCGTTGAAAAGAAGACATAATAAGTAGAAAGAAATTATATAGAAAATTAAAGCTATACAACAAGAGCTGGTTAGAGAATAGAAGGAGAATTGGAGTAAATTTCCTGGAGAAAGGTGCAAGGAAGTTTGATGGTGGTAGGGTAGATAACACAAAATTGAATGTTATTTAATTCAAATTATTTATAGTTATTGATTTAAATTATTAGATAGAAAATAGTCAGATTCAGAGCTCTAGGTAGGTTAGATTTTCCTTCATTTTGAAAAACAGTTTGTAAGTTACAAGTTATAAAAAAAATAATAATAATTTCAAACTAATTCTTCTATATTTTATTTTGATCAAACTTGGAAAATAGTACTGAAATATCTATCTGAACCCACCTGCGAAAGAGAGTTCCCTCATAGAATAATTCAAATTTTTTGTTGATGGTATTACATTTAAAAAAAATAGAATTAATAATAATAAATAAGATAAGGGAGGAAAAAGGAATACCATAACAATACATATATAAACATGCAAGGCGGCGGCAGATTCATCATCTGAACGCTCCAGTACCGGCATAAGTTCCCAAGCTCACTCATAACGTATCCAGACTATAATAATAGTGATCAAATGTCACGCTTTTTGGAATGCAAATGCAAAATAAATGCAAATGAAAAATAATAATCGTGCTACTGTTCATCTCGAAGATTTCCCTTGCCCTGAATGTGAAAAAAAAATTGCAATTCGACCGTAGTGTCAAAGATGCCTTAGTTCTGACCTTAATATTAGTTTGCAATGGCTATTATTTTAGATTCTTACCCACCCAGCACCCCTATTTCGCTCCTCGGTCCCGAAAAAATTGATGGAACTTAGGACACGCGGATGTAATAATTACCTACCTTGTTTTTTATGTCGTTCGGTATGAAAAAATAATGGAAAACAAAAACTAATAAACTTCAAAAAATAAATTTAAATTTTTTTTGTTCTTCTTTTAAAAGCAAAGACAACTTTTTGGACCGAATATCATAGAGAAATTTAAAAAACTATAAGGCAAGCAGTATGACTTCATATTGTCCTATTTCTGCGAAAAATTTTCTGTTTTTCTTTGAAAAAAATTAGAGTAAAAATTTTGGAATTTTTTTTCTGAAGTTTATTAATTTTTGGTTTCAATTATTTTTTTCATATCGAACGACATAAAAAAATAATATTATCCATATCACTCATATTATGGGTGAATATAAGAAATTATGATATGTCAAAAACTAGATTTCTAGAGTTTTCAGTTTTTTCAGGATATTTCCGAAAATACTGGCGATAGTATTTCAAAATTTTTTTCGTAAAATACTCATCTAAAAATAGCGCAACTTTTCTGTAATTTAACCGAACTCGTATCTTTAATGGTTTATGATATCCCTGTAGAGGCCCTTTAAATAGTTCTAACCCTGATGTATTATACCAATATCACTAACTGGATTGCATATTTTTAAGCAAAAACATGTAGGGTGATTTATAATAATTAAAATTAGGTAGGTATGTAATAAATTTATACAAGTGTTCAGAATGCCATTTGAGATAAAGAATTTAGTTTTTGGTTTTCTGTATGCAATTAAAATACTACATAAGAAGAAAAAATGTTTTTGTAAATAACTTTGTAAGGAAGCTAATTAAATAAAAAAATGTAGGTATACCAGTTTTTTGTTTCAAGTGTCATACTGAATACTGATACTGAATAGGTACTTGTGTAATTTTTTTCTTGATTATAAATCACCCTGATGTATAACACCTAGACCTGTCCTGATTGAAATCAAAATCCGAACTAAATAAAATACAAAATTTAAACTGTCATGAAGATAAACGCAAAAGTCAGTAGGTAGGTAAGTATAAAATGAACAAAAAGTAAAAAATACAGTCTTAAAAAAATGAAGAACGAGCGGGAAGAAGGACTTGAGGTTGCGTTGGAGAACTATTACAATATAATAATGATGCTCTTTCAAATGTGGAACCCTTAAAATATGGAATTATGTTGTAAACAGAAGTGCTGGGTTATTCTGAAGTGCTAGACCGGTTCGTCCGCCGTGGCTGCAACACTTCTCTAGTTTAATTATTATTATTATAATGTTTACAATGTTTGTGTCTTTCAGAAAAAATCCTACCGCCAGTGCGCCAGTATTCGACATCAAATCACACCCTGGATCCCAATATGCAATATGTAATAATTTACGATACATAAATAGACTGGCGCTCCATACTTTATTACCTTTATTTAGGTACCGTATAAAATGCTATATATAAATGTAATAAAATTTCAAATTATAAAGAATAATAATAAATACCTACTTAATACCTTTACTAATAAGAAAAAATTATAATTTTAAAAAACATTTTTCCGATTTAAAAATACATTATTTATAATTAAAAATAGGTAAAGAGGTAGGTAGTTACTTCATATCACTTCATAGCCGCCACTGCGGCAGGGATTGTTTTTTTTTATTTAAATTGTTATGGAATATTCATTTGATTTATCAGACACTTCTGTGGCAATGAGCAATAAACGCGGGAAAATAGGAATAAGAAAAACAAGATTCAATAGTGTATTGGTTTTTCAACCCCAACCCCAGTTCGTTTAGAGCTGATGGATGAGCCGACGAGTTACTTTTCTATTATAGTATTATTAGCCCAGTCGGTAAAGTAAAAAATGTACCAAAATTTCATAAAAAATATTATCTAAGATTTTCCTTCAGTAACTGTTAGTGAAGAGGTTATAGAACATAAGTCCACAAAAATCAGTTCTGAGAGTGCAGCCCGTCCCTCCCCCCCCTCAAAAAAAGCTTTAGTAAAAAAATATTTTTTTTCTAATAACTGGTTATCCGTAGAGTCCCTCGAGTTATCCGTAGGTATATCATAAAATATAATATCATATTATCATAAATGGATTAGTAGTTTAATTTCGACTGTCCAGTTATGTATAATGATATTAGGAATTATTTGGGATTGCAGTCAATTAAATTAAAGAAAACTCTTTTTTCTCTGTCAAGCTTTTCGAATTAATTGTTAGCGCCCAGCCTCTATAGAAAAAATTAAATTATTCCTAAACCAAACAACCTACGAAGAAAAATCAAAATAGGTTTTGAATTGTGCAACATTTTTTTGCCAAACTCACTGATTATGAATAATTTATAGTAAGTATTTATTTATATAGATATTACAATATTAGTATAAATATAGTACAATAATAATTATTGTCTGTTGGTTTCTATTTTAAGTACTTGCAGGCCTGATAAAAATAATTTACCTCAATGCTGAAAAAGTTAAAAATAAAAAAATAAGAAATAGCAATTTTACCACCATATTAAAGTTATAAAAATTTGGTAATTTTTTATTATTTCCTAAAAATAAAAAAAATAAATAAATAATAAGTAGCCAAATTTTATTTTAATATTACAAAATATTGCTATACGATAAGATGTACCTACGTAAAAAAATATTAGCTGTATTTTATAGGAAATATGAAAAAAAATTGCCAAAATTTTGCTAAATTTTATAATATTACTAGTCAAAAAGTATTTTTTGTTTAAAGGAGGGAGCTTCGGTCTTAACTATGTAGGTAAAACAAAGTCGCTCCACTCCAGTAATTATGGGATTCGAGAACAAGCTCATTCCACCCAGACACAAGTTTGCCAATTAACAATAGACGACACAGACAACCAGAGCGCGACTGAGAATCGAACTGAGTCCGAGGGAGTCCAACGGTTTAGCCGTTTGCACGCTAAACCCCGAGGCCACCGCCAGCTCAAGTAATTTTTTTTTTCCACATTGCGGTCATGCCTTGACCTAAAAGATAATCTATAACATTTATGTATATGTGAACACCAGTTTGGCAAAAAAGTTGTATTTTATGTTCCCCTTCAAAACCTATTTTCGCTTTTGAAAGCAAACGAGTTTTGGACAAATATGTATAAGGTATTTTCAAAACAGTTCAAGGATTTGGAGGATCTTAAAAAAAGGACCTTATTAAGACTATGGCTGTCGAGTCAAGGGACTCAAGGGACACCCTGCATATTTAACTTTTTTGATGTAATAAAACTTCTGGTTAGTCAAATATTGTCTCTAAATTATGAACCATAAAGGAGATAATATCGTAATTTTTGTAGCCAAGTAAAAAGTAAAAAAAAAGTAAAAAAGAAGTAAAATAGATGAAAAGAAAGGCTCTTACAAAAGAACTCCGCAGAATCCTTATGCGGGATTATCCTTAGGATTATGCGGGGTCCTTTGGGCTGTATGTAGCAAAAATCTCAAAAAACGCAAATAATATTTTACCATGCCATTTAAAAATAAGCGCAAGTTGATGTCTGCAAAAGATCAACGAAACGAAATACAATAAAAAGACTCAGCCTTACAACAACACTACTTTACAAAAGTTGTTTTGTATCCTTTTAAATCATCGCTTTAAGAAAGTTGTATTCAAAGTCCTAAACAATTTGTGACTTTTTGCGAAATTTGGAAATGACTAATATCATAAATCTTTCTAAGTCTTCATTTTTCGTGTTTTATTTTTATTATCCGTATAACGGAAAGTTTCCTGTTTCTCAAAATGTTTAAAATTATAAAAAGAATTATTAGACTGATTCATTGGTGGGAATGTTCTACTGTAATAATTGTAATCAAAAACATTAACGTTTTACCAAGAAATTTCATCTCGGTAATGTTTCAATTTGATAAAAAAAATATATAGCACACGTCATATTTTGTTTTTATGTTGTCATTATATTATGCTAAAATTTTTGCAATTTTTTTTATGTGGTTAAAAAGTGAGAAAAAGTGAAATAATTCCGAAAAATACCTCAAATCGTCTTGCTAATACCTAAGGAGATAACAATAGGTAGGTAGGTATAAGTACATTATTTTGATTAAAAAACGAACAACAATCTTAGATGAACAGGACAACAAATGAAACCATAATCTTAAGTATCATGGCATCTCGCTGAAATCTGACACCATTCCATTCAATTCGTGAACAAAAGAGTTTTATACAGGGAACGCTTAGCTTAGACTATTAAATAAATATTAATAGTCTAAGTGGGAACGGGTTTGGCCATCCTGAGCCATGCGGCGAAGACTCGAGCCGAGCTGTCGCCCTGGCACTCTCGCATGGTTCAGGATTGTCCCCCATACGCAAACATATACATGTATATATGAACGACGCGATTGCAGCGCCATCATCACAAAATGCGGAAATAGGCTGAACTAAAGTTTGGAGTTTCATACCATCCTGAACCATTTTCATATTCATACCACGCTATCTAGAGGTCACTCTAAGTCGTTTAACAAGGGTCTGCAATCCTGAACCACATATATGGTTCAGGTTTGTTCGACTGGTTCAGGATTAACCGTACGGAAGCATACATTTGGTTCAGGATGGTACTATAGCGCTATATATATATATATATATATATATATATATATATATATAGACTTCAGTCTTTTGGATTTTCGGGTTACGTGGCATATATAAAAAAGAGCACTCTTTGCTAAATAGACTAGCTATCGAAAATTTTTATTTTCATCTTCAGGTCTAAAACAAAACAAACAGCATCGTATTAAAATTCAAAGCTAGAGAAAGGCTAGAAACAATACATGCCTACCTTAGCGTGAGATTATCTTCAAAAAGTTGTTAAAATTTACATTAAAAAACATTTGTTGTTACTTCTATGGACTCATCTCTATGACTAGATCTACTTAGGATACCAACACAGCAGCTGGGAGTTCTATTTTATTTTCTAGTTTAGTTTTACATGTCTAGTGTTATTTAAAAATATACAAGCACAATTACACATTAAAAATGAAATCAAAAAGCAAATGTCTGCCCTTATCGAGCTCTGAATTGATAACGTCCCTGCTGTCGTATTGCTATTGGTTGATTGCAAGTACATATTTTGAAATTTATTGGCGGCAGTTTTAAATTCTAATATTTAAACAGAAATGTGTGAAAATTATTTTTCTAGTGTCCGAAAACCCAAAATTACATATTACAGTACACTATAACTAAATTACATGGAATAGAAACTATGACTAGAGGAACTAAGCATTGTAAATAGCGATGTTTCTTCTTTAAATGTCAGTGTCTTCTGTTAGGTTTCTAAATTTGTTGTTGTCTAGGTCTAACAGGTTGGCATAGATGTTGCTGAGACTTTCAATGTCTTTCTTGTTGTTAATTGTTGAGGTGTTCTGGAAAATTCTCACCATTTCGATGAATTTTCTCTTTGTGGTGTTTTTTACTTCATCTAGTATTCCTGTGTTTTCGTAATCCATGTTGTGTCCCATTTTCAGTGTGTGTTCAGCTAACTTGCAGGAGTTCTTATTTCTGTTAATGTCACTTCTGTGGTTGGTTAATCTATCCTTTAATAATCTGGACGTCTCTCCTATGTAGCATGACTCACAATCCTTACATGGAATTGAGTAGACTACTCCCGACTTTTTTAGTGTTGGTGTCTTGTCTTTAAGCTTGCTGAAGATCTGGTATGTTGTTTTCACGTTTTTTACGCCAATCTTTATGTTAGGTCCCTTGATTACATTTGTGAGCCTCTTGGTGAGTTCTTCTATGTGTGGCAGAGTTATGTATCGTCGTTCGTTTTCTGGGAGTTGTTCTGTTCCTTCTACGTTGTCCTGGTTGTTCGGTATTTCTCTTATTTGTGTGTTGAAAATAATTTTATTAAGGAGTCTGATTGGGTACTCATTCTTCGTTAATATTTGTCTAAGTTGCCTCAGGTTTTCTTGTACTAGTGTTGGATGGCTGATCTTGACTACTCTTGTTTTAAGGTTCCTTATCAGGTTGATCTTCATCTTTATTGGGTGATATGATTTAAAGTGTATGTATCTACCTGAGTATGTTGGCTTTCTGTACCAGTCTGTACGTAGGGTGTTGTTGGTTCTGATCACTTTTGTGTCTAGGAAGGGGACTGTACCTTCATTCTCATTTTCTACCGTAAATTGGATTCTTGGGTGGTAAGAGTTGAACACTTCTAGAATTGTTGTTTGTTGGTCTTTTGGTACTACACATATTATGTCATCTACGTACTTCTTTAGGAATGGAACTTCGTAGGGCAATTTTGGTAAACATTCGTCTAGGAGTTCATCCACTACGTATTGAGATATAATTGGGGAGAGGATGGATCCCATTGGTGAGCCAATCAGTTGTCTATAGTATGACCCATTGTATGAGAAGGTTGTTGAATCAAAGATCAGCTGAACAATCTCGAGGAACTTCTTTTTTGGTACTTTGGTGTTGTTCTTGATTGTCTCCCATTTTCTTTCTATACTCGACTTCGCTAGTTGGGTTGTTATGTTGGTGAACAGTGACACCACGTCTAGGCTGATGAGGACATAGTTGTCAGGGATTGTCTTGTCATTTATGAAGTTGGCAAATTCGAAGGAGTCTTTTATGAAGTACATGTTCTCCTTGTCATATGACTGTGTGAGTATGTCTGTTACGTATTGTGCTAGTTTGCTCGTAGGGCTGTTAATGGAGCTAACAATCGGTCTGAGACTGAGCTGTGGTTTGTGAATTTTGGGAGCTCCGTAATACTTTGGGCTGACTCCTGTGTACATCATCATCTTGCTGGCTTCTTCTTCTGTGATGTATTTTTGTCTCTTCAGGTCTGTCACGATTTTATTGCATTTCTGTTGTATGGTAGATGTTGGATCCCTTGGTAGGTTTTTGTAGTACTCGGTGTCGTTAAGTTGTTCCATTGCCAAGTTGTTGTAGTTGTCCTTGTTCATCACTACTGTAACGTTTCCTTTATCTGCATTCATCAGAAGTAGGTCTGGGTGTTCTTTGAAAAATTTTTTGGATTTTCTGTAGGCCATCTCTATGTCTGAACTTTGACCTGAGTTTTTGTATGCGAAGTTGGTTATTATGTTAGCTGTCTTCCCTCTTATGATGTTTCTCTGTTGTTCTTCGAGATTGCAGTGCGATTTTTCTAGTTCAGCGAGAAGGTCTGGTATGTTTATGTCTTGATTGTTCGGGTGTATACTGAACTTCGGACCAAGGGCTATAAAGTTCTTGACTTCTGTGGGAATGTTTGTATTTGTTAAGTTTTTCAACCAGTTGTCTTCAGTTTTTATTACTTTTTTCTGTGTGGAGAGTAGTCTGTCGAACTTGTCTTTATTTAACCTCATTATCTTAAAATATTCTGAATTGTATTTGATTGATTGTCGTGCTTTGAATTCCTCCAGTATGTTTTGTGGTAAGTTAGCAGTCAAGATGTTAGTTAGCTGGGTTTGTCTATTTTCTAGGTTAGTGATATTTTTACAAGTTAGGTTAATTTGTATATTTAAAATCCTGAAGCCTAACCTGGTGGTGAATGTATTCATGTTCTGTCCCTGCTGTCCTGTTCTTGAGTCCAATAGGTACCCCAGTTTGCTAGTCTGATCCATTATAAATCTAGGCAGGATGTGTTTACTTCTACATCTGAGGAGGAAAGTCCTTCTGTTGTGTAGATGGGCCAGTTTGTTGTTGTTTCCCATATACTCTTTGAGTTGTTGTGTATGCTGTCGTCCATATGTCCTGGTGATGTTCTCGAAAAAACCCATTTCTGTAATTAATAATAATGAGTAGTTTTTTTTGCCAAAAACTAGTTAGACTTCAGTCTTTTGGATTTTCGGGTTACGTGGCATATATAAAAAAGAGCACTCTTTGCTAAATAGACTAGCTATCGAAAATTTTTATTTTCATCTTCAGGTCTAAAACAAAACAAACAGCATCGTATTAAAATTCAAAGCTAGAGAAAGGCTAGAAACAATACATGCCTACCTTAGCGTGAGATTATCTTCAAAAAGTTGTTAAAATTTACATTAAAAAACATTTGTTGTTACTTCTATGGACTCATCTCTATGACTAGATCTACTTAGGATACCAACACAGCAGCTGGGAGTTCTATTTTATTTTCTAGTTTAGTTTTACATGTCTAGTGTTATTTAAAAATATACAAGCACAATTACACATTAAAAATGAAATCAAAAAGCAAATGTCTGCCCTTATCGAGCTCTGAATTGATAACGTCCCTGCTGTCGTATTGCTATTGGTTGATTGCAAGTACATATTTTGAAATTTATTGGCGGCAGTTTTAAATTCTAATATTTAAACAGAAATGTGTGAAAATTATTTTTCTAGTGTCCGAAAACCCAAAATTACATATTACAGTACACTATAACTAAATTACATGGAATAGAAACTATGACTAGAGGAACTAAGCATTGTAAATAGCGATGTTTCTTCTTTAAATGTCAGTGTCTTCTGTTAGGTTTCTAAATTTGTTGTTGTCTAGGTCTAACAGGTTGGCATAGATGTTGCTGAGACTTTCAATGTCTTTCTTGTTGTTAATTGTTGAGGTGTTCTGGAAAATTCTCACCATTTCGATGAATTTTCTCTTTGTGGTGTTTTTTACTTCATCTAGTATTCCTGTGTTTTCGTAATCCATGTTGTGTCCCATTTTCAGTGTGTGTTCAGCTAACTTGCAGGAGTTCTTATTTCTGTTAATGTCACTTCTGTGGTTGGTTAATCTATCCTTTAATAATCTGGACGTCTCTCCTATGTAGCATGACTCACAATCCTTACATGGAATTGAGTAGACTACTCCCGACTTTTTTAGTGTTGGTGTCTTGTCTTTAAGCTTGCTGAAGATCTGGTATGTTGTTTTCACGTTTTTTACGCCAATCTTTATGTTAGGTCCCTTGATTACATTTGTGAGCCTCTTGGTGAGTTCTTCTATGTGTGGCAGAGTTATGTATCGTCGTTCGTTTTCTGGGAGTTGTTCTGTTCCTTCTACGTTGTCCTGGTTGTTCGGTATTTCTCTTATTTGTGTGTTGAAAATAATTTTATTAAGGAGTCTGATTGGGTACTCATTCTTCGTTAATATTTGTCTAAGTTGCCTCAGGTTTTCTTGTACTAGTGTTGGATGGCTGATCTTGACTACTCTTGTTTTAAGGTTCCTTATCAGGTTGATCTTCATCTTTATTGGGTGATATGATTTAAAGTGTATGTATCTACCTGAGTATGTTGGCTTTCTGTACCAGTCTGTACGTAGGGTGTTGTTGGTTCTGATCACTTTTGTGTCTAGGAAGGGGACTGTACCTTCATTCTCATTTTCTACCGTAAATTGGATTCTTGGGTGGTAAGAGTTGAACACTTCTAGAATTGTTGTTTGTTGGTCTTTTGGTACTACACATATTATGTCATCTACGTACTTCTTTAGGAATGGAACTTCGTAGGGCAATTTTGGTAAACATTCGTCTAGGAGTTCATCCACTACGTATTGAGATATAATTGGGGAGAGGATGGATCCCATTGGTGAGCCAATCAGTTGTCTATAGTATGACCCATTGTATGAGAAGGTTGTTGAATCAAAGATCAGCTGAACAATCTCGAGGAACTTCTTTTTTGGTACTTTGGTGTTGTTCTTGATTGTCTCCCATTTTCTTTCTATACTCGACTTCGCTAGTTGGGTTGTTATGTTGGTGAACAGTGACACCACGTCTAGGCTGATGAGGACATAGTTGTCAGGGATTGTCTTGTCATTTATGAAGTTGGCAAATTCGAAGGAGTCTTTTATGAAGTACATGTTCTCCTTGTCATATGACTGTGTGAGTATGTCTGTTACGTATTGTGCTAGTTTGCTCGTAGGGCTGTTAATGGAGCTAACAATCGGTCTGAGACTGAGCTGTGGTTTGTGAATTTTGGGAGCTCCGTAATACTTTGGGCTGACTCCTATGTACATCATCATCTTGCTGGCTTCTTCTTCTGTGATGTATTTTTGTCTCTTCAGGTCTGTCACGATTTTATTGCATTTCTGTTGTATGGTAGATGTTGGATCCCTTGGTAGGTTTTTGTAGTACTCGGTGTCGTTAAGTTGTTCCATTGCCAAGTTGTTGTAGTTGTCCTTGTTCATCACTACTGTAACGTTTCCTTTATCTGCATTCATCAGAAGTAGGTCTGGGTGTTCTTTGAAAAATTTTTTGGATTTTCTGTAGGCCATCTCTATGTCTGAACTTTGACCTGAGTTTTTGTATGCGAAGTTGGTTATTATGTTAGCTGTCTTCCCTCTTATGATGTTTCTCTGTTGTTCTTCGAGATTGCAGTGCGATTTTTCTAGTTCAGCGAGAAGGTCTGGTATGTTTATGTCTTGATTGTTCGGGTGTATACTGAACTTCGGACCAAGGGCTATAAAGTTCTTGACTTCTGTGGGAATGTTTGTATTTGTTAAGTTTTTCAACCAGTTGTCTTCAGTTTTTATTACTTTTTTCTGTGTGGAGAGTAGTCTGTCGAACTTGTCTTTATTTAACCTCATTATCTTAAAATATTCTGAATTGTATTTGATTGATTGTCGTGCTTTGAATTCCTCCAGTATGTTTTGTGGTAAGTTAGCAGTCAAGATGTTAGTTAGCTGGGTTTGTCTATTTTCTAGGTTAGTGATATTTTTACAAGTTAGGTTAATTTGTATATTTAAAATCCTGAAGCCTAACCTGGTGGTGAATGTATTCATGTTCTGTCCCTGCTGTCCTGTTCTTGAGTCCAATAGGTACCCCAGTTTGCTAGTCTGATCCATTATAAATCTAGGCAGGATGTGTTTACTTCTACATCTGAGGAGGAAAGTCCTTCTGTTGTGTAGATGGGCCAGTTTGTTGTTGTTTCCCATATACTCTTTGAGTTGTTGTGTATGCTGTCGTCCATATGTCCTGGTGATGTTCTCGAAAAAACCCATTTCTGTAATTAATAATAATGAGTAGTTTTTTTTGCCAAAAACTAGTTAGACTTCAGTCTTTTGGATTTTCGGGTTACGTGGCATATATAAAAAAGAGCACTCTTTGCTAAATAGACTAGCTATCGAAAATTTTTATTTTCATCTTCAGGTCTAAAACAAAACAAACAGCATCGTATTAAAATTCAAAGCTAGAGAAAGGCTAGAAACAATACATGCCTACCTTAGCGTGAGATTATCTTCAAAAAGTTGTTAAAATTTACATTAAAAAACATTTGTTGTTACTTCTATGGACTCATCTCTATGACTAGATCTACTTAGGATACCAACACAGCAGCTGGGAGTTCTATTTTATTTTCTAGTTTAGTTTTACATGTCTAGTGTTATTTAAAAATATACAAGCACAATTACACATTAAAAATGAAATCAAAAAGCAAATGTCTGCCCTTATCGAGCTCTGAATTGATAACGTCCCTGCTGTCGTATTGCTATTGGTTGATTGCAAGTACATATTTTGAAATTTATTGGCGGCAGTTTTAAATTCTAATATTTAAACAGAAATGTGTGAAAATTATTTTTCTAGTGTCCGAAAACCCAAAATTACATATTACAGTACACTATAACTAAATTACATGGAATAGAAACTATGACTAGAGGAACTAAGCATTGTAAATAGCGATGTTTCTTCTTTAAATGTCAGTGTCTTCTGTTAGGTTTCTAAATTTGTTGTTGTCTAGGTCTAACAGGTTGGCATAGATGTTGCTGAGACTTTCAATGTCTTTCTTGTTGTTAATTGTTGAGGTGTTCTGGAAAATTCTCACCATTTCGATGAATTTTCTCTTTGTGGTGTTTTTTACTTCATCTAGTATTCCTGTGTTTTCGTAATCCATGTTGTGTCCCATTTTCAGTGTGTGTTCAGCTAACTTGCAGGAGTTCTTATTTCTGTTAATGTCACTTCTGTGGTTGGTTAATCTATCCTTTAATAATCTGGACGTCTCTCCTATGTAGCATGACTCACAATCCTTACATGGAATTGAGTAGACTACTCCCGACTTTTTTAGTGTTGGTGTCTTGTCTTTAAGCTTGCTGAAGATCTGGTATGTTGTTTTCACGTTTTTTACGCCAATCTTTATGTTAGGTCCCTTGATTACATTTGTGAGCCTCTTGGTGAGTTCTTCTATGTGTGGCAGAGTTATGTATCGTCGTTCGTTTTCTGGGAGTTGTTCTGTTCCTTCTACGTTGTCCTGGTTGTTCGGTATTTCTCTTATTTGTGTGTTGAAAATAATTTTATTAAGGAGTCTGATTGGGTACTCATTCTTCGTTAATATTTGTCTAAGTTGCCTCAGGTTTTCTTGTACTAGTGTTGGATGGCTGATCTTGACTACTCTTGTTTTAAGGTTCCTTATCAGGTTGATCTTCATCTTTATTGGGTGATATGATTTAAAGTGTATGTATCTACCTGAGTATGTTGGCTTTCTGTACCAGTCTGTACGTAGGGTGTTGTTGGTTCTGATCACTTTTGTGTCTAGGAAGGGGACTGTACCTTCATTCTCATTTTCTACCGTAAATTGGATTCTTGGGTGGTAAGAGTTGAACACTTCTAGAATTGTTGTTTGTTGGTCTTTTGGTACTACACATATTATGTCATCTACGTACTTCTTTAGGAATGGAACTTCGTAGGGCAATTTTGGTAAACATTCGTCTAGGAGTTCATCCACTACGTATTGAGATATAATTGGGGAGAGGATGGATCCCATTGGTGAGCCAATCAGTTGTCTATAGTATGACCCATTGTATGAGAAGGTTGTTGAATCAAAGATCAGCTGAACAATCTCGAGGAACTTCTTTTTTGGTACTTTGGTGTTGTTCTTGATTGTCTCCCATTTTCTTTCTATACTCGACTTCGCTAGTTGGGTTGTTATGTTGGTGAACAGTGACACCACGTCTAGGCTGATGAGGACATAGTTGTCAGGGATTGTCTTGTCATTTATGAAGTTGGCAAATTCGAAGGAGTCTTTTATGAAGTACATGTTCTCCTTGTCATATGACTGTGTGAGTATGTCTGTTACGTATTGTGCTAGTTTGTTTTGTGTGAGTGTGTCTGTTACGTATTGTGCTAGTTTTCACACATTTCTGTTTAAATATTAGAATTTAAAACTGCCGCCAATAAATTTCAAAATATGTACTTGCAATCAACCAATAGCAATACGACAGCAGGGACGTTATCAATTCAGAGCTCGATAAGGGCAGACATTTGCTTTTTGATTTCATTTTTAATGTGTAATTGTGCTTGTATATTTTTAAATAACACTAGACATGTAAAACTAAACTAGAAAATAAAATAGAACTCCCAGCTGCTGTGTTGGTATCCTAAGTAGATCTAGTCATAGAGATGAGTCCATAGAAGTAACAACAAATGTTTTTTAATGTAAATTTTAACAACTTTTTGAAGATAATCTCACGCTAAGGTAGGCATGTATTGTTTCTAGCCTTTCTCTAGCTTTGAATTTTAATACGATGCTGTTTGTTTTGTTTTAGACCTGAAGATGAAAATAAAAATTTTCGATAGCTAGTCTATTTAGCAAAGAGTGCTCTTTTTTATATATGCCACGTAACCCGAAAATCCAAAAGACTGAAGTCTAACTAGTTTTTGGCAAAAAAAACTACTCATTATTATTAATTACAGAAATGGGTTTTTTCGAGAACATCACCAGGACATATGGACGACAGCATACACAACAACTCAAAGAGTATATGGGAAACAACAACAAACTGGCCCATCTACACAACAGAAGGACTTTCCTCCTCAGATGTAGAAGTAAACACATCCTGCCTAGATTTATAATGGATCAGACTAGCAAACTGGGGTACCTATTGGACTCAAGAACAGGACAGCAGGGACAGAACATGAATACATTCACCACCAGGTTAGGCTTCAGGATTTTAAATATACAAATTAACCTAACTTGTAAAAATATCACTAACCTAGAAAATAGACAAACCCAGCTAACTAACATCTTGACTGCTAACTTACCACAAAACATACTGGAGGAATTCAAAGCACGACAATCAATCAAATACAATTCAGAATATTTTAAGATAATGAGGTTAAATAAAGACAAGTTCGACAGACTACTCTCCACACAGAAAAAAGTAATAAAAACTGAAGACAACTGGTTGAAAAACTTAACAAATACAAACATTCCCACAGAAGTCAAGAACTTTATAGCCCTTGGTCCGAAGTTCAGTATACACCCGAACAATCAAGACATAAACATACCAGACCTTCTCGCTGAACTAGAAAAATCGCACTGCAATCTCGAAGAACAACAGAGAAACATCATAAGAGGGAAGACAGCTAACATAATAACCAACTTCGCATACAAAAACTCAGGTCAAAGTTCAGACATAGAGATGGCCTACAGAAAATCCAAAAAAAAAATTTTTCAAAGAACACCCAGACCTACTTCTGATGAATGCAGATAAAGGAAACGTTACAGTAGTGATGAACAAGGACAACTACAACAACTTGGCAATGGAACAACTTAACGACACCGAGTACTACAAAAACCTACCAAGGGATCCAACATCTACCATACAACAGAAATGCAATAAAATCGTGACAGACCTGAAGAGACAAAAATACATCACAGAAGAAGAAGCCAGCAAGATGATGATGTACACAGGAGTCAGCCCAAAGTATTACGGAGCTCCCAAAATTCACAAACCACAGCTCAGTCTCAGACCGATTGTTAGCTCCATTAACAGCCCTACGAGCAAACTAGCACAATACGTAACAGACATACTCACACAGTCATATGACAAGGAGAACATGTACTTCATAAAAGACTCCTTCGAATTTGCCAACTTCATAAATGACAAGACAATCCCTGACAACTATGTCCTCATCAGCCTAGACGTGGTGTCACTGTTCACCAACATAACAACCCAACTAGCGAAGTCGAGTATAGAAAGAAAATGGGAGACAATCAAGAACAACACCAAAGTACCAAAAAAGAAGTTCCTCGAGATTGTTCAGCTGATCTTTGATTCAACAACCTTCTCATACAATGGGTCATACTATAGACAACTGATTGGCTCACCAATGGGATCCATCCTCTCCCCAATTATATCTCAATACGTAGTGGATGAACTCCTAGACGAATGTTTACCAAAATTGCCCTACGAAGTTCCATTCCTAAAGAAGTACGTAGATGACATAATATGTGTAGTACCAAAAGACCAACAAACAACAATTCTAGAAGTGTTCAACTCTTACCACCCAAGAATCCAATTTACGGTAGAAAATGAGAATGAAGGTACAGTCCCCTTCCTAGACACAAAAGTGATCAGAACCAACAACACCCTACGTACAGACTGGTACAGAAAGCCAACATACTCAGGTAGATACATACACTTTAAATCATATCACCCAATAAAGATGAAGATCAACCTGATAAGGAACCTTAAAACAAGAGTAGTCAAGATCAGCCATCCAACACTAGTACAAGAAAACCTGAGGCAACTTAGACAAATATTAACGAAGAATGAGTACCCAATCAGACTCCTTAATAAAATTATTTTCAACACACAAATAAGAGAAATACCGAACAACCAGGACAACGTAGAAGGAACAGAACAACTCCCAGAAAACGAACGACGATACATAACTCTGCCACACATAGAAGAACTCACCAAGAGGCTCACAAATGTAATCAAGGGACCTAACATAAAGATTGGCGTAAAAAACGTGAAAACAACATACCAGATCTTCAGCAAGCTTAAAGACAAGACACCAACACTAAAAAAGTCGGGAGTAGTCTACTCAATTCCATGTAAGGATTGTGAGTCATGCTACATAGGAGAGACGTCCAGATTATTAAAGGATAGATTAACCAACCACAGAAGTGACATTAACAGAAATAAGAACTCCTGCAAGTTAGCTGAACACACACTGAAAATGGGACACAACATGGATTACGAAAACACAGGAATACTAGATGAAGTAAAAAACACCACAAAGAGAAAATTCATCGAAATGGTGAGAATTTTCCAGAACACCTCAACAATTAACAACAAGAAAGACATTGAAAGTCTCAGCAACATCTATGCCAACCTGTTAGACCTAGACAACAACAAATTTAGAAACCTAACAGAAGACACTGACATTTAAAGAAGAAACATCGCTATTTACAATGCTTAGTTCCTCTAGTCATAGTTTCTATTCCATGTAATTTAGTTATAGTGTACTGTAATATGTAATTTTGGGTTTTCGGACACTAGAAAAATAATTTTCACACATTTCTGTTTAAATATTAGAATTTAAAACTGCCGCCAATAAATTTCAAAATATGTACTTGCAATCAACCAATAGCAATACGACAGCAGGGACGTTATCAATTCAGAGCTCGATAAGGGCAGACATTTGCTTTTTGATTTCATTTTTAATGTGTAATTGTGCTTGTATATTTTTAAATAACACTAGACATGTAAAACTAAACTAGAAAATAAAATAGAACTCCCAGCTGCTGTGTTGGTATCCTAAGTAGATCTAGTCATAGAGATGAGTCCATAGAAGTAACAACAAATGTTTTTTAATGTAAATTTTAACAACTTTTTGAAGATAATCTCACGCTAAGGTAGGCATGTATTGTTTCTAGCCTTTCTCTAGCTTTGAATTTTAATACGATGCTGTTTGTTTTGTTTTAGACCTGAAGATGAAAATAAAAATTTTCGATAGCTAGTCTATTTAGCAAAGAGTGCTCTTTTTTATATATGCCACGTAACCCGAAAATCCAAAAGACTGAAGTCTAACTAGTTTTTGGCAAAAAAAACTACTCATTATTATATATATATATATATATATATATATATATATATATAGCGCTATAGTACCATCCTGAACCAAATGTATGCTTCCGTACGGTTAATCCTGAACCAGTCGAACAAACCTGAACCATATATGTGGTTCAGGATTGCAGACCCTTGTTAAACGGCTTAGAGTGACCTCTAGATAGCGTGGTATGAATATGAAAATGGTTCAGGATGGTATGAAACTCCAAACTTTAGTTCAGCCTATTTCCGCATTTTGTGATGATGGCGCTGCAATCGCGTCGTTCATATATACATGTATATGTTTGCGTATGGGGGACAATCCTGAACCATGCGAGAGTGCCAGGGCGACAGCTCGGCTCGAGTCTTCGCCGCATGCACGGTGTAAGATAACTAAGGTGTTGGAACAAGACTCCCCAGTGCGACCCGATATCGTCACCACTCGTCACGTTACATCGGTTTTACCCATTTGTTTTGTTGCTCTCGCTCGCAATGGTTAGTTCTGCCGTACTCTTCTCTCGGACAAGCGCACAAGCGCTAGCATAAATGATTCACGCATATTCGCTGATAAACGCGTGCTCTTATGTTCTAATTTTATTAATATTTAAATGTTAAAATGTCACTCGATGAAATACCCGTTATAGTTTCATCGCATCAACTTCTACAATTAGGCAAATCACAGTTTCTACCCATTTTTGCTTATCGCTTCTTCAGAAAAAAATAAAATTGAGTAGCATGACACCCTGATAATGGCAATTTGCATGTGTAAGAGCAAGAGGTCAGAGCCCAGCTGGCAAGACTCTCTCATACACTGAGGTTCAGGTTTTCGTCGCGCGCTTTACTGTTGAAATACGTGCTTCGTTCACTCACCTATATATCTTACACCGTGGCCGCATGGCTCAGGATGGCCAAACCCGTTCCCTCTTATACTATTAATATTTATTTAATAGTCTAAGCTAAGCGTTCCCTGTATAAAACTCTTTTGTTCACGAATTGAATGGAATGGTGTCAGATTTCAGCGAGATGCCATGATACTTAAGATTATGGTTTCATTTGTTGTCCTGTTCATCTAAGATTGTTGTTCGTTTTTTAATAAAAATAATGTACTTATACCTACCTACCTATTGTTATCTCCTTAGGTATTAGCAAGACGATTTGAGGTATTTTTCGGAATTATTTCACTTTTTCTCACTTTTTAACCACATAAAAAAAATTGCAAAAATTTTAGCATAATATAATGACAACATAAAAACAAAATATGACGTGTGCTATATATTTTTTTTATCAAATTGAAACATTACCGAGATGAAATTTCTTGGTAAAACGTTAATGTTTTTGATTACAATTATTACAGTAGAACATTCCCACCAATGAATCAGTCTAATAATTCTTTTTATAATTTTAAACATTTTGAGAAACAGGAAACTTTCCGTTATACGGATAATAAAAATAAAACACGAAAAATGAAGACTTAGAAAGATTTATGATATTAGTCATTCCCAAATTTCGCAAAAAGTCACAAATTGTTTAGGACTTTGAATACAACTTTTTTAAAGCGATGATTTAAAAGGATACAAAACAACTTTTGTAAAGTAGTGTTGTTGTAAGGCTGAGTCTTTTTATTGTATTTCGTTTCGTTGATCTTTTGCAGACATCAACTTGCGCTTATTTTTAAATGGCATGGTAAAATATTATTTGCGTTTTTTGAGATTTTTGCTACATACAGCCCAAAGGACCCCGCATAATCCTTATGGGAATTGGCTCCCGGTTAAATTTGATGTAACTATGATGATCGGTAGTATTCAATGAGTAGCTCAGATGTCTCCATGAGCGTAGCTTCCCAAAAAGTCTTGTTCTCGAGATAAAAGTCTAAAAATTAATTTTTTCTATGACTAGGGATGAAAAATTGCGTTTAATGAAATAAACTTGTAAACAGCCGTATTAAAGGTTTAAACGCGAGAAATCTTAGATACCTAGTTCATTTGTTAAGATTGAGGTTAATAATTTGTTAAGGTCTGATGAGTAATTTTCGAGAATAACGGGAAAGAGTTTTCATTTTATGTTATCATAGCCTTACCAATAGCCTTGGCTGTGACTTTCAAACTGGATTTTTTTGCGCTTTTGTTTGTTGTAGTTTTTATTGTTAAAATTACGACAATGATAAGACAAAATGAAAACTTTTCTGTTTTTCTCGAAAATGACTCAACATACCGAAAATGTAACTACTGAAACATAGACAGCTTTTTAATCGTAACAAATGATCTCTCTAATTTTCTCTCTACAACAAGTAGGACGGCTAACACTTTAAAATATATCCGTGACTGTCATGATAGGAAAAAATCCATCTTCAAGGGTGAATATCTCGAAAACAGAACTTTTTGGGGGGGCTAAGCCCATGGAGACTTCTGATCAACTCATTGAATACTACCGATCACCAAAGTTGCAACAAATTTAACCGGGAGCCAGTTCCCATAAGGATTCTGCGGAGTCCTTTTGTAAGAGCCTTTCTTTTCATCTATTTTACTTCTTTTTTACTTTTTTTTTACTTTTTACTTGGCTACAAAAATTACGATATTATCTCCTTTATGGTTCATAATTTAGAGACAATATTTGACTAACCAGAAGTTTTATTACATCAAAAAAGGTTAATATGCAGGGTGTCCCTTGAGTCCCTTGACTCGACAGCCATAGTCTTAATAAGGTCCTTTTTTTAAGATCCTCCAAATCCTTGAACTGTTTTGAAAATACCTTATACATGTTTGTCCAAAACTCGTTTGCTTTCAAAAGCGAAAATAGGTTTTGAAGGGGAACATAAAATACAACTTTTTTGCCAAACTGGTGTTCACATAGAAATTAATTTATGTGAATTTAAATTTTAATTTAAATTAAAAAAATTAATTTAGATAGAACTCTTAATTGGAATTACATATTAATACAATATCAAAAAGACTGTGCAAAGTTTGCTTCCAACTTCGATTTTTAAAGAATAAAGGATTAAAATTAGGAATTTTAAAAACAAGTGTATTATTCAAATTTTTATTCTATTTTAAAATACGGAATAATACATTGGGGGAATTCTTTTGATTGGTTAATTATTTTCAAAATTCAAAAAAATTGCATAAGAATACTAGGCAATGTTAATCGCATGACATCTTGTAAAAAATTATTTAAAAATTTAAAAATTTTATCATTTCCAAGTCTATTTATATACGAATGTCTCTGTTTTGTACATAAAAATAAAAATTTGTTTACTTTTTTCAATTCTAATACCAGAAATTCTAATACAATTATTTTAAATAAACATAATACCACTCATTATGAATTATCTTCTGAATACATATGTGCCAAAATTTATAATCATTTACCAAATAATTACAAAAAATATAATTTAAAAAAATTTTCAAAAGAAATTAAAAATATTTTATTACAAAAATGCTACTATAGCTTAAATGAATATTTGAACAATTCTTTGGATTTATAATTTCATAACTTTATTTCATAATTTCATAATTTTATAACTTTATAACTAATTTTACAATTTATTATTTTCCACAAAAAATACAATAATATGTATTTATAATAAGGAAATAAATGTTATTATTATTATTATTATTATACATAAATGTTATAGATTATCTTTTAGGTCAAGGCATGGGCCTCGGGGTTTAGCGTGCAAACGGCTAAACCGTTGGACTCCCTCGGACTCAGTTCGATTCTCAGTCGCGCTCTGGTTGTCTGTGTCGTCTATTGTTAATTGGCAAACTTGTGTCTGGGTGGAATGAGCTTGTTCTCGAATCCCATAATTACTGGAGTGGAGCGACTTTGTTTTACCTACATAGTTAAGACCGAAGCTCCCTCCTTTAAAAAAAAAATACTTTTTGACTAGTAATATTATAAAATTTAGCAAAATTTTGGCAATTTTTTTTCATATTTCCTATAAAATACAGCTAATATTTTTTTACGTAGGTACATCTTATCGTATAGCAATATTTTGTAATATTAAAATAAAATTTGGCTACTTATTATTTATTTATTTTTTTTATTTTTAGGAAATAATAAAAAATTACCAAATTTTTATAACTTTAATATGGTGGTAAAATTGCTATTTCTTATTTTTTTATTTTTAACTTTTTCAGCATTGAGGTAAATTATTTTTATCAGGCCTGCAAGTACTTAAAATAGAAACCAACAGACAATAATTATTATTGTACTATATTTATACTAATATTGTAATATCTATATAAATAAATACCTACTATAAATTATTCATAATCAGTGAGTTTGGCAAAAAAATGTTGCACAATTCAAAACCTATTTTGATTTTTCTTCGTAGGTTGTTTGGTTTTCGAGTAATTTAAGTTTTTCTATAGAGGCTGGGCGCTAACAATTAATTCGAAAGCTTGACAGAGAAAAAAGAGTTTTCTTTAATTTAATTGACTGCAATCCCAAATAATTCCTAATATCATTATACATAACTGGACAGTCGAAATTAAACTACTAATCCATTTATGATAATATGATATATATTTTATGATATACCTACGGATAACTCGAGGGACTCTACGGATAACCAGTTATTAGAAAAAAAATATTTTTTTACTAAAGCTTTTTTTTTAGGGGGGGGGGGAGGGACGGTCTGCACTCTCAGAACTGATTTTTGTGGACTTATGTTCTATAACCTCTTCACTAACAGTTACTGAAGGAAAATCTTAGATAATATTTTTTATGAAATTTTGGTACATTTTTTACTTTACCGACTGGGCTAATAATACTATAATAGAAAACTAACTCGTCGGCTCATCCATCAGCTCTAACCGAACTGGGGTTGGGGTTGAAAAACCAATTAATACACTATTGAATCTTGTTTTTCTTATTCCTATTTTCCCGCGTTTATTGCTCATTGCCACAGAAGTGTCTGATAAATCAAATGAATATTCCATAACAATTTAAATAAAAAAAAAAAATCCCTGCCGCAGTGGCGGCTATGAAGTGATATGAAGTAACTACCTACCTCTTTACCTATTTTTAATTATAAATAATGTATTTTTAAATCGGAAAAATGTTTTTTAAAATTATAATTTTTTCTTATTAGTAAAGGTATTAGGTAGATATTTATTATTTATTATTCTTTTTAATTTGAAATTTTATTGCATTTATATATAGCATTTTATACGGTACCTAAATAAAGGTAATAAAGTATGGAGCGCCAGTCTATTTATGTATCGTAAATTATTACATATTGGGATCCAGGGTGTGATTTGATGTCGAATACTGGCGCACTGGCGGTAGGATTTTTTCTGAAAGACACAAACATTGTAAACATTATAATAATAATAATTAAACTAGAGAAGTGTTGCAGCCACGGCGGACGAACCGGTCTAGCACTTCAGAATAACCCAGCACTTCTGTTTACAACATAATTCCATATTTTAAGGGTTCCACATTTGAAAGAGCATCATTCATTATTATATTGTAATAGTTCTCCAACGCAACCTCAAGTCCTTCTTCCCGCTCGTTCTTCCTAAATAACCAATTTTTTTTAAGACTGTATTTTTTACTTTTTGTTCATTTTATACTTACCTACCTACTGACTTTTGCGTTTATCTTCATGACAGTTTAAATTTTGTTTTTATTTAGTACGGATTTTGATTTCAATCAGGACAGGTCTAGGTGTTATACATCAGGGTGATTTATAATCAAGAAAAAAATTACACAAGTACCTATTCAGTATCAGTATTCAGTATGACACTTGAAACAAAAAACTGGTATACCTACATTTTTTTATTTAATTAGCTTCCTTACAAAGTTATTTACAAAAACATTTTTTCTTCTTATGTAGTATTTTAATTGCATACAGAAAACCAAAAACTAAATTCTTTATCTCAAATGGCATTCTGAACACTTGTATAAATTTATTACATAACCTACCTAATTTTAATTATTATAAATCACTACATGTTTTTGCTTAAAAATATGCAATCCAGTTAGTGATATTGGTATAATACATCAGGGTTAGAACTATTTAAAGGGCCTCTACAGGGATATCATAAACCATTAAAGATACGAGTTCGGTTAAATTACAGAAAAGTTGCGCTATTTTTAGATGAGTATTTTACGAAAAAAATTTTGAAATACTATAGCCAGTATTTTCGGAAATATCCTGAAAAAACTGAAAACTCTAGAAATCTAGTTTTTGACATATCATAATTTCTTATATTCACCCAATTATTTTTTTATGTCGTTCGATATGAAAAAAATAATTGAAACCAAAAATTAATAAACTTCAGAAAAAAAAATTCCAAAATTTTTACTCTAATTTTTTTCAAAGAAAAACAGAAAATTTTTCGCAGAAATAGGTCAATATGAAGTCATACTGCTTGCCTTATAGTTTTTTTAATTTCTCTATGATATTCGGTCCAAAAAGTTGTCTTTGCTTTTAAAAGAAGAACAAAAAAAATTTAAAATTATTTTTTGAAGTTTATTAGTTTTTGTTTTCCATTATTTTTTCAT
Organism: Malachius bipustulatus; assembly: GCA_910589415.1. Classification (NCBI taxonomy): domain Eukaryota; kingdom Metazoa; phylum Arthropoda; class Insecta; order Coleoptera; family Melyridae; genus Malachius; species Malachius bipustulatus. Next base: position 23,770,619 of record OU342631.1, on the reverse strand, counting down.
ACCGAACGACATAAAAAACAAGGTAGGTAATTATTACATCCGCGTGTCCTAAGTTCCATCAATTTTTTCGGGACCGAGGAGCGAAATAGGGGTGCTGGGTGGGTAAGAATCTAAAATAATAGCCATTGCAAACTAATATTAAGGTCAGAACTAAGGCCTCTTTGACACTACGGTCGAGTTGCAATTTTTTTCTTCACATTCAGGGCAAGGGAAATCTTCGAGATCAACAGTAGCACGATTATTATTTTTCATTTGCATTTATTTTGCATTTGCATTCCAAAAAGCGTGACATTTGATCACTATTATTATAGTCTGGATACGTTATGAGTGAGCTTGGAAACTTATGCCGGTACTGGAGCGTTCAGATGATGAATCTGCCGCGTCCTTGCATGTTTATACAGGGTGTCCCACGACATGACTGCCATAGCTTAAGGGTAGGTGTAGTTTTTCAAGGCGATTCAGGATCTGGTTTTGAAATTTTCCTGAGGCCCTTCGTTTCGATTATACAGGGTGATTTGTGCAATTTGCCGAAATCTTTGATGAGCGATAGCTTTTGAACGAATTGATCGAATTTAACGAAATTTGGTAGATATGCTCTACTAATGACACTTAATACCTCGCATTTTTCGCCGATTCGAAAACTGCAGGGCCGTACTTATTATTTTGATATCTTTCGGTTTTGTCGAAAAGTTCAGCCTGTATGCATTTTATTCAAAGTTTGGTGCCATTTTCTAAAACTACGTGAAAAATGCTACAATTGAAGTTGAAATTTCAGTTTTTTAGTTTTTTATTCGGGATTTCAATTCATGTGTTGTTGATAATTTAAGAAAAATCAAATGTGGTTTTTTAAAACTTGCGTATTTTGTAGTTATTTCAAATAAATTTACTTTATCTACAGATTTAGCCAAGATTGGGGACCCTTCTACAGATTGTTTCGAGCTAAAAATAAGTTTCAACCGCAAAATAAATAACACAATTTAACACATTAAGTACCACATAGACAAACAAGTATCCACATAAACGAAACAGGAAGAAAAATATCAACAAAAATTTTGGGAAGAAAAACTACAATTCAGTGCAGGTAATGGTCAAGGAGACCACCCATCAAACTCAACACATTTCCTTGACTTATTTGTCTAGGGTGTTGATTTTCAAAGCGGGCCATAGGGGATTAGCATTGCGAAAGTGGTTTTTGAGGATTCCTGCTCGCCGTTTAAACTGACAGAAATGGTTTTGGTATCAAAATGAAGCTAAAGTTATTGCGCATAATGCTTGACATCAGAAATTAATTTAATTTCACGTTGTTTTCTAAAATTCTTCAGTAAAAATTCAAGTAATTGTTATTGTTTAATCACAAAATAGCATGCCTTGCCTAAACAATAATGACGTTTCTACGTTTCGACAATCCAATAATAGAACTTTATAAGTCAGTAGGTAATAATAAAGTCTGGTTCTATTTAAAAATGGGTTATACAAACCAAGAAGAGTCTTTATGGTGAAAACCTACTACAGTGTAGCCAGTTACAGGAGGGTTCGCGATTTATTTGCCGTGAATTTTTTTTAATAGACCAATGTTTTATTATTGGATTGTCAAAACGTAGAAACGTCATTATTGTTTAGGCAAGGCATGCTATTTTGTGATTAAACATTAACAATTACTTGAATTTTTACTGAAGGATTTTAGAAAACAACATGAAAGTAAATTAATTTCTGATGTCAAGCGCTATGCGCAATAATTTTAGCTTCATTTTGATACCAAAACCATTTCTGTCAGTTTAAACGGCGAGCAGGAATCCTCAAAAACCACTTTCACAATGCTAATCCCCTATGGCCCGCTTTGAAAATCAACACCCTGTATGTGGTAATGTGTTAAATTGTGTTATTTATTTTGCGGTTGAAACTTATTTTTAGCTCGAAACAATCTGTAGAAGGGTCCCCAATCTTGGCTAAATCTGTAGATAAAGTAAATTTATTTGAAATAACTACGAAATACGCAAGTTTTAAAAAACCACATTTGATTTTTCTTAAATTATCAACAACACATGAATTGAAATCCCGAATAAAAAACTAAAAAACTGAAATTTCTTCTCGATTCAGTTTAATGATGCCAAGTAGTTTTTTACCACAATTGTAGCATTTTTCACGTAGTTTTAGAAAATGGCACCAAACTTTGAATAAAATGCATACAGGCTGAACTTTTCGACAAAACCGAAAGATATCAAAATAATAAGTACGGCCCTGCAGTTTTCGAATCGTCGAAAAATGCGAGGTAATAAGTATCATTAGTAGAGCATATCTACCAAATTTCGTAAAATTCGATCAATTCGTTCAAAAGATATCGCTCATCAAAGATTTCGGCAAATTGCACAAATCACCCTGTATAATCGAAACGAAGGGCCTCAGGAAAATTTCAAAACCAGATCCTGAATCGCCTTTAAAAACTACACCTACCCTTAAGCTATGGCAGTCACGTCGTGGGACACCCTGTATATTTATTTTTTACGTTTATAATTATTATTAATTACTAATAATTTTTATTTGTTACAAGTCATAAATTTAATTGTCATAATATTCAAATTAGATCCAAACTTGAAATCACCGGTTTCTTACAGCTGAACCCAATTTTTCATTACAGTATACCTACAGGGTGTTATGTAATTGAATGTCAATATTTTGAGGATGATTTTTGGGTCAATTTTAAGAAGAAAACTTCATAATAATGTATGTCCTAAGAGTCTTAACTTTTGAGATACAGGGCGGTAAAGTTTTATTAAAATAAATCATTTTTTCGTAATATCTGTAATACACGTACCGCTCTGGATATTTTAATGAAATTTCGTATACAGGTACTCCGCATCAAGGGGCATTTTTTCATGTACCGCGTTTGATTTTATTTCCACTTAGTGACGATGGTGCACGATCGTGTAGAATTTTACCGGCACATTTTAGCAGACATTGATGGTACGCCACTGATTTCTGTTCAAATAGAAATCATTTTTGGGATCCCCATTCATTTCCAAGCAAATTTGATTCCTTATTTTTTTCAGTCCCATGCACGGTTTTCGTTAAAAAAAATAAAATCTGTTTCTCTACAATATCACAAGATTGTCGTTAAATAACAATAAAAAATATAAAAATATTCATAGGTAAAATTCTGCAAGATGTCACTAGTGGAGATAAAACGAAATGTGGTACATGAAAAAATTCCTCTTGATGAGTAATTGAATCAGTCTATTCAATTTTATTAAAATATCAAGAGCGCTATTACAGATATTATGAAAAAATTATTTATTTTTAAAAACTATTACCACCCTGTATCTCAAAAGTTAAGACTTTTAGGACATACGTTCTTATGAAGTTTTCTTGTTAAAATGGACTCAAAAATCACCTCCTTAAATATTGACATTCCAAAACCAGGACCGGTGCTAACCAGGACCGGACTCCCTAGACCGATTTTTAGTGCCTTTTTTTGCTAACCATGCATTTGCAAAGCAAATGAATACCTTCCTGGTGTTACTATAGGTACGTCCTTCACCCTTATAATAAGTGCCATAGTGAAACTGTAGGACACCAAGATTTAAATAATGACAGTGATATTTAATTGACAGTTGGTGGAGTGTCTTTATAAGATACCATTTCTCACCCTGGCAGGGATTATTTCTTTTTAAATTTTACCGACTAGTATTTATTTAATTCCTCTGGCACTTCTTGTCAGTCCCGATAATAAACTGGTATGGCAATAATACATTGGCGGTTAGTAATCAGGACAAAGTGCGGGAAGAATTATTATGACAGCGGGAAAATAGGACTTATAGGATAATAAACAAGTTGAGATTGTGTATTATTGTTTTCAAGGATGAGAAGAATTTGTTTGTATTGTTTATATTGAATTAACAAAACAAAAATAATATTATTTTTTCAACATTTACCATTTTTGTGTATTTTCCAAAGCGAATTTTTGAATCTACAAAAATGTGTTTCTAAATAGCGTACCATAAACTGAAGGACGTGTAGATAAAGCTAAAATATTTAGAAAGTTTAAATAATTTTTTTCCGAAAATGCTTTTTAACCGAGATACAGAGTGTTTAATATAAGTATCGTTATTACGAAACTTGTTTTTATTTTATCTTTTTACAGAGTGGACCAATAAAGGGAAAAATTCTATAGGTATCACCGAAGCACCCAGTGGAGTAGAATCCGACGTCACAGCACAGGGCAGCTTTTTTCTCGTTGAAAATTTCTGAACCGGTTTTTAATTTTTTTTTTCGTTTTTCAGAATGCCAGATTTAATTGCTATAAAAAAACAATACTATCAAAATTTTTAATAACCGTTTTCAATAAAAATTCAAATGTAGCGTTTCAACATTTTTTATTTCTTTATTAGTCTAGCCAGTCTAGCTAGTCTAGCCAGCGAACCTAACCTGACCTGACAGACAGGTCATAATAACCGGGTTAGGTAATATCTATTCATGAAAATATTTATAGAGATATATGTCCCCTTAACAATATATAAAATGACTGGGTGGTGGTGTGATAAAAAATGACCTCGGAGTTGCTCTCCATTCCAGAATATCCTTTTATTGATAATTGAAATAACTGGGGATTTAGTAAAAAACGACAACGCAAATATCAAGAAAATAAATCTATTGAAAAGTTTTATTTATTTTTTGAACTAATTTTAATAAATTTTCTCAAAAGGTCGAAAAGAAAATAGCGTCTTCATCTCGCGAAGAATAGCTATTATCCACTCAAACGTTCCAACACTCGCCTGTGAAATTTTCGTTCTCGTGAATAATAGCTATCATTCTTCGCTCGTTGAAGAATATACTATTATAAGACCCACAATAGACAGATAATTTACCATATTGTAATATGTACCTACCAAAAAATATTCATAATCAGAGAGGAAGGCAAAAAAGAGTTGTAAGTATTCATGTCCCCTTCAAAACCCATTTTTATTTTTATTTATAAGTTGTTTGGTTTTCGAGTAATTTCATTTTTTGCCAAAATTTAAAGTAACAAAAAATTCGTGAGCATCAAAAATAGAAAATTTACAATTTCTTAAATACTAAATAACTCTAAAACTATGACATATACGAAAAAATTGCAAAATCACTCTATAATAGCTTTTCTGCTTCTTTTCTCTAGGTAATACGTATTTTTTTAAGTTTTCCAACGATTAACGAGTTATACTAGCAAAAAAAAATACTTTTTTCACCAAAGGGATGGTTCTTTTTTGGGCGAGGGGGGGGGATGCGCTACACCCCCAGAACTATAATTTTTGTCTGTTTATGTTCTATAACCGGTTCATTAACAATTATTGAAAGAATATCTTAGATAAGATTTTTTATAAACTTTGCTATATTTTTTACTTTACCGACTGGACTATATGTGTTCCGTTATTAGGGCTTTTCCCGATTTTTGTCGCAAAAATTACTTTGTATAGGTATCTAGGTATGAGAATTCCTTTAAGAAATTATTCATAAGCGAATCCGAATAATATGTTTTTATTTCAATCAAAATTAGGTAGGTCTGTACTATTTATAAGTTTTTTTTTTGCTAGTTTATTTGCCTAGGTAAATATTATTCCTGAAATGAATGGAATTTTAGAGCGCGACAATAATGTGATATAGGAGTATAATATTAGAAGACACAATGAGCGTATAGGTATTTCACTAAATTTTTTTTTCTATGTTCATTGACTAGAAGAGCAATAAATAAATATCCGGAACATCCCCCTGGAGCTGACAGATATTGGTCTTGGTCATAAACGACAACCGGTTCATTCTACATAATTCAAAATTACAAAAATACAATAATTATCTATCTACATTATATAATTTAAGGATTCAGCCCTAAATGTTAAAATATCGAAATTGTGATTATTAGATTTATGCGATTTGATTCTGGTTAATTTTTAATTCACGTCAATTTAAATGAGACAAACTATGTTTCAAAGTTTTGTATCAAATGACCCTAGAATTGGAAAAATTATTCGAAAGTTTTCTGTGATAATACTTGATGATGACTACATTAAAAATACAAACCTCGAAAATACAAACATACCTGCTAGAGTCATAATTCGAAAATCCACAAAAAAAATCCACAATGTTTGTGGAAATTTTGTGGACAAATGGTTATTTAATAACCACTTTTAAACACTGAACACAAGAATAATAATAGCATTATATGTGCGCAAGAATTTTAATTTTATCTTTACCCGTTTGCGAGATACAGCCCTTTAAAAGTATCCTAGTACATAATTTGAATCGGCGGAACGCTCTACTATTGGCTTGACGTCACTACCTCTGTCTGAATCTGGTGGACCCGCGCCCCACAGTTCTCATGCATAACGCCGTAAACCAGGCATTCCGCTTCGGTGTCGTGTGAGGGGGTTTACGTTAAATGTTATATGCGCACATTATTGCTAAGAAATTTAAAAGTTTAATACAAAATATAAAATTACACGAATATGGAAGAAGATTTTCAAAAGGCCGACTCACATAACTTACCTACTGTCGATGTTACAACAATGGTACTTAACACAGTGGTTCTAAAGCAGACCCACTGATAGAGAATATTAGTAGAGAATACTAATATTGCGGCACCGTGCATTGGATGAATTTGAAAGTCTAGTATCTTTATTAGTTTTTACGTTAGAGCAAAATCATTTTGAAAAAATCTTGGAGCACATTATTATGCTAAAACTCATTTCGGTGAAATTTGGTTGGTGGGGGGGTGTAGCTCGACGTCAAGCCACACCTCACATGCAAAAAATTAAAAAACATATACCTACGGGGTAAGTGTTTTCAATGTCTAGTACTAGTTACTACAGTGATCTTGTAAACTACTTCTGTTAGAGGAACGGTTAAATGATTACTTCCCCTACTTAATGGGGAAGTAATGCAGTTTTATGAATTAAATTGAAGCAACTTTTTTTAATCTCTGGGTTCCTATAGATATTTGACATAAACATTTCGCATATTTCTTTATATTGATATAGCATTCTTATTATACTTCGATGATCACGTCCTCAATATCACCCTGTAGTGACGTTCACGAGCTCCAATAGTGCGTAATGTTTTCAGTTTTTTAAAATCCCCAGGTAGGTACCTATTACTCACCCGCACGTCCGGCCGTTATCTGCTGTAGATAGCTCATTATCGTTCTTACGCTCGATACGTGCGCTAGTGTTTAAGAGAGTGTTGCTGGAAAATTACTGTAAAATGCCGAAAGAACTAAAAAGCAAAACGCGAAGGAAGTTAGAAAAAATTAAGAAAAATGGATAAACAGCTTAAACCTTTCAAGTAAGTACAATAACTTAAAAGTTTTTATTTTTTTTCTTAATTGAGAGACATAAATACCCTTTCTGTCACTCTCTGTCAGTAAATCCTCTCTGTCAGGTTATCATGCTCACTGTAATAGGGGGATGATTAGAACCTCACTTAATGTAATAGTTAAGTGCACTTAAAGGGTGGACAGCAGTCCTAACATGGACCGGTTAGGGACTAATACCCTTAATCGAGTTATGGGGATGAGAAAAGGTCAAAATAAGTATACTTATAGTGATGAAAAATACATAGTAATAATTCGAATAAAGTAATTCTCTCTGTCAGTAATCCCTCTCTGTCAGGTTATCATGCTCACTGTAATAGGTGTGGATGATTAGAACCTCACTTAATGTAATAGTTAAGTGCACTTAAAGGGTGGACAGCAGTCCTAACATGGACCGGTTAGGGACTAATACCCTTAATCGAGTTATGGGGATGAGAAAAGGTCAAAATAAGTATACTTATAGTGATGAAAAATACATAAGTAGTCATAATTCGAATAAAGTAATTCTCTCTGTCAGTAATCCTCTCTGTCAGGTTATCATGCTCACTGTAATAGGTGTGGATGATTAGAACCTCACTTAATGTAATAGTTAAGTGCACTTAAATGGTGGACAGCCGTCCTAACATGGACCGATTAGGGACTAATACCCTTAATCGAGATATGGGGAGAAAAGGTCAAAATAACTATACTATCGCCCGTATTCACAAACGATAATTTCCTAAATAATTATTTTCGAGATATTACAGGACAGAAACGCTTTGTGAATACGGGCCTAAGAGTGATGAAAAAATACATAGTAATAATCCGAATATATTAATAATCATATCAATAGTGATGACTTATAACAAAGAATCATATTAATAATGGTTACTAGTGCATAAAAGTACTAACAACACGACCGAAGCATTAATAGCTAATACAAAATTTAAGTACCTTGATCAACAGGCAGGTGACTCGTGTGATATCACTGATATCACTAGCGAAGAATAACAGCCAGATAGTGAATCAGCTCACTCAGTGAGATCTTCGCTCACGCAACCCTCTGTAACGATGATTGAGGAACAAGGTGATTATATCAAGCAATTTTGGACGAAAATCTAAATCAAGTAGCTGAATCAGGGCCGAATACCTATTGCTGAAGAATTGTTGGACAGATGTCAGAATTATTTATCACCATAGCTCGACCGCGAAACTAGACAACAGCTAGTTAAAGAGTGGAATATTCCTGGGAACTGTCAAACTCTCAGGGAACCAAGACTCAATACGGAGGTGCAAACACTTTTGTCACAGGCCGAATTGAACTATACAGCAATCCGATTGTTGTAATCGTTAAACATCAATCGTTCAGTAAGCATTATTAACGATACGTTTCTACAAAAACGTTATCAAATAACGGAAACATTGACTAGTGGACCACATCTGCAACAGTGGATGCTGGAAAGATTCTGACAGACATGCATCACACAGTATCTACGCACAGAAAATTCAAATTAAATCATAATGTCAATGCCGCAGTTCAAAAAATATCAGTACAATAAAAGGCGGACACGTTGCTTTTTGTAATAACGAAAAGGGCGACCGAACAAGCTGAACCAGGAAAAAACCTAACAAGGGAAAGTTCCTATACAAAAATCATCTTCTGAATTATTTCAGTCTATTATAGAACTTAGGGAAATTGGAGCTATTGAGCTCCATTGTTATAAAACCCAATGGGAATTATAGGTTCATAAAAATAAATAAATATCATATGGCTGTGGTAAAGCCCAAGTGTCAGAAGTTTTCAAGTAGCCACAATAAGGGCCTCTGACATAACTTAACGACTGCAGTGAAGCAGCCGGGACCCCCTTTTTAGGACCTCCCGGAGCACAAAATAAATCTCAAAGAACTAAATAATTATCTGAACTGTCCACATTTTAAACTTGAGGATTTCAGAACTGTAAAAAACCTAATAAATGAAGGATGCTATATGAGTACCTACGGTTGATCTCAAGAATGCATATTTTTTCAAATTCAAATACGATAACCACCTTTTTGGGTTTACGTGCCTTCCAAATAGTCTTTCGACAGCACCATATGTTTTTACAAAAAATTTTAAACCTATCGTGAATCGCTTGAGATCTATGGGGTCATGTTTCAATAATATACCTTGACCCATATGATATTGATGATATTGATTGATAGAAAAAAAAAAAATAAATAAATAAATAAAAATAAATAAATAAAAATAAAAATAACATCTCTAGATTTTATTATAAATTATGAGAAAAGTTGCCCAAATCACAGTAAAAATATAACATTTCTATAGGATTTGTTTCCAATAGTCAGGAGATGATAATGTCAATTCCAAATGAAAAACAAAAAATTGTCTCACAGTTACCAATGTTCTTGAAAATTAATAACTCTTGTCGCAGCTATGCTGTAACTACTGTTGGGTGCATGTGAAACAATTTTAAAGGGAAAATATCTAGGACTTAAAATATAAAATTCAAATTATGATAAGAAGATAATTATTCTGAATTATCTCTTAATAGATATCGATTCGTAGTCGAAAAGCTTGAAAAATGCGAAAATGAGCAATAAATAAACAAACAATATTTTACTATAATCTGCACCGATGCATCCAATTCAGAATGGGGTGCAACAAACTCCCGAGGGGTTTGGAGCTTACAGGAGAGTGCTTATCATATCAATCAGCTGGAACTCATGGATGTGTTCAATTTTAAAAGGCTTTGCGAAAAAATAAATAAATAAATAAATAAATAAATAAATAAAATAAAATATATATATTATAACAGGCATACCCTCTTAAGATAAGCCAATATTACAGCCATAGCCTACATAAATCGCATAGGCGGCGTCAAGCATGGGCCATTGAACAAAATAAGTCGACAAATTTGGAAATGTTGTTTCTGAACTGGGCCTACCAAACGTAAATTTATTTGCCTCCCACCTTAATAATAAATGCAAAACTTTGTATCTTGGCGTCCAGATCCATAATCAGCAACAGTAGATGCTTTCACATTATCATGGACTAATACTTATAAATTTTTACGCAGTTCCGCCCTCCCCGCTCCGATCCACGGTGATAAATAAATTTTTGATTGATAAGGCAAAATATATTGTTGTTTTTCCACCATGGAAAACACAGCCATGGTGTCCTGCATTGAAAAATTTGATTGTTTCTGCGAGTTGCCAATTTTGCACACTAATAAAACTTTACTCTCATCTTATTTGAGACAACCTCATCCTCTATGGGAAAGCCTTACCCGGAGAGCAGCACGGTTTTCCGGGAAGCGTACATCTTAAAAAATGTTCCTGGAACTGCTTTAAAAACCATATGATACCATCTCTTAGCGAAAAGACGTTGAAGCAATATAGCTCCACGTACAAAAAATTGTGGCTTTGTGAAAGGGTGGAAGTATTTAATTCGGACCCAAATAAAATAATTAAATTTTTATAGGAAGAATATAATAAGGGGGAAAAGTACAGTACCCTTAACAGACATAGGTCTGCCTTGAATACATTATTACAACCAACCGATCAGACCATATTAATGAGATTCTTGAAAGGGGCTTTTAGAACAGGACCAAAATTCCCAAGGTACAACGAGATATGAGATCTGCACCCTATACTAGTGTATCTTAAGCCTCTAAATCCTGAGCTAAATTCATTGGAATCACTGTCTTTGCAACTGATTATTATAAACTTACTCTTCTTCTAGCATTATCATCGGCACAAAGAGTACAAAAATTAGCAAAGATCAAGTTATCAAACATAATCCATAATCAATGATGATAAAGTTGAAGTTGTGATAACGGATCTAATGAAAACTTCCACATCTAACAAATGCCAACCAAAAATAACATTACCCTATTTTAGAGAAAGGTCAAACCAATGCGCTTCGTCAGTACTCATATTTTACATAGACTCAACAAAAGAATTCAGAGGAGAGATAGATCAATTATTACTTACCTTCAAAAAGCCATATCATCCAGCGACTATTCAAACAATCAGTCGTTGCATTAAGGCTGGCCCAAAAGCCAGAATAAATACCAGAAAATTCAAATCGCATAGAACGCGACATGCAACTACTTCCGCTGCTGCAACGAAAGGCCTCAGTGTTGAAAGCATTTTACAAAAACAGCACTGGGGTGGACAGAAAACTCAAAGGTAAATAAATATTATAATCGACCTGTAATGAAGTATCAGGCAAGTTGCGTCAAATCAAAAATTTTAGGTCAGTTATTTGCACCTAGGCAAATAAGTTCATTTACTTGAATTGGTAATTAATATTTACATAATCTTCGTCTGGTTGAAACATAGTTTTACATCAGTGTTATTATTATTGGTTTTAAATTCTGTGAAAAAAGTATGTAACTTTGATAACGGAAATAAATATTACTCTGCATGGTTAGTAGGTATGCTTCCTAATTTTATTCGCCATAATATTCCAGCAAGCAACACCTACCAGGAAACAGGATATTTTTTAGATCGGTTGTGCTTTAAACATCTACAGGGTGATATTGAGGACGTGATCATCGAAGTATAATTAGAGGTTAAACGACTTACCTGGTAAGGAAGTTCAATCCTCAATTATACGAGATGATCACGTCCGAAAATATCACAACCCACCCGCACCCTATACCCAACTGATAACGATCTAAAAAATTGAAAAAGCTCAGAACGATAATGAGCTATCTACAGCAGATAACGGCCGGACGTGCGGGTGAGTAATAGGTACCTACCTGGGGATTTTAAAAAACTGAAAACATTACGCACTATTGGAGCTCGTGAACGTCACTACAGGGTGATATTTTCGGACGTGATCATCTCGTATAATTGAGGATTGAACTTCCTTACCAGGTAAGTCGTTTAACCTCTAATTATACTAGGTGCTTCTAAATGCAGTTCCATAAGTTGGAGGGCGTGTACATGAAGCTTGAATATTAAGAAAATTCCAATAGTTTTCTTTTCCGAAAACGTTTTTTAAACAAAATACGGGGTGTTTAAGTTTCGATTTAATAAACTGGTTTTTATTATATACATATATCTTTCTACAGAGTGGACCAATAACTCTGAATTTTTGTATACAGTCTTTCTATTTAATAACCTGTAAATAAAAAATAACCTAAAAAAATTCTGGGTGAAATCGAAGAACCCAGTGGCGTAGAATCTGGGGTCCCATGACACCTTATTTTTTTCTCATAAAAAAATTCTGAACCATTATTTTTATTGCGTTTTTGAAATGTCATATTAAAATGCTAAAAAAGCTGAAGTAAACGCAAAGGAATTATTTTTCGAAAATGTTTCTTAATTGACATACAGCATGTTGAAAAACCTGTTTTGTAAATGACACTTACACAACGTCTATCTCGGTTAAAAAACATTTTCGGAAAAAAAAATTCTTAACACTTTAGCTTCATCTGCAGCCTGCAGCTCTTCAATTTATATGGTATTTATGTTTAACTATTAACTAAAAATAATAAAGATAAAAAATGTAAATAAAAAGTTAAGAGCGTTACATTTGAGTTTTTATCGAAGAAGAATAATAAAAAAAACTATACACGCAGTACACACAGTATAAAGTTGGTAAAAATATCTTCCCGCGGAATACTGTGTCTTATTTGCTTAATTAGACATGCACCTAAAAAAATTGATAACTATTCTGTTTTGTCTAAGAGTTCGGTCAGTATTTATATTTGGCTATCCTACAGTTTCACTATGGCATCTACCATATAGGAATGGAGGACGTACCTATAGTAACACCAGGAAGGTATTCATTTGCTTTGCAAATACATGATTAGCAAAAATAAAGGCACTATAAATCGATATAGGGAGTCCGGTCCTGGTTAGTACCGCGTATAAACAAGCACTAGAAGAAGTGCTGAAGTGGCCTATCGCGTCGTAGCGTTGCCGACGATACAGAGACGGATCCGAACGGATATAGCTTTCTATATCCTGGGTACGATATGACCCAGACTATAGGGATTGATGTCACGCTTTTTGGAATGTAAATGCAAAATAAATGTAAAGATCAAAATAATAATCGTGCTACTGTTAATTTCGAAAATATTCCTTGCCCTGATATTGAATAAAAAAAGTAATGCGACCGTAGTGTCAAAGAGGCCTTAGTTGTGACCTTAATATTTGTTTGCAATATCTGTTTTTAGCTTCTTACCCACCCAGTACACCTATTTCGCTCCTCGATCCCGAAAAAATTTATGGAATAACTTAGGAGACGCGGATGTATATATTTACCAAGAGTTTTAATACTTCCCCATCATCGTTTGTTCCCTCTAATGAAATGAAATATCTTGCTTGTCGAATACCAAAACCTGCAATACTGCAATGAACAGATATCTGCAATGAACGGGGAAATACCCAAGCACCTATAGCGTTCAATATGACAACAGCGCTAATGACTTGTGATGTGATGAAGTTGCATGTCTATAGGTAACACGTAAATTTGAATCAGTTGTTGCATTGTAAGATTTTTGTTTTTTTGTATAAAATGAAACAAAAAAGAAGAAGAAAGAAGAAAATGTGAAGTGTCAGGTAAACAATAAAGTCCCTCTGAATCGAGGGACTCTAGTCAACAACTGTCTGAAATCTGCAATGGTTACGCCAGGATACTAAACCACAACCAGGAATATTATTAATTAATTATAAGGCAATAATTGAATGGTCGAGTGGTGAAGTTACTTAAAAAATCAGGATAAAAATGCTTGACGAGGCTCTCTAATTCTTGTAGTTATGTTCTTGCATGATTTCTATTAGAGTTCTTATAGCTTAAAAAACATTCAATTGCAAATAAATGATTGTACTTACTTTATAATACCCACGTTTATTTATTTTCACATTTGTTGGGTATTAGCAAAACCAAAATAAAATTTAATATACAAAGGAGGGAATTATGTATTTCAAAAAACCCTATAATGATATCTTTTAATAATAATGTCCCTTGAAGAATTCTGTATAAATGTTTTATCTTTCATTGTCGTTAACTTTGACCGACTAATTTCCATCGGCAAATCAATTTATTCATTATGCCGTTTGAAAAAATTTGCTTAAAGAATTTGAAGAGCTTCCGAATAATGAAAGTAAAATTGTTTATTCCTCTTATTGGGGTACGGGACCGTGATAACTTTGATCTGACTTGATCAACATAAATAAATACACTTCTACACTTATTAACACTTATTAATATACTTTTTCTACTCCCAACCTTTAATCTGCATATTAAGTATGAATCACCAGTGCTTTGATGGGTCTCATTAAGATACAAATTTTCATTAAAGCACTGGTCAAGCTATCCAATGGCAGAGGAGCATTTGCAATCGAATCGGTTCGTTTTCGCTCACAATCGGGTCGGCAAGCCAACCGAAGTCACAGAGTTGTCATACTCACGACAAAAATTGCCTTGTGATATAAGTTCTGTATTTCTGAAAGAAAATTCTGAACGTTTATTTTATTTAGAACATAAGTAACATTCAAAGAAAATTTATCAAGATTTTATGTTACCTTAATTAATTTGATAGGTAGGTATATCGTGATCGTGTAAAAGATAGGAAGATAAAGTATTATATCATTCGTAGCGGTCCGTGATATAGTATTCAAAGCGGCAACGCTGCGACCGTGACCGTCGCGTGCGCAGGTAAGCAATATCGTAATTAATGGCTGACAATGTTATTAAAATTATTACTGAAAATCAAAGCGTAAAATTCGGAATTCGAACTTCGCATAATAAAAATTACGCAGTAGTGAGTAGTGCCCTTAAACTTGATACTAAAACATGTCTCAGCAGAATAATCTTAGCGACGAAAAGAAAATTTGGTACCTAATATGCGTAAGCAACCCTCAATGATCCGCAATTGTACACGGGTCATTGTTAAAATATACAGGGTGAGTCAATAGTGAGAGATCGGAACATTGCTATTGAACCGTACAGGGTAAAACAAAATTTCAAACGCCATCCCAAATCGTTTGTTACTCTGCATATTTCAAAAATATTTTCACTTATACAGGGTGGACCATATTTTGCCAACATGGATCAATTTTTTTTTTTTCAAAGGGAACCCCCTATATTTTATGACATATTCTTATTCGACTGTGAAATAGCTTTATGTCAATACATATTGTTTGACATTTAGGTGTGGCGTTGACATTTAAAAAAATATTTTCAAAAAAATTCATCGCATGCATGTATTTACTGAAAAGAAGCCTCAGAACTTAGTTTTGGAGTTTTAAGGTTGAAATTTGGTCTCCACATTGAGAAAGGTCAGGTCTATCATCGCGATATAATAAGACTGAGATCTACTATACAGGTTAGTCACAAATAACTGTCAAATTTTGCTTACTTCCGAAGGTCATAACTTCACTTTTTCAAATGGCACACTCGGTATTTTTTTCCATAATTAGATCCACCTCTGATCTGACTACATTTTTCATTTGGTATGTCCTATACCTAAAATGCACAGTTTGAGAGATATTACACATTTTCCGTTGGTCTGACTGCACAAGATGCAAATGTCATATAAAACCGGGGCTATGAAGAAAAATGTGACATTTCTAGTGACATTTATCATTGCAGCGTAATAGCAACTCAAAGCTCGAGATAAATTAAATAAAAAATAAAATATAAGATATGACAATATGTAATTTTCAAATTAAATAATATCAAATCAAATGTCATATATGTCAAAAAGATGCAAATGTCATATAAAACAGGGTGCTATGAAGAAAAATGTGACATTTCGCTTTAAAGTGATATGGAAGAATATGACATTTTTAGTTTTACTAGTGTCACTGTCACTGCATGTTTAAATTCCAAGTTCTCGTTAGTTAAATAGAATTTTGGTAAATGGATTTACGTTTACAAGAGCAAGTAGACATGACTTATTGTTTGGGAGAAAGTGAGAGAAATCCTCTCTTTGCGGCAAGAATTTATGTGCAAGTGTGTATTTGACAACTTCGTTGCAGTTTATTTTTTAAATCATATTGTATTTCACTTTATTGTTGTTTTCCTCTAAATGGATTTATTCTTTTGGGCAAATTAATAAATTTTTTGATTTGATTTGATATTACATATTTTAATTTAAAAATATTGTCATATCTTGTAATTTATTTTTTATTTTATTTCGCTCGAGCTTTGAGTTGCTATTACGCTGCAATGATAAATGTCACTAGAAATGTCACATTTTCTTCATGGCCCATGTTTTATATGACATTTGCATCTTCTGCAGTCAGACCAACGGAAAATGTGTAATATCTCTCAAACTGGGCATTTTAGGTATAGGACATACCAAATAAAAACTGTAGTCAGATCAGAGGTGGATCTAATTGTGGAAAATAATACCGAGTGTGCCATTTGAAAAAGTGAAGTTATGACCTTCCGAAGTAAGCAAAATTTGACAGTTATTTGTGACTCACCTGTATAGTAGATCTCGGTCTTATTATATCGCGATGATAGACCTGGCCTTTCTCCATGTGGATACCAAATTTCAACCTTAAAACTCCAAAACTAAGTTCTGAGGCTTCTTTTCAGTAAATACATGCATGCGATGAATTTTTTTGAAAATATTTTTTTAAATGTCAACGCCGCACCTAAATGTCAAACAATATGTATTGACATAAAGCTATTTCAAAGTCGAATAAGAATATGTCATAAAATATAGGGGGTTCCATTTGAAAAAAAAATTTGATACATGTAGGCAAAATATGGTCCACCCTGTATAAGTGAAAATATTTTTGAAATATGCAGAGTAACAAACGATTTGGGATGGCGTTTGAAATTTTGTTTTGCCCTGTACGGTTCAATAGCAATGTTCCGATCTCTCACTATTGACTCACCCTGTATAATTTTTCAATCTTTTCTATGAAATAAAAAAGGGTCGTAGAAAAAATAGTGTATGGAACTCGCAGATAATGGCTATTAATACGCTCTTATGATGGTTAAGACACTCGCCTACGGCTCGTATCTTAACCATCATACTCGCGTATTAATAGCCTTCATTATAAGCTCGTTGCATAATATACTAATTAAACATTTATTTATTAATTAAATGAATGTAGGTATGTATAACATAATAAAGTGTGAGCCATAAAAAATTGACTTCTAATCCGCGTTACCAACACAAATTTATGTTCACCACTAAATCGTCCTGGTATTCCCACTAAAAAATCACCAGAATTTTGAAAATAGTCTCGTAGGAGAGGGGGGAGGGGAAGCGCCGCAGGCGAAAATGGTTGAAAGTTCAAGGTTTTCAAACATTTTCCAGTAGTTGAAAATTTATTCAACCTTAAAATAAAAAAATTAAAACCAATTTTTGTAGTCAATCAGCTACAGGAATTAACAAAAAAAATTCGATTCATTATTATTATCAACCAGCAAAAACAATTTTTTCAAATGAAGTTTCTCAAGTCCTGTTCCTTAATTTACTCATTAACGTACAATACAACATAAATATTATGAATGAAAAAAAGAATGAATGAATAACGGGTGGTATTTTATGATTATGATCAATAGCTGTCGGCTCCCGGGATTAATTTATTGCTTTCCTTTTAGTTGGCTAGTGGCAATAGCGGCATCCTCATACCTACCCTCTTGATGCTATTAGCGTTTATTTCTGAAGATTTAAAACTATGAATCTGTTATTTACTTTGCTCTATTTAGTCACCCTATCAGATTGTTGAATTATATTTTAAAAATGCGCTCTAAATTTCCATTAAATTTATTAAACAAAACATCAAAATAAGAATTCTCATTGTATTCATAACATATTTTACTTAGTTGAACAATGGTGACCAAATTTTATTAGAAGCCATTTAAAAACCCAGTGACCGGAATATCTTAAATTTCCTCTTACTTCTAATGTCAGTTACAAACGCTCAGAGCAATAAAATTATTTAAATCAAAAAACCGCCACATTAATTTTGGCGTATTATTTTATACGAGTAGGTAACTGCATATATGGTCTACTTAGATAATATTTTTTCAAAGGAAAGATATTTAACCCGTCAATGATCTGACCGGTCAGGTTCTGGTCAGGTTAGAACACTTTCTTTGAAAAAACAATTTCAAATGAGCCGTGTTGGGAAACACTTTTTGAGTTCAGATAGTTCAGTTTGTTAGCTGCATTGACCTGCCCCCCCGCCCCCCCCCCCCCCCCCACTCCGGGAATATTAAAAATGAACTGCACCAGAATTATCTGCTAATTATGTGCTAATTAAGTGCCAAACTCGATGGTTTGTGCTCCTTTATTTATATCTATTTTAGGGGCGGAGAATATATCTATAGTAACACCAGGAAGGTATTCATGCAAGTTAGCCAAAAAAAAAAAAAACGGCACTAAAAATAGGTTTTCAGAGTACGGTCATGGCGAGAATTGCGAATAACTACGCCGAGTTTCGGAAGTAACAACTTGACGACAATGCAAACCGCTTCGAAGCGTACGGAGCAGGACCTGCATTATATCCGCTTTCTCATATCGTATCCAGAATACAGGGATTAATGTCACGCTTTTTGGAATTCAAATGAAAAATAAATGCAAAATTCAAAATAATAATCGTGCTACTGTTAATCTCAAAGATATTCCTTGCCCTGAAAATGAAGAAAAAAAATAGAAATATAGTCAAAGAGGCCTTAGTTGTGACCTTAATATATTAGTTTGCAATAGTGGTTTTTAGCTTCTTACCCACCCAGCACCCCTATTTCGCTCCTCGATCCCAAAAAAATTGATGAAGCTTAGGATACGTGGATGCAAATATTTATTTTTTTTAATTTTTAAAATGGGATAAGTAGTTTTTCGAGCGACATGAACCTGCGTTTTACAAAAAAAGTGAATAGGCAGTTGTGAGAAAAGACGTGGTTCAGAATTGTATGAACCATCTAAAATATATACAGTGGTTCAGGTCAGCTCAAGTATGATGGTTCAGGATGGTACGGTTTTTTTTGTATAAAATGATAAAAAATAAATCTGTTTTTTCGTGATGTATATGTTCAAAAATATGATATTCGAATAATGACAAATAAATATACGCCGAGAGACGGGCTCCAACTGCTT
Source organism: Malachius bipustulatus (assembly GCA_910589415.1). Classification (NCBI taxonomy): domain Eukaryota; kingdom Metazoa; phylum Arthropoda; class Insecta; order Coleoptera; family Melyridae; genus Malachius; species Malachius bipustulatus. Next base: position 23,751,221 of record OU342631.1, on the reverse strand, counting down.
ATTTAAGCCATGGTTCAGGATGGTATGAAATTTCGACTGGCTCAGGAAGGATAGAAAGATATATATATATATATATATATATATATATATATATATATATATATTTATTGTGGTTATAAATCATGAAAATATAATTTTCGGGCATTTTAAGCTCATTAATAAAGAGCTTTCAATGGCAGACAGCACACGCAACCATCTAGAGCCCCTCGAAGCTGTAGACGGACCGTTTCAGTCTTTTTATGACCTCATCAGTACAGCATATCGAGATGATTCATGATTTATAATCACGGCTCTAATAAACTTTCAAATTTGTATTAAGTACTTATGGGCGAATGGAATGGCATCTTCCGGCGGTGGTCAGCACTGGCCGAAGAGAGGTGAAGCCTAAAAGCACATAAAACTGCACCGGGCCGCCATCTCTGATGGTCGCAAGCTGGCACACATTGCTGGTAGTTCTTGCCTCCATTGTTAGATGGCGAAAGGCGCTGTAAGTCACTGAGTTTCGTGGGACTTAGTGGGTACAAAGGCCTAGCTTTTGATGGCGGACAGCATCGTAGCCTCTGGATTTCATCTCGATATGCTGTACTGATGAGGTCATAAAAACTGAAACGGTCCGTCTACAGCTTCGAGGGGCTCTAGATGGTTGCGTGTGCTGTCTGTCATTGAAAGCTCTTTATCAATGAGCTTAAAATGCCCGAAAATTATATTTTCATGATTTATAATCACGGCTCTGATAAAACTTTCAAATTTATATTTATATATACAGGCATTACAGGCTGTCCCAGCTTATTCGAAGCGGTCTGTGTAGGCCAAACGATGGACTTTTTCAAAAAACTTTTTGAAAATTCAAGTACATAATCACAATAGCCATAATTTAAAATTATTTTGGAGTATACAGAGTGTCCCGTATGACAGTGGCATATCAAAGTTATGTTTTTTTAAATGGATTATGCTCCTATGTTATTGCATTTTTAGATTATCTGAGAAGAGAAAATAAGATTGGCTGTTACAGTTGGTATTTAAATTCAGAAGTTTTTGAGTTATAAACAAGTGAAAATCGTCATTTTTCAAGTTCAAGGCCCTGTATAACGCAAACGGCTGAAGATAGAGAAAAACGGCTTACATGTCCCTATTTTAACTTTTTATGTACTATCCTATGGTGTAGAAACATTTGTACTTTCTTTGATTTTTTTATTTGGCGACGCGTGGAGAAATCTCAGAATTTTTCAAATTTTTTATCACCCTGTATAAACATTTCATCTACATCATAGGATGTAGATGAAAACCCCCCTACAATTCACTATTTTTATGAATTAATCGTTGAGTATACTTGCCTTCTGTTTTCTTCTATACGAATAACCCCTAACTCTGAAAAATTTCAAGAAGCAAATAAGAAAAATGGCGGAGATATTCGAATATTTTTACATGATGTTTATTCCTCTAAAATTTCAAATTTTCGGTTTTCAAAATTCCCATTTCACTTTTTGCGAATTTATTAAAGGCAGTGTAAAGAATAGTATTTTTTAAGTAAAGTTAGCCAGTGGCGGGCACAGGAAAAGGAAAAAATTTTTAAAATTTGTCAATTTTTTTTTTATTTTGTTAAATTCAAAAATCCATTCTAAGACACGTTTTCAAACTAAACGAAATGAAATTTTCTCAGTAAACCACTACGCTAATATGACCTGACTATGGAAAATTTCAGAAAGCCAATTTAAAAAGCGATGAAAATATTCAGAATTGAATCGCATAAAAATACACTATTTCTGCGATTGATGCGCAAGAAGGTTTTCTGAGGTACCGAGACATAAAATTAAAAAAAAAATGCCACTCTTATTATAACATTACTCATTACAATAAAGGAAAATAAATTTTCGCTTTCACGAAGAAGACCTCTACTAAGATGAGGATCTGAAAGACCCGATAGTCGTCAGTATATGACCAAGATTTTCATGAGAAAATTTGTATTTTACTGGAAAGCTACAGAAGTTGTAAATATTTATACTAATTCAGCCGTATTTAGTCCAAAATCGACTTTGAATGTCACATTTTCGAGGACACAGCAGCCCACTTCCATTCCTCCTAATAATTATTACTTACTAATAATAATCAAAATAGAACAAATTATGCTAACAAAAGTTTATAATTTTTTACAGTATGGATCAATAACAATTATTTTTAATTGCCACGCAGCAACACGTGAAGCCTTGTCAATATCATCGATTACTTATGATCTGCAACACAGATTTGCGCTTACATCACAAGAATTGGACGAAATAAGCCATCTCGCATTTTATATTAATTGTAACAAAATTTACTTTTCAGCTGCGGGTTTTTTAAATATATCTCGAGGAACTTTATATGCCTTGATTACTACCACAATAAGTCACTTAATAATATTGTCCCAATTAAGAATTAATCGCTAGGGAACAGTACCTCTATATACCCTCTACCTAATAATTTAATTATTTATAATATTTTACATTATTGTTGTTATAATTTTTACGTTATTTACTTAATAATAATTATCATGTAAACTTATAACCACACTACGCACAAATTGAAATGTTACACCTGAAATTTTTCCTGATTTTGATTGGGGATTACTTTCGAAATTCCCAAGGGATTTCGATTTTGATTTCGCATGTTAGCAGCCCTATCCTTTATTTTTCGTCTACATTGGATCTAAACTCAAAAAAACTGTCAACAAATTTATTACAGGGTGTTATATGGAGACGTGCAGAATCACTTCACGGTTTTCGTACCCCCGTTTCCCAAATAAACTTTTTCTTCATAAAAAATAACTCAAATTAAAATTTCTCCTTGAAACAGGTTTTTGGAGGAAAACTAAATGAAAACCAATTGGTCTCCAAACTAGCCTTAAGAATTTTGTTGCTGACACGAGATGGAAAATGTTGAAACAACAGCCAAATTTCATCTGCATGTTTTCAGGTGGAATCAGATCTCTTTCTTACCTGCATGAATATGGGTCGTAATCATCGTTATGAAAATTGTAGCGATCACTATAGCTTGTCCAGCCGTGAGTTTCTCCATTCGATTTTTGTCTCACACAACTAAGAAATATCCTGAAATGGTTTCAAGAGAACATAAATGAAACTTCTTTTTCCCTGCAAATTTTTCCCTGCAGGGCATCCCTGCAATCAAATTGCCGATGAACTTCTGGGGAATATCTTCCCATTCTTCCTGGACCGCATCAATTCATTTGCCCTTCATTTTCCTTTAATTTCAAATTCAGTCTGCTCTATACATGTTCTATCGGATTCATATTATCTGGGGACCAATCCATTCATTCAATGCCGTGATTTCTCAAAAACACATTTACGATTTGAGTTCGATGTGGTATAGAGTTGTCGCCAACAAGAATAATGTCATTGACAAAGTTTTCAACGCAAGGAATCACGACATTTCCTATACACGATTCCCTGTATCATTCATCATTCATGCTCTGTTTTCAAAATTACAAGATAACTTCTTCCATTCATGGTAATTCCATCCCAGACAGTCACTCCTCCACCTCCAAAAGCCACCCTTACCTCCGTTAAACCTACTGTTATCCGTAAACAAGCACCTACTCCCCAGGGTTGGTGATATTTACCCCAAGCCATTCTCCAAACAGAAAAATATAGAATAGGGCTGCTGATATGAGAAAACAAAAAGAATCCGTAGAGAATTTCGAAAGTGATCCCCAATCAAAGTCATGAAAAATTTTGGAGTGCGACACTTGTATTTGAGCGTAGTGAATAATAAAATACCTATTATAGTATTTAGTTAGAGAATCTCTGTAACATGTAAGGGTCTGCTTTTTATGGCAACCATACTAATAAACACAATAATGCAATGTATAGTTGTAGTGTAAGCACCTCTCTGTGAATTCCTAAATATATTTATTTATAGTCAGAATTATTTCCATGCATTTTTATTGCTCAAGGGTTAAGCTATGTTATGTTCTGCATATGTCCGTGATATGTCCTAAGGAAATTCGCTCACGCTACTGGACTAAAAAACCGATCATTTTTAAAGCAATCACTGTAATAACACAATGTAGAAAGGTTGTCACATTACATTACCGTCGTGACGCCATAAAACGAATAAGGCTTCGCTAAATATGAAAAGCACTGCCGTAAATTTAAATAACTACAAGATACGGAAGAAAGAAGTTAATTTACTTTTTATCAGAAATATATCAATTGTTTTCGACTTCAAACGCCTATTTAAAGGAACGAAAATTCAAGTAAAAGCAGCAGATGACTGACTGAATGTCGTAGGCCTGTTCAGGGTATTGACCTGATTCAACCGGTCATCTTTCGCTCATTTTCCTTTCCTCATAAATTTCGAGAATTGATCGGAATTTCTCCTTGAACGGGTTCGAATTGACTCCCCTTTATACCATATCCTTTCAAATACGAAACTCGAGTATTGACTGAAATTCAATTTGGGAAGAGCGAAACGGCTCACATCATTGGCCCAATTATTCTGGTTGCAGCGTGCCTTGCACGCTACGTTTTCTTTTTCAAAATTTTAATTCTCGATTTGGAATATTTTTATAAAGTTCAGAAAAGTTATGATTGACTGTACATTTTCGCTGATGTAAGAGGCTGTATTAGGCAAAGATCACGAACGAACATCTGGCGGTCGTTAAGAAATTCTTGCTTTTGTTATTGAAATAAGACGTAGATAACATGTCTGGTCGATTTTCTGTCCCGGTTCTAGGTTTTCAGAGTTTGAAAAGTATATCATCTTATGCGAATTAATTTTCCGCGTCTAATGAGACCACTCTCATCTTGCTGCTCTAGATTTTCGATTAGTTATCCAGATAAAACCTAAAATATTATTTCTTTGGTTGAGGGTTAAACAAAAGGAAGAGGACGTTAAGAAAACCCATAAAGAAACATATAAAAAACGCGCGTCTCGGTCCAAGACACGACAGGCCTCGAGTATATGCGGATTCACGATTGTGAAATTAAGGTTTGGATAGAGGGAGAACTTGAGAGATTGGTTGTGCTGTCGAGAGTATGCCGACGTATCTAATGATCGACATGACATCGTCGCGTGTGAGATTTAAGTGTTGCCTACCGTCAACGGTGAGGTTTGGATTTAAAATAAGTCGACAGTTTCGGTTAGACAGTAGTTAGGGCGCATGGGTAGCGTTATCTCCCAGAAAATTATAAATAGAGGTGGAGGAAGCGTCGGGTTCATTTTTCGGTCTAAAATTGGCAGATCATGTAGCTTGTCTACAATTCGTGAATTAATAATAGTCCCTTGTGTGAGTATATAGATATGGTGAAGTTATTTCTGTGAGAAATGCAGTCTTACGTAAGTAATCTTCTGAATTTAATTTTGGTCATTATAACTAATATTCGCTTTCTTGTCTTTACAGACAAGGGACTTAATTTTGGGCTTCTTATTTCTGACTGACTAATTACTTTTGAACTTTAGTTTTGACTTACTTTTGAGCTTCAAGTTCTAGAGTGTTAGGTCCCGACTTCCAGTTTCAATTTTTTAACTACTAATTTCCGATTTCCAGTTTTTGATCCCGAACTTTGAATTTCTAAGTTTTAACTTTTGATTCCTGAATTTTAATTTCGAACTTCTAGTTTCTGAGTTTTGAGTTCCAACTTTTAAACTTCTGATTTATATGAAAGTTTACATAAAGATTCAATCATGTGGAGGCTTATATAGGTACCTACCTATGTAGGTACTAACCTGTGTGAAGGGTTATATATAAGAAGCTTGGAGAAATAAAGAAGAGTGGTGGAGTTTAGTTTGAAGGCATGGGAGGTTTCATCAGGCAGAGGTTCTAGCACTTTGATATTTGGTCGTTACAAGGTTGAAGGGGGAGCAGTCCAGCTCATCCGGCACCTGGAGCACCAACCAAGGGGTGCTAACACCAGTACAAAGGCAGTTCCAGTAACCATGCCGGCCTATTCTTTGATCATCGCGCTTAGGTTAGAGGAACCTTAGTTCGTCAGTTTTGGAATGGAGTTTTGAATAATGAGGTATGTCTTTATGAGTGTGATTAAACTTTTGCTATTTTCCAACAACCAGGAAAATTAAATAAATTCGAGTCAGTGTTTAATTGATTTCATCACCTATGACTTTCTAAGTGAATCTGATTTTTGATAATATGTTATGAACTTTTATTGTGGTCAACAAGTGACTAATGTAATGGTTATGTGTAAAAATAATTTATTAAATTTATCGTGTGTGTTTAGGATTTTGAGTTAGAGATGATCATTTTGTAAATTAAATTTTGAATTTCAGATTTTGTAGGTAGATACCTGTTTTTATATTGAAACTTTTGCTTAAGATAAATTTAAATTTTTGATAGATAACTTCTGATCTAACTCTGAGTTCTATTCAGAATCATACCTATGTGTTAGTTTAGAAATTGATTAATAGAATATGAGCTTTAGAAATTTTATCTGAGCTATTGAAATGATATAGGTACCTATCTTGAATTTTAGTCATGTAAGTTTGATATCATTGGTAATAAGGTAATATTTATGTTTGAATGTTTGAGTCAGGATTACTGATTTTGATTATTAAATTTATTGTTTATGTGTAAGATCTATTGGTGATTACCAGTCTATTGTACTGATGAAATTGATTTTAATAAATCTTTGTATTAAAATTTAACAATTTGAGAGTATTAAGAATCAACCCTCCTCATGTTCTTTTTAAATCATTTATTCAGAAATTAGAGTAACATCAAGAATAAGGTGATATATTCTGGGATATTTTGGTGAGGTTTATCATTTTTTTGTTATTGTTTTTAAAATTGTTAGGAGTTACTACGGGTCCAGTCTGGTTCGGTGAATGCTGGATTTTCCAGAGGAAGGCCACATTTATCTGTCCTGGACTGGATAAACACAACGAACCTTTTGATTAAGTTTGGTTTGGTTTGATACTTTGGAAATTTAGACGATCACTTTTCAAAATTTAAAATTTATTTTCGTTTCGACATTTAGAATATTTGGGTGGGGCATTCGAAATTTGATATGTTCCACTCGACAGGCCAATGTGGCTAATGTTACAAATTTGCCTAGTCACATTGAGATCTGTCAATAGCCACCTCCTTCTTTTCTGGGTTAAGGTAAGTGAATTATATTATTTTTTATTATTCAACTTTTTGAGTGGGAGTAAGCGAGGGGGAGGAAGGCTCCATGGTTCAGCGTATCTCCATATCCCTCCGTCTAGCCCACTGTAGATACTGACTCAGTGGATTAGATTTGCAAAACAAAATCTACAACCATTATTTTCGACGAGTATTAATCGTCCGTAATGCAGTGTTGATTTTCCTTCAGTTCGACCCGGGGGACCGTTAAACTGATATCCTGGTAGGGAATCTCACGTAGCCCTTGTGTAAATTAAATATTCTCCTCTAGTAGATTTCGTGAGTATCTCTCCTCGAATGTAAATACAATAGAAATCATTTTTAGTTTCAAATAGGCGATCCTAAATTTTCAACGTTTGCAATAAACAATGTTTTAATTTGAATAACCGAAATACAAGCAAATCAGTAGGTACTCGTATCTCAATTCATATCGTTTCTGTATGAGCATATTACCATGCACTATAATTATTATTAATCCTCGTCATATTATATCATGATTAACCGCAAAATCGGAAAATCTACTCCACCTATTTATTAGTACCTAAATCTTAACAAGGAGATTCAGTATTTAATATTTCCACATAAACAATTTCGACATTTTTACGCCCCGTAATAAACTATCTGTTAATCGATAATAAAGCGCTAAGAAACCTGCTTCACGAATGCTGGTGAACTTGACTTAGAGAGGAAGCAGCAAGAAAAGCCGGTAACTAGCAATCTGAAGCAGGTGCTGGATGTGCTCCTGGACAGATATACAGGGTGTACCAGCTCGATTTAGACAACGGTAAGGGCCGTGTAGGTCTCGTCAAGACGAAACGTTTTTTTATTTGAAGTTTTTGGATTTGGACCTTCGTTGCGGAAATATGGCCGACTTCCGGTTTTCAGTTTTTTGGCTCCAGTTTCGGCATTCTTAGGTTCTCGCCCAAACTGAAACTAGTTTTGGAAACTCCTTAGCCTCAGTTACAACTTTCATATTGAAGTCAAAGCTCTATCGCTGTTTGGATTCAAAATGGCGACATGCCCAAGACTTTAAATTTTAAGTCTTTGAATCAATTCAAATTGAATCAAATTGAAAAGTTAAGATTTTGAATCCAACAGAGATAGAACCTTGACTTCAATATGAAAGTTGTAACTGAAGCTAAGGAGTTTCCAAAACTAGTTTCAGTTTGGGCGAGAACCTAAAAATGCCGAAACTGGAGCCAAAAAACTGAAAACCGGAAGTCGGCCATATTTCCGCAACGAAGGTCCAAATCCAAAAACTTCAAATAAAAAAACGTTTCGTCTTGACGAGACCTACACGGCCTTTACCGTTGTCTAAATCGAGCTGGTACACCCTGTATAATACATTCACGAATGAATTAAATACAATAATTTAGAGATTTAGTAAATGTATGTTGGTATTTTAATGTTGTGTATAATTTTGTGAGTGCACCCCTAACCCCGTCTGAAGGCATTAGTAGTATGTATAATTAAAACGTCTTGTAAAAAAAAAACTTTACAAGGTCAGTATTGAACAACAAATCAACCTTATTTGATTAATAGTCTTATCTAATTTATTATTAAAGACATTTTCGAGTAGATTTATCGTTAGAAGAATTGCCAGTCATTTTCCTATTAGACTTATTTATTGTTACCTGAACCATGCTAACGTGGAACTCAAGGGTTACAACTGGCGTTACAACAAGCGTAACCAAATCTTTGAATATTATCCGAATAACTAGTCAGGTGATTGGTTTAACACCATTCTTAAGTAATTTATATGACGTTTCTGTCTCAAGTCATCGAATATGGCATAACATATTGACTGTACTGGCAGCTATTTTTTTGTTATCTCAGACGATATATTGTATGTCAGGTAGTTTTATAATCTCATATATGAATGGCGAAAAATATTTATCTCTAATTGACGTAATCGTGCTACTTGCTGATCAATTGTTTCTTCGTTTGCTATTTCCTTTTGCTGTTTTAGAGACTGCAATTTTTAGTCCGCAGAACTGGTCGAAATTATTCAAGATTTTACTAGAATTGGATGCAAGAATTCCTCTAAACTTTTATGGCAAAAGATACATCAGGTCTTTAAATATTTATCTGATGTTCCACTCGATAACTGCGTTAACAATAATTGGATTAGAATGTCGTGCAATGATTGATCAAACCGGATTTTATTCGGACTTAGATTTCTTATTGATCTACTCATTCTGCAAATTGATATTCATGCATACTTCTTTTACTTATGTCGCCTTTATATGGGCATTTAAAAGCAAATTTGGCGATTTAAACCGTAATTTTATGGAAAAATGTTCTAAAGTTCCATTTCAAAGAATGACAAGTAATTTTCTATTTTATGGAAGGAATAATCTCGCACTGATTACTTGCAAAAATTACATATCTCTTGCCGAAGCGATCATATCGTTCAATAAAATATTTGGAAGAAAAATTCTTTTATGTTATTGTATTCATTTTTTTAACATTCTAGATTGTTTGAACTACTATTATTTTTGCTTCAGTTATGGATTACTAGATCACAAAATCATTCTAGGAACCATATCTCCGAGCTTATACTCATTCGTAAGTCGAAATAATTTTTTCATTATAATTTTTGAGTGAATTAAAACAGAAAGTTTCATTTCTTTTCAGATAATGCTCGTTGTTACTTCGTTCAGTTGCGGCTGTGTAGAAGAACAGGTCACGTGTATTATAAAAAACTGTAAAAAATTACAGCAACATTTACGAAGTAAGCCACAAACCTACAACGAATTTACTCTGCTGACAAAGACTTTGAGTATCTGGAGACCAAAATTCTCAGCTGCTGGTTTTTTTACTATAACTAGGAAAACATTGGTAGCATTTTTTGCTGCAGTAACTACATATTTAATAGTCATTATACAATTTAGTATTTAGTAGATACAATTTAGTATAGTAGGATTAACTTTAAAAAGTCAGATGTGACGTCACACTAACTGTCCGAATTAATATTTTTAATTTCACCAGAAAATGTCAAACAGTTAATTATCAAGTTGTGAACGAGCGTAAATTATTGAAGGAATCATTCAAACAATGAATTGAAGCGCTTACGTCAGTTTGAGAGCCACTGACAACTGCAGAAAGTTTATCCACGTGATGACACTCTATCCTCTGTGTTGTGCATTTGATTCTCATTCAGAGCCAATGTTGACGTATACTTATTTATGCGGGATGGAGTGTTTAGACAAACTGGACAGTTGCTATAAAAACCACGTATATGAGACAAAATAAATCGAACTATCAAAAGGATGTGTATTCTTAATCGATACGTATGACTTTTTAGACTTTATTGGACTATACAATTTAACTGTTGACTTATACAAGGTGTTTCTAAATGGAGTACCATAAATTGGAGGACTTGTAGATAAAGTTAAAAAAATACGAAAATGTAGGAAAATTTTTTTTCGAAAAGGCTTTATTGATGAGATTCAGGGTGTTAAAGAGTCGACCGACAGACCACTCTCTTTTGTTAATATTTCTTGAAACAATAACCCAACTGAGACAATTTTTTGTGTGTAACAAAAAGTTATAAAGAGCAATAATCAGACTAATTTTCGGTTTATTTCAATAAGCCAGTGGCGTAGAAACAGAGGTCGTTTGACACTTTTCACTCTTTAAAAAAGTAAGGGCTACGTTTTTTGATATCTTATTACTTTTTTCTGAATCAACGGTCTTTTTACAATAAAAAAGCCATACTTGTTTAATTTGCCCAGAGGCGTCCGTTTTTGAGATATTTGCAATTTTGTGTCAGGACGTCAGTCGGTTTATGTAAAATACACTTAAAAATTTCTTTTATTAAAATTGTGAAGGTAGCTTTGAAATGTAAATAAACTAATTTTTGGACTAATAAAAATGTTATTTGGTCTAAAAAAAATCAAGGAAACCAAAAATCAAATAAATTGGAAAAATACGAAATTACACACTCCCCTATTATTAATAATTTTTTCAAATAAACTAATAAACTAATAAACTAATTTTTTAAGTCCAAAAATTAGTTTATTTAAATTTCAAAGCTACCTTCACAATTTTAATAAATGAAATTTTTAAGTGTATTTTACATAAAGCGACTGACGTCCTGACACAAAATTGCAAATATCTCAAAAACGGACGCCTCTGGGCAAATTAAACAAGTATGGCTTTTTTATTGTAAAAAGACCGTTGATTCAGAAAAAAGTAATAAGACATCAAAAAACCTAGCCCTTACTTTTTTAAAGAGTGAAAAGTGTCAAACGACCCCTGTTTCTACGCGATGTGTACAAAGAATCATAAAATATACGAGCAGGCAACCTCGACATCCTCGGTCCTCTCCAGAAAAGACCAGTCGGTGTTCGTCAACGAACTGTACAATAGTTGGTAATTGGCTTTCTTAAAATTAAAATTAAACTGCTTGGAGCCTCGATCGTTTTTGAAGTTAGTAAAAGGTTTGTTCTTCATTTCAAAATGAATATCTATGGCAGGATGATGCGAATCTTCTTTCACTAATGGAGACTCCGATTTTTGGACAACAAAGTCATCATTAATATTCGACAAGACTAAATCCAACATTACCTTCGCTGCATTAAATATTGTGTTATGTTGTGAGAAATTATTAAATTGCATTAAGTTATCTAAGGCTAGACAATTTTTGTTGGAGAGTCTCATCGAAAACTGGGGAACATTGAAGTCGCCCATAAGAACAACTTTATTGTCAGTATCAACGACTTCATTAAATATATCAGCAAATAATTCATAATCTGGAGATGCTGTACTAGGAGGTATATAAACAGTAAATATGAACAAAAATTTATCATATGAAATGTGTAGTTTAACACCAACAATGTCAATACTGGGAAGTGAGTCCGCAAAGATGTCTAAATTTAATTGAGTACATACCAGTTTTTTTCTTACAGCTATAAGAGCTCCACCACCTCTCGAGACATTAAGAGATTCAAAATTCCTGTCTTTACGGAATACAACAAAATCTTCAGTGAACAACTCACAGTCATGAATATCCGGACTTAGCCAAGTTTCAGTCAGCGAGACAATATCACAATCGCAGGCACACACACTACAGAAAAAATCCGCAACCTTTGATCTCAAACCCCGAACATTCTGATATAACACACTAACAGATGGCACCCTGCAAACAGGCGTTGTACCTAGTTTAAATTGTTGCGAACAATTTTAGGGGTGCCGTTAATATATTTATCTTAATAGTGTAACGGAAGGCACCCCGGCCCGTTGGTCTGTGGCGAAAAGCCACCGTGTGATCGTCTAGTTTCCCTAATTTCTCCTAATAGGACCGCTGTGTTTTCCTACGTTGTGTTTACCGTCGTCTTTACCGTAGTCACCCCTGCTCTTTGATTGAGGTATGCCAGGATTACTATGGCCGAAACGGATGCGCAAAAGAACCTACTGGGATTTCTCTTTTGTCGGAAAAGCGGGGAACTTTAACTGCGACTTGTTGTTAACTGTTGGCTTACTGTCGGTTGTCTAAAAGCGAGGGATGAGCGAGAGAATTCGTTTACAAGAGCGTGAAATGGTGAAGTGCGAGATGGGCTGTGATTTTGCATAGAGAGTATAAAAAAGTGGAAAATGAAGATAGATATATTTCATATATCTTTCACACTTCTATCTATTTCAGATACCACTCTTTTGCACACCTGTGCTTTCTTATTATTTCGTTTTGCTTTTATTTCGTTTACAGACGACCCGGTATATTGCGGGAATGTCTTATTACTTCTTTTTGCCTTATTTCAATTACAGACTATCCGGTATATGCGGAAATGTCCGTGTATTACCTATTCAACGATTTTCCTTTGCTAATTTCCTTTTTCTAGATTCTTTGATCTCGTTTCAAGCAACTGCTTGAATTAATTTAGAAGACAACTACTTTGGTTTCAGACGATCCGAGATATTGCGGAAATGTCTGACTCATTACTTATTCGAGTACAGGGTTGCCACTTCTCTTGAATTTTGATTGCGTATCTTTTATAAAATCGTTCCTTCCGATTCTCTTTTATTTAATGATTTTGTTTTCACAGTTGATTTACCTGGGAGTGTGAATTATTTCACCTCCGTTTATTTAATTCATAACCTGGGTGATACTATATTTAGTTATCACTTTGTATACCTTGTTGTTATTTGTCTTGTTCTACCTTTTATTGCACCCGTCGATGCTGCCTCGTCAGGCGACCTTTATGTCACATTTATGTTACCTTGCCCTTAGGCATTTGTCACTGTTATACCTGATGATTTACCTTACTCGTCATTCGAGTGCTTTTCTGATTGAAACCTTAATCAACTGTATTATTGTAGATTTTTCTACACACCTTGATTTATTACTCAGAGCATGTTGGCTCCGTTCGAAGATCTTTGTTCCTCAACGTGATTATTAGCTGACCATACTACAGACCACGACTATTTAACCATTAATCTAGTTAATGATTGAAATGCTGGACTTTTGTTTATCATTCGTGTTTAGGCTTGTTTACAGACAAATTACTTAATCTTTTGTATCGGCACCAACACATCGGTCCGCCAGTAACACGAGTACGTCGGCCTATCACCCCAAAGAGCGTAGATAGTATGATGAGAACATAATAATAACATTTGTCACATAAGATTCAGGTGTGTATAAAATCTGGTTAGAAGAGATTCGGAAAAACGACCTTATAATGATCTCTGGTTTCTGGAGTTTCTTGCTTGGCCTTCCTATACTCGGGATTAATTTTGATTTGCTTTGGATTCTTTATTTGTGAATTGCAATTCATGATCCTAACTTTATTTTGATTATTGGGTTGCCTGGTATGTGAGGGCGGTTATTACACCTGACAACCTTGCTTTGGTTTGCGTTACTCTGTCCTGCTCTGAGGGTGCTTTTGCCCTGTTGTACGATTTCCACTTTAAAGAGGTATACTCTTGTATTGGTACAACGGAGGTCTTCACCTGGACATCGAGGTGAATGCCTCCCCCAACGTTTGGAAATCGAGTACGTATCATGAATCCTAATTGAATATTGTAATGTACTTGGTTTTTCCTGATAATGTAAACGAGTAGCGGGTGCTACATCTGACAACCCTGCCTTAGCTTGCTTGGTCCTAGTTATGGTGCTTATAATGCGAACGGCTCACTTTCACTCTCTAAACTGTCGTATACTTTAAAGGGACAGCTTCCTGCCTAATATTTGTTTGATCCTATATCTGCACTAAGTAAACTCGGAAAATTAGGATGACTGAATTATTCCTAATCACAGGCCGTTTTATTTAATCCCTGACCTGGGTTCACTTTCTTCCTAGCTCTATCTCAATTTCCTATACGTGAATTATTTGTTGTTGAGGGATTGCTTCCTGCCGCGGTTTCTTTATTGGTGAACGTGATTAAGTAGGTACCTACTAGGTATTTGTCGCTGATGCTGCCTAATTCCTAGCTGATTATTTTACTTGGTTTAAAATGGGATCTGCGCTCGTGGATTTGCCGAATCTGTTTGATTATTTATCTATGTGGATTTTATTTCGAAGAGAGATCTTCCCTAACTATTTTCTCATTGGGTTTTCCTGGGTTTAGGAGGGAAATTCGGCCGGAGTTCACACAGGCGTCATCTCTGGCTGAATTGTCGAGTTAGAATTGTGATTAGAAGTTCTGTTCGGGTGCCATTTGACACTAACCAAATTGGCAATGGAAATTCTCAGGTAGATGATGGAAAACTCAGCCGGAGTTCACATAAACGTCGTCTCTGGCTGTGTTATCGGGTAAAGAAGTGTGATTTAGAAGTTTGTTCGGGTGCGAGTTGACCCTCACTAAATTGGCAATGGAAATTGTTAGGTAGATTAAGGAAAACTCGCCGGAGTTCACATAAACGTCATCTCTGGCTGAATTTTCGGTTAAAGAAGGAGTTGTAGGCCGGAGTTCACATAAACGTCATCTCTGGCTAACAATTAAAGGGTTAAGGAGTCAGATGCGACCTGCTCGGAAGCTGATCTTCTTCTGTCTAGAGCAGCGGCAAGGCGTTTGCTTTTATAGATGCCGCAGCCCGCCTTCTAAACATCACGCAACAATGCATCGTGATTTATTTCTTAATCGTATTTTCCTAATTACTGGACTTAGCGATTTGACCTCGCGGCTACCTCACTGAATTGTCCTAAACCTGCACTATCTAAATTTTCCTTCAAATCGGTCGACGCGTTTAGGTACTTCTCATTGTGTCTAGTTATTATAATTACACCGACTTAACTTTCACTTCGCGTTTACACCTGCTTGCCTTTTAGGGATCACGCTGTATTTCCGGCTGCCTTCCTTTATTAATTCGCCCTATCGATTGGTGTAATTTTAATTATCGTATTTAGTATAACTAAAGTTACCATTGTATCTGCTTGAAGCCATTGTTTTGTTCTGATTTCACCAAAATCTTCCATCCGGCGGTATCTTTCCGCCCGTTCTTGTATGTAGGTCAGCTCTTCTTTTCTTTCATCACGCGGGCAGACAGTGCCTTGACACAACGCCTGCCCTAACATCTGGCAATGGTTTATTTACCCTTGCGGTGGTCGCTTTCTCGACGGACTGAATTGTGGCTAGCTGGAGCGATTCTATTTTATGAATATTTAATGAGCTGACGGGATCGTTTACTTGATGTAACGGCGGGTGGCTGTGTTTGAATTTTCTAACAATTTTACCTTTAGGTATTTACGTACCTATATTCTCGCACTGTTTGCTTTTTCGATTTGGGCTGTTTTAACGAGGGAGAGGGAAATAATTTCCTTATCATCCTACCTAGGTGCGATCCATTTCAATAGATTATCTTAAATAGCTTTTCACTTCCTTTATTGGCCTTAGGGAATCTTTATTTAATTTATCATGTTTTTTGATACGATTGATTGATTACGGAAAGGATCAGATCAAATTGCCACCCACCAAATTGTTCAGAAAAATTTTTACAATTTGTAGAGGTATATCTAACAGGACCGGTAACGTTATTTTAAATAGAAAAAAACCGACAAAACGATCTTCTGCTTTTTTATCAATGCATTGAGGTGTTTATTCTCGCTTCTGTACAGTCAACTAACAACAAATTGTCCTGAAATTGTGTATGTCGCATGCGTTCTTTTCAGAATTTTATAAAATTTACCTATAAAGATTGTCTTTAAAAAGATATCTCTTGGAGATGTTGATTTTCATTCTGAGCGTTTAGAGAGCAGATAATTTGTCGGGAATCAAGATTGTCTCTATATTATTAGATACAAGTTGTTGGGTAGGTTAAGATTTTTTCGTCTTAACTCAACGGCAACGGAAGTTTTAGGGAGTAGATACAGGTAGTTCCAAAAGAACTATAACAATAAAAAAATCAAATTATATCTTCGAATATTTTTATTAAAAGTGGTTTACTCATTCAGTTTGATTACTGGTCCAAATTGAAGATAAAGACTGGTTCACTGTTGATCAGTCAAGGGCTCAAAGGGAAATGATACCTTTCCGGTTATAGGACGGATATGTTCTCTGCTCATGCGTGTATTTAGCAGTTTCTACGCTCTCTAAATTTTGCATTGAGGTCTTTATTTTGGCGAATCAGGGAATGGGATTTCAAAATATACCCGCCGGATTACATAGAGCCGGGCGGTAATCTGCAATATTGCTCTAACGAGAGGTCACTGTATCTTTCATGATTTCTAACTACTACCTAGTTAGGTCTATTCGACAAGAGATGGCGTTGCTTGTACCATTCTTTGATTGAATAAATAAATACCTAAGCCTATCTAGGATATTTCTGCGAATAGAAAATGGGGAATTGTCAGAAAATCTTAAATTCTTAGCTCTAACCTATAATAATTATGTAATTATGTAATATTTTTTCTGTGTCATTATTTGTTTTATTCACTATCGCCGGTTAAAAAAATCGAACCATGGAAAGAAAGAGAAACAGAAATTTGTAATAATAATACATGTATCGATTAATATCATAGTCTGAAATATTCATTATTAAATATTGTGCGTTGTAACAGATGTAGAAAAAGGATATGACTGTGTAATTAGGTACACAATGTCGAAAGTATAAATTTTGAGTTGTATACCACTCAATAACCGTTGGTTTATGCGCAGTTTAATCTGATTTATTATTAAGGACCTTTTAGGCATTCGTGAGTATTTGTTTTTTTATCGCCAGAAGTATGGAGTCATGCTATCGTGGAAATCAAAAGCTATAAGGGGCGTAAGCGCCACTAAATCTTTGAATATTATTCGAATAACTGGTCAGGTGATTGGTTTAATCCCATTGTTAAGTAATTCTTATGACGTCTCACGTCATCGAATTTGGCATAACATATTGACTCTACTGGCAGCTTTTATTCTGTTCTCTCACACGATATATTTTACAGCAAATGAGCTAATCCCAGATCTATCCAGTCAAGACTATTTATCCCAAATGCACAGAATCGTAATACTTGCCGATATATTGTTTGTTCGTTTGATATTTCCTGTTGCTGGTCTAGAGGCTGTAATTTTTGGTCCACAGAACTGGTCGAAATTATTCAAGGTTTTAGTAGAATTTGACACAAGAATTCCTCCCAACATTTATGGCAAAAGATACATACGCTCTTTAAATTTTTATTTAATCTTCCATTGGATTGTAGCGTTAACCATAATTGGATTAGAATTTAATTTAGCGATTAATGAAACCGGTATTTATTCAACCTTAGATTTCGTATTGATCTACACATTCAGCAGATTGATATTCATGTATACTTCATTTACATACGTGGCCTTTATCTGGGCATTTAAAAGTAGATATGGCGATTTGAATCGTAATTTTTTAGAGAGATATTCTAAAATTTCTTTTCAAAGAATGAATGGTGATACTGTAGTTTATACAAGCAATACAGCACAAAATACCGCACTAATCACTTGCAAAAATTATATATCTCTAACGGAAGCAATAATATCCTTCAATAATATATTTGAATGGCAAATACTTTTATGTTTTGGTACTAATTTTTTTAATATTTTAGATTGCTTATATTTCTATTATTTTCGCCTTTATCGTGGATCACTGGATTACAAACTCATTCTAGGAACTCTACCTCCAAGCTTATACTCATTCGTAAGTCCAGTAATTATTGTTAATTTTTTTTGTACTAGTTCAGAACTGAATATAAACAAAAAGTTCCATTTAATTTCAGGTAATGCTCGTTGTTACTTCGTTAAGTTGCAGCAGAGTAGAAGAACAAGTCATGTGTATTATAAAAAACTGTAAACAATAATTACAGCACGACTTAAGACGTCAATCACAAGCACACAGCGAACTTACATTACTGGCAAAGATTTTCAGTATCTGGGTACCAAAATTCTCAGCTGCTGGTTTTTTTACTATAAATTGGAAGACATCGCTAGCATTTTTGACTGCATTATTAACATATTTAATCGTCTTAATACAATCCACTATTAACTGAATTTGACTTCAAAATTAAAAAGTAACTGGACACATGCAACAATTCCGTAACAATAATTCTATAAGTCCAATAAATAAGAATAATCCGGAGCTAGAGAAATAATTATTACAATGTAATAAAATTTTCGATTTTGTCTTTTTCATGTGCCCTTTTCAATTAAAATATAACTAAAATTCCAAATTGATCACTATTGTTACGACATACAATAATTGACCGTGTCTTTAGATTCGAGACTGATGGGTTCGAATTCGAGTCCGAGTCCTTTTCCCACCATCTCCGAAGGTCGCAAGGTCGAGGCCTACAGACTGACCTTCATCAGTCAGACGATCAGGATGTCAAATGCGCTCATGGGAGTTTTTGCGAATACTAGCGCACCAAGCTCAAACAAGAGAAGAGTGCTGGCGATGTCGATACAGTCAATACTGCTAAATGAGGCTAGAATCTGGAAACCGGCAATGAAAACAAAAAGATGTAGGGGAAAAATCGAGTCCTGCCACCGAACAATGGCAATAAGAGTGTGTGGAGCATACAGAACAGTTTCTAAGGAGACGATACTACTGATAGCCAGTCTGAACCCTGTATATCTACTAGCGAAAGAAAGAACCGAAACACGGAAACTGCACAAGGAGGACAAGATAGACAAACACGGGGCCAGAGAGAGAACACCACCGGAATGGCAGAAGGAGTGGATGCAGGCATCTGTTGGAGAATGGACCAGGATGTTCATAAGAGAAGTGAAACAATGGATGACGAGAGAGAGAACATGCACTATCCCGATGTAGAAGATTCTGTATCGAGAGGAAAAAACTCGAAGAGAAAATGGGATCGGAGATAGGTGAGGAGAACAAGCTGAGGTTGGATCTGACGCAGATGTTGGTAGCCTGTGTAATCTTTAAGCAGTAATTTTGATATTGCCAGATGTTAGCCTGTTTTCATGACCTTGACAAAAAATTTACATTGTGACTAGAACAGCGGCAGCACTTCCCGATTCCGGTATAGGCTATGATGTTACCTGCAAAACATGTTTCCTTGTTGCACTGTTATAAATCACAAATTAGAATATCCTAACGCTATTTTCTGTAAGGAATAGTTCATTTTTAGTACTTACTTATTTTTTGAGGATAAATTAAACTGTTGTTTGGCATTATATGTCAATTAATTAACGTCATGAGTAATTCAAGTGTAACACGCCGAACCCCTACCCGCTGATTTCCGCTGAAAGTTGGCCTTTAGATCGTCTAGCTTAGAAGGTAGAACCGCACGTTGTGTTTCGTAGCATCGAGATTCGTAATTGAGGTATGCCGGAAGCAAAGGAGGAGTTAAGGATTTTGCGTTCTGACGTTTGACTGAATTTCTGGATTTTGATTCTTACAAAGTAATAAACAAATAAATTGTAGGATGTGGAGGATCATTTTCATAACATGTTTCACACTCAGATTCTCCCCATCGTTACAATCCTTTACTCATTACTTTATAAATTGTTGTTACTGTGAGTCAACAACACTCGAGTTCGAATATAAAGGATCCCTTCTGGCAGCTGGACTAACCACCTTTTACTTTCATTCATTCTTTGAAGCAATGTACGGCGTTGCCGCTTGTCTTAAACATTAGAAAAGTCATAGCTGGCTTAGGCTCGTTTAGCGCTTTTGGTTTTACTCAAGATATGTTTTATTTATTGGTAAACCAGGTTTGCAAGACCTGTTTTACATTAATTGTTTCTTCGCAGATATACTCTAAATTTGCATTATTTCGGGTGTATAGTAATGTTTCATTACCTCTCGGCAATATTCAGGTATGTGATAGTTCTCGGACTTAACCTTTTGGTTTACTGGATTTACTCTGAACTTGTATTCTCGGGTGTAACTTCTGAAGCAAGTAATGTTTTATTAACTCCCGGCAAGGTTCAGGTATGTGATAGTCCTTTGACTAGAAGTTTTGGTTTTTTGAATTTACTCTGAACTTGTATTCTCGGGTGTAGCTTGATTAGCAAGTAATGTTTTATTACCTCCCGGCAAGGTTCAGGTATGTTATAGTCCTTTGACTAGAAGTTTTGGTTTGTTAATGAAAAATTCCCTTTTAATGGGATATTTTTCTCTCTGCGATATTGAACACATCTCTCGAGCATTTTCGACATTATTAACAGAATCATTATCACCTCTGATCGAATTACAGACCCCATTCCTTTATTATTGCTCAGACGCAATAATTAGAGTGTTGGAAAATTGGGCTAACCTACTCATATAATCAGCATATTCGGGCGTAGCTTCTGAAGCAGATGACCAGCAGCATCTCCCCACTGTATTATAGAGAATTACCTAACCAAAAGAAATCGGGATAATTAAATCAGTTTAGTGATCATGTTTCTCGTTAATGCGTCGTTGTTTGTGATTTGCACTTTGAAAAAAAGCCTAAGCGCTGCTAGGACCACTCTATCGTTTTATTTATGTTTGTGGAGCTTTTCGTATCAAACTTTGGTTTCCACGCAATTTTCGTGAACTTGTGGTTTGCTTTGATGATTTGGCAACATGGTTTCGCCCATCTACCTTTCAGGACACTTTACTACTTTTTACTACTTCTATTATTGGCCTTTCATAGATATTGCTGACTCGAGTCTCGTCGCTCTGTTCAGAATACAAAGCTCCTTTATGATTTGTTTACACTACATAATAAAACTACTCAATTCAGGCACTACTGTTACTTTTTACATCTAGGTACTTGATTTACTGGGGGGGCAATAATAGGGAACTTCTTATTAGTGATCGATCATGATTTTGCAAGAGTGCAAGTATTTATTTCGTCGTGTTATAATTTTTCTTCATTCATGGTGTTATACAATGGAGAAGGCATCCTCTCACTTTCTAAGCCGTATAATTTAAAGGGGACGGTTCTTTTATTATAGTATCCGGTCTATCCTACATCTGTATTAAATAAACTTGGACTACTTTACAAATCGGTTGGCTCGTGTTTATCTTCGTGGTCAATTCCCTAACCAGATTTATTTCTGATGATGGGCCGTTTTATTTATTGGGGGCGTCTTCCTTATTACGGTGCCGGCGATTGAGACCGGTGTTTCGAATCGGGGTTCTTCCTTTTGCGGTCGGACATGATTATTTGCTAGAGATAGAAATTGTCCCTATGAATTACGGATCTCTCCTTGATTCTTAGTGAAACTAAATTCGTATCTTATGAATGGGGTGAATTAGGAAATGCTTGTTGTGTCAGCGATGAATTTCTCGCTACTTCGAATAATCCTAATTTTGCTCTTTAAGGGAGATTTTATATTTTAGCAAAGTGGATGGAAATAGAAAGATGCCTAATCAATTTTTAATCAGTGATGTAGAAATAATAGGAACGGTGTGAAACTCTCTAGGGGTTTACACTAATAGGGTGCAGAAAAGAAATGGTGCGATACTCTCGGGGAGTTTCCACCGATAGATAGGAATTTGTTTATGCGATACCCTCAGAGGGGTTTCCAAAAAACAACAAGGAAGGAAGACTACCTATGCGATACCCTCGAGGGGTTTCCACTGGTAGCGGAGGAAAGAGTCAGTCTTGCCATGAGCAGAGTCGAGGCAGAACTAACTTCCTCATGTTATTCGATGCGTGTTTTTATAGCCAGATTTCGATCAGGCTCCATTGTTTCATTTGAGCGCCAACGGATTGCAGCTGCTTCCTAACACGGCTCGCCCGCGTGACTCTTTAGTATACAATGCAGTGGAACTTTCCTGTTGGTGCTGATGTTTTGGCTTGTTGTGCGTGCCATCTGTATTAAAGCAGGCGCGTGACCTAGATTCTATTCCTATTATTCCTAGGCCGGCTATCCCGTGGATATGAATGAGAGACGAAAAAAAATGTAATTTTTTACGTACCTAGGGCTGGTTTATTTCACAAGTAATGAACTTTTTGTCTCATAAAACCTAACGTCATACCAAATTTCATCAAAATCGCTTCAGCAGTTTAGCTTTAGCTCAAAATACTCAAATAACAATTTCGGAATTGACATTTTGGCGACTCCTCGAGTGACCAAACCAAGCAACTTAGGACTAAGATAAGTTGATTTAAATCGACTTTAATTTCACCTGGATAACATTTGGCAGAGAGCTGTAAAGTCATTTTAGGGACACTCTGTATACAATAAAAATCTTAATATCCAAGTACCACCTCGGGGGAAGTTTGTGTGTGGCTTGTTACTTATAATCACGGCGTAAGGTATATAAGGTAAGTGAACGAAATATGTCTTTTAACAGTAAGCGAAGGGATGAGAACCTCAACGTTAGTGTATGAGAGAGTCACGCAAGCTGGGTTCTGACCTCTCGCTCTTACACGTGCAAATTGCCACTATCAGGATGTCGTGCTACTCTTTTATTCTTTCTGAATAAGTGATAAGCAAAAACGGGCAGAAATGTGTTGTGCCCAATTGTAGCAGTTGATGCGATGAAACTACCATGGGTGTTTCATCGAGTGAAATCCCAACATTTAAATATTAATCAAATTAGAACAAAAAAGTACATTATCAGTGACTATGCGTGAATAATTAATTCATGCTGGCGCTTGCCCGAGTGAAGGGCTCGGCAGAAGAAAACATTGTAGCGGGACTGCAAAAATATCTGAAAAAAAAAAAATTCTCAAAATCTATTGAGTTTTTTATGTTGGGTTAATTTACTTCTTACCTCTAGTTTTATCATCTGATCACCAAAGGAATGTATCCAGTTACCAGTAACCCTGTATAAGGTTACAACGGAATGGAACAATTGAAACGATTATTATCATGAAAAAGAGACTGCTTATTAAGGCAATCACTGTAATTACACAATGTAAAAAGTAGTTCTATTGTAATATTATACGAACGTATAGAAACACCTCTTTCTTGTCGGCTTAGGCGCGTTCTAATTTATTATTAAAGACCGTTTTCAGCCCTCCTGACTGAGTGCATTTATGGTTAGCAGTATTTGACTGTATGCATCTATGGTCAGCAGTATTTTCATGCACTTCCGTATTTATTGCCTTAGCCATGTTACCGTGGAAATCAAGAGCTACAACTGAAGCAAGCCTTACCAAATCTTTGAATTTTATCCGAATAACTGGTCAGGTGATTGGTTTAATCCCATTATTGAACAAAAATTATGAAATCACACATCATCGAATTTGGCATAACATTTTGACTGTACTGGCAGCTGTAATTTTTTTTCTCATACGATATATTTTACATCAAGTGAGCTGACCTTATATCTAAATGGGGAAAAATATTCTTTCCCGACAGACGTAATCGTATCACTTGCTGATCTATTGTTTGTCCGTTTGATATTTCCTGTTGCTGCTTTAGAAGCTGCAATTTTTAGTCCGCAGAACTGGTCGAGATTATTCAAGATTTTAGCAGATTTAGATGCCTCTCAACATTTATGGTAAAAGATACATACGCTTTATAAATTTTCATCTGATTTCGCACTCGATTGTAGCGTTGACTTTAATTGGGTTAGATTGCAATACGCTAATCACTCTAGGATTTTATTCTGGCTTAGAATTCGTATTGCTCCACTCTTTCAGCGTATTGATATTCATGCATACTTCTTTTACTTACGTGGCCTTTATCTGTGGGCATTTAAAAGCAGATACGATGATTTAAATCGTATTTTTTTGGAAAAGCATTCTAAAGTTTCTTTTCAAAGAATGACAAGTAATACTCTATTTTATGGAAGCAGTAAGACAGAAAAGAAAATCGCACTCTTTACATTCAAAAATTATATAACTCTAGTGCCCGTATTCACAAACGATAATTTCCTAAATAATTACGTAATCAATTATACCCATCTCACTCTATTGCAAAAAAACTGCATATCTCCATCTCACTCATTTAATTAATTACGTAATTATTTAGGAAATTATCGTTTGTGAATACGGGCATAGGAGAAGCAATTAAATCGTTCAATAAAATATTTCAATGGCAAATATTTTTATGTTTTGGAATTCATTTTTTGAGTGTTCTAGATTACCTGAATTTCTATCATTTATACTCCATTCATGGATTACTAAATTACAAAATCGTTTTAGGAACTATACCTAGGAGCTTATACTCAATCGTAAGTCGAAATAATTAATTGTTTTATTATATTATAAGTTTTTAAGTAGAAATTTTCACATTATTTCAGGTAATGGTCGTTATTACTGCTGTAAGTTGCGGCTATGTAGAAGAACGAATCGCATGCATTAGCAAAAACTGTAGAAAAGCTCAGCAAGACTCTAGAAATCGATCACAAATATACAACGAATTTACATTGCTGATAAAGGCTTTGAGTATCTGGAGACCAAAATTTTCAGCTGCTGGCTACTTCACTGTAAATAGGAAGACATTGGTAGCATTTTTGGCTGCGGTAACTACCTATTTAATCATCTTGATACAATTCAATATTATTAAATAAACTTGACTAGGTATATAAAATAAATTGATGATGTAACACCTCAGGGGCAAGTGTGTGTGGTTTGTTACCCTAAAACCCACCTCTAATACCAATCGATTCAGTCCATACCACAGCTCATTCGATTCTAACCTCACGCACTATGGCTAAACACATGCACTTTCAAATACCCGCATATAAGCCTTTAGAACACCATCAAGAAGATTAACACTTCAAGTTAAAAAATCAACCACTTTCATTTTCCAACACCTTCAACAATCCTTCATTTGAAGACCACTGTCATCAGGGTCCATTAAGTCATTGAAGTTCCCATGGGTATGGCAGTATTTCCAACCGAGCTGCGGTACGGACTCGCCCAAACTACCGCGGGAGCAAGCTTTTTATCCCGAAACCCACCTCTCATACCAATATCTGATTAGCCCACATCGCAGCTCGTACGATTCTCACAACACCCCGGCAACACATGTTCAAATAACCGCACATCCCTCTTCAGAACACCTCCGCGAATATCAGCACTATTCAACAACCATCACGGAACCCATGATCGACATCAATCACAATCCTCCTTTCAACAACCAAATGGACCCTAAAAAACTCCAAAATTTGAAGACCAAGGGCATCAGGACTCACACAAATTTCCAAAACCAACAACATTGAAGCTCAGCATGCAACATTGAAGTTCCCATCAGGTGAGCGGCAGTCAGTAGAAATTGGAAAGTTAATGAAGTAGAAGGAAAGTTAAGAAGAAGCAGGCTAAAATTGTACTTAATGGTAAGTGAAGGGTTTCGAGACAATATAGTAGATAAAGATTTAAGAAGTGGTTGATTATTGTAATTTGTAAAAAAAAGAATAGAAAATAATACAAATACAAATACACGAAATACCTAATCACCGCTTTTGGTGTAAAATTGAAATTAATAAACAAATCTGTTATATTCAGAAAGAGGACATTTAATCTTTCTATTTCAAGGATTCATTATGTATGAATTCTTGAAAAGAAACAAAGAACAAAAATACACATAAAACATAAGAAAATGCATTAAAAATTTACGTCTTACCGCCGGCAAAGTGCCATCTTTGAATTCCAGACAACGTATATAAATATCGTATATGTATAAATATAAATAAACAAATTGGTGTATTGCAGATAAATAAATAATTAGGAATGCATAAAATATGAAACACAAAATGAGGTCAAACATATTATATCCCAGAGGCGCTATCGAACTGAAAAAAGACAGTCATCAGTCATCACTCATCAATAACAATTCAGAAACGAATAAAATTCATCAATACCATAGTGCATAAATAAATTATCAAATCAATTATGGATTATTAAAGAAATCATCAAATACCTACGAAAACAATACTTTCAGAGACCCCCGTACATCGACGTTGATCACCGGCGGCCGTTTCTTGAACACGGATTCTGGTAGATCTCAGGGGAGAAATTATTCTAATAACCAGAGGTCTCTTTCAATTTCAATCACACCAATCAATAATTATGATTATCAATAATTCGGATGAGGGTTACGTCGAGATAACCAGTGAAATGATATTAAGGGTACTTTCAATCTAGTATTTCGGTTAAATTAATGAAGGGTAACACCAGTGGTCGCTAGCGAGCGTTTCGCTCGCATGTAAAATCAACAAGCAAATGTGCAATAAAAAGCATTTTGAATTACAATACAGGGTGTTTGGTGATCGGACATCTAAAATTAAATTTACAAAACCGCATTAGAAGCATAAAAAAGAATTTCCAGAGCAGGGGTTGTCTTTTTTTGGATGAGTATTTCCTAAACAAAGCCTACCTGGAAAATGTTATTATTTTTTTAATAAAACAAGTAAAAATTTAAATTTAATTAAATTTCTGATGAAATTTTAATTAGGCTGTCTAAGTACTGAAAAAAATAAAATATTTTTAGTTGATTTAGTTTTACACTCGGTTTTACATTTTTGGAAATATTTCCTGAATGAAGCCCGATCTGGAAAAAGTTATTATTTTTTATGCTCATGATGTGCTTTTTTGTATAATATGAAATTTTATTTTGGCTTTCCGATCACCGAACAAAACTGTTTTAGCAATATTTTTGTAGGTATTTTAAAATAAGGGGGAATAATGTTAACTTGCCAATATAAATTTTTTTGGTATATAATTATAGGATGTTTTTACATTAAATAACACAAACTAATTCGATTCTTAACTAAGCTAATACCATATACCATAAAAACAACAAATAACTTCAGATAAAGAAATTACAGCAACCCTTGCATGTGGCTAGCACACCTAAACATAAGAGCAGTTGAGTGACACGGGTGGTCGTTAATGAGCGTTTAGCTCGCGCAGCTGCAACTGCGGTGAATGAAGCGTCCATAATAGTTATTTATGCAACAAGTGCATAAAGTGGTACTTTTTTTCACGACTGGGAAGTTTGACCGCATGAGCCGCAGGCGAATGCGGCAATCCCAGAAGTGAAAAAAAGGCACTTTATGCATATGTTGCATACAAAATTTTATCTACGAGTGACTTAAATTAGAACTAAAAGTTATTATTATAAAATAAAATCTTTCCAATGCATTCATATCTTATGTAAGTGTTTCTTTGAAGCTATTAAGGCTTTTTTCACCACGCCAGTTCATAAAGGTGACATATTGCTTCTTTAGATTTTTGAGGTAGGTACCTAACAGATTTTGTGCAGCCATATATGATGGAATAAGAATTTATTCTAGTGCGGAAGATATTTCATTCATGATTAAATGTAAACATAAAATATATAATATATATATATATATATAAATTATATAGCCACATTTGACTGAAAAATAATTTCTTCTGGGGTAGAAGATATTTCATTCATTGAATCATCTACAATGTTATCCATTTTAGGTATAAACGACGAAAAACACAAAATATTAATTGTAGGTACATAGATCTGGCGCACTGCTAATAAACTGCGACGTTTCTCTAGTATAGGTTGATGTCAACAAGCATTTGGTTTGGAGCGGTTGGCATCGGGATACTATGTAATTCAGCGTTCAGCGTCTCGTATTGCAGTGCGAACGCGCCGATCGAGCCAACTGAGCCGAGCCGCTAGCGTTCACTAGAACTTCCATTCGGCGAGCGTGCATTAACGTGTCAGATTTGGCGTTAAATAATGAACCGCTATGGCACTTTATTACACCCAAATTACTTTATTTAACTCTTCAATATAATCATACATTTTATGAACTAAGAAACGTCTAAAAAAGTGCATTTTATGAATCACTCGTAGATAAAAAATAAATTTACCCGATTTTCATTACAAAATCCTTCCCATGTTTCTTCTTAAGGCTATAAACTAAGCTAGAAAAATCGACAAGATTATACGAGTTCAAGTAACAGAATAGTTACAGTTTAAAGACAATGGTGAGCTAAATGCTCACCTAGCGACCACTCCCGGGTTAATTCACTTACAAACTCAATTACAAACAGATCAATACTAAGTACACAATACATTATTTAACGGTATTCAAGCATTACGAGTTCATTCATACAATGTCGACGGAGACAATTATGATTATCAATAACTCGGATGAGGGTTACGTCGAGATAACCAGTGAAATGGTATTAAGGGTAAGGGTATACTTTCAATCTAGTATTTCGGTTAAATTAATGAACGTTTGCTTAAGGAAAAATATCACAGGAAACAGAACAATATTCTGACTAATAATAAATCACACGAATATACTCTATGGTTTCATTTTCTCTATCAAAGAATTATTTCGCTTCTTTAACGATCGGTGTGTGACGCTTTAATTCGTTTGAATCGACTACTTCTAATGTAATAAATACCGAATCTATACCTGGTAGAGCCTTTTTACGGCTCAGATCGGACTTTGGACTGTTTTCTTCTAGTACTGAGTACTATTCGCAGTAAAATCTCTTCTTTTCTCTTAATCACGGCAAACTCTCTCCATTCATTACTTTTATTCCCTAAGTATTTATTATTATTTTTGTCTTCCTTGACTACCGGCTATTGTCAAATATTGTCATATTGTCTACATTACATCAATTTCATTGCGCTTGGACTAGAGTTGGGAGAACATAATTAGGTATAAGTGACAGTTCCTATGTCCCCGTTACTTGGGATATCCATGTGCGAGAAACACTGCTTGTGACTAGTTAACGCGTATCTACTGAACGATTCAGAGTTACGGATGAAATACCGATTATAAAAACCGGCAGTAATATTTTAACCTTCCGTTCCACCCCGAGCAATTTTCGGGGAAGTAAGGAATGCTATTTAGCAGCCAACTAGCTCAAAATGAAAATTTAACTATTGTTATGGCAATGCACACAAATGAACAACGTCACAGGTCGAAGAAAATTCACAAGCTAATTTTAACAGCTTTTATTAAAAATAATTAATATAAATAGACAATAAAATAGATAATAAAGATATTTAAATATCACAGAATATAACAATTAAATAGAATAGATTCAAATATCACAAAAAATGGAATATTGCAATTGATGGTAAATTACAAATTGTATCACAGGTAGGTATACAATTAACAATGAAATAGGTATTAATACGATTATAATGATGAAATAGGTAGATTTATAAAAATAGCAAAATAGGTGATTTATAAAAATTATGGAATAATTGAATAAGAAAGATAAAATAATTACGTATAGATACTAAAAATGCTATTGAAACCCACACGATGACGTGTGAGGGCGATATTAATTATTAAAAATTGCTTTTTTCTGCGACGGGCTAAAAGTTTGACCTTTTTTCCCCGTTGACAGGTAGAAAAATGCCTCATTATATGAGCTCCAACTTATCGGAAAAAAAAAGAATTAGCAGAGAAAAAAATGAGTACTTTTTTCCCCGAAATGACGGCTTAGGTATAGTTACTATTAGCACTCAGATATCATTAAATTTATATCAAATATACGTAAAGGAAAGTTACCTTATTATCCAAATGGCAATTATTAAGGGAATTTTCATAATAATCACTATCCATATTATTAAATTCACTCATCGAAAACTAACAAGAATCTTTGCAAAACTGTCTTAAATTTTAATTACATACATTAATATGACGTTTATGTACCTAATTAATTCGTTTCGTAACCCAGGCAACGTCAATTATGATAAAAGACAGTTTGAATTTTGAAACTCCAAGTTTAACATAAATCATTTTTCCGACATAATTTTCAGTTATCTAAGTACGTTTTTCGACATTCTAACACTGATATTTCTTCTCGCAGAAAAAAATTGTATATTACACACAAGAAAAAAGTGCGATGTTAGCTCTCGATGTGTTTGTCCCCTAAAATCTATCACTTTTTTCTCTTGTATAATAAATAACTATTATTAAATGAGAGAAAAATCCAAACTACAAAAATTATTCACATAATGAGGCCCTAGAGCCCTGGAGGTGAAATGACAATTAAAAAGCAATGATTTGGAAAAAATGAAAAATAGCAACCAGGCTAGGTATACCATCAGTGAAGTATTGCACTACTTAGCTTTGTAAAGCAGGTGGTGGTGTTGCCTGTCCCTCCAAAGTGTTCAACACGACTTCCCGAGGATCTGCCATGAAATAATGAAGGTGCTGGTGATAGTGCTAGTCGTGCTGTGGGTGCATGGCACCGTGCTGCCTGGGAATCCTCCTGGTGTTGGTGCCGGT
The DNA here is from genome assembly GCA_910589415.1 of Malachius bipustulatus. Lineage (NCBI taxonomy): Eukaryota > Metazoa > Arthropoda > Insecta > Coleoptera > Melyridae > Malachius > Malachius bipustulatus. The sequence goes on along the minus strand of OU342631.1, from coordinate 23,720,556 downwards.
GATGGTGCCGGTGCTGGTGCCGGTGCTAGCGCTAGCCGGTCATGATCTGGCTGCTATGGTCTTGATGGTCTTCTGGTCGTGATTTTAAGGCATCCATGGAAAAAGGGGCGAACTCCCTAGAGCAGATCGGAAGACTTCAGAACCAGCATAATAATCATAATCGGCGCGAACCCTCGAGAGTGCATCGTGTTAAACTAAATAGCTCAACCCTAAACGCAACCTATGAAGGCAATGTACATTGTGCTCCCGAAATTACTTACAGGGAAAATGAATAAAAATTTATCTGTTTGAAAATGAATGTAACGGCGACAAAAGAACAATTACAATATTACAGTTGTTTTGACTTTTGAAACAACTCGAATCAAATAACAGTTACATGTTGGTAACCGTGACAGCGGATATCAATCAGTGGAATAGACTTGTCTACTAATAAGTCTAATATTCTGTATTAATAGAAAATCAAGTTGAGACATAAATTTTAATTTCCATCAGAGGCAACTCGGGACGTGTTAATTATTGAACACCCGATAGTTGTAATGCATAATGTATAGAAACAAATCTTTAACCGTTAGCTTATGAGCAGTCTATAATTTATTATTCAAGACCAATTTGTGGTGCATTTATGATCGAAGTATTTTCTTGCATTTCCTCATTCTTGCTTGCAATGTTGTCGTGGAAGTCAAGAGCTACAACTGGCGTAAGCGTCACCAAATCTTTGAATATTATCCGAATAACTGGTCAGGTGATTGGTTTAATCCCGTTATTAAACAAAAATTATGAAATCACGTGTCATCGAATTTGGCATAATATATTGAGTCTACTATGGCAGCTTTTATTGTGATTTCGCACACGATATATCTTATATCTCGTATGATGATTTCATATCTAAATGGGGAACCATATTTATCCCAAACTGACATAATCATGGAAATTGCTGATCACTTGGGGTTTCGTGTAGTGTTTCCTGTGGCTGTTTTAGAGTCTGTGATTCTTGGTCCACAGCACTGGTCGGAATTATTCAAGATTTTGGTAAAATTGGATGCAAGAATTCCTCTCAAAAGATATGGTGAAAGATACATACGCTCTTTATATTTTTATTTAATTTTTCACTCGATGGTAACGTTTACCATAATTGGATTCGATATCAATACGCTGACTCATCTAAGTGGATTTTATTCAGACTTAGATTTCGTTTTGGTCTACTCATTCTGCCTTTTGGTATTCACAAATACTACTTTTACTTACGTGGCCTTTATCTGGGCGTTTGAAAGCAGATATAGCGATTTAAACTGTATTTTTTTGGAAAATTATTCTGAAGTCTTGGTTCAAAGAAATAAAACGAATACTCGATTTGACGGAAGAAATAATGCAGCAAAGAATATCGCACTGGTTACTTGCAAAAATTATATATCGCTAGCGGAAGCAATTAAATCGTTCAATAAAATATTTGAATGGCAAATATTTGTATGTTTCGGAATTCATTTTATCAGTATTCTAGATTGCCTGAATTTCTATCATTTACACTCCATTCATGGATCACTAGACCTTACCATCATTTTAAGAACTTTACCTCGGACTTTATACTCAGTCGTAAGTTGAAATTAGTTATTTATTATACTTAGGCGGTGAAATCATTCTTATACCATACCGAGAGGAAGATTGCCGCTGGGGCCGCTTGCGGCCGAGGCAAGGCTATCTCGAGGACGTTAAGGAATAACGCGGCCGTAGTATACACAAAATTTTTGTGCAATTGTATAGAATCCTATTAATACATAACTAATGATCAAATTTTGAAAATAATAATTTTCGTCGTAAATAGAATGAGAGCCCTGCTTCCATATTATCATGGAAATGAGATATTTATTAATTATTGTCCATTCTCATGTGTTAAATTAATAATATAAGTAACAATCATTAGTTTAAGGGCCGTCGCTATGACAACGGCCCCGAAATTGAAATTTGCGGCCTGCATTTGCGGCCTGAAATACGCGAAGCTGCTACTTCGCCTTCAATAACATGAAAGCAGGCCGTCATTCTATTTACGATCCAAAATTATTATTTTTTAAATTTCATCAAATTATTAAGGATTTTATACAATTAATACAATTGCACAAAAAAAATTTGTGTATACTGCGGCCGCGGCGTTCTTCAACGTCCTCGAGATTGCCTTGCCTTTCCTCGGCCGCAAGAGGCCTCAGCCTCAGCGTCAATTTTCCTCTCGCTACGTTAAAGAATGATTTCGCGGCACAAGTATACAAATAACTATTTTATAAAGTTTTAAGATATTAGTTCACACTAAATCAGAATTAGTAGAACTTTTCACATATTTTCAGGTAATGGTCGTTATTACTGCTGTAAGTTGCGGCTATGCGAAAGAACGGATCGCTTGCATTACAAAAAACTGTAGAAGAGTACAACAAGATTTCAGGCATCAACCAAAAACCTACAGCGAATTCACATTACTGATAAAGACTTTCAGTATTTGGGAACCAAAATTCTCAGCTGCTGGATTTTTTACTATAAATAGGAAAACATTGGTAGCATTTCTGGTTGCAGTAATAACATATTTAATCGTCTTAATACAATCCAATATTGGCTAAATATAACTAATTTTGGCTATAAAATAAATTCACTTGAAGTTAATAAAATATAATATCGTCACCCTCACTGAGAAATCGAAATCTGTGAAAGCAACTGAACACTTATAAAAATTCTGTAAGAATAATAATTACTATTACACTGTAAGTATAATATTTTATTAGAGCAAATAAAACATTATTGATTTTGTCTTTATGTCACCTTTTCAATTATTAGAAAACAACTAAAATCTCCAATTATACCTAAACTAATAAATTCAAAGCGTGTGTGGCTTCTAAAACTGTGTGAGATGAAATAGTCCCACTTGAGTTACAATCGCATTGCTTAAAATTCAGAACAAAGTTATAAAATATTCAGATACCTCATCACTATAGTTATAAATTTTCCACCCTAGAGAATTGAAAGTAACACATTTTCAAATTAATATATTATGATGAAAAGGCATATTATGTAACATATTCATTGTTATTGTGGTCCTCTTACAATATCTTGTGACGTTCTCGGGCTCGCTGGGAAATTCACGGTTCGGATGTAACTGGAGTTCGACGGATTTCTCGGGCGCCAGATTTTTATTAAGGGTTTACTCCCTGGGGAAATATTCTCGCTAAGTATTTCCCAATTACCTGAGTATCGTGATACGTTTATCGTATCCTTGTCCCTAAGGAGCTCAATGGAGAAACGGAAACGCCAGGGGTCAGATGAAGTTATCACCGAAGATAATGAGCTCAAGAAAACAGGCTTTAATCGCTTACTGAACGTGCCTTGCCTTCCTGTGGAGCGGTGATGTAAGCGAGATAAGTATTACTCTGTGGTGCCGGTGCTGGTGCTGATCGGCGTGCGAGCGGCGGGCGGCCGATAGACTGCCTGCCTGCGATAGAACAGCGGTGCTGGTGCTGGTGGTCCGGATGATTCGGTTGAGCGTATTATTATAGTTCCGACGAGAGGGTTTCTTACCTTTTTCCTTCACTCTCGGTTTATTATTCGTGACAGATCGTACAATTAATTGTGCGGAATATTACGGAAGAACAGAAAGGAAAATTTTCGTCAATTATTGTTTATTAATAAAAATAATCAATTTTACTAAATTTACATGATTTTGCCACCAAATAAAATAAATGTACGTAACGTCTACATGAAGCAAAATTATTTTAATGATTATTACAACCTGCCGGAAATTTTTCTAAGTCTAAATTTATGGAAACATCTACGTACGTAACGTCTACATAAAGCCAAAATAATTTATTTACCTGAATAAAATTTTCACAAAAACTTCAAAGTCTCCAATTCAAAAAACAAAAATTGTAGTACGTGACGTCTACAGGGAGCAAAAATAATTTATTCACCTGAATAACATTTACCTAAAAATTTCTAAGTCTTAAATTTAAAAAAAAATCGTCATCCGTGACGTTTACATGAATCAAAAATAATTTATTTATCTATAAACAAAATCAATGTAAGTACCTATGAGAACTGAAAATAATTTATCAAATCGAATTAAATCTACAAAAATAAAATATCGGTATACCTACGCAAAGAATTTAAACTAAACCTACCTAAAACGAAAATATTTACAATGATCAAAAAAATTGATTCAAATTTAAATTTCAAAAATATTTATAGTATACCGTGTGTCCCCGGATAGGTGAAACGACTCTTATAAAAGACAAAAACTTTTTGATTTTAATTTTCATTTTTTGGGGTTCAGCTCTGCTTGGTTAAAGAGTAATTTCTAACAAAATTTTAGTTTTGAAAAAGCAAGCATGACTTGGAAATTAAAAAAAAACATTTTTTCTGTGGAGTAAAGTGTCTTTTATGTGGCAAATGCGAGAAAATGTTATTTGAAAAAGTTGTTAAGAATCAACATTTAGGTCCATATACCAAATTTCAAAATCATAGGCCAACTTTGATCTTCTACATTTCTTTTGTGTTTATTTCACAAATCAAAGAATTTCATTTGTAACAAAGACTGATATTGACAGATTGCTATTGCTATGCATACAATTTGGTTTTTCCATGGCAGTCTTTGTTACAAAATGAAATTCTTTGATTTGTGAAATAAAACATAAAAATAAATGAAAAAAATAAAAGTTGACCTATGATTTTGAAATTTGGTATGGGGACCTAAATGTTGATTCTAAACAACTTTTCCAAATAACATTTATTTTGTCATATTTGCCACATAAAAGGCACTTTACTCAACAGAAAAACCGCTTTCTTGGAAATTTCCAAGGCATGCTTGATTTTTTAAAACTAAAATTTTGTTAGAAAGAATTATTGTTCTTTCGATATACGAAAGAATTATCGTATTGTTAGAAGAATTACTCTTTAGCCAAGCAGGGCTGAACCCCAAAAAATTAAATTTAAAATCAAAAAATTTGTGTCTTTTATAAGAATCGTTTCACCTATCCGGGGACACACGGTATACATGGTCGGCAACTACCGTGAGGCGGCACTTCATTCTGCCGGGGGTAGAAAATATTTAATTCAAACAAACCTCGACCGGGTTATAAGAGAACGACGAAAGGCCGGTGAGGGTCAGGCTATCTAATCATAAACATCCGCGCGTCGAGGCGGGGTCTTGGGAGAGGACGGGCGCTTCAGGGAATGCACGGGGTACAAAAAATAGAAAAAAAAACGCTTTTTCAAGCTACCCAGTCACGAGGGGGGTCGCTTACACAGCCTACTCTTACAGCTAGAAATGTTAGTGACCGGTCCCTATATGACCTTCGGAGAAGAGCGGAGGAAATAAATTGATACGTCTGGGGTCGGAGATAGTCGGGATGGAGACAGGGGTAAATCGGCGGTACCAAAAATGAACAAAGTTTAAATCAAACACCTACCTTAGGTCTGGATGTTGTCGGCGTGAGGAACTACAGCGGTGACTCTAATTTCTAACTGAACTGACTGTTTGGAAAACTTTAAGGCAAAACTAAAAAAAGAAACTGGACTAACTAAACTGACTCTAATGAATAGCTTGGATGATTCTGTTCACTGCTACTTTATCTTTTTAACGTCGGTACGGGTACTGCGGAACGTATTATTACTTAAAATTTTGCTTCTGATGTTATTTCCAAAATTTTCTCTCATAACAAAGAAAGAAAATCATATTTGATTTATTTTACAGAGGGCACTGTTTCTCTCAGGTGGGTTCAGATAAATATTTCTGTAGTAATTTCCAAGTTTGAACCAAAAATAAAATTTAGAATTAGTTTGACATTTTCTCTTTTTTTCAACTTGTAACTTACAAAATTGTTCCTCAAAATATAAGTAAAAAAAACCTACGTCTAGAGCTCTGAATATAACTATCTATTACATAATTAACAATTTAAAATCGATAACAATAAATAATTTAAATAAAGTCATACAATTTTATGTGTTCTCTTCTACCACAGCACTCGTACTTCCACCTTTCTCCAATCAATTTTCTCAATCTCCTTCTTCAATACCTTCAAATCATTTTCAATTATCTTACCAACTCTCGTAGCACATCTTAATTATTTAATAAAACTACCTCTTCTTTTCTTCTATAACAGCTACCAAAATTCTTTTCCGCTTCTAGTTTCCTGGAAGGACTCCCTTTCCCAATATAATTTTATAATATGTTCTTCTATTTTGTGATCGCCAAGATTCTTTCACCTTCTCCTTTATTTTCGATCTTTCCTTTTCGTTACTTATCTTATTACTGCTTTCATATTTTCTCATCTATTTCTTTTCGACAACCTTTTTTTATAATTTTAATTTCCTTCCACTCAAATCCTTTTTTCTCGTTGTTATCTAATCAAACATCCCCTTCATTATTTTTCTCTCATTCCTGATTTTTCAACAAATCAAAAGATATGTTCTTTTGACATTTTCAACTTGCGTTAATCACAATATGTATACTCATTCAGAAACTGAACCGCTTTGGTCTGCCGGTAGCATAATCGTAGTCCTGGTAAACTACCTACAACTGCGCTCCCAGTTTCTAAAAGTCAGAAGATATGAGTCTCGCACTTTTCACCCTACCTCAAGAGTCCCCCAGGGTTTGTTCTGGGACCGCTTCTTTTTATTATGTTTATTGACGTGCAGCGTGCCTTGCACGCTACGTTTTCTTTTTCAAAATTTTGATTCTCGATTTAGAATATTTTTATAAAGTTCAGAAGAGTTATGATTGACTGTACATTTTTGCTGGTGTAAGAGGCTGTATTAGGCAAAGATCACGAACGAACATCTGGCAGCTATTAAGAAATTCCTGCTTTTGTTATTTGAGTAAGACGTAGAAAACATGTCTGGTCGATTTTCTGTCCCGGTTCTAGGTTTTCAGAGTTTGAAAAGTATATCATCTTATGCGAATTAATTTTCCGCGTCTAACGAGACCACTCTCATCTTGCTACTCTAGATTTCCGATTAGTTATCCAGATAAAACCTAAAAGATTATTTCTTTGGGTGTGGGTTAAAAAAAAACATGAAAAGATAGTCGAGAAACCCATAAAGAAACATAAAAAACTTGCATTTCGTTCTGAGACACGACAGGCCTCGAGTATATGCGGATTCACGATTGTGAAATTTAAGTTTGGATAGAGGGAGAACGGAAGAGGTTGGTCGTACTGCCAAAAGTGTACCAAAGTATAAGAAAATCGATCCGACAACGTCGCGTGCGAGTTTTAAGTGTTGCATACTGTCAATGATGAGATTTGGAGTGGAAAGTAGGTCAACATTTTCGGTTAGACGGTAGTTGGGGCGCATGAGTAGCGTCACCCCAGAAAAATTATAAGTAAGGGTAAGAGGACGCGTTAGGTTCATTTTTGGGTCTTAGTTCGGGAGGTCATGTAGCTTGTCTACAAGTTCGTAAATTAGTATTAGTCCCTTGTGTGAGCATCCATAGATATTGTTATGGTGAAGTTATTTCTGTGAAAGATGCAGTCTTACGTAAGTAATCTTCTGAATTTAATTTTGGTCATTATAACTAATGTTCGCTTTCTTGTCTTTACAGACAAGGGACGTGGTCTTGGACTTACTTACTACTAGATTTAGTTTTGGACTTACTTACTTATTATTGGATTTAGTTTTAAACTTATTTTGGAGTTTCAAGTTCTAGAATGTTAGGTCCCGACTTCCAGTTTTGATTTTTAACTACTAATTTCCGATTTCCAGTTTTTGATTTCGATCTTTGAATTTCTAAGTTTTAACTTTTGATTCCTGAATTTTAATTTCGAACTTCTAGTTCTGAGTTTTGAGTTCCAATTTTCAAACTTCTGATTTACACGAAAGTTTACATAAAGATTCGATCATGTGGAGGCTTATGTAGGTACCTACCTAGGTAGGTACACCAGCCTGTGTGAAAGGTGATATTTGTAGAAGCTTGGAAAAATAAAGAAGAGTGGTGGAGTTTAGTTTGGAGACATGGAAGGTTTCATCAGGCAGAGGTCCTAGCACTTTGATATTTGGTCGTCACAAGGTAGCAGGGAGAGCAGTCCAGCTCATCCGGCACCTGGAGCACCAACCAAGGGGTGCTAACACCAGCACAAAGGCAGTTCCAGTAACCATGCCGGCCTATGCTTTGATCATCGCGCTTAATTAGGTTAGAGGAACCTTAGTTCGTCAGTTTTGAGATGGAGTTTTGAATAATAAGGTATGTCTTTATGAGTGAATAAACTTTTGCTATTTTCCGATAATCAAGAAAATTAAATAAATTCAAGTACAGTGTTTAATTGATTTCATCACCTATGACTTTCTAAGTGAATTTGATTTTTGATAATATGTTATGAACTTTTATTGTGGTCAACAAGTGACTAATGTAATGGTTATGTGTAAAAATAATTTATTAAATTTATCGTATGTGTTTAGGATTTCGAGTTAGAGATGATCATTTTCTAAATTAAATTTTGAATTTCAGATTTTGTAGGTAGATACCTGTTTTTATATTGAAACTTTTGCTTAAGATAAATTTAAATTTTTGAGAAATAATCTCTGATCTAACTCCAAGTTCTATTCAGAATCATACCTATGTGTTATAGTTTAGAAATTGTTTAATAGAATTTGAGCTTTGGAAATTTTTATCTGAACTATTGAAATGATATAGGTACCTATCTTGAATTTTAATCATGTAAGTTTGATATCATTGGTAATAAGGTAATATTTATATTTGAATATTTGAGTCAGGATTACTGATTTTAATTATTAAATTGATTGTTGATATGTAAGATCTATTGGTGATTGCCAGTCTATTGTACTGATGATGAAATTGATTTTAATAAATCTTTGTATTAAAATTCAACAATTTTAGAGTTTTAAGTATCAACCCTCCTCATGTTCTTTTAAATTATTTATTCAATCAGTAGAGTAACATCAAGAATAAGGCGATATATCCTGGTATATTTTGGTGAGGTTTATTAATTTTTGGTTATTGTTTTTAAAATTGTTAGGAGTTACTACGGGTCCAGTCTGGTTCGGTGAATGCTGGATTTTCCAGAGGAAGGCCACATTTATCTGTCCCGGGCTGGATAATCACAACGAACCTTTTGGTGAAGTTTGGTTTTGGTTTGATACTTTGGAAATTTAGACGATCACTTTTCAAAATTTAAAGTTTATTTTTGTTTCGACATTTAGAATATTTGGGTGGGGCATTCGAAATTTGATATGTCCTACTCGACAGGCCAATGTGGCTAATGTTACAAATTTGCCTAGTCACATTGAGATCTGTCAATAGCCACCTCCTTTTTGGGGTTAAGGTAAGTGAATTATTTTTTATTAATCAACTTTTTGAGTGGGAGTAAGCGAGGGGGAGGAAGGCTCCAAGCGGTGCGTGACCAGGATAAATCAATCTCCTTATTCTTTTTTCGAAAACTTTCTCAAACTTTGAGAAGAATTAATGAACATGAGGTGTTGGTGTTTTAATAATTTTTGAGAGAAAAACTTTTTCAAAATTTAGACAAGTAAAGACAAATACCTTTCTTAGTTGCGTAAAGTTTACAGATGGACTAAAACCAAAAGGTAAGGTTTGAAATTTTCAACGAAGGACTTCGAGGGAATTCAGACCTGTGGTATTTGAGTCCGTGTTGTTTTCTTTTTGACGTTTCAGCTTTTTAGGTTCCAGCCCAGACGGTGTGGTAAACCTGAAGATGTGGTTTTCGAGTTCGATAATTTTTTAATTTTTCAGCTTAGGTGGAGTTACAGATAGAATCAGCAACAACCTGATTTTTGAAATTTTGGTTTTGGATAATTCTGTTAGGTCAGGTCAAGTCAACTAAGAAAAGGAACGACAATTTTCGTTTTCTTTGTTTCAGGTAAAGTTGGTTGAAAAGTCTTGTTTGAGAATTTTGAGGCAAAAATTTTTTTTGAGATAAATAGTGAAAATGGATTTCGTTGAGGAAAATACTACAGTCGGTTTTGAGGTCGTTGATCTCAAGGTAGATGAGATTAAGTATGAAATTTTATTAAGAGGAGAAGTTCCACATTGGAACGGAAATTATAGGCGTACACAATTAAGTCAACTTTTGAGAATAAATGGAGGAGTCACTGTGACTATCTCTCCTTTTGATTTTAATGAGGATTTGAGTCAAGTTTTGGATTCTATTTTGGATATGACTGAAATATTGCACGATGAGGTAATTATTTCCCCTCAGTCTAATGTAGCTAGGAGATTTTCTTCGAGGTTAGCTCATTTGTTAGGAAGAATAGACAGGATGAAGGTCACTTCCGATGTTCAGACTGCTAGTCGAGATCAGGTTAGAGCAGATGCTCTACGATTGCGAGGCGATTTAAAAAAAAAAATTGTCGGTGAGGTAGTCAGTTCAAGAACAGAAATCCCACAAAGATCGCAGGCCTCTCTTTTAGATCAAGCATTTGATAGGTTATCTTGTCATAATGCTTCAACTACTCATGAAGATAATCTTCATACGGTTTCGAGAGTCCCTTCGAATCTTCCAGAAGATCTATCGTTAAGAAGGTTAGGCTTAAGAAGCCATAACACCAATCCGTTTTTAGATTGTGATCAGGTACCCTTTGACTATGATAATCAGGCACATTCAAGCAGTTTTGTACCCCCAGTGAGAAATCCATCACCCACTTTCTCACAGTTTAGTCTCAATTCTCAAGTCCCATCCATCCAGTTAGTGGCGCCTATAGATAAGGTCATCCCGGTGTATAAATGGGGATTATGTTTTACTGGTAAAGAAAAGGGAATTGAAGTTATAAAATTTTTAGAAAGAGTTCGTGAACTTAGTCAAGCTAGGGGAGTCCCCCTTGATACAGTTTTTAATAGTGCAGTCGATTTATTTAAGGAACCAGCTCTCTCATGGTTCCGAAGTATTAAGTATCAGTTGAGGTCTTGGCGAGACTTGGAGGCAAGAATTGGTAATACTTTCATCCCTCCAAATTACGATGAAGAACTCCTAGAGGAGATTCGCTCCTTTAGGCAAAGGAATAATGAAAATGTCGTTACGTTTATTGCAAATTTAAGGATGAAGTTTTCGCATCTTCTTAATCCAATTTCTATTCCGGAACAGTTGAAGATAGTTAGGAGAAACCTCCTACCCGATTTGAATTCGAAGTTATGTTTGATTGATCTGGTTTCCTATGAGCAGTTAGAATGTCTATGCAGGCAGATCGCGAAGAATTCGGTGATAATGAGTGGAGTAGAGGGTAAGGTCCGTGTAGGTAGACCCCAAGCAGCACCTGTGGGAACGACAGCTAGGGAAGCGAAGGAAATCCCAAAGGTTAAAGTAGAGACCCCTCGTCCACCTTTTCCTCCCCGAAGATTTGCGAATGCTCCAAATCAGTCGATGAATAAGTCAGACCGACCCCCAGTCAGCTCTTTTTCCTGTTGGAATTGTGACCAGGCGGGTCATTCATTTAATTTTTGTCCACATCCACTTGAGAAATTTTGTTTTTCGTGCGGTTTGAAAGGAGCAATAGCGCCTTCTTGTCCCCGATGTCATCATTCAGGGAAAGATAACCAGGAAGCAGTTGAGTCCAAAGACGTTAAGAAGGTGGTGGATTGTCCAGAAACTCGGGAGTCGAATTTAGGTAAAGAAAGTTCTAAGGCAGATTCAAAAAACGAGTCGGCGAGAGAAGATTTTGGCGCGACTTCCCTCGAGTTTCGAAGACGCCAACCAGGTCCAGAATCAGGTGCGATTCCGAAGAGACGTTAGAATCGAGACAGGTGAACTCGAACCTTTCTAAGCAGATCAGTCCAGTTTTTGAGAGTAAAGATGCAGATAATAGACCGTATATCTCTATTGAGTTAGAGGGTTTTGAGATTCTAGCTCTAGTTGACACTG